>JACAVU010000010.1:10630488-11377988 GCA_014183005.1 Castanea mollissima
CTACCAATGCCTATATTTATTAGTGTAACACTTAAGTTTTAATGAATTGAAACTGTTAACTTTGGCTTCATTTTTCTCAATCTCATCTCTTTTATATGAAATTTATATTGTAATTTGTTTTGCATTTTATAGAATTTTTTTTAAAAGAAAATACATTTTTTAAATTAAAAGATTTATTAGTGATTTAATAATAGATGCTAAAGTGAGAGCCTTTATTTGTATTTGTGGGGGGGGGGGGGGGGGGGGGGGGTTAAAGCATTCTAAAACTTTAGTTGTGGATGTATACTATGTACCTATCTTTAGGATTAAATATAACTACCATTTAAAAAAAAATTAAAAAAAATGACAATGTAAGTTTTTAGCATTTAAACTTTAGTTTTGGTTGGCACTAAGTGGTTACCATTAAATATAACCTCATAACTACCATTTGTTTTAATTAAAAAAAAAAAAAAAAAAAAACAGTTGACAATGTGACAACCTTTAGCTTTTAAAATTTTGTTCCCAAATTACAATAAATGCAAATTTAACTTTTATTCTAAAAAATTGAAAGAGCTCGAGCGCGTGCTACCCAAAAAATAATAGAAAAGCCTCTAAGCATGTGCTACTCAAATTTTTTTTTAGGATTTTCTCACTTCCCTAGAATTTTTTGTGATTAAAAAAATGCAAAAAACTCTTGAATTATAATGAATAAAAATAATCCTTACAAAAAAAAAATTAAGAGCCTTTGGGATGCACTTATAAGCTAGTTTATTGCTATTTTTCTTACTATTAGTGGGTCTCATATGAATTAACTACTTATTTTATTTATTTTACCTTTTATTTATAGTACTTTCAGTACCTTTTATTTAATTACACAACATGATTGCAACAAAGATTTTCTTCATTTTTAGCACTAGGTTCAGCAATCAAACACTTGGCATGCATCTTAAGAGATTCATTTCATGTTTAAGATCTTCAACAAGTTTGTTAGACAAAACAAGTTTAGCATCCAAGTTCATATTCAAACATTCAAACTCTTTCAACTTTTCACAAGAATTTCATCAAGTTTCTTATACTTTTCCACCAATTTATTGAATATTGAGTTTAGCAATCAAATCATCATTTTCACTAGTGAACTTGCTCAAATTCACATAAAACTTCTTAAACTTTTTCTTCAAGAGTTTGACATTTGGAATATTACAACACTCATAGATTCATGTAACATGTTATCACAATTATGAGAATTAACACTCATAAAGGCATTTCAAAAACACATGGTGTAAGTGCACAATTTGTACCGGACCCAAAAACAAGTGATGGGCTCAAGCCCAAAGAGCCTTATACAATGAAATTTGTAGAGCATGGGTTTGAAACCTAGGTTTGGGATTGTGAAAATTGATCAACAGGCTAAAATGCCGCAATATATGCAAGTGATAGATGAATATGACAAGAAAACCCTCCTCGGACATAAGCCGAGGACAATTTGTATAGTCTTTCTTTCTCTAAGCAAGAGATTACAATTTTTAGTTTCCAAAAAAGAAGACCCCCCCCCCCCTCTTCTTTCCTATCTCGCCTTCTTATATTCTTCTCTTCTTCCTTGTTTCATCCAGTGTAACAAAAATCTTCCTCCCAGATACTTGTCCCATCCACCACCTTCTTAAAGTCTTCAAATAATAGTTGGAAGGCTGAATTTTGTTGTTCAGAGGTCATTTCTCCATTAATGCGGCCAGAGAGGTAGATGCAGGGTCTTTAATACGGTGGTAGTAGCTTTTTCCTCAGATATTTCTCACACGTTTCTACTTCTAAAGGGTTCTTGGATCACACCTTTACCCAATAAATCTTCCAAAATTCTGCCTTTAAACCATTTAGCAAGTCCCAGGGCCTTTGTGGGGCTATCCAATGAGATACTCCTCCTCGGACTACTCCTCAGATCACTATAATGCGGACTGACCTATGGGCCTAGAGACCTGATTGAACAGATTTGTACCAACTAATCAGGCCCAAAGCCCAAACGTATATTCAAGCACTTTTACCCCCACAATAGCCCCTCAAAACTTTATTTTTCCCTCCCATCCGAGGAGAGAAATAGAGTTTGAACCAAACAGCGCACCCTCCACACACTTTGCAAACTGCCACACGTGTAGGGGTCCTTTTGTTCCTTAAAACGTCTCTGACACTTCGAAACTCGGAACGCTCGCATTTATGACTGCAGATTACGTCTTGTCCCCCACGTTCAACAGTGAGATACGCATCCAACGGCCCAGGTTTGCTCGACAAAATTGGGCGTGATAATTTGATTTGAGGCTGCCTCCCAAATGTCAAAACGCCTGGGAATCCATATCCCATCCATTCTTTCAGAAATCAATCACATCTAAGTGCTAATCATTATCTTTGCTCTCAAGAAGATCGTGAAGAATCACCTAATAAATTCCCGTAAGTTCTCCCATTTCTCTACTCATTCCATCTCGGCTTCTATCCTTGGCCACCATCTAGATCCCTTTCCCTTTTTAAACCTTCGTTTTCATTCCCACCAAATAGGTAGATTTAAGTGTTTAGTAGATACCGAGCCGGTATGGAGGGTTTTAGGGCCAAATATTAGATTCCGCAAGACGTAGGCTTGAAATACTGCCCAATAAAAGCCATAGGTGACACTAGGAGAGAGGAAGAAGTTATCATTCTCATCATCGCCTTCCTAGAAGGTAGGATGACCCTTCCCATGAAAAACGTAACCAGCGAAATACCTACGTAACCATAGGTTATGCCCAGATTAGTGCACACCAAACATTTTAGGGTCTTAGGTTGTGTCGATGCTGCGAGCAAATGGGTCTAAACCTCACATGGCACGACGTTGTCTATATGTACGAGTGCCATAAACTTAAAGCGTAGAATATTACCTTAAATCCAGGTCTAGCATCGTTAGACTGATATCATGTCTTCCAAGTCCAACAAAGGCATGAAAGACGACTATTTCATCGCCTCGGGAAACTGGTTTGACAGTCCTTACTGCCCAGTCGAATGGGGAGAGCCAAGTGTGACTCCATAGGATTTAGATTTCCTAACCCATGACTCAATCTCGTTACCTTTACCATTTTTAATTTTATTGCACATTATTGCTTTTTCCCTTGATATTTATCGCTAATCTACCATGCTCGTCTCTCGGATGTTTCTTTTTACAGATAAACCACATGTACGTCCGCGTCTAAGCCTTTGCAACATCGCAGACTTGAATCACGTCCTTCGCTCCGAAGTCTTTGTCAGTGAAGACCTACAAGTGAGAGCAGCCCACCTGATACTAGGATACGATCCTTTATCACTGGATTTTCAAGAGATTGACAACGCAATCACCGCGGGAGACAAACGACGCTGAAGGATAGACGTGTCACTACCAGGCTTCCTTTCTGACCACGAACTCCCAGACGACCCCTCCATCATACTATACTCTCGCCCTATTGTAGCGATTCTTCTTTCGGCACATTCCCAAAAAACCTCCATCCAAGAAGAGCCAGCGTCTTCGCAACAATCGTTGGACGAGGAGATCGACTAGTTTTGACGAGGAAGCTGAGAGACCTCGAAAGGATCCACTCGTCATCCTTTCGGACGAAAAGTACGCCCTACCGAAACTTCGGGCATACAAGGTCTAATAATTGCACAGCCTGACTCTAGCTTCGAAGAAGACGACATGGCCACTCTACGAAAGCTGATGACGAAGAGGGGCTCGAAAGTCTTTAACAAAGGAGCGAATGGGTCCTAGGTCCCTCGTCCTTGCCACCAACCCCTCTTCCCTCCGCCCTAAGCTTCCCATTCCGGAGCCTAAAAAAGAAGAGGAAGAATGAGCCGAGGAGGAGGCAGATGCGGAGAGGCAGAAGAAGCTAAAAAAACAGCAACACAACAACAGAAAACTGGCAAAGGTAAGGGACACGCCTTTTCAGTGGAAAGTGGGGAGAACCGGGACCTGGCCAAGGTACGCCGTACACCAGCCACTGGTCTCCTGAGCTGAAACTGGATAGGGCACCAATCTCTTGCCAATCCAGCATTAGGGCATTCCAGCAAGGTCACGCTCACCACCTGGTCGAGGCTTTGGAACATCCTCTTCTTCTGCCCAAGGACATGAATGCCTTGGACAAGATGAGCCAACGTATCTGTTTCTTTCGCTAAAAAGGGACTTGGCTTTGGTGAGTGTCTCGCTCTTATCCTCACTTTACTGCTTTCATTACACTTTAATGAAAAAACCATTCTTATGTACTTTAAATTTGCTCTACTAATAATGCATCTATTTTAATATTTCACCACAGGCCATTCAGGAAGTCTTCACTACCGAGAAGTGAATCGAAGACTCTCAGAAGAAAGCTGCAGCTAAACTGGAAGTTAGGCAAGAGACCAAGAAGTCCTAGGCAAGCTCTTACGCAGAACGAGAACCTAACCACATAGCTGGCAAAGTAGAAAAGAGAGGGACGGTGCCGAGGCCAGCCTGAAGACAATGGGACCCAGGTGGAGGGGCAACGCAAGTTTCTGCGTCAGAAGGACGAAGACTTATCCAAAGCTTAGCAAGAAAACTCCGACCTGAAGACGGAGCTTGCCAGGATGAGGGAAGAGGTTCATACCTTCAAGGACACCATTGAGGCTGCAAAGAAGACCGCTTACAATGAAGGGGTGGAGGCGACAGAAAACCAACTGACTGAGGAGTTCGTCGCGCTATGCCGGAAATATTGTCAACAAGTGTGGGTGGAAGCTTTAAATGTGGCAGGGATTCCCACAACCTCCAAGTTGAGGAAGCCTGAAAACATTTGGCTCCCCCAAGACATCTAGGTGCCTGAAAAACTTCCTCTTGTCACACTTGCTCCCGAGACGGCGTCTTCCAATCCATGATTCCAGAGCCCATTCCAACTCCTAAAGAACCTGAGGGTTCTAACAAAGAGAAGGAATAGGGCGATGGCGTCGAGAAGCCTACGAGCCAAAATGCTGAGCCCAATGTCCCTCCACCGGTGGCAAGAGATAAAGGGAAACAAGTCCCGACCTCATTCGAAGCAGAGCTCAAACAAACAGAGGGGGACCGCAAACCAATAGAGGCTGCCAACACTTCCGAGCAGGACCCCCTTCTAAGGCTTAAGCTAGTTAGACTAGTTAGGACTTCTTCCCCTTTTTTTTTTATGTAACAAATTTTATATTAAGGCTTTTGCTTCGAATGTACATTTTAAAAGAAATTAATGAGAAACTTTGACTGGTTTGATCTTCATCTGACTTCCAATCTTTAATACAAAATACTCATTCACCTCTTTTTATCACAAAAAATGAATGAATGGAATAACTAACTCCACCTCCAACATTTCAATTAGCCGTAACTTTAAACAAAAGTAAATACACTAGCGTATATACTTGTAAATGTAACATAGCAATACACAATAAAAAATTTAACTTAGTATTCAGTTTGGGGCATAAAGCAATCCATCAAACTTATTGTGGCTCATCAACAAATCAATACTAACGTGATATGGTTTCTGGTCATATTCCCAAAGTAGAGGGTCTGAGGACTCGACATAACTAAGGTTCTGTTTAACAAACAATAGGATATCAATTTCCACAAGGCATGTGTTCTGAGGACCATGCATGTCTAAGTTTCTGTTTGATACTTAAAAGTAGTAAATTAAAATGTTAATTTCCCCAAAGTAGAAGGTCTGAGGACTCGACATAACTAAGGTTCTGTTTAACAAACAATAAGATATCAATTTCCACAAGGCATGTGGTCCGAGGACCATGCATGTCCAAGTTTCTGTTTGATACTTAGAAGTAGTAAATTAAAATGTTAATTTCTCCAAAGTAGAAGGTCTAAGAACCCGATGTAACTAAGGTTCTGTTTAAAAAACAATAGGGTATCAATTTTTACAAGGCATGTGGTCCGAGGACCATGCATATCCAAGTTTCTGTTTGATACTTAGAAGTAGTAAATTAAAATATTAATTTCTCTAAAGTAGAAGGTCTGAGGACCCGACATAACTAAAGTTCCATTTAACAAACAATAAGATATCAATTTTTACAAGGCATGTGGTCCGAGGACTATGTATGTCCAAGTTTTGTTTGATACTTAGAAGTAGAATTGAAATGTTAATTCTCTAAAGTAGAAGGTCTGAGGACCCGACATAACTAAGGTTCTGTTTAACAAACAATAGGATATCAATTTTCACAAGGCATGTGGTCCGAGGACCACGCATGTCCAAGTTTTTATTTGATACCTATAAGTAGCGATAGATAAACCAATCTACATACTGATAATTTGAACAACGAACGACAAAAATATTTTTTATTAATAATAATACCTTCGTAGGTTGTTTACATTCCAAGGGCATTGTACAATTTTTTCATCTAGATTAGCTAATCGATATGACCCTATGCCCGCTACGGAGATGATCTGATATGGTCCTCCTAATTTGGTGCTAGCTTTCCCCATGCTGGATTTTGGCAGTACCCACGACTTTCCTCAACACCAAATCCCTACACGCTAGTGGCCTCAGCTTCACATGAGCATCATATCCTTGTTTAAGCTTTCGTTGATAATAAGCCATTTAGACCATGGTGGCCTCTCGCCGTTCCTCGACAAATCCAGGCTTTTCCCAGGAGGCCATCATTATTCCCCATGCTGAAGGAACTCGTCCTTAATGTGGGAAACCCAGATTCTAAAGGTATCACGCCTCGGCCCCGTAAGTCATAGTGAAGGGTGTTTCTCCAATGGATCTTCGTGGCGTAGTCCGATATGTCCACAGAACATGTGGCAACTTCTCTACCCATCTACCATTCGCATCATCTAACCTCTTCTTAAGTCCACTGACTATCACTTTGTTAACGGCCTCAGCCTGCCCATTTCCCTGAGGATAAGCTGGGGTGGAGTATTTATTTGTGATGCCCAAGTCATTACAATATTTCCTGAAAGCTTTACTATCAAATTGTACGCCATTATTTGAAATAAGTGTGTGACGTACCCCAAATCTAGTGATAATATTCTTCCAGGTAAATTACTTAGAGTCGACATCCCTAATATTTGATAAAGGCTCAGCTTCGACCCACTTGGTGAAGTAATTAGTTCCTACGAACATCAACCTTTTATTTCCCACAGCCCTAAAAAAAGGACCAACTATATCCAGTCCCTATTGAGCGAATGGCCAAGGACTAGACAAAAGATTAAGGACTCCCTCAGGCTGATGAATATTGGAAGCAAACCTTAGGCATTGGTCACACTTTCTTGCGTAGTCTTGAGCTTCCCTCTGCATATTGGGCCACCAATATCTCTAAGTCAGAGCCCTATGGGCTAAGGATCTTCCCCCAGTATGGCTTCCACAAATTCCCTCATGCAATTCTTCCAAAAGTGCCTCTGTTGCTTCAGGATGTACACACAGCAGGTATGGTTCGGAAAAGGAGCGTTTATACAACTTCTAATCCTTGGAAAACCGGAATCGAAGCGCCTTTCGAAGAATCTTATCTGCTTCAGACTTCTCCTCAGGTAGAATATCGCTTTTCAAAAAAGAAACCACATGGTCAATCCAGCTAGATCAGGGCCTTATCAGATGGACGGCACTTGTAGTTGTTAAAGTTGGCTATAGCAAGTCTTCGACGAGGATAATCCTAGGCAAATACTGAGCTGAGGACGTCGCTAAAGTGGCCAACGAGTACTCGTGCGTGTTTCCACTTCTAGAAACGTGTGAAAGGATTAAGCAATCGAACTCGGATTGTAAACATTTGACCTGGGTCAGGTACTCTTGCATTCTTGGATCCCTAACCTCCATGGTCCCCGTCACTTGACCCACAACTAATTGAGAATCCGAGGACATATGAATTGCCTTTCCCCCCATTCTTCGTACCTTATTCATACCGACCAAGATAACTTCGTACTCAGCCTCGTTATTAGTGGCTGAGAATACTAATCTCAATGATTTCTCAAAGATAATTCCCTCAGGAGATACTAAAACAAGTCCAATGCCGGACCCCCTCTGGTTTGCTGCCCCATCAACATACGCTTTCCAAATCGGAGGTCCTTTGCCTGTGATCATGCCAACTGATTTTTCATCCATGTACGATTCCTTCGCAGTTTCTTCTAACGATGGTTCAACGAATTCTGCCACCAAATCTGCAAGAACCTAGCCCTTCACCGAGGTGCGTGGCATATATTTGATATCGAAAGCTCTTAGAATAGTTCCCTACTTGGCTACCCTCCCCGAGTAGTCAGCACTTCCTAACACTGACTTGAGAGGCAGTTGAGTCAAAACCACGATGGTGTGGGACTGGAAATAGTAAGGAAGCTTTCATGTGGCATGGACTACAGCTAGAATTGCCTTCTCCAAAGGCAAATAACGCACCTCAACTTCATTCAAAGATTTGCTGACATAATAAACGGTCTTTGTACTATGTCGTCGTCCCTTATCAGACTAGGCTGACTGCATGGATAGCTACAGCTAAGTATGCAAACAAAATTTTATCGACCTCTGGCCGAGACATGATGGGTGGTCGGGAAAGATATTCTTAAGTTGCTGGAAGCTAAAGCACACTCCTCGGACCATTGGAATCCTTTCATTTATTTAACAGTTGGAAAAAAGGTCTACACTTGTCAACGGACTGAGAGATAAATCTGCTGAGAGCAATAGTCATCCCAGTCAATTTCTGAACTTCCTTTGGATTCCGAGGTGGTTGCAGGCCCTGATGGCTCTGACCTGTGCCAGATTCACCTATATCCTCTATGAGTCACCATGTAGCCTAGGAACTTTCTGGAACCCACCCCAAAGAACACTTTGAGGCATTAAGGCGCAGCTTGTACTTCCTAAGTATTTGAAAGGTGTCGTCCAGATCTTTCACACACATAGGTACTGTCTTACTCTTCACTACCATATCATCTACATCTACATCAATGGTCTTTCCAAGTTACGATTCAAACATCCTAGTCATCATTCTTTGGTAAGTAGCCCCTGCATTTTTCAAACCAAATGACATTAGTTTATAGTGATAATTCCTCGTAGGAGTAATGAAGGCAGTCTTCTCCTGATCACCCAACGCCAATGGTATTTGGTGATAACCCTAGAAGGCATCTAAAAAACTCATCCGAGGATGCCCGACCGTAGCATCCACAAGCTGATCGATGTGAGGCATCGGGAACGAGTCCTTTGGGCAGGCTTTGTTCAGGTCTGTGAAGTCCACACATACTCTCCACTTTCTGCTCTTCTTTTTCACTACGATAGTGTGCGCCAACCATTCTGGGTAGAAAAATTCTTAATAGCCCCAGCCTTTTGAGCTTGAGCACCTCTTCCTTGATAGCCTCAGAATGCGCTTTCAAATAACGCCGAGGTGGTTGTCTCCTGGGAACAATGGTAGGGTTGACGTTCAAATGATGGCAAATGAAGCTTGGGTCAACCCCTGGGAGCCTCATAGGGATCTCAGGCAAAGACATCGAAATTTTTTTTCAAAACATCCACCAATTCATTTTCTCTTGGTGGGGTAACCGTATCCTAACTTGAAAGAACCTTTCGGGGTTATCAGTTATGAGAAATCTTTCCAAATCTTCAACATGGCCCCTCTGCTGTCACCACATCAGGCGTATCCAGAGTTGTTAATTGCTATAAGTCTTCCACAACCAAGACCGAGGACTTGATTAGCTTGATGCAGTACTGCGGCCCACGATGCATTGCCTTGCCACTAATTGGCTACCAAGAATTTCTTCAATGAATCCCCTGAAGGAAATTTACTTTAACATGCAAAGTCGAGGAGACGTCACCTAAAGCATGCAGCCAAGGCCTGGCAGGGATGGCCGTGTATGGAGAATATGCGTCAACCACAATGAAATCCACATCGACCGTTTCTGAGCCAGACTGTACGGGCAATCGAATCTATCCCTTTGGTATAACAGCCTTCCCTTCAAAACTTATCAACTACGAGTCATAGGGAGTGAGATCCTTCAGTCTTAACTTAAGCCCTTTGAATAAGTCAGGGTACATAATATCCACCCCACTACATTGATCGACCATCATCCTCCTAACGTCATAATTTCCTATCCTTAATGTGACCACCAGTGCATTGTCGTGTGGTTGAATAGTCCCGACCTTATCTTCATCGGAGAATCCCAAAATAGGCGTACTCCCTTTGATCCTCTTCAGCCTCGAGCTAGGCTCTTCGGCTTGGGAATGTGACACCGCCATTACCCTTGTGGGACAAGAATCAGTCCTGTCCAGTGCAGCGAAGATGACATTAATCATTCCTAAGGGCGGCTGAGATGAGTTGTTATTCTGATTATTTGAACCCGAACGATTTCCTTGTCCGTTGGGTTGATACAAGTGCTGCTTCAATTTTCCCTTGCTAACGAGTTGCTCTAAGTGGTTCCAAAGGGTCCGACAATTCTTGGTGGTATGACCCACATCCTAATCATACTGGCAAAAAAGGTTCTGATCCCGTTTCGTAGGGTCCCCTGCCATCTTACTAGGCCACTTGAAGTAGGGTTCTTACGGACTTTCTCCAAAAATTGGTGCACGGTTCGGGAATACAGTATTAACTACTTGAGCAGTGGGCTGAACCAAATTGTCTAGAGTAATCTCTCCTCGGCTATTGTTATGGTACTTGTCCAACCTGAAATCCTTCTCTCATGCGGGATAACCTTCGCCTTACCCTTACCTTGTTGTTAATCTTCCTCAACCCTTTTGTACTCGTTGATGCGATCCATGAGGTGACGCACACTCCGTACGGGTTTTTTGGTCAGGGATTTCCTTAAATTATGAACAATGGGGAGGCTCACTTTGAAAGTATTAATCACCACTTCATCAAAATCTCCATCGATCTTGTTAAACATCTCCCAATACCTGTCGGAGTACGCTTTCAATGTCTCACCCTCTTTCATGGCCATAGATAATAGTGAGTCCAAAGGTCGAGGGACTCTACTGCATGAATGAATCAAGACGCGAATGCCTTGGTAAGTTCCATGAAAGAATCAAACAGACCCGACTTTAGTCCATTAAACCATCTCATAGTAACAGTCCCAGGCTAGAAGGAAAGACTTTGCACATCAAGGTTTCGTTTTGAGAATGCACCGCCATCCTCTGATTAAAATGGCTCACATGTTTAACCGGGTCTGTCCTACCATTATAGATGGTGAAGGTGGTCTGAGTGAACCGTCTAGGGAGCCTTCCCTTCTTGATCCTGCGTGAGAAGGGTGACTCGGAGAGTTGGTGCAATGCTCGACTCATAGCGTCGTTCCTCAAGCCCTTGGAGGGAAGCTCCCTATGCTTACGACTTGGTAGGTCATCCCTTTCGTAAGAGAAGGTTTCGCTAGGAGGAGTCCTGGACCTTGGACTGTAACTACTTCCCCGGGACCACCTTGAGGAAGGATTGGATAGGGGTGAAGCTCATCTTCGTCTGACATGGCGTAGCTTTTTCTTGAGGTGGTCAATCTCCCTCAGTATGGCCTTGGCATCATCCTCATGGGTGGCACTGCTTCCACCACGCGAATGGCTTGCGTCAGGATATACGGTATGCACGCTTCCTTCTCGATCCCTTCGACGCTCAAGACGCTCAAAAAGATCTTCACGCTGGGATGCCTGAGATTCTGCATGATGCGAACCTAAGCCCGCCATGATGTTCCAATTCCTTCAACACTAGATTCCCTCAGACGGTGCCAATTGTAAGTGCACAATTTGTACCCGGACCCAAAAACAAGTGATGGGCTCAAGCTCAAAAAGCCTTATACAATGAAATTTGTAGAGTATGGGTTTGAAACCTAGGTTTGGGATGTTGGAAGTTGATCAACAGGCTAGAATGCCGCAATCTATGCAAGTGATAGATGAATATGACAAGAAAACCCTCCTCGGACGTAAGCCGAGGACAATTTTTATATTCTTTCTTTCTTTAAGCAAGAGATTGCAATTTTTAGTTTCCAAAAAAGAAGCTCCCCCCCTCTTCTTTTCTATCTAGTCTTCTTATATCCTTCTTCTTTTTCCATGTTTCATCCACGTGTAACACAAATCTTCCTCCCAGATACTTGTCCCATCCACCACCTTCTTAAAGTCTTCAAATAATAGCTGGAAGGCTGAATTTTGCTGTTTAGAGGTCATTTCTCCATTAATGCAACCAGAGAGGTAGATGCAGGGCCTTTAATGCGGTAGTAGCAGCTTTTTCCTCTGATATTTCTCACATGTTTATGCTTTTAAAGGGTTCTTGGATCACACCTTTATCCAATAGATCTTCTAGAATTCTACCTTTAAACCATTTAGCAAGTCCTAGGGCCTTTGCTAGGCCTGTCCGAGGAGATACTCTTCCTCGGACAACTCCTCGGATCATTATAGTGCAGACTGACCTGTAGGCCTAAAAACTCTGATTGAACAAATTTGTACTAACTAATCAGGCCTAAAGCCCAAACGTATATTCAAGCACTTTTACCCCCCCCACACATGGCATGTTACAATCAATATCATCCATAGAAGCATACAAAATACTATCCATGACAATACACACAAGAGGTCAAAGATCACACTTAGGTAATGAAACCAAAACAAGTATACCCGCTCTGATATCAATTGAAAGCTGGGATTTGTGTGAAAACACAAGAGCTTGTTCAGACTCCCAAATAAAAATTATGGCTAAATTGCTTTTATTCTAATTTAAGCTAAGTGCGGAATAAGAGTAAATGAGCGCATACAACCAATACAACTATCCTAAGCCATATTCATGCAATATCAACAATAAAAGATAAGCTTAAAAAGTAGGGGAAGAGAGATGCAAACACAAAATAACACCAAGATGTGTTATTAAAGAAAAAACTGAAGAACTCAACGAAAAATCTCTCTGCAACCCTCCAAGTTGAAATCGATCCACTAGATAATAAAGTTGGAGTACACGAATAACAAAAGACCGTCCAAGCCTAGTCTACCCAATGTACTTGAGCTCTCCAAGCTCCTACTACCAATGGACTTATCGAAGTCATGTCTTCTCTGACTTTCCAGATGTCGCAATACACCCGATTGCATCTGCCAAGCCTCACCGGTTTCTTTTGGCATATCCCCAAAATATTTATGCTCCAAAACACTCTCAATCGAATAGTGTGGGTTGTGTTTGGGTACAAATCTTCTCTAGGTATGATAATGGGAAAGGAAAGGAGAGAGGTTACAATGATTTTTCACTAAGGATGAGTAGTTCTCTCTCTAAAAATGGGTGTGGGTTGTGTTGTGTTGTGTAGAAAACCTATCTAGGATTTTTTCTCTGAATAGCCTCTCATACATTTGTGGATAATGAGGGTATATATAGTATGGGTGAAGGGTAAGAAAGTCACATTTAAAAATCCTTCAGGCAGAGAGTTTCACGGGTACCTCGTGGATAGGCCCTCCTCGTGAGACACTTGTGAAATTGACAGCTTGGCAAGACTCTTAAGCTTCCAGCATGTGCTTCGCACTTGCCCTTTTCGCGGGTAAGCTTCTCGTGAGACACTTGTGAAATTGCACTGATTCGTCATTTCATGCTTGATTCTTTACTAACTTAATACTAAACTCAATACAATAAAATTCCACAAAATTCAAGGAAATAAATTAATGCAATTACAACACTTTTTGTTGTGAAATAAAGCCAACATAAAACATAGTTGTAAATCATAACTTTAGCATTCACATCAGTATGTGCAAATTTTTTTTTTTTTTTTTTTTCCATTTGGCACATCTAAAACTTACTTTTTCTATTTTACACATTATTTTTTACAACACACCCACATCAGTTTGTCTATTATACACATTTATTCAAATAAAATATTCATTTCTTTAACACTGTGAATAGTAACTGTGAGAGTGAGGGAGAAGGAAATGAGAAAAGAGAGTGAGGAGAGAGAAAAAAGAATAAAAAATATATAAAACACGGTGAACAATATCAATATAATACACAGTACAATAACTGTTTCAGTCAAGACCATTGTATATATTTAGACATTTTACAAGATTGATGTGGGGGTTTTTTGGGTTAAAAGTGCAAAATTGAGCACTTTTTTTTTATTTTAGAAGATTATCCATGAGCTAGTGTGATTGCTCTGAAGACTTAAAAAAAAAAAAAAAGTGTGTGAGAGAGAAAGAAAAACAAAAGTAAACATAATTGACATGGGCCAAATGGCTGCTTATTTGACATTCCCTCACAAGAGCCTTTATCTTTCAACAGCATGTCATATATATATTGTCATGAGCATACCGCACACGACAAGATTTCAAAAGGAAACTAGCACTGTGCTGAAGAAAATCAAAGAGAATTAGATATGGGACAGAATCACACTCACATAGCCATTATTTATCTTTGACGAAACTTCTTTGAAATGACTTAAATGCGGGAAAAATTTTTAGGAACTTTTGGAGTATGGAGAAATTGTGATTTCCCTTTCACATTCCTAATGGACCTTATTATGAATTTAATAAAAAGACCTCATTATAAATATGAGAGGAATGAACACCATAATCCATTAAATGTGATAGCCATTTTCTCAAGCAAGCTTGAGTTTTTACTCCGACGCCAAGTTTATTCAATAAAGTAAAGCTTGAGTTATTAATATCTCTCGCTAATATTTTTCAATATACAAGTTTTGCCTGAGGCCCACCCAGTTACTTTCGTACAGGTAAAGAAATTTAGTTCCTCATATACGGCAGAACATTTATATGAATGACCATGCTTTTCACAAGCTTCATGTGACTGCTCTAATCTTTTTTTTTTGGTTGCCCACAGTGTATCCTCAAGGCTTTCAACCAGAGACTAATCATTGTTTGTGCCGGGAGAGCCCTGCGAAGGGGTAAAGCACTGGCCCAGGAAATTTGTTTCAAAGTGCAGGTAGCAAGACTCGAACTAGGGAGCACACCCAGTCGAGCCCAGTACAAGCACTTTGAGACTGAGAGCTCTACCAACTCAGCCAACCCCCTGGGTTGTGACTGCTCTAATCTTTTCACTTCCTACCTAACACGTTTTCTAAACTTGCACGTATATATGTTATGTAGTGTTTGATTGACTAGAAATGGAAATAAGGATGGGCAGAGAGTATATATTTCGGTAAAAAGTTTGTCAACAATGTCACGGAGAGTTTGCTCCCATGCCTGCCATCAAAAGAATGATAATGATTACGATCTGATAGCACTGATGAAAAACTCGTCCAAAAAGAGAGTAAGAAAAAACAAAAAAAAAACCCTATGACTACTAGCTCTTTCTAGCCATAATTACACAACCCCAATTACAAAATTACATGATTAAATATTATAAGGCAACTCGTTTTAATGCTTAGATATGCTTTCAAAAACTGAAACCTGTTGTGTCTAGGTATCATTGAATGAGTAGATTGGTACCAACTTAAAGGGAAAAAGATTTAGGTCTAAAGAGTCCAATACAAAGAATTTGTAAAAAGTAAACTAAAAAATTAGGTTTTATTGAATCAGAAGATAATTATAGTAAGCCCAGATGAAATAAAATAAGAATATTATGTTTTGCATGAAGTAAATCTTCCTTGATACAGTCCGAAGAGACTAAATCTTATAATATATATTATATGCTTCTTTTGATTTGGTTACAAGTCCTATTCCTAATGTTACAGTATTTTTCTTTTTTTTTTTTCTTTTTTTTTTTTTTTTCTTTTTCAATCCCCCTGTCCCTAGAGAGCTTACATTATAAAGCCTTCCTATATGATCTTGACTCTCCATTTCCTAACCATCCAGGTCACTATTTGAGTGTCTGTCCCATCAGACACCTTCCCAATCCCTTAGTGAGTTGCGGCAGCCAAGACAGCACTGTTCAGGGATCTTTTCCACATAAATGCAGCCAGTAGGTTTGGTGAAATGCATTAAATGTGGTGGCAGCCACCAACTTTTCAGTCATGGCAATGCTAATCCCCTCCCCGAAACTCTTTTTGTACAGTACGACATCTTCAGATGACGTGTTACTAACGTGACCTTACAGTCCTAGGGCGTGACCTCCTCAGCAGGATAATAGTCATTCTCGGCCATGAGTATGACACATGGCGAAATTACCTTACTGGAATTCTTGTACCCACAAGTGTAATCATTTCCGTTCCATACATACCCTATAATTATATGGAAAAAAAAATCACAAATTGAATAAGACTTAGAAATGACATCAATCTAACAGTTATAAAGTCAATATATTCTATTGAATTATTTAATTCAAATCATAAAAATTAAATGATTTCAAATGGAGAAAATCTTTTTTCCTATCCTAATATGCCTAAAAATATGAACATAGTTATTAAATCCAAATTGGATTTGGTAAGAAAAAAAAGTTTAAGAGATTGTAATATAAATATATAAATTAAATAAAGGCATACCTAAATTGCTGATTAAAATAAAGCCTAAAAACCTAGACTCGTAATAAGAAAACATAAAATAAAAAGATGATGTCATAAAATGTAGTCAAGTCTTTACTAAATATTATACTAGGTCTTAAAATTACAAAAGCATATCTCAAACTCCAAAATCACATTTTATGGATATTGCATGTGTGTGTGTGTGTACATATATATTAATCTCCCTAACTACCCCAATCCTATGATGCATGGACGCGGCGCTAGAGGTGCCGCACCCGCGTCCGACGCGGCGACGCGCAAGGGACGCCGCTGTTCACGAGTCGGTGTCGCGTCTGCCACGTGTTTTCTTTTTCGGGTCTGGATGTTGATTATAATTGCCTTCCATCCAGAAAACATACTTCATAGTCTTCAATGTCATTCTTCTTACATAGATGTCCTGGACATAACCTCCTCTTCCAACAGCAGTCTTAATTCTAAAGCCGGATTCAGTATCAATGGCAGTGATGTCCTCAGCTCTAACATCTTGGATTCCGCCAGACATTTCGCTGCCTAGAGCAATGGTGGCACTGTCAGGGGAAATGCAGGTAAGCCTTCTAATGATTAGGTGCTGTGTAGGCATTCCAACTTTGATTCCATATTCATCCCAACCACTTTTCACAGCAATGCAATCATCACCTGAAAATATGAAGCAGTCCTCGATACGGGTTTGTGCATGAATCCGGACACAAAAAAGGGAACATAATCTCAGCAATTGTAAATTGCGCCAATGATGTCAAGTGACAATGATGAAATATCAATTGTAACTTGTTAACTTAGCAACTTGTGAAAAAATTGGTGAAAAAATAGGTGAATGGCAGGGGAATAAGTAATTAACCATAAAATACATATTAATCAAAGCAATTAAGACAAGTGCCAAATACCTGGGTCTACTCCATCAGTATTAGGAGAATCAACTGGTGCAAGGATTGTGAGCCCTTTGACTAGTACATTACTGCAATCACAACCACAGGATTCTAATAAAAAGTGCTAAGATCATATGATAAAAATAAACTTAGTCAGAGGAGCATGGCCAAACCTGCTGTAAATGGGATGGACAAACCATGATGGAGTGTTAATTAGAGTGAGATTAGATATTTGGATTTGATCAGAGTATATAATCTCAATGCTTTATGGTCGTGTCACGTTGATTCTCCGGCACGGAACTTCTTCGACCAAGTAGAACCTGTCCGTCAATTGTGCCATTGTTACCTAATACAATGCGAAACAAATGGAATCCATTAGAAATTGTTTAAAGCCAAAAATATTATCCCAAAAAAAAAAAGATTGGTCTAATCTATAATTACCAGTTATTACGACGTCAGTGAGATTTGAACCAAAAATGAGAGTGCTTAACCGTCCACTAGGTGCATCCCTTCCTCTGCCGTAGGAAGGCAACACAAGAATAGCAGGTCATTCTGACTCATCCTGTCCATATGATCATGTATGTGTACAGCAAATTATGGTATAAAAAACATAAAATAAAAATAAAATGAGTATTATTTGTTTATTTGTTGTGGGCGTAGCATTACTCAGTTACTAATTATAGCTTAGCGTTTGTTTGTTTAGAGGTGAAATAGGGTAGATGGAAAGCTTTGGAGAGATAATGAGGAGGGAAAAATTTTAGAGAGTCTTTAGTTGGGAGAGGGAGAAGAAAAAAATGTGGTTGAACCTAAGTGTTTCTCTCTAGGCCCACCAAAATGTTTTCTCCTCAAAATGGAGATAAAACTGGGAAAAAAAGTGTGATTTGTTATATGGATAAAAATGCCCCTAGTTGCTATCCCTGGGCAATGTTGGCTCTTTTTTTTGGGCAAACATTGGCTCTCTTTTTTCTTTTTGCTTTCCTGGGACATTTGCTTGCCTCTTCCCTTTTTTTTTCTTTTTTTTTTTTTTTTTTTTTTTGATTTCCTGGGGCATGAGGTGACAGTGATTTGTTTTGTTTTTGTTCTTTTTTTTCTTGACATGATTTTTATTTTTTCATAAATTTAGGTGGTTTTTTTTTTTTTTTGGGGGGGGGGGGGGGGCTTGTTTGTCACTTTTTTGTTTTAATTAGGCATTATTTTTTAATAAGGGTATGTGAGTAAATTTATATAAACTCATTTTTTCCATCTATCTACTTTTCCACTCCCAACCAAACAAAAGAGAAGGAAATTAAAATATTTTCTATCTTCCCACTTTTTCACCCCTCTTCCCATCATTTTCTATTTTCCCACTTTTCCACCCCTCCAACCAATCAAATAGACCCTTACGCTAGTGTCTTCCCTTGCTTTTAGCTTTCTTCCCTTGTTTTTAGCTTTAGATAATATCAAAGACTGATAAAGTAATGGCCAATTCCTTTTATGGCAAGTTGATTAGGGCAGTTTCTTGCTTATCATGCTACAATTGCTTTGGTCTAAATTCTTGGTACGAGAGTATCATTTTGTTTATTTGTTGTAGGCGTAACATTCCTCAATTACTAATTATAACTTAGGTTAGTATCTTCTCTTCTTTTTAGTTTTGGATAATATCAAAGACTATGAACAAGTAACGACTAATTCCTTTTATGGCAAGTTGATTTGGGCGGATTCTTGCTTATCATGCGATAATTGCTTTGGTCTAATTTCTTGGCATGAGAGCAATTTCATGTTTCATGTAAAAGGAAAAATGTAAATAGGGTGAAGTAGTATCATAAAGTAAAATCAATCTTGTCATTAATCCTATCGTTTTGGTCTGTCAATATGATTATTAGGACTATTCCTCTCATAAAAGTGAATAATTTCTCTAAATCAAATTAGATTTTCTCTTCTTAAAATAGTATGACGGAGGATAAGGTCCTAGATTTAAAGCAAGCAACTAAACCAAAATAAGAAAATGATCTCCTCCATTTTAATTTTTGGCAGTGAATGATCTCCTCCAATTGCTTTTGAAAATGATTAAACCACTACTAAAAAGGGGGAAAAATCATACCTGTGATCCAAGAATAACCGCATCCTTGTGAAGAAATAGGGTGAAATGGCTGGTGAGATTAAAGCTTCCAGTTAACCATTTACCAGGTGGTACAATAAGCTGTGCCCACCATCTGATGCATATGTGCTTAGTTTCTTAATCGCAGCATTAAAAGCCTTTGTGTATGATGTTTTTCCATCACCAACTGCTCCAAAATCCGTCAAAACTGCACTGTGCTTTCGACAATTTATTGCTGGATACTCTGTTTTTCCACCATTATCTCCATGATGATGATGTTTGTTTCGGCATTCTGCGACCCTTAAAGTTAGTATTCCCAAGTTAACAATCGCTGAGATAACCTGTAAACATTAACAAAAGAAAATCAAAATATCAGCTTATATGTCGACCTTTAATTCCCTTTAATAAGAAGGAAGAAATGCTTATAAATAAAGGTACAAAACGAAGAAAACATTATATTAAAACCAAAACACAAAGCAGCAAAACCGTCTTTTTTGTGAGATTCAACTCAGAAGTTAGCCCTCAGGAAAAACAAAAATGACATACACAATGATAAACATAGAAAATAGAACCATGTTCATCATTTTTCAAAATAAAAATAAAAATAGAGTGCTAGGAAAACGTACATGGGATGTTCTAAGTTTTAGACACAGCCCCATGTTCCGAGAATAGAAAATGTTTAAGACTGATTTTCGTGGTAGAAGAAAGAATGAATTTATAGAAAAGAGTGGGAGTGAATATTGGAAGGATATCTAATTTACATATCTATTTATCGGATTGTCCAGTATAGAAAAATAAAAGAGTAATGCTTCAGACACAAAACTATTTTACAACATTTTTACAAATTGCTGATAGGGCAAATTCTTATTATTTTTATTATGGGGCCATTACTAACATCAAATTTTCACTTATAATAATTATTTGGAAAATGCCAAAGTCATATCAGCAGTTTGTAAAAATATTGTAAAATAGTTTGTGTTTGTAACATTACTTTAAATAAAATAGCATAATTTTTTTTGTCGTCGTTAATTAATTCACTTTTGGGGATAAAATTTGTTACCTATGCTATTATTTAAGAGGTTTTTCCTAGATCCTCAATTTTATTGCCCAAAATACCCTCAAAATTACCAATTTGTAAAACTTAAATAATCTATACTGCTATTTAAAGGGCTTTTCTTATTAGAGATTCTCAAATTTGATGCTTAAACACCCTCAAATTTAGCAGTTTCTAAAGCTTAAATTATCTACACTACTATTTAAGTGGATTCTCTTGTTTTGTATTCTTAATTTTGATACTCAAAATATTGTGTGGGTCTTTTTTGCAAATATTGGACTGTGATGCCTGCCGCTACATTAGGCTCCAAAGTTTTCTGGATTAGGGAGTTGGAACCGGTCCAATAGCAACCCTCCTTAGTCCGGCTTGTGCGCAAACGATGAGTCCAAGCCCAAGAGAAGACGCTGCAAAGTGGGCTAATTTCTTGTTTCTGCCACAGAAGGAATTTTGTCCAGAATTTGCCGCAGGTCTAACTTCTCTACTATGCAATAAAACTATCTGCCGTGCAGTAAAACTGTTTGCTACAAAAGTCGTCTGCTGTACATTAAAGTTGCCTGCTGTAAGGCCTTCTACTGTACAACAAAGCTGTCTGCTGTGAAGTTAAGCTTTTTGCCGTGCAGTTAAACTTTCTGTTGTGTTAATAAAGTCTACTGTAAAGCCTCCTACTGTGCAATAAAGCTGCCTGCCGTGTATTAAACCTATCTACTGTGCCTTTAAGCCATCTATCGTGCAGTAAAGCCTTATGAAGTATGAATGACTACTCTTCATTTTTGCTGCAGAAAAACTTTTCTACTTCCTACACATAAACAAATTTAAAACCCAAGGAAAATACAAATCGAGCAAATGTTAGATTATATGGGTTAGCATATTCTCAAATATATACATAAACATATTCATAAATATACTTATACAGGTGCACAAAACTTGAGAAACAAAGTATATGTATATATATACTTATGGCAGGATCATGGGTCCAAAATAAAACACGTAACAACAAATATAGAAGAAAGCTTCGGCAAGAAAGGTTTAGATAACATGGTAAATACAATAAAAAGGTGCTACAACAGAATAACTAGTATAGTAAGTATAAAAAAAATACCACAGCAGGACAACTGATGCGGCAGACATGATAAGAAACGTGTTACAGCATGATAATTAAATACAGTAATTATAAGTTTTAATGAGTGAAATAAAATATATTTGTGATCAAAATCAAATATTGAGTCTTCCCATGGAATAAGTAAACCAAGAAGGAATTCAAACCCCAAATTGAACAACCTTGTTATAGGCTCCTGCCATAAGTTTTTGTCATCAAAGTTGTGCATTTGGAGAATAGGCCTAAATGGCTATAGCTATCATTTTTTGGAGACTTCAAAGAGTGGGTTTGCTAAGAGGGAGGGAAAAGATGGTCTATTTATGCATGCCCCTATGCCGCGTTTTCTCTCTTCTTTTTACCACTTTCTTTCTTCTCTCCGTTCTTTTTTACTCTCAGTTTCCTTACTACTCTCTTGTCGTAAGTTGTTTTTCTTACTTGGGTCTCTTCCCTTAGGTGCTTCCTCTCTTGGGTTCCCTTCCCATTAGGTCTCCCGTCCCCTTCACCTCTGGGTTTCCTCCCCTTCCTCTTTCATCCATGGCTACCTGCTTTTATAGTGAGCTAATTCAATGGGATTTCTCATTTTTACCCTTAGGGCTTCACCAACTGTTTTTGGTTTCTTATGAGCATCCATTCAAGACCACTCACTAACCCATTGGTTGCCCCGGCCACTATGCTTGCTGCACCCTTACTCATTTCACGACAAAATTCCTTTTTGTTTGTTCTTGTTGTATACTTCTACTCTAGGTTCAAACGGATAGGGATTGAGCTACCTCACTACCTAGCTCTATGGCATGCATCAGATGGTCCCAACCATCCACTACTTCTTTTGGGTAAGATACCATCCCAGCAAGGCATTTTCCCTAAAAGAAGTTATGGCAAGAAACCAAATATAGACCCCCTTTACCCCCTACCACCAAACCACACCCTCTGAATCTCCTTGACCGTGGGCCCACCTCCCTTGTATTAGCTGGGTACAGGTTGGTGGTGCCCCGGCCCTTATGTGCTTGCTCTGTTGTCTTCTGTTTTTGTCTCCCACGTCGTTTCTGCCGTAGCAGATTTGTTCTGTTTCTGCTTGCTGCGTGTTCTTTGTCTTATTTCATCATGCGTTTCCTACTGCGTTTGTCATTTTCCTTTGGTTTGACTTTTCTTTCCTTCACGTGATTCTTGCTGCTGACACTTCTTGCCATTCCTTAACGTGCTTCTTCATATTAGCTTTCACGCCTATCTTCTTTATCCAAAAGGATTCGGGCCTTTATGGGCCAAATAATGTTGATTGGATCAAAGGATCTTGGGCCCAATTTATCTTCATTTGCCGAAACCATTCTGCCAGAAAACTGTATTCTACGGCAAAGCTGTATTATGCGGTAGATTCGTATTCTGCGGCAGATTTGTATTGCTGCAGCTCACTTTCCTTGCATTTCTTTCTTTGGACCTCTCTTGCTCTTTGGTCTTCTTGGTGGGCTATTTGGGCCTTACTTTTCATTAGGCTTTCCTTCACATGGATTTGCAAAAATGGGCATCAATAAATATCATCTAATTTATCATTTTATAAAGATTAAATAATATATGTATATGTAAAATTGCTAATTTAAAAACTCCTAAATTTTGGCTAAATTAAAAATTAAAAAAAAAATAGTTTGCACTTTGCACGTTACTCCCTCACGTTTTTTCTTTTTTTTTTTTCCCACACTCTTTTTCTAACATCAAGGGATAAAGCTGCTCCTAAATTTGTCCCTCAAGTTTTTTTTTTTCCCAAACATGAATGGGTAAAACTGCTTTTTTTTTTTCCTCCTAAATTTCTCCCTCGATCTCACCTCTTTTTTTTTTTTTTTCTTCTTTATTTCTTTTTCTAAAGTGAATGGATAAAACTACTTTTTATTTTTTATATATTCTTTCAAATAGATTTTTTTTATTTGGGTCCAAAATACCCCTACATCCTAGGGTTAAGTAGGGGTAAAATTTGGTAAAAATGCTTCTTTAACTATCAAGTAAAACACTATCTATAGAATAGGACCACACTTATTGGTTTTCAAACTCAGATTGTTTATTCCTTAGTTCTCTCAATTCTCTCAATTATGTGCTATTTTCTTTCCACCATTATCATCTTTTCTATTTGCTCTTGCTTAATGGTATGTGTATGTCAATGTATATTGCTCTTTTCGATTTTGGTATTTTTGTTTAAAAATAAATAAATCAAAAGCATTCTATAACTTTTTAATCACAACCATGGCAACCTGTCTATTGTTGTGATTTTCGCAATTGGTTTATGTTGAATTTGGTACGTTACTACTTTGCCTTTTCTTCATTGTTTTTAAAAGCTTAGTATTATGATTGTTTTTCTTTGTTGCAAGGAGGGAACCTACAGACGTTTGTTTTTATTTTTATGAGTTTCTCTTTCATATTTGCTTTCCCGTATTTGGTTTATAATTGGTTTCCTTACTTTGTTATCATTATCATTTCCATATCATTAACTTATCTTATCTTTTTTTTATGAGTAATTAATTAAAGTAGTGAATATTCTAAATAATGAATTGTGAAAGCAAGTTAAAGGGCGTGTAGTGGTAGAAAGTAGACACTGACGGAGAGATAGAAATACAATCCATTATGGTCAGTTTGATGAGTAATAAATCGTAAAATAATCTAAATAAGTAATTATTTCTTTTTCTCCATTATCACTCTAATTAATTACTCCAAGTATTACATAATCTAAAATTTCCATGAATAAACCGTTAAGTCAAACTCATTTTATGTATGTTTTGGTTTCAGTATTCTTTGTGATTAGAATTGCATTTATGAACTTTACAGCCTTTGAATATATTCTAAGTGGTGCTCTCTCCTCCTTCTATTCTTTTTCTTTTTAATGTTTGTTATTTTTCTTATATTTGAGCCTTACTATTATTTTTTGTCTTTTTTAAAGGGTGACATATCAACAATTTTGTTAGATTGCACATTAGGCACATTGGATGAATTCGGGTAGAGGTTTTACAAAAATTATTGTATGATTCAAGGCTTACATAGAGTGGTAGTCAATCTATCAAGTGGTTGTTAAAGACCATTTTTTTTTTTTTTTTTTTTGTAAATATCCTACCAATGCCGATATTCATCAATGTAACACTACATTTTCAATTAATTGAAACTGTTAAACTTTGGCTTCATTTTTTTCAATCTCATCTCGTTTATATGAAATTTAATATTGTCTTTTGTCGTGCCTTTAATAGAAATTTTTTAAAAAGAAAAATACGTTTTTTAAATTGAAAGATTTATTGGTGATTTAATAGTAGATGCTAATGTTGAGAGCTTTTTTGTTTCTTCTTCTTCTTCTTCTTCTTCTTTTTATTATTATTATTTTAATGTTGAGAGCCTTTCTTTGTATTTGGGGGGGGGGGGGGGGGGGGGGTTTATATAAAGCATTTTAAACTTTAGTTATGGCTGTATACTATATGCCTATCTTTTAGGTTTAAATATAACTACCATTTAATATATATATTTTTTAAAATTGATAACATAAGTTTTTAGCATTTTAAACTTTAGTTTTGGTTGTATACTAAGTGGTTACCATTAAATATAACCTCATAACTACCATTATTTTAAAATAAGAAATGATATGTCCACAACATTTTCACAACAAATCATAAGTTGCAAGTTGTTACTAGTTGTTATTGTTGGGGCAAAAAAGTAATCTTGATGTTAGGTTCAAATTTGAACCAACAACAACTAACCACCAATGATTTGTTGTAAAAATGTTGTAGACGTAACATCTCTCTTTTAAAATTTATTTTTTTAAAAAAAAAACAGTTGACAATTTGACAACCTTTAGCATTTGAAAATTTTGTTCCTAAATTATAATAGATGCAAATTATTAACTTTTATCCTAAAAAATAGAAAAGCTTTTGAGCGTGTGCTACCTAAAAAATAAAAAAGCCTCTAAGCATGTGCTACTCAAAAAACTTTTTAGGACTCTCTCACTCCCCTAGAATTTTTTGTGATTAAAAAAATGTAGAAACTCTGAATTATGGTGAATAAAAATTAATTTTAACAAAAAAACAAAATTAAAAGCCTTTGAGCACAGGCGTGCTCAGAGGCTACTAGAGAATTAATTAACTTTTTATGTTGAAATCTTTCAAGATACCATATATAAAGGTACGAAATAAGTGTATGACTTTGCGTTTGCATCCATCTTTCTTTGGAAATAGAATTTATATTGAATTAAAGTCGATCATCCATCTCAAATTTATGGGCGCACATGCATTTGGTCATCATGGTGGGGTTGAAGAAAAAAGTGAAAATCGTCAATTTAAAAGTCTAAAGTCTAAACTTTAGGTTTCGCTTTTTAGATGTGAGATATATTAGATTTTTTTTTTTTTGAAATTTAATTATTATAATTAATTTATTATTTTGAGCAATTCAGTACTACAATTTTATATTAAAAAAACAATTATATTCAATGGTGAGATTTCTGCGTTTCAATAATTAAAAAAAAATTAATTCAACTATGTAATTTATTGGTTAATGTTACTATTAATTAAATGTAATTAAGAAATTGAATATAAATTTTGCACTTTTATTAGTAATCGACCTAGCATCTTATTAATTTTCATCACAGCATGATTAATTTTGAACAGGGATGAGTGATTCATTTCAATGATGAGTGCATTAAATATTGCATTGTTTTTTATTTGATTTTTTAATTTTTTGAGAAGAAGATTGTGTTGATTTGAATGTTGAGAAATTATCAATTTCATTACTATTATTTTTTTATTTCATAATTTTTTTTATCCACATAATTTATGACTATTACAGTAATGAGAAGTTCAAATTTTTTTTTTTTTTTTCTAAAGGATATTGTTTGTTAAACACAACTTGTTACACATAGGTTTGTGTGTACAGTATGTGTTTAAGAGTATTCATCCATCTTAATTTCTTGATTGATAAGTTTACAACTTACATTATTTTGCTATTTTAGGGCAACAAAATATTCTAAAATTGTTTCTCAAAAAAAAAATATATATATTCTAAAATTTGAAAATATTCACTTGATCAAACTCTAACCACTGTTTGGTGGTAAGGAACAATTTTTTACCAACTCACCCCAAAAAAAGGAAAACAATGATTAGGATTTGGTTAAAGGATTTTTTTTTTTTGAAATATTCTATTTCTAGTTTTAACATAAGGACAAATGTGTATTTTTCTTTAAATTTCAACAGAGGGGCTGGAGTGTTATCTCCCTAAAGGTTGGGTTGAGTGTCATTCCCATAGACACTAACAAAACCATAATTTTTTGGGGGAGGGGGGGGGGGGGGGGGGAATAAGAAAACTTTTATATATATATATAGTAAAAATTACAAGAGGAAGGAGGAGAATGTTCAAAACTCAAGAGAATCAATCTCGTACTAGAGGCTATACTGGTTTGACCAGTGGAATAATATATTTAGGTACCCGTCAATATCGGTGTACCGTTTTGAATTTACCGTTATTTTATATATATATATATATATATATATACACATATTATAATAAATATAGAAGTTTACCATAAAATATTTTCTTAATTCAAAACAAATTATTCATGGCTTTAGACTTTAGTATCAATTAAAAGAAAAAAAAAACACAAGGAGGTTTATACAATTTCGATATATATTGATATATATTTCGATACCGGTACGGTATATACAGGCCGATACCGGTACGGTATTGACTACCTTGTTCAAAACTTATGCTCCTTTCCTCCTCTAGTGCCCCATATCTCAAGGAGGTTTGTACAATTTATCATAAACTAATCACAAACACATGTAATTAATGGAAAACTTTGAAATATATATATGTACACACAATAGTGTTAATAATAAACTATAAATGTCATTGACAATATACTAGTTGTGTGAATTTATCACGATATTCATTTTTCATGAACCAAGTTCACTGTTCCTTCAATTAATTTCTTGTTGTGTCATATTTACATATTAATATAATGGTGAATTTATGATGTGTTAATGGAGCTACATCAAAGATCAATCAACTACATTGTGTTTGCAAACTTCATATGGATCTTATCATCTTGCCCTCGAGAGCTTTGTTGATTGGTTCTCTCTTTTTGGGGGTAATTAAATGGATCTTAGACGAAATGACAAAAAAGCCTTATATTCGATTCACTTAATTTCCTTGTGAACCGGCATGTTTGAAACATAAATTTAGAGTATATTTTACTCCCTGCTACCAAAAAAAAAGGAAGAAGTAAATTTCACTCTTAAAAAAATCAAGTCTTCAACTGTTCATTAAAAAATAATCTTCCAAAAAGGAATAGATTTTGTTATTATTCGTGTCATCAACATGCATGTACACAGTTCATATATGGTGTTGTTACCTATTAGGAAGCTTTTCCTCCAAAAAAATAACTTATTAGGAAGCTATTACTAACGGACGATGGTAGTACAAGTCTTCAACTGAACATCTTCAATGGGCAGCCTATCAGTGGGGAAGGCACAATTCACACCTTGCTTCTTAGGCAACGAAGCACATGGCTTAGGAGTCACTTTGCTTGTCACTCCAGAAATATCAGTACAATTCCATGGCAGTTTATTTTGCTCCAGATTCATAGTCATGGTCACATTAGAAATGCATATTCCAGTGAAGGGATCACCCGTAATTCCGTCAAGTCTTCCAGCAAAGGTAACGTTTGTCGCCACCACATCTTAATTCCATTAATCTCTGGAATTGCTTTTAGGTCGAAGTTAGGGTCGGGATGTTGATTATAATTGCCTGCCATCCAGAAAGCATACTTCATGTTCTTCAAGGTCATTCTTCTTACATAGATATCTTAGACATAACCTCCTCTTCCAAGAGCAGTCTTAACTCTGACAGCTGATTCAGTATCAATGGCTGTGATGTCTTCAGCTCTAACATCTTGGATTCCGCCAGACATTTCGCTGCCTAGAGCAATAAGAGCACTGAAAGGAGAAATGCAGGTAACCCTTCTAATGATTAGGTGAAAAATTTTCTGAATGTACCACGAAGATCGTCCTGCTCCGATCTACCTGCTCGTGAAAACCTTACAGTCATCGAAGTCTCCACGCGCCCTCACGCGCCGCCCAAAGGTTCTGCCCTGAAGATCACGCGCCCACGCGCCTCCATGCGTCGAACTGAGCCGCCACGCGCTGCCACGCGCCAGATTCAGCCTGCCACGTCAGCCCTAGCCACGTCAGCTGCCACGTCAGCCTGCCACGACTTAGGTGTGTCTACATCCTCTTCTACACCTCTTTATTGTGATAATCAGAGTGCCATTCACATTGCTCATAATGATGTCTTCCATGAACGGACAGCCACTGCTCTGACCTTTTCTTCGCAGTCTTGTCTTTATTGGTGTAACTCCATTTTTCATATTGCTTCCGCTGTCACAACCACTGCCACAGTCTTTCGCCGTTGAACCTTCGAGTCTTCCAGACATCGTCCTCAGGTTCCGGACCTGTAGCAGCCGCCGTTGGGGAGTTCGAACACTGCAAAGACCACTGCCTTTTTCGGCACCGCCGTGAATATTGCTCCGAAAAATTTTCTATCCATGTTGATCCCAACCACTTTTCACAACAATGCAATCATCCCCTGAGACTATATAGCAGTCCTCGCTACGAACGTTTGAGCATGAATCTAGAAACAAAATGGGAACATAGACTCAGTAATAGTAAATTGTGTCAACGATCGATGTCATGTGAAAATGATGATATATCAATCGTAAATTGTTACCTTAGGTGAAAAATATGGAGAAACACATGTTGTGTTTCTACCATTACTCCTTAAAATAGGTGAATGGCAAGGGAATAAGTAATTAACCTTTCAACCTCACATTAATCAAAGCAATTAGAACAAGTGCCAAACATACCTGGGTTTATACCATCGGTATTAGCTGAATAAATTGATGCAATGATTGTGAGCCCTTTGACTATTATATCACTGCTGTAGATAGGAAGGACAAACCATGATGGAGAGTCAAGTAGAGTGAGATTAGATATCTGGATTTGATTGGAGTACATGAGCTCAATCAAGTATGGTCGCGTCACGTTGTATTCCTTGGCACGGTACTTTGTCCACCAAGTAGCACCCTGGCCATCAATCGTGCCATTGTTACCTAATATAGTGCCATTACAAATGGTATCCATTAGACATTGTTAAAGTCAAAAATAATTCTTAAAAAAATATAAGAGTTCTAATTAATATATAATTACCTGTGATTATGACATCAGTAAGATTTGTACCAAAAATGAGAGCACTTAACCGTCCACCAGGTACATCCCTTCCTCTTCCATAAGAAGGCAACACAAGAAGAGGAGGCCATTGTGTCTCATCCTGACCATTTGATCACGCATGAGTATAGCAAAAGATGGTTAGAGAAACAAATAATCCAAGAATATATTTTTACTCTTTTATAATTAGTGTATACCTAAATTCTGTTTGTGGTAATTAATTACAAACTATATATATGGATAATTGGCTAGTTATAACAGAAATGAAGATTTGAAATCTAGATATATTTTCTAAAAACACAAAAAACTGGCTAACAGTTGAGCTATAAGGATCTTGTCAACTACAAATAATAACTTAAGTTAGTGTTTTCCCTTGTTTTCAGCTTCGGATCAAGTAAAGGCCAATACATTCTATGACAAGTTGATTTTAGCAGTTCCTTGCTTTTCAATTATCATGCTATAATGGTTCTGGTTTAATTTCATGGCCAAAACGTGAGGGTGTTTTCAAATTTCATGTAAAAGGAAAAATGTAAATTGGCCCCCCTCAACTATTAGTGTGTTTGAAATAGCTTATTTTCTTTCAATTATTTTGCTCAAAACAAGTTTGCAACCAAACTTTTTCATCTAACAAAACTATTAAACTGAAAAAACAAAAATAAAAACTTTATACCTGTGTTCCAAGAATAACAGCATTTTTTCAATAAAAAGGGTGAAATGGCTGGTGAGATTAAAGCTTCCAGTTAACCATCTTCCAGGTGGTACAATAAGTTGTGCCCCACCATCCAATGCATATCTGCTTAGATTACGAATTGCAGCATTAAAAACCTTTGTGTTTAGTGTTTTTCCATCACCAACTGCTCCAAAATCAGTCAAAACTGCAGTATGCTTTCTACAATTTAGTGCCTGATACACTAAATTTTTGCTATGTAAACTGCATTCTGCAACTCTTAAATTTAACGTTCCCAAGATAACAATCGCTAAGAGAACCTGTACAATTGCTATTAGTTATCGTGTCAACTTTTATTTCCCTCTAATAAGAAGGAAGAAATGCTAAGTTTCGTATCACTTTCACTACAAATTTTAAGTGGTAAGTTGTTATTGGTTTTAATCTGAACCTCATTACTAATTTTTTTTTTTTTTTTTTACCTATCAGTAATAGTAAGTATCAATTTGGTTTTTGATATTTGTTGTGAAAATGTTATGAATTACCATTTCTCTTTTGCAAAAAATCATAAAATAAAAATTTTATAAATAAAAGTATAAAGAAAAGTATTACGTCTATAACATTTTCATAATACTTTCACAACAAATCATATGTCGTAAGTTGTTATTGTTTCTCATTTGTACTCATCACTGAAATAACTTTTTTGCCTACTCTGTGACAACCGATAACAAATTGCCACCTATGATTTATTATAAAAATGTTGTGAAAATATTAAGCACGTAACATTTCTCAATTACAAAACCAAGAAAATATTGTATTAAAACCTAAACACAAAGCAAGAAAACCTAGTAGTTTGGGGAAAACGTACATTAGTTTTGAACTTTAGAGATAGCCCCATGTTGTGAGAAGACTTAAGGAAGAGAATGTTTAAGATTGATTTTCATTATAGAAGAAATTAAGAGGGAATTTATAGAGTTGTGGGGTGAATTTTGGAAGGATATCTGCGTCACATCTATCTTTGGGATGGTCATATAGAAAATCACGTATTCTGTTTCCATTTTTTTTGCAGAGAATTAACTTAATTTATATATATATATATAAATTATTTCATGATTATAAAAATATATATAAATTAATTCACTTTTTTTATTTGATAGAGAGATTTTTTTTTTTAAAGGAAAATTTTAATAGAGTGTCAGGTTAAAAGTTAGGTACCACTTTTCAGGTGTTATATATTAGATGTTTGATATTATCTTTTGTGAACAATTTAAATTTAAAAAAAAAAAAACTGTTAAATTCAGTTATGTAATTTCCATCGTTTCAGTTGTATAGTTGGTCAATGTTGTTATATAATTAAATAAAATGTACATGAGTAATTTAAGTAATTGTATATATTTATGAGAAATATGTGTAAAAAGAAGAGAATTGTTCTGTTAATCTTGACTTCGTTGAGTTTTCTGGGCAGGGGTAGTTAGTTTGCCAATTGTTGTATTGGGTGTTGCCTATATTGGGTAGGGGCGTATTGTGGGTGGGAATTTGGTTTTGCTGTCCCTTTTTGGCAGTTCAGTTGAACTGTTTTCTTACTTTTTTTTAGTTGATAAGATTTGCTTATTCAAAAACTAAAAAAGATTTATGATTTTATTATTTGACCCTTTTTTTGGAAAGCTTAAATATTTGACCTAAAATCTTATTTTCATCGCACATGATTAATCTTGAACAAGGATGGTTGATTGATTTCAATGACAAGTGCATCAAAAATTTCTTTAGATTGTTGAGAAATTATTAATTTATTACTGTCATAGTAAAGAGAGTTCAACCCTTCCTAAAACCCTGATAAGTTTACAAGTTACAACTTGTGTTATTTCTTCATTTTTAAAGTTTCAAAATATTTTAAAATTTTAAAATATACCCTTAACTAAACCCTAATCATGATTTGGTGATCATGAATAATGCTAAACTAAAATAAAATAAAAAAAAGTTTCTCCTATTAAAAAAAAAAAAAAAAACAAAATCTTCCACTAACTATGGTTAGGATTTGGTCAAAGGAATTTTTTTTTTTCAAAATTTGAAATATTCTACCCATTAATATTAGAGAAGTTCTAGGTTCATAATATTTTCACAACACGTTCATAACAAATTCTAGATAGCAGTTGTTACAGATTTTTAATTTAAATTCACCACTGAAATATAATTTTTTACCTAGTACTAGCAACAACTTGTCACCTGAAATTTATTGTGAACATAGCATTTCTTGTTAAACCCTTAGCATTAGATAAATTTTTTTTAGCTCAATAGTCCCTCTCTCAACTGAGAGTTTTCACTTCTGCCAAGGTGTCATGGACACTCATACCCAAATTTCTCTCTTTTCCGCCATCACTCTATCCCATTCTCCACTTATTAGTCTAAATCCCTTGTACTCTTCACCTATCATAGTCCTTTCCTATCACTATTACACCCAAGGTTGTCAAAATTGGGATTATACGTAGGATCGTGGGAGCTAGGTAGGATCGTGAATCATAGAATTGGATCATGGATCGTAAGATTTTACCTATTTTCAGATTTTAAGTAAAAAAAACCTATTGATAGTCACTTTGTATGTTATATAATCACTTAAAATACAAATCCATCCACTAAAAAGAAAAAAATTGCATCATAAAATGTAATTTGCACGTACTACATTGTTTTTATGTCATTCTAACGAAACAAAATATATTTAACTTTTGACATAATGTATCCTAAAAGTTCAGTACATGTTTAATTAGCAACTAAGTACCAAATATATTATCTACACATATGGAAAATGTTCTCCAAATTCTAAGTTCCAAATCCAATATAAGTTAGGCTAGTTAGCATATAAAAACTAGCTAACTACAAATTTATAATATGTAATCCAAAAGAGTATTCTCAATCTAAGGTAAACTAGCTAATTATAAATATGAAATCCAAAAGAGAATTCTCATTCTAAGGTTCTTCTAATCTAATCACTGTCATTGTCATATCTCATTTCATCATCTATATCCTTCCTAGTATCAACATCCATGACGTAATCATCAAAATCTCTAACTCTCTCGAAACTAGGTGGGGGCCCATCACTATCATCATCATTAGAACCATCATCATTCTCATGATATTCATCACTAGCATCACGAACTAGCACACTTTTTCCTTTGTCAGCAACTCTTGAAACCTCATCATCACCTAACATTGATAACCAAAATACACAAATTTTTTTGATAAGTAAAGTATACAAATATAAATTAGTGATTAGTGGTCACACATTAAAACCATATATAGGTAACTTGTATAAATATTAGCTATAAAGGAAGGCTTTAAAGTTATAAATTAATATTTTCATTGTCTTCATCAAAATCTGCACTATCATCTTCGGAATCTACATCATCTGCTGCTAGCCACTCATCATCAAAAGACAAATTCTCCAAACCAATTTCTTCTTTTGTACTCAATAGTTTAGCTCTTTTCTCTTTTATCTACAAGTTGTACATAACGAAGACCAAGTCATTCATTTTTTTCTGGTGTAAGCAATTTCTCCTTTTTGAATGTACCTATAGTTGTAACAATTTTAATTGAGAATTCTCAAACAGAGGGGAGGGGGAAGAAACAAACTTTTAACTAAGAAAGAAAATGGAAAATCATCTTGTCATAATATACCAAAGTCATTTGGTCTTACCATTTCAAACGCTTTCCACTTTCTTTCACAACCAAATGAGCTACATGTTAAGCTCAATATTCTTATAGCAAATTTTTTCAATTCAGGACTGTCATCTCCATATGAATCCCACCACTCAGCTGATACATATATGAATTATAATATATTAGCCTTAAGAATATAATCTACAACTAATAAAGATGAATTTGAATTTGAATGTAAAACAAAAAAATGAAAAACAAAATTGTTACCTGGCTGTTTAGTATTTCTGGTTAGTATGGTAGCTTCAATACCAAAGAGTCCCTTTGCTTGTTTGAATTTTTCAAGTTGGACATCTATTTTTTTCCTATCACTAACTTCTGGAACCATTTGTGGAAGAAACGTATACAGTCCTAATTTATTATCTGAACCTAGATCAAAAGCAAGATCATAATGAATAGAAGGGTTCAAATAGTATCCGTAGCAGGCAAAGGCCTATAAAGTTGTATTTCCCATCGATCACCATTAATATCCCATATCTTTTTGTAACTACAATTTAAAACAGTGGATATTATATTAAAAAAAACAATGACTATATATTTAATAAGCTAATGAATTAAAAACAAATGTAAGTTTAAGGAAGATATAAATAAAATGGTTACCTCTTTTGAACATTATTGAAATTTTTCTATATTTCTTCTTTTGCTTTTTCCATTTCTAGATAAATGAATCACATTGGAGGTGTATCAAATTCAACCATGCAATATACCTTTACAAGAGGTATTGTAGCCTTCAAGCATTTGACAACAAGTCGCCAAAAGCCGTTGTTAAGTAATACCCCTACCCTTTTAAGTGGTGAAGGTTGCAAACCCAGTTGAAGTTGTGATGCGTGAGCCCTAAACCCATCTTTTCGTTTAATGCACATTGGGTAGGAGATAATCTAAAGGTCTTAAGATAGTCCCTAGAAACCGTCCCCATTGGGATTTTCATTTCTCCTTCTATGAAAGCAATCATCGGGATTACTACCTCTCTCGTTCACCTTTTTTCATGCCACTCCCCTTCCTTACAGTGGTTACAGATACCCCCAGTGGAATCCTATACTTAGCCTTAAATTTTTCTATCTTCTCATTAGAATCTACTAAATAGGCGAATCTACCCATTTTTTAGGAGATGGTTAAAAGTGCTGACAAATAGATAAAAGGAAGGTGAGTCGAGGTGAAATAAATACAGAAAAGAGAAGAATATATATAAAGGTAATGAGTGAGGAAGTTTGGGAAGACTTACTTTAAGAAGAAATGATCACCTCAGACTAAATCTTGGGAAATGTGAAGGAATGTGTTAAACGAAAAAATTCGCAGGTTTGTTGTATAGTTGTTGAAATAAGGAGCATGGTTTGAGTTGTTGATATTTATATCAGCAAGAATTATGAAGTGGGAAACTTCCCGCCTATGTTACTATGTAATCCTCAACCATTGGATGGGCATCATGTGGTTGAACATGGGGGACAAGAAGCCGTCAGAATTTAATTAGGGGATGCTCTGCATACCGAAACATCGGGAACATGCAGTAGGTAGTTCAAAGGACGTCATCATTGTCAAGGAAGAGTTGTGATGAGTATAGATTAAGTGCCCATTTGTTTAAAAGCTGGATAGAAATTACCGTTTGGTTCAGCAGAAACGCAACTTTTAGGTAAAAGTTGCGTTTTGGGCCTAGGCATAAAACGTGCAAGCCAATTATGGAACTCTGGAGGTCCATAAATAAAAATTCCATGCGCGTTCTGCAGCTATCCGTTAGGCTCTTCCGAAAATTACCAAATTACCCTTGATAAATCATCAGTTCTCACGCTATCCCTCATTCCTCTCATCTCATCTCTCTACTCTTCCCTAAAGCCTTGAAGCTCACAAACGCCTCTCATCTCTTCTCTGCTCTGCCCTCTCTGTGCTGCTACAAGTCTCTTCGTGGTAAGTCATCCGTAAATCTTCTTCCTCTTCTTCTTCTTTCTTCGTCTTCTTCAACGCGCACTGATCTGTATTTTTTTTAATTTTATTTATGTCCAATCTAATCTGAGAAATACATTTTGAAGGTAGAGATTTGATCAACAAAACACCAAACAACACTGATCTGAAATTTTTTTTTTTTATATCGAGTGTGGGAAAAAAAATTTCAGATCTTGCATGCTTTGTTCTTGCTAATGATCTATTTGTTCTCTTGTTGAGTATTGAAATTTTTTTAGCTACATGCTTTGTATTTTTTTTTCTTTTGTGGATGCTTTTTTTGACTATTAGGGATTGAGGAAATTTGTTAAATTAGTCACACACTTTTTGGGAAGCTGAAACAGATAAAAAAAGAATGTATTTTTAAAGTATTGGGGTGCTTCAAATTTTTTGTTTTTTGTTGTGTTTGATTTGTTTTCTCGGCAGCCTAGAAGAGAGTTATTGTTATAGATTAATGGGTATTGTTCCTTTACTTGTTTAGTTATTTGTTTTTGTTGATTGGAATTTATAGTGGTTTGAATCTTGCTATGAATGGTTTGTAGACTTGTAGCTCATAATTCTAATAGAAAAAAGACAAAAGTTTGGGTTTGGGGTCTGAAAATCAGAGGAGAATAAAGAAAATATGTAGTTGTTGTCAGGGTGATCATGGGGTTTTTATTAATAGTGATCTGAAAACGTTGATATTTGTTTTTGGAATCGACGATTGAAAGGTAACAAGCAATGTAGTGTTCGATTTGATCTGTTGATGGTATTGAAGAAAAATCGGCTTAAAAAGATTTTTACCATATAAATTTAGATATGAGGATTATTGTTGATGGCAAAGCTAAGTATTGATGTGGGGGTCTCTGTTGATGTAATAACATGGTGATAAATGCTTTAGTTTATGTATTATTTCTTCCTCTTTGGTTTGGATAACTCCTTTTGTGCAATCAGACATGTGTTTCTTTTTGAAATTGGACTAGATTTGTGAGTCTTTATGAATGATCATTATAACAAAAGGCGGTGGCGAGAGACAGGTTGTGATCCATGGATTTCTAATTGGGAAATGGTATCTTAGCACTGTGGCTAATGTGTTACGCACTAATATAACTAATAGAGTAATGAATTGGTTTGTTAGTAGTGTGTTAATTTTCCAGGCTGTTCTTTCTTAAATCTTCTTATTTTGTTGGGAGAACCAAGGCTGAACTCTAATCATGTTTGTAACTAGTTCACTAGATTGGAATATTATGAATTCTATTTTTTGCATTTCTTATGGTTGGTTAACTTTATAGATGGGTAAAAACACCACTTCCAACCCCGAGGCAAAAAATGCTAGAGCATTATGGGATTTTAATCCAGCGTGGACAACTACTTTTTGTAACCTTTGTGTGGAACGAATTCAAGCTGGGAATAGATCAAAAGGTGCTGCATTTAGTATCAAAGGTTGGACCAATTTGGTGACCAAATTTTGTGATGAGACCGGTCTAAACTATGATAAGACCAATTAAAAAGTAGGTGGGATGTATTAAAAGGTGATTGGAGAGTGTGGGAACAATTGAGGAATCTTGACACAGGTTTAGGTTGGGATGCAGTGAAGGGAACGATTCATGCTAGTGATGATTGGTGGAAGCGAAAGTTGGAGGTGAGTTGAGTATTTTATTAATATGTAGTTAGTTGGAGATAGTTTTTTTTTTTTTTTTTTTTATATTATTGTTATATGAGTGAAATTACAATTACATTTTGTAGGAATTACCCAAAGCTAGAAAATTTCAAGATAAAGGTCCACAGAATCTAGAACAACTTGATATAATGTTTAGGAATGACTCTGTCCCATATCTATTTCTCTTTGATTTTCTTCAGCACAGTGCTAGTTTCCTTTTGAAATCTTGTTGTGTTCGGTGTACTCATGACAATATGACATGCTCCTGAAAGATAAAAGGCTCTTACGAGGAAATGTCAAATAAACAACCGTTTGGCGCATGTCAAATTATGTTTACTAGTTTTATTCTTTCTTTCTCTCACACCTTTTTTTTTTCTTGTTTGGGTTTGGTAAATGAGATTATTGAAATACAAACAAACACACAAACAAGCAGATTGTCTTCGTTTAGAAACAACTTATCTAGCTTTTATTAAAAGTACTATAAATAAAAGATATAAATTAAATAAAATAACTATGTGACTCACATAAGACTCACAAATAATAGAAAAAATAAACAATGAGCTAACTTATAAGTGTATCTCAAACAGGCATTAACCTACCAACAACTATGTCATACATAAGAGCAGCCCAAGCTACACAAACAAGATATCCAAGGCAGAAACTGTTGGGTGCACTGCACCATAGGTCCAGCCCACATGTCTTTTCAATAGCTCATTTAATGAGCATGTCACTCTTGTGTTCCATGACTTGTGGGAAGTCTGACTTCTCTTAATGAGAAGTGAGCCGAAGTGTGTTAGACACGCTGAAGGAAAAAGAAAAGAAACAAGCAAAGGCCATTCGGCCAAGAGAGCTGAAGAAAGAGATTTTTCATTTTGGTTGAAGCAAAGTCAAAGTAAGTGGCTTGCATTTATTGTGATTTGATGTGAAGAGTGTGGAAGGAAGAAAAGAAGAAAAGGTGAAAGAAATAAAAGGCAAAGGCCATTTAGCCATATGGGGTAGAGAAAGAGGAGAAGTCTCAACAAGTGAGATGGAGGATAGTGCAGTCTTGAAGAACTACACGAGTGAGGGCAAGTAAAAGAGAAAAGAAAAATATAAAGAGTAAGAGAAAATTGTGAGAGATACACAGTGAGGAAGAGAGTAGTGAGTGAAAAGAAAAAGAGAGTTTTTTTGCTCAAGTTGTATTGTAATCTTTATTTAATATAGTGAAATTAGTTGGAGTTTGTCCCGTGGTTTTTTCCTTAAAGGAGAAAGGGTTTCCATGTAAATCTTGTGTTCTTGTGTGGTTGTGCTTCCGCTGTGCTTGCTGAAATTTATTCACAATTATATAGAATTTTTCCCATCAGAAACAAGGGGGTCATGGCTTAAAATGGATGCTGGAACTCCCCACAGAGAGCATAAAATCATGTTATGAAGGTGTGTAATATGTAACTGTTGGAAATAATATACAAAGTAATCAAGAAAGAACAAAGTGAATACAAAAGACAAACAGAAAATTAAATACTTTGGAGCCATAAAATTTTTATCATTAGATAATACTTGCCCCCACATTCTTGTTAAAGGGTTACCACAAACTTGTTCTAAGGATACAACCAAATTTTTGGATTCAACTAATAGCAATTCTAGAGAATACCCACAATATTTCTTGTGTTTCTTTTCTTAACTGACTTTTGGGAGAGAAAAAGATAGATTTCTTGTGTTCCTTTTCTTTTCTTGTGTTTCTTTTTTTCCTATCTACAATACTTTTAGCAAAAAATTCTCAATTTCAGCAAAATAAGAAGATTCTAAACAGAATCCAAGTAAACATAAACCACTATTTATACCCATTGGATTATATTCCTTCAAAAGGCATGTATAGAGAATTAAAATGTTTCATAAAACTGTTCACAAAGTTTGAAACATTTTCAAACATTCATAATAGTTATTAGAAAATTCTGTAAAAATTAGTTTTCACAAGTCTCGATCAATTGAGAGGAATCAAGCATCAATCGAAGGCTCTTTTCGATCGATGGAAGGGGAATTGAACACCAATCGAGTCAGGTAGAAAATTCAGGATTATTTTCCTCATCATTTCGATTGATCAAGCAAATCTTCAACCGATCGAAAAACTTGAATTTCAAATTTTCACTTACAAAATTGAAGAATTAGAATTTTCATTTTATCATTTTTATAAAAAAAATACTCTTCAAACTCAAATATTATTATTACAACCTATCCATGTATATACCTATATATACAACAGTAACATCATGCTAGTCTAAGATTTAGCCTACTATGAATATCTTTCAATAGATTCATTGCACATATAGTACTGCTATCCTAGACTTTTCATCATAGATCTTGGCTAGGCCAAAGAAGCGAAACCACATTAATGCAATGTATTCTCTCTCATTCTCTTCGCTTTCCTTTAATTTCTTCTTCATGTTTGCTCACACACTACATGTGATGTCAAATTTCTTGCATTTATCACTCTCTCTTGGAGGTGAAATAGGGTGGATAAAAAATTTTGAAGAGAAAATATAGGAAAACATCTTTGGAGTGTGTTTGGTTAGGTAAGGAGGAAGGAAAATAAATAGTGGGGCTCAGGAGTTTGCTCTCAAGGCCCTCCAAAATGGGGAGAAAACTAAGTGGGGATGAATTTTTTCTCGATTGACAAAAATGCCCCATGTGCACATATGCTTCTTCAAGTTGCTTTTTTTTTTTTTTTTTTTTTTTTTCCTGAGAAGTAACGTGCCCCCCCCCCCCCCCCCCGCCCCTTTTTCTTTTCAGGGCAATAACGTTGCCAGTTGCCTCTCTTTTTTCTTTTTTTTTTTTTTTTTGGGGCATTAATTTTTTCTCTTTTTTTCTTTTGATTTTCTAGGGCCTGGGCGTGATAGTTTTTTTTTTTAACTAGACATGATTTTTATTTTTATAATAAATTTGGGTGATTGCTCTTTTTTTGTGTGGTTATTTGTCACTTTTTTGTTTTAATTGGGCATTATTTTTTAACAAGGGCATATGAGTAAATTTATTCAAACCCATTTTTTTCATCCCTTCACTTTTTCACTTTCAACCAAATTAGAAAGTTAAAATTGACACCCAAACCAATAGATATGAAAATTTGAAGAAAAAATGACACCAAAATTAAAAGGAATTGAAAAACAAATGATTAAAAAAAAACTAAATACAATTCAGAGAATGAAATTGAAATAAGAAAAAAAGAACATTACATAGGATGACAACCAAACCACATTTAAGTAAAGAAAATTCCTTGTTTATCGGCAATACCTTCAATGGCTGTCAACCCTAAGCTAAATGGGTTTCAAACGTCTTTGATCATGCCTTTTCTTTCTTCGTCATTTAACCTTAATCAAAACCAATAATCCAAATACCTAAATTAATACAAATCAACCCAAAATAGCAAAACCTAAATCATATTTGATGCCAATTTTTATTGTTTAAAGATACATGTATCAGTAGCGGAAAACATAGAAAACGGAGCAATAATAATAATAATAATAAGAGTGCTAGGAAAACGCGCGTACATGGGAATGAATGTTTGGAAGGACATCTATCTGACATCCCATGTTATGATTATAGAATGTTTAAAATTGATTTTCATTGTAGAAGAAAGATTGAATTTATAAAAAAGGTTGGGAATGAATATTTGGAAAGACATCTATCTGACATCCATCTATTTATGATATTGTCAAGAATAGAAAAGTGAAACAGATGATTTGTATTTTTAGTTATTGAAAAGTGACGCAATCTTTCTATTTATATTTTTTGGTGTGAAATAATTCATGTTTTTTGATAGAGAGGATTCTTTTTTTCTAGAGGATAAAATTTGATAGAGAGAATTAATTAACTTGCTATGTTGTATCTTTCAAGATAGAGTAGCATACACAAAATTTGACAACATTTTTTTTATAGCTTTTTGGTTATTTGCACTCGTCATTGACATTACTTTTTTTTTTCTACTACTAATAATCTACCACATTAGCAAGTGTTAAACTCACCCCCCCCCCACCCCGGCCTCCCCAACGCTAGTGCCCTCGAATTTGATGGAGGTTTGTATAATTTATTTTAAACTTTTTTTTTAGAGAGTTTCAACCTTTAGTATCCACTCCTAATGATAGTAGCACTTTATTATTAGACCAAGATACCAATTGGTTTTTGTGTAAGTAGGGATTGAACCCTAGATTTTTATTCAACCATCAGAGACTTTACCAGTTAAGCTAATGGGAACCCACATTTTAAACTAATCACAAATGTACCCAAAAAAAAAATCTTTGAAATCTCTCTCTCTCTCTCTCTCTTAAAGCTGAATTATAGCATTTATTATTATTATGCTCATGTTGAGCTACATCATCCACTCATTTTCAACATTCTCTCTCTCGTCTTAAACCTTTTTTTTTTTTAATTTCCCAACTTATTGTTATAATTTCTCTAACTTTTCCCCTCCCTTTTACATTTTTAACTTCTCACTACTATCTACCTTATTATCACTTTTCATCCATACTGGGATTCGCGCAATTGGTTAGTCACGTACTGGGAGCCATGCATTGAAAATGAGAGATTGTCACTACAGAACAAGTCCAATTGGGTATTGAGGTAAGGGTTCAACTGTAGGTTGGTAAAAGGTACCGAGATTCCTTTACTTGTAACTACTTGTTTTGATAATAGTAGATTCTCGAGAGTGGTGACCTTAAAATCACTCGGTGGAATTTTTGCCTTAGAGGTTTTCCCCATTTATAAACAAATCATCGTGTCAAATTTATTTTTCTGCTGCACTTTAGTTTATTGGTGATTTGTTTGTGCTACCACGTATTTGCATGTTAAATTGGTTAATGAATTGAACTTGGCTAATTAATCAATTAATTCATCACAAGGGGTCAATACATTTTTGGCCTATCAAAAGTGGACAAAATGGACCAAAAGACACCAAATTGGACCGAATAGGACCGAAGTGGACCTAATAGGACTAATGTTGGCTGAATAGGATCGAAGTGGACAGAATGAACCAAATAAAACCAATGTGGACTGAATAGAACTAAAATGGACAAAATGGACTGAATAGGACCAGAGTGGATTGAATGGACTAAATAGGACCAAAGTGGACTAAATAGAAATATAGGACCAAAGTGGACAAAATAGGACTAATGTGGAAGGAATAGAAGCGAAGTGGACTGAATAGAACTTTAGTGGACAGAATGGACCGAATAGGACTGTATAGACTGAATATGACCAAATTGGATTGAAGATGACAAAATGGACCAAATAGAACCAATGTGGACTGAATAAGACTTTTGAATATATATCATTTTTATTGCATTTTAGGGTGCATATTTCTAATTTCTATTTTCTTTATTTTTTTTACTTAAAACTAAGGAGTTTAGCCTAAATATAATAAAATTTCACACTTTTCAATCCAAAAAATTAAGAAATATGTTTTTTGAGCTAAACTTGAAAAGACAACCAACAAAAAGAATCAATTTAAAGCCCAACTAGTTTTCAATGGACTGAAATGAATTGACCAATTGAACCAAATTGGACCAAAGTAGACCTAATTGGATCACATTAGGCAAAAATGAATCGAATAGAAACTGTTTAATTTTTAAGGAGAACAAATTATCTTCAACAAATTTTAGATAAAAAAGTATACATTATATTACAATACAAAATAGTTATTTATTCCCAAATATTGCATGGGTCTACGATTAGTTTTTCATAAACCAACTCTATTGTTGTTGGCTTTGGTTCAATATCTTTTGAATTTATCTTTTTTTTTTTTTTTCTTTTTCTTTTTCTAATAAAGTTACGATCTTCTCATCTAAAAAAAAAAAAAAAGTCTATTGTTTTTCCTTCTATTAATTTCTAGTTGTCTCACGCATATCTACGTGTAAATATATTGTTGTATTTATGATGTGTTGATGTAGCTTCATCAATGATCAATCAACTGCATTGTGTTGGCAAATTTCATACGGAGCTTCGTCATTTTGCCGTCCAGAGCTTTCAGCATTGTTATCATGTTGTACATAGCTTTGTCAATAAGTCGTATTTGGTACCAGAGGTCCAAAATCTAATAGATGACTTAGGTACATCATTGTTTAATTAATTCCATAAATTTAAAGAGTAAAGTTAGAGGTATAAATCTTTTTACAAACTACTGATGCGGTGAGTGGATATTGGTAAATAAAAGAGTGATGTTAATGGTGAGTCTAGATAAATATCAATAAGAAGTTGACAACATCACCAGTTTATAAAAATGTTCTGAAATTGTTTGTGGCCGTAGTACTACTCCAATTTAAAATATGATTCACCAACACCAAGTCCAATAATCCCATTAAATTCCTTGTGATGCTACTTTCGTTTCATTCATTTTATCTTTGAGCTGACATGTTTGAAACATAAAATTTTCAAGTATATTTCACTCTCTTCTCAAAAAGAAAAAGTACATTTTCACTCGAACAAGATGGCATTGGTAGCAAAACAAGTCTTCATCTGAACATGATCAATGGGCCGCAGAACAAGTCTTCAACTGAACATCATCAATGGGCAGCCTATCGGTGGGGAAGGCACAACCCACACCTTGCTTCTCAGGCAACAAAGCACACGGTGTAGGAGTCACATTGCTTGTCACTCCAGCAATATCAGTACAATTCCATTGTAATTGTTTTGGCTTCTCAGTCAAAGTAATGGTCACATTAGAAATGCATATTCCAGTGAAGGGATCACCCTGAATTCCATCAAGTTTTGCTGAATAAGTAACATTCTCTGCCACCAAATCTCTATAATTAATTCCTTTAATCTCTGGAATTGCTTTTGGATCGTATTTCGGGTCTGGACGTTGATTTTAATTGCCTGACATCCAGAAAACATACTTCATAGTCTTCAAAGTCATTCACATAGATGTCCTTGACATAACCTCCTCTTCCAACAGCAGTCTTAATTCTAACACCGGATTCAGTATCAATGGCTGTGATGTCTTCAGCTCTAACATCTTGGATTCCGCCAGACATTTCGCTGCCTAGAGTAATATTGGTGGCACTGTCAGGGGAAATGCAGGTAAGCCTTCTAATGATTAGGTGCTGTGTAGGCATTCCAACTTTGATTCCATATTCAACCCAGCCACTTTTCACAGCAATGCAGTCATCACCTGAAACTATGAAGCAGTCCTCGATACGGGTGTTTGTGCATGAATCTGGACACAAAAAAGGGAACATAAACTCAGCAATTGTAAATTGCGTCAATGATGTCAAGTGACAATGATGAAATATCAATTGTAACTTGTTAACTTAGCAACTTGTGAAAAAATAGGTGAATGGCAGGGGAATAAGTAATTAACCTTAAAATACATATTAATCAAAGCAATTAAGACAAGTGCCAAACATACGGGGGTCTACCCCATCAGTATTAGGAGAATCAACTGGTGCAAGGATTGTGAGCCCTTTGACTAGTACATTACTTCAATCACAACCACAGGATTCTAATAAAAAGTGCTATCATATGATGAAAATAAACTTAGTCAGAGGAGCATGGCCAAACCTGCTGTAAATGGGATGGACAAACCATGATGGAGAGTTAATTAGAGTGAGATTAGATATTTAGATTTAATCAGAGTACATAATCTCAATCATGTATGGTCGTGTCACGTTTGATTCTCCGGCACGGAACTTCTTCCACCAAGTAGAACCCTATCCATCAATTGTGCCATTGTTACCTAATACAATGCCAAAACAAATGGAATCCATTAGAAATTGTTTAAGGCCAAAAATATTTATCCCCCCCGCCCCCCAAAAAATGATTGGTCTAATCTATAATTACCCGTGATTACGACGTCAGTGAGATTTGAACCAAAAATGAGAGCACTTAACCGTCCACCAGGTGCATCCCTTCCTCTGTCGTAGGAAGGCAACACAGGAATAGCAGGCCATTCTGACTCATCCTGTCCATATGATCATGCATGTGTATAGCAAATTATGGTAAGAAAAACATAGAATAAAAATAAAATGAGTATTATTTTGTTTATTTGTTGTGGACGTAGCATTACTCAATTACTAATTATAACTTAGGTTAGTATTTTCTCTTGTTTTTAGTTTTGGATAATATCAAAGACTATGAACAATCAACGGCTAATTCCTTTTATGACAAGTTGATTTGGGCAGATTCTTGCCTATTGTGCTATAATTGCTTTGGTCTAATTTCTTGGTATGAGAGCAATTTCACGTTTCGTGTAAAAGGAAAGATGTAAATAGGACGAAGTGGTATCATAAAGTAAAATCAGCTGTGTCATCAATCCTATCATTTTTGGTCTATGAATATAATTATTAGGATTATTCCTCTCATAAAAGTGAATAATTTCTCTAATTCAAATTAGATTTTCTCTTTTTTAAATAATATGACGGAGGATAAGGTCCTAGATTCAAAGCAAGAAACTAAACCAAAATAAGAAAATGATCTCCTCCATTTTAATTTTTTGGCAGTGAATGATCTCCTCCATTTGCTTTTGAAAATGATTAAACCACTACTAAAAAGGGGGAAAAAATCATACCTGTGATCCAAGAATAACTGCATCCTTATGAACAAAAAGGGTGAAATGGCTGGTGAGATTAAAGCTTCCAGTTAACCATTTACCAGGTGGTACAATAAGCTGTGCCCCACCATCTGATGTATATGTGCTTAGTTTCTGAATCGCAGCATTAAAAGCCTTTGTGTTTGATGTTTTTCCATCACCAACTGCTCCAAAATCCGTCAAAACTGCACTGTGCTTTCGACAATATATTGCTGGATACTCTATTTTTCCACCATTATCTCCATGATGATGATGTTTGTTTCGGCATTCTGCGACCCTTAAAGTTAGTATTCCCAAGATAACAATCGCTGAGATAACCTGTAAACATTAACAAAAGAAAATCAAAATATCAGTTTATATGTTGACCTTTAATTCCCTTTAATAAGAAGGAAGAAATGCGTATAAACAAAGGTACAAAACGAGGAAAGCATTATATTAAAACCGAAACACAAAGCAGCAAAACCGTATTTTTGTGAGATTCAACTCAGAAGCTAGCCCTCAGGAAAAACAAAAATGACATACACAATGATAAACATAGAAAACAGAACCATGTTCATTTATTTTTCAAAATAAAAATAAAAATAAGAGTGCTAGGAAAACGTACATGGGATGTTCTAAGTTTTAGACACAGCCCCATGTTCTGAGAATAGAAAATGTTTAAGACTGATTTTCGTTGTAGAAGAAAGAATGAATTTATAGAAAAGAGTGTGAGTGAATATTTGGAAGGATATCTAACTTACATATCTATTTATGGGATTGTCCGGCATAGAAAAATAAAAGAGTAATGTTTCATACACAAAACTATTTTATAACATTTTTACAAACTGCTGATGGAGCAAATTCTAATTATTTTTATTATGGGGTCATTACTAACATCAAATTTTTACTTATAATAATTATTTGGAAAATGCTAAAGCCATATCAGCAGTTTGTAAAAATGTTGTAAAATAGTTTGTGTATATAGCATTATTCTAAATAAAATAGCATAATTTTTTCTTCTTTCTTTTTGTTGCTGTTAATTAATTCACTTTTGGGGATAAAATATGTTAGCTATGTTACTATTTAAGAGGTTTTTTCTAGATCCTCAATTTTATTGCCCAAAATACCCTCAAATTTACCAGTTTGTAAAACTTAAATAATCTATACTACTATTTAAAGGGCTTTTCTTATTAGAGATTCTCGATTTTGATGCTTAAAACATCCTCAAATTTACCAGTTTTTAAAACTTAAATAATCTATACTACTATTTAAGTGGATTCTTCTGCTTTGTATTCTTAATTTGGATACTCAAAATATCATCAAGTTTATCATTTTACAAAGATTAAATAATATATTTATATGTAAAATTGCTAATTTAAAAACTTCTAAATTTTGGCTAAATTTAAAATTAAAAAAAAAAAAAAACAGTTTGCACTTTGTACGTTACTCCCTCATGTTTCTTTGCTTTTTTTTTTTCCCACACTCTTTTTGTAACGTGAAGGGATAAAGTTGCTCCTAAATTTGTCCCTCAAGTGTTTTTTTTTTTTTTTTTCCCAAACGTGAATCACTACAAAAAACACGTTTTGTAGCCGCGTTTTTGAATTGCGTTTCTTTGAAACGCAGCTACATGGTTGTATTTGAACTGCGTTTCTTTGAAACGCAGCTCCACCCCTGGTCTATAGCCGCGTTTACTAAACGCGGCTATAGATCAAGGGTGGAGCTGCGTTTACCAGATGTTAAGGCTACGTTTAGACCCATCTAGGGATATATATATATATATTTTTTTTTTCAATATGTCTGGAGCTGTGTTTAAAAAACATAGCTTCAAAGATGCTTGAGCTGCGTTTTCTTAAACGCACCTTAAACACATCTAGAGCTGCATTTGTTAAACGCAGCTTCAACATTTAACGCAGCTTAAACACATCTAGAGCTGCGTTTATTAAACGCAGGTTCAACATTTATAGAACTGCGTTTAAATAAACGCAGCTTATATGTGTCTGGAGCTGCGTTTAAGAAACGCAGCTTCAACATTTATAAAGCTGCATCTAAAGAAACGCAGCTTATATGTGTTTAGAGCTGCGTTTAAGAAAAGCAGCTTCAACATTTATATAGCTGTGTTTGATTAAACACAGCTTATACAGTTTGGAGCTGCATTTCATTAAACGCAGCTTAGTTTTAAGTATAAATTAAACAAAAAAAATCCCTCAACTCCAGATCCACATAATTGAAAAAAAACCTTAAATCCCTAAATCCCTCAGATCACTCTCAACTCTCAAGCTACCTCTTGATCCAACACCCTAAATCCCTAAATCCCTCACTTCCACCCTCTCTGAATCCCCTTCCTCCCTCCACTCTCTCCTCCTCTCCATTCCCTTCTCATCGATTGATTTTCCACAGCGACACATAAGGACAGTTTGAACAATATACGAACCGCCACCAATCGGCTTGAGGTCGCTTCCTCTGCCCTCGAAGACCTTTCTCTCCGTCCCAAAGGAGAGAAATTGCTTGTACCTCTTATTGCTTCTCTTTATGTACCTAGAACTCTTGATGATGCTGATAAAGTCCTTGTAGATGTTGGCACTGGATTTTTCATTGAGGTACGTCTCTCTGCTTTCAACTGGTAACTAGGGTTTTTTTTTTTTTTTTTTTTAATTAAGGGGGAATGAATCTATATTATTATTGTGTTATAACAAGAAAACAATAGCTGAAGGCAAAGATTATTGTGACCGTAAAATCAACTTGCTGAAATCCAACGTTGACCAACTCGTAGAGGTATGTTCTGATAGCCCATTTCCGTTTCCACTTGAACCTTGTGTAGTAGCATTCAATTCAGGTTGTAAATCAGTAGTTGGCTCTTAAATAGCTCATTTATTTTTATTGACAAGGAGGAGAGAAACTTCATGCATACAAGTTTTTTTTATTTATAAAACCCCAAAGATTCTTTGCCAAGTTTAAAACTTGTTCCCATTGTGCACTTCCTGTGTACTTAGGTTTGTTTCATCAATAAAATACCATCACTTATAAAATAAAATAAAATAAATAAATATATCAAACACCATTCATTACATTTTTCTTCCTCTTTATCCTCTCTATTTCTCTCTTTCTACTTAATTTGAATCATAAAGGCTTTGGAGTTATCTGTGGGTTTCATTTTTTTGTGTGGGTTTGTTTGGGTTTCCTCTGATTTGTGTGTGGGTTTTGTTTGGGATTCGTTTGATTTGTTTGTGGGTTTTGTTTCATAGTATTTTCAATGATTTGTTTTGAGTTTGTCTTTATTTTCTATTTCTATTTTCGTTTGTGGTTTTGTAATGCGAATTATGTGTTTGATGAAATGCTTCTATGAACTGATATACATAAATAGAGCATGTGAATAGTTATAAACTTTTGGTTCATTTTTTTCAAGACTCATTGTGTGTGTGTAAACAGTTCTTGTAGCTATTTGTTGAATACTGACACAGATTGTGTGGCTAAAAAGTGAATTAAGGTAAGGTTCATACCTAACACAGATTGTGTTTTGAGTTTGAAGGGACTCCAAAGGTTTAGCAGATGATGAGGATGATGTCTGAAATCCTTTTGTTTCCCTTTTGACTTGTAGATGGTAGCTAGCTTTTCAAAGGTATTAGTGTATAATGGGTTGCAAGGATTTTGAGTTTGACCACCCAAAACTCTATGTTGTTGTTGATTACTGATAAATTTTTTAACTTTTGTGGCCACCCTGTGAAGGGTTTGATGGATAAAACTGTTTTTTTTTTTCCTCCTAAATTTCTCCCTCGATCTCACCTCTTTTCTTTTTTTTTTCTTTTTCTAAAGTGAATGGATAAAACTGCTTTTTTATCTTTTATTTTTTATATATTCTTTCAAATAGATTTTCTTAATTGGGTGCAAAATAACCCTACATCCTAGGGTTAAGTAGGGGTAAATTTTGGTAAAAATGCTTCTTTAACTATCAAGTAAAACACTATCTATAGAATTGGACCACACTCATTGGTTTTCAAACTCAGTTTGTTTCTTCCTCAGTTCTCTCAATTATGTGTTAATTTCTTTCCACCATTATCATCTTTTCTATTTGCTCTTGCTTAATGGTAAGTGTATGTCGATGTATATTGCTCTTTTCTATTTTGGTTTTTGGTTTAAAAATAAATAATTCGAAAGCATTCTATAACTTTTTAATCACAACCACGGCAACTTGTCTATTGTTGTGATTTTCGCAATTGGTTTATGTTGAATTTGGTACATTACTAATTTGCCTTTTCTTCATTGTTTTTAAAAGCTTAGTATTACAATTGTTTTTCTTTGTTGCAAGGATGGAACCTACAGACGTTTGCTTTTATTTTTATGAGTTGCTCTTTCATATTTGCTTTCCTGTATTTGGTTTATAATTGGTTTCCTTACTTTGTTATCATTATCATTTCCATATCATTAACTTATCTTATCTTTTCTTTTTTTCTTTTTTTTTTTTTGATGAGAAATTAATTAAAGTAGTGAATATTCTAAATAATGAATTGTGAAAGCAAGTTAAAAGGGTGTGTAGTGGTAGATAGTAGATGCTGACGGAGAGATAGAAATACAATCCATTATGGTCGGTTTGATGAGTAATAAATTGTAAAATAATCTAAATAAGTACTTATTTCTTTTTCTCCATTATCACTTTAATTAATTACTCCAAGTATTACATAATCTGAAATTTCCATGAATAAACCATTAAGTCAAACTCATTTTATGTATGTTTTGGTTTCAGTATTCTTTGTGATTAGAATTGCGTTTATGAATTTTATAGTCTTTGAATGTATTCTAAGTGGTGCTCTCTCTTCCTTGTATTCTTCTTCTTTTTGATGTTTGTTGTTTTTCTTATATTTAAGCCTTACTATTATTTTTTGTCTTTTTTAAAGGGTGACATATCAACAATTTTGTTAGATTGCACATTAGGCACATTGGATGAATTCGGGTCAGAGGCTTTACAAAAATTATTGTATGATTCAAGGCTCACATAGAGTGGTAGTCAATCTATCAAGATGTTGTTAAAGACCCTTTTTTTTGTTGTAAATATCCTACCAATGCCTATATTTATAAGTGTAACACTACATTTTCAATTAATTGAAACTATTAAACTTTGGCTTCATTTTTCTCAATCTTATCTCGTTTATATGAAATTTAATATTGTCTTTTGTTGTGCCTTTAACAACAATTTTTTTAAAAAGAAAATACATTTTTTGAATTAAAAGATTTATTGGTGATTTAATAGTAGATGCCAATGTTGAGAGCCTTTCTTAGTTTCTTCTTCCTCTTCTTCTTTTTATTTTTATTTTTTTTTTTTTAATGTTGAGAGCCTTTCTTTGTATTTGGGGGGGGGGGGGGTATTTAAAGCATTTTAAACTTTAGTTATGGCTGTATAATATATGCCTATCTTTTAGGTTTAAATATAGCTACCATTTAAAATTAAAATAAAATAAAATTGATAAAGTAAGTTTTTGGCATTTTAAACTTTAGTTTTGGTTGTGTACTAAGTGGTTACCATTAAATATAACCTCATAACTACCATTATTTTAAAATGAGAAATGATATGTCCACAACATTTTTACAACAAATCATAAGTGGCAGGTTGCTATTGGTTGTTATTGTTGGGACGAAAAAGTAATCTTAGTATTAGGTTCAAATTTGAACCAATAACAACTAACCACCTATAATTTGTTGTAAAAATGTTGTAGACGTAGCATCTCTTTTTAAAAAAATAGTTGACAATTTGACAACCTTCAAGCATTTGAAAATTTTGTTCCCAAATTATAATAGATGCAAATTATTAACTTTGATCCTAAAACGTAGAGAAGCTTCTGAGTGCGTGCTACCCAAAAAATAGAAAAGCCTCTAAGTATGTGCTACTCAAAAGTTTTTTTAGGACCCTCTCACTCCCCCTAGAATTTGTTGTGATTAAAAAAATATAGAAACTCTGAATTATGATGAATAAAAATTAATTTTTACAAAAAAAATATTAAGAGCCTTTGAGTACGCACGTGCTCAGAGGCTAGTAGAGAATTAATTAACTTTTTATGTTGAAATCTTTCAAGATACCATATATAAAGGTATGAAATAGTATAAGTGTATGACTTTGCGTTTGCATCCATCTTTCTTTGGAAATAGAATTTATACTGAATTAAAGTCGATCATCCATCTCAAATTTATGGGCGCACATGCATTTGGTCATCATGGTGGGGTTCAAGAAAAAAGAAAAAATCGTCAATTTAAAAGTCTAAAGTCTAAACTTTAGGTTTCGCTTTTTAGATTTGAGATATATTAGATTTTTTTTTTTGAAATTTAATTATTATAATTAGTTTATTATTTTGAGCAATTCAGTACTAAAAATTTTATCTTAAAAAAAAAAATTTATATTCAATGGTGTGATTTCTGTCGTTTCAATAATTAAAAAAAAATCAAATATGTGATTTATCGGTTATAAGACAAAAAAACAGAGAAGAAAGAACAGAGAAGAAAGAGTTCTTGTAGGAATTGAGAGAAAGAGAAAAAACTTCTAAAATTTCTTAGTGAATTTCTGTATTGAATTCATCCAATTGAAACACTGTACAAAGTTTCGTATATATACTAACAGAATGACCTAAAACTAATCTACCAAATTATGCGCTAACAGTTACAGAAAACTGCACGTGTATCACTCACATGTGAATATAAATAACAAAACTATCTAAAACTACAAGTCACTTAGCTCTTTTGTCTAAACTACAAACTCCTTATGTCGTTTTGCACTTCACTTTGAAACAGTTTGCTTCACCTTGTCGGCATTAACTCTTGCATCAGTAACCTTGCCTTCAATATCTTTACATCCCCCCTCAAGGTTAACATCAGATCCATGTATATTGATTATGCTCATCTTGTCAAGTAAGGAAGTTAATTGGTGAACATTAAGAGCTTTTGTAAGTAAATCTGCTAGCTGAGTATGAGTGGGAGTATAAAACAATTTGATCACTCTATCTTGCACTTTATCTCTAACCAAATGGCAATCTATCTCAATATGCTTCGTTCGTTCATGGAACACAGGATTCTCTCCTATGTATATTGCAGCCTGGTTGTCACAGAAAATCAAAGCTGGTTGTGGATGATAAACTTCAAGATCTTTCAACAATGCAAGTAACCAGGTTATCTCACATACTGTCACAGCCATTGCTCTATACTCAGCCTCTGCAGATGATCTGGAAACAATGGACTGCTTTTTAGACTTCCATGAAATCAGAGAATTACCTAGGAAAATGCAATAGCCAGTTGTTGATCTTCTAGTGTCCACACATGCAGCCCAGTCTGCATCAGTATACCCCTTTAAATGAAGATCAGACCTTGAAGACAATAGGATTCCTTGGCCAGGACATCCCTTAACATACTGCAACACCTTGTAGGCTGCATCCAAATGGGGTTTTCTAGGCTTAGACATAAATTGACTAAGCTTATGCACTGGATATGCCAGGTCTGGTCTTGTGATAGTCAAATACAATAATCTTCCAACTAGTCTTCTATAAACTCCTGGATCAGGCAGCAACTGTCCTTGATATTTACTCAACTTTAGATTTTGATCCATTGGAATTTTGCAAGGCTTACAAGCTGTCATCCCTGCATCTTTAAGTATCTCAAGAGCATACTTTCTTTGACACAGTGTTATCCCTTTTTCTGATCTAGCAACTTCAAGACCAAGGAAAAATTTCAAATTTCCAAGATCTATAAGTTCGAACTTTGATCTAAGTATACTTTCAGTTCTTCCACAGCCTTGACATCATTACTGGCTATGAGAATGTCATCAACATAAACCAATAAAGCCAAAAAAGAATTTTGAGTCTTCTTAGTAAACAAAGAGTAGTCTGACTTAGATTGTTTGAAACCATTTTGCAAAATGGTGGATGAAAACTTGGAGTACCATTGTCTGGAAGCTTGCTTGAGCCCATATAATGACTTATTTAGCTTACAAACCAGCCCCCCCTTGCAGTGAAAACCTTGTGGAAGCTGCATATATACATCCTCATGCAAGTCACCATGGAGGAAGGCATTATTGACATCAAGTTGAGTCAAATGCCAACCCTTAACAGCAGCAACAGCTAATAGAGACTTGACTGTAGTCATTTTGGCAACAGGGGAAAAAGTCTCAGTAAAGTCAAGACCCTCCTGTTGTGTGGAGGTAAAGAGGTGAGAGTCCAAGTATTGTTAGACTCCAAAGCAGCAATTTCTGTATTCATAGCTTCCTGCCACTGGGGATGTTTGACAGCCTCAAAGTATGACTTAGGTTCAGGAATGGAAGTGATAAGTGAACAAAAATTGGCATAAGATGGGATAGTTTAGAAGTAGACAGATAAGAAGACAAGGGGTATTTATTACCTGAAAGTGGAGTGGATGGACTTGACCTGATGGAGGATGTGAAGTGGGCAGATTGATCACAATGAACTGAGCTGCATTTGTAAGATTGCAAATAGGCAGGGGGTTTAGAAACCCTTTGTGACCTCCTTAGAGAGGAAGCAATATCAAGAGAGGGAACAAGATCTGTAGCTGGAAAGGGGATATTAGAACTAGGCACAGGAATAACCTCATGTGGAGGAGAAACAGAAGAAATAGGCACAGCTGTAGTAGAATCTTCTGTAGGTATATTATCAGAAATAGAAATAGGCACATCTGTAATAGGATCCTGTGTAGGTATAGTATTAGAATTATGATCAGAATGGGGAAAAGAAGCTAGAGGATCATGGGGTGAAGCCACTGAAGGAAACAAATGAGGTAAAGGAATATTGGAATGAGGAAAAGAAGAATATGGATTTGAAACAAAAGGAAAAACGTTTTCATAAAAAATTACATCCCTTGAGATAAAAACCCTTTTAGTTAACAGGTTAAGAAGCTTGTAACCTTTAACTCCAAAAGGGTATCCAAGAAAAACACAAGGGTTAGATCTAGGATCAAACTTAGACCTATAATGAACCAAAGTTGAAGCAAAACAAAGACAGCCAAAAACTTTAAGATGGTCATAAGAAGGAATTTTGCCATAGAGTTTCTCAAAAGGAGATTTATTATTCAAAAGAAGGGAAGGTAATCTGTTAATGATATGTACAGCAGTTAATACACACTCACCCCAAAGATAAAGAGGAACATTTGACTGAAATTTTAAAGCCCTAGCCATGCTTAAAATATGCTGGTGTTTCCTCTCCACAACTGAATTTTGTTGTGGAGTGGCTACACAAGAATGCTGGTGAATAATACCATTGGCAGAAAAGAAGTCTTTTAAGAAAAACTCAGGAGCATTGTCAGTCCTAACAACTTTGATTTTAGTGTGAAACTGAGTACATATCATGTTATAAAAAGAAACAAGGAAAGGTCTAGTATCTGATTTACTTTTCATGAGATAGACCCAAGTTGACCTAGTGGCATCATCAACAAGAGTCAAAAAATATTTGTAACCTTCTTGAGTAGGCTGAATGAAAGGACCCCAAACATCACAGTGAACAATATCAAAGGCATTATGAGAGATATGATTAAGAAATGGAAAGGGGAGCTTTTTCTGTTTAGCAATAGGACAGAGAACACAATTTTTATTGCTTTGGAATTGAATTACATCAGGATTATGATTGTGCAATACACTGAGTTTATTGTCAGAAACATGCCCTAGTCTAAGATGCCAAAGATATGGCTTAGAAACAACAGGTATGCTAGAAACAGAGTGTACAAGGGAACTAAAAACAGATTGCAAAATGGAAGAAACCCTTGATAAAGATGTGCAATTTGATGAAGCTTGCAGCAAGTAAAGATTGTTGTGCAATTTACCCACTCCAATCATTTTCCAACATGACAGGTCCTGTACAAAATACAAGTTTGAAAGGAAAACAAGACAACAAGATAAAGATTTTGTTAATTTGCTAACAGAGATTAGATTGAATGTGAAAGAGGGAACACAAAGGACATTGTCAAGAACTAAAGTAGAGGTTACTTGAACTGTTCCTATGTGAGTGACAGTGACCTTTTCACCATTAGGCAATTGAACAAAGGTAGAAATGGAACTAGTGATCTTGGTGAATAAAGAAACAGAATGAATTATATGATCTGTGGCCCCAGTATCAAGAACCCAAGTCTCACTATTGAAGGCAGCCATGTTCACAGGATTAACAGAAAACACAAAATGTTGCATACTTGACATATTTTCTTGGAACAAGTTACAAACATTACCTGATGCAGTAGTATGATTGATCACAGAATTTGCTGAATGAACACCTTCACACGAACCAGAAGCAAAAGCATGTGTGTTGAGCAAAGAGATCAACTGTTGACACTGCTCAGAAGAAAAGGGGAAATTGCCATTGCACAGGTCTTCAGATTGAGATTGATCACCCTCAAGACTAATCTGGTTTGCCATTGGAGCCTTCCTTTCTGCTTGTAACCTGGTGGAAAACCAACCAGCTTGTAGCACTTCTCCTTAATGTGACCTAGTTTGCCACAATAACTACACATAGGCCTGCCTTTCCCAGTGTTGCCTCTGAAATTCTTACTAGCATTACCAGAACCCAGATTTCTAATAGCTAGAGCAGTCGATTCAACTGATGAGCTAAGATTGAAACCCAAGGATCTTTGCCTCTCTTCTTGAATAACCAAAGAAAAAGCCTTATCTATTGAGGGAGTAGGTTCCATCATGAGAATCTGAGTTCGCACTTGAGAATAAGCATCATTCAACCCATTGAGAAACTGCATGAGTGAATCTTGATGCTGAAGAGTTGTAATCTTGTCATTCACACCACAAGTACATTTGCCACAAGAACAGCAAGGCAAAGGCCTGAAGTTCAGCAATTGGTCCCATGAAGCTTGAAGCCCTGTGAAATAGGTAGTAACAGTTGAATCACCTTGCATCACAGTAGAAATTTGCTTCTGTAGCTGTGAAATTCGTGGTCCATTAGCTTGAGAAAAGCGATTCTTAAGTGCATTCCAAACCTCAAGAGCTGTGTCACTATAAATCACGCTCGCAGTAATATGAGGTGAAACGCAATTCAAAATCCAAGAGGAAATCATTGAGTTACACTTAGACCATGCCTTCTTCTCCAAGGGAGTAACTACCATTGAAGCAGTAATTGATCCATCAATAAAACCAAATTTGCTCTTAGCATCCAGAGCCATCTTCATCGCGCGAGCCCAGGTAGGATAGTTGTCCTCTGTTAATGGTTGTGGAACCAAGATTGCACCAGGTGATTCACCATGATGCAAGAAGAACGGGCTACGAGGATCCTCCATTGGTGTGAGCTCACGTTGTGAGATTGAAGACGAAGTTTGTTGAGAATTGGACGCCATTGAAACAGATTCAAGCTCTGATTCAAGCTCTGATACCATATAAGACAGAAAAACAGAGAAGAAAGAACAGAGAAGAAAGAGTTCTTGTAGGAATTGAGAGAAAGAGAAAAAACTTCTAAAATTTCTTAGTGAATTTCTGTATTGAATTCATTCAATTGAAACACTGTACAAAGTTTCGTATATATACTAACAGAATGACCTAAAACTAATCTACCAAATTATGCGCTAACAGTTACAGAAAACTGCACGTGTATCACTCACGTGTGAATATAAATAGCAAAACTATCTAAAACTACAAGTCACTTAGCTCTTTTGTCTAAACTACAAACTCCTTATGTCGTTTTGCACTTCACTTTGAAATAGTTTGCTTCACCTTGTCGGCATTAACTGTTGCATCAGTAACCTTGCCTTCAATATCTTTACATCGGTTAATGTGATTATTTAATTAAATGTAATTAAGAAATTGTATATAAATTTTGTACTTTTATTAGTAATCAACCTAGCATCTTATTAATTTTCATCACAGCATGATTAATTTTGAACAGTGATGAGTGATTGATCATTTCAATGATGAGTGCATTAAGTATTGCATTGTTTTTTGTTTTTTATTTTTTTGAGAAGAAGATTGTGTTGATTTGAATGTTGAGAAATTATCAATTTCATTACTATTATTTTTTTATTTAATAATTTTTTTATCCACATAATTTATGACTATTATAGTAATGTCAGAAGTTCAATTTTTTTTTCTAAAGAATATTGTTTGTTAAACACAACTTGTTACACATAAGTTTGTGTGTACAGTATATGTTTAAGAGTATTTATCCATCTTAAAATCTTGATTGATAAGTTTACAACTTACATTATTTTGCTATTTTAGGGCAACAAAATATCCTAAAATTTGAAAATATTCACTTGACCAAACTCTAACCACGGTTTGGTGATAAGGAACAATTTTTTACCAACTCACCCAAAAAAGGAAAACAATGATTAGGATTTCGTTTAGGGATTTTTTTTTTTTCGAAATATTCTATTACTAGTTTTAACATAAGGACAAATGTGTATTTTTCTTTAAATTTCAACAGAGGGGCTGGAGTGTTATCTCCCTAAAGGTTGGGTTGAGTGTCATTCCCATAGACACTAACAGAACCATAATTTTTGGGGAGGGGGGGGGGGACAATAAGAAAACTTATATATATATATATATATATATATATATATATATATATATATATTGGTAAAATTACAAGAGGAAGGAGGAGAATGTTCAAAACTCAAGGGAGTTAATCTCGTACTGGGGGCTATACCAGTTTGACAAGTGGAATAATATATTTCAGTACTAGTCAATACCGGTATACCGTTTTGAGTTTACCGTTATATATATATATATATATATATGTATCTCTGTGTGTGTGTGTGTGTATTATAATAAATATAAAAGTTTACCCTAAAACATTTACTCAATTCAGAACAAATTATTTATAGCTTTAGACTTTAGTATCAATTAAAAAAAAAACACAATATAAAAAATAGAAATCTTAAAAGTTACCTTTGCATACTAAGAAAACAAATAATACTAATAAGTTAATGCAAATAAATTACCATTCTGCCCTAACAAAAATTCAAAAATTACAACCTCAAAAAAAAAAAAAAAAAATATATATATATATATATATATTTTCTGTACTAGCCGTATTGCCCGAAATCAACCGGTATGGTAGGTACGGCTAATATTTAAATCAGTGCGAAACATTGATATTTCGATACCGGTATACATACCAGTATGGTACATACAGGCCGGTACCGGTACGGTACTGACTACCTTGTTCAAAACTCATGCCCTCTTCCCCTCTAGTGCCCCATATCTCAAGGAGGTTTGTACAATTTATCATAAACTAATCACAAATACATGTAATTAATGGAAAACTTTGAAATATATATGCACACACAATAATGTTAATAATAAACTATAAATGTCATTGACAATATACCAATTGTGTGAATTTATCATGATATTCATTTTTCATGAACCAAGTTCACTGTTCCTTCAATTAATTTCTTGTTGTGTCATATTTACACATTAATATAATGGCGAATTTATGATGTGTTAATGGAGCTACATCAAAGATCAATCGACTACATTATGTTTGCAAACTTCATATGGATCTTGTCATCTCGCCCTCCAGAGCGTTGTTAATTGGTTCTCTCTTTTTGGGGGTAATTAAATGGATCTTAGACGAAATGACAAAAAAAGCCTTATTTTCGATTCACTTAATTTCCTTGTGAACCAGCATGTTTGAAACATAAATTTAGAGTATATTTTACTCTCTGCTACCAAAAAAAAAAAAAAAAGAAGAAGAAGTAAATTTCACTTTTAAAAAAATCAAGTCTTCAACTGATCATTAAAAAATAATCTTCCAAAAAGGAATAGATTTTGTTATTTTTCGTGTCATCAACATGCATGTACACATTTCATATATGGTGTTGTTACTTATTAGGAAGCTTTTCCTCCAAAAAATAACTTATTAGGAAGCTATTACTAACGGACGAGGGAAGTACAAGTCTTCAACTGAACATCTTCAATGGGCAGCCTATCAGTGGGGAAGGCACAATTCACACCTTGCTTCTCAGGCAACGAAGCACATGGCTTAGGAGTCACTTTGCTTGTCACTCCAGCAATATCAGTACAATTCCATGGCAGTTTATTTTGCTCCAGATTCATAGTTATGGTCACATTAGAAATGCATATTCCAGTGAAGGGATCACCCGTAATTCCGTCAAGTCTTCCGGCGAAGGTAACGTTCGTCGCCACCACATCTCGATAATTAATTCCATTAATCTCTGGAATTGCTTTTAGGTCGAAGTTAGGGTCGGGATGTTGATTATAATTGCCTGCCATCCAAAAAGCATACTTCATGTTCTTCAAGGTCATTCTTCTTACATAGATGTCTTTGACATAACCTCCTCTTCCAAGAGCAGTCTTAACTCTGACAGCTGATTCGGTATCAATGGCTGTGATGTCTTCAGCTCTAACATCTTGGATTCCGCCAGACATTTCGCTGCCTAGAGCAATAAGAGCACTGAAAGGAGAAATGCAGGTAACCCTCCTAATGATTAGGTGCTGTGTAGGAATTCCATATTTGTATCCATATTGATCCCAACCACTTTTCACGGCAATGCAATCATCCCCTGAGACTATATAGCAGTCCTCGATACGAACGTTTGAGCATGAATCTGGAAACAAAAAGGGAACATAGACTCAGCCATAGTAAATTGTATCAACGATCGATGTCATGTGAAAATGATGATATATCAATCGTAAATTGTTACCTAATTAGGTGAAAATATGGAGAAAAAAAAGGTTGTGTTTCTATCATTAGTCCTTAAAAAAAGTGAATGACAAGGGAATAAGTAATTAACCTTTCAACCTCACATTAATCAAAGCAATTAGGACAAGTGCCAAACATACCTGGGTCTATACCATCGGTATTAGCTGAATAAATTGATGCAACAATTGTGAGTCCTTGACTATTATATCACTGCTGTAGATAGGATGGACAAACCATGATGGAGAGTCAAGTAGAGTGAGATTAGATATTTGGATTTGATTGGAGTACATGAGCTCAATCAAGTATGGTCGCGTCACGTTGTATTCCTTGGCACGGTACTTTGTCCACCAAGTAGCACCTTGGCCATCAATTGTGCCATTGTTACCTAATATAGTGCCATTACAAATGGTATCCATTAGACATTGTTAAAGCTAAAAATAATTCTTAAAAAAATATAAGAGTTCTAATTAATATATAATTACCCGTGATTACGACATCAGTGAGATTTGTACCAAAAATGAGAGCGCTTAACCGTCCACCAGGTGCATCCCTTCCTCTTCCATAAGAAGGCAACACAGGAAGAGGAGGCCATTGTGTCTCATCCTGACCATTTGATCACGCATGAGTATAGCAAACGATGGTTAGAGAAACAAATAATCAAAGAATATAGTTATACTCTTTTATAATTAGTGTACCTAAATTCTGTTTTGGTAATTAATTACAAACTATATATATGGATAATTGGCTAGTTATAACAGAAATGAAGATTTGAAATCTAGATCTATTTTCTAAAAACACAAAAAACTGGCTAACAGTTGAGCTATAAGGATCTTGTCAGCTACAAATAATAACTTAAGTTAGTGTTTTCCCTTGTTTTCAGCTTCGGATCAAGCAAAGGCCAATACATCTATGACAAGTTGATTTTAGCAGTTCCTTGCTTTTCAATTATCATGCTATAATGGTTCTGGTTTAATTTCATGGCCAAAACGTGAGGGTGTTTTCAAATTTCATGTAAAAGGAAAAATGTAAATTGGCCCCCCTAAACTATTAGTGTGTTTGAAATAGCTTATTTTCTTTCAATTATTTTGCTCAAAACAAGTTTGCAACCAAACCTTTTTCATCTAACAAAACTATTAAACTGTAAAAACAAAAATAAAAACTTTATACCTGTGTTCCAAGAATAACAGCACCATTTTCAATAAAAAGGGTGAAATGGCTAGTGAGATTAAAGCTTCCAGTTAACCATCTTCCAGGTGGTACAATAAGTTGTGCCCCACCATCCAATGCATATCTGCTTAGATTACGAATTGCAGCATTAAAAGCCTTTGTGTTTAATGTTTTTCCATCACCAACTGCTCCAAAATCAGTCAAAACTGCAGTATGCTTTCTACAATTTAGTGCCTGATACACTAAAATTTTGCCATGTAAACTGCATTCTGCGACTCTTAAATTTAGCATTCCCAAGATAACAATCGCTGAGAGAACCTGTACAATTGTTATCAGTTATCGTGTCAATATTCTGCGACTTTTATTACGTCCACAACATTTTCATAATACTTTCACAACAAATCATATGTCATAAGTTGTTATTGTTTCTAATTTGAACTCATTACTAAAATTAATTTTTTGCTTACTCTGTGACAACCAATAACAAGCTGTCACCTATGATTTATTATAAAAGTGTTGTGAAAATATTGAGTACATAACATTTCTCAATTACAAAACCAAGAAATATTGTATTAAAACCGAGACACAAAGCAAGAAAACCTAGGAGTTCAGGGAAAACGTACATTGGTTTTGAACTTTAGAGATAGCCCCATGTTGTGAGAAGACTGAAGGGCAAGAGAATGTTTAAGATTGATTTTCATTGTAGAAGAAATTATGAGGGAATTTATAGAGTTGTGGGAGTGAATTCTGGAAGGATATCTGCGTCACATCTATTTTTGGGATGGTCATATAGAGAAAATCACATATTCTGTTTCCATTTTTTCGCATTGAATTAACTTAATTTATATATATATATATATATATATATTATTATATATATTTTTTAATTTGATAGAGAGATTGTTTTTGAAGGAAATTTTTAATAGAGTTAGGTTAATAGGTACCACTTTTCAGGTGTTATATATTAGATGTTTGATGTTATATTTTGTAAAAAATTAAACTAAAAAAATCAGTTAAATTCAGTTATATGGTTGGTCAATGTTGTTATATAATTAAATCAAATTTACATGAGCAATTTAAGGAATTGTATATATTTTGTCCTATCATTAGTAGGATATTATGGGAATATATGTGTAAAAAGATGAGAATTGTTCTGTTAATCTTGACTTAGTTGAGTTTTTTGGGTAGGGGTAGTTAGTTTGCTAATTGTTGTTTGTCTATTTTGGGTAGGGGCGTATAGTTGATAAGATTTGCTTATTCAAAACTAAAAAATATTTACCTTTTTTATTATTTGACCCTTTTTTTTTTTGGAAAGTTTAAATATTTGACCTAAAATCTTATTTTCTTTACCACATGATTAACCTTGAACAAGGATGGTTGATTATTTTCAATGACAAGTGCATCAAAGATTTCTTTAGATTGTTGAGAAATGATCAATTTTTCATATTATTTTTCTATAAATTTTTTATTATTCTCTCTCATATTATCTCCTTAAAAATTGGTTATTCTCTCTCTCTCTCTCTCCCCTCTCTCTCTCTCTTTACAATAAAATTTAGAGAATAAATTATACATATTCAGTACAAGTTGGATATGAATTTTGATTATCCAGATAATCTCTTTTAAGAGAATAAATCATTTGAATAATTTATTTAAATAAAAACTATACATACATACATACATGCATGCATATATATATATATATATATATATATTGCTTAAATGTATAATCAACCTCATTTAATTCATTTAAAAGTAATGACATTAAGGGGCTGTTTGGTTGGAGTAGTAGAAAAGTGGAACGATAGAAAATGGGGAGGGGATAGAAAAGTGAGAAGATAGAAGATATTAAGTGTTCTCCCATTTGTATTTGGTTAGGAGGATGGAAAAGTTGAGAGAATGAAAACTTATTTGATTGGTTGAGAAGAAAAATGAGAAGATGAAAAAATGAAATTGGTATAAGTTTACAATTATGTCCTCTTAGGAGGATGGTAACACTTTTCTTTATTAAAAAAATTGTGTATGGAAACTTCAAAAAAAGAAAAGAAGAAGCAACTGAAAAAAAAGAAGAAGAAGAAGAAGAAGCAACTAAACGTGAACGAAACCCAACAATTTCAGCTTCTTCCCCCTAGTTTTTTCTTTATTTTGGTGAGAAAAAACCCTAGCCCCGCCACATTTTTTTCATCTCTGGCCCTCCCAACCAAGTACCAACTAAAAATCCTCTATCCACTTTTCTTCCCTTAATTTTCCATCTTCTCTAAAATCACGCTAAAGAAACATACCCTGAAATAAATTAATAACTTCCTTAAAATTACATTTGTATTGTCATAACATTTATGTTTAGAAAGAATTTAACTTAAATTTAGTAATACCCAAGTGTACTAAAATACTATGTTAATGTGGCTCAACAAAAGTATAGCAATAATAAATACTATGCTCAATTTTTCAATATTATGAGTTTGGGATTGTATTTTTTATAATAAATTTGGATTTAGAATAAGTGCTTTTAACCTAAACATGTTTTTCCCCAATTATATAAGTGTACAAAAATCAATCAAAGTGGACCAAAATGGATTGAAGTGATTTGAATGGACCGAATTGGATCAAATGGAACAAAGTGGACTAAATGGACATAATAGGACCGAATAGACCAAATATGACCAAAGTCGACAGAATAAAACAAATGAACAGATTAGGACCAAAGTGGACAAAATGGACTGAAAGAGACCAAATTTGACCTAATGGGACTAATGTTGACTGAATAGGATCAAAGTGGATAGAATGAACCAAATAGAACCAATGTGGACTGAATAGAACCAAAGTGAACAAAATGGACCGAATAGGACTAGAGTAGATTGAATGGACTAAATAGGAGTACAGGACCGAAGTGGACAGAATAGGACCAATGTGGACCGAATATGAGCGAAGTGGACTGAATAAGATTTTTGAATATTTATAATTTTTATTGCATTTTAGGGCGCATATTTCTAATTTCTAATGTCTATTTTCTTTATATTTATTTACTCAAAACTAAAGAGTTTAGCCTAAATATAATAAAATTTCACACTTTTCAATCCAAAAAATTAAGAAATTTTTTTTTGAGCTAAACTTGAAAATGCAACCTACAAAAAGAATCAATTTAAAGCCCAATTAGTTTTCAATGGACTGAAACAAATTGAAATTGACCAATTGAACCAAATTGGACCAAAGTAGACCTAATTGGATCACATTGGGCAGAAATGAATTGAATAGAAAATGTTTAATTTTTAAGGAGAACAAATTATCTTCAACAAATTTTAGAGAAAAAGGTATACATTATATTACAATACAAAAGAGTTATTTATTCCCAAGGTTTGTGTGAGTCTATGACTAGTTTATCATAAACCAAGTCAATTGTTGTTGGCTTTAGCTCAAAATGTACTGAATTTATCTTTTCTTTCAATAAAGTTACAATCTTCTCATCTAAAAAAAAAAGTCTATTAATTTTTAGAATTGTGTCTCGCATATCTACATGTTTATATATTGTTGTATTTATGATGTGTTGATGTAGCTTCATCAATGATAAATCAACGGCATTCTGTTGGCAAATTTCATATGGAGCATTGTCATTTTGCCGTCCAGAGCTTTGTTGTATTTGGTACCAGAGGTCCAAATAAGTCGTATTTGGTACTAGAGGTCCAAAATCTAATGGATGACTTAGGTGCGTCATTGTTTAATAATTTCCATCAATTGAAAGAGTAATGCTAGAGATACTAACTATTTTTTACAAAAAATTTTACAAACTGTTAATGTGGTGAGTGGTTATTGGTAAATGAAAAAGTAATGTTAATGGTGAGTTTAATAAAATAAATAAGAAGTTGATCACATCACCAGTTTGTAAAAAAATTGTAAAATAGTTTGCAACAATAATACTACTCCAATTTAAAATGTGATTCACCAACACCAAGTCCAATAATCCCATTAAATTGCAAGTTGCTGACCATAAGATAAACATAAATAACCACAAATTAGGAAGATATAGAAGAATTCACATAAAGTGTGATTATAATAAGGAAAATGGTAATTATAATTATTGTTAAGAGTTAAATAAGGCCAAGAATTGGGGTTTTTTTTTTTTGGTAACAAAAGGGATCAAAGATAAAATAACAAAAAATGCCTTGTGATGCTACTTTCGTTTCATTCATTTTATCTTTGAGCTAACATGTTTGAAACATAAAATTTTCAAGTACATTTTCACTAGAACAAGATGGCATTGGTAGCAAAACAAGTCTTCATCTGAACTGTTAGGATTAGTGCCCTTAAATCCTATTGTATGATGCTATGTATGATATTATGTATGACATTGTGTATTGTATGACATGATGTATGACTTAATATTGTGTTTGATAAAGTTATTTTATTATTATCTAAAATAATGGTAACATGAATATGGGACATTATCATATAGTCCATGAGATGCATTGTATGTGATTTATGTGAAAAGTCACAGAAGATGTAAATCACAAGTTCTTTGTAAACTCAGAATTTATAATTCGTAGTCGGTGATGAAATTGGGCATTTCATCTGCGAAGACTATAACGTGTCAACTAAGATGATTTGTCTTGATCATGGAAGTGGAAACTTCTAGTTGATATGTTGATATGTTTTAAGAGTTAAAACATATTGAACTGGACCGCTGCGAGATTTATTATTCTTCTAACGACTGTCAAATGAATAATAAATCTCACGACTTCTATTTGCATGAACTCTTAATCCTGAGAGAATAATGGACCTGATCATGAAGTGTAGGTTACTTTGATATATCAGGAGTGAGACGTAAAGTGACGGTCAAAACCTCAGTATGTTGGGCAGCCACATTTAGTGTTGATGGAACATATATTCTCAAGATGGAATTCATAGTCTCTTGATGGAGATATAAAATATTCCCTTGAGATAAGTTTAATGGGTTCAGTTATTCAGAGAGTTAGGCCTAACCACTTTAGTAAGAAATTGCTAAAGTATATATTTATGAAATTAGATTTCATAAATATATAATGAATAACTTTAAAGAATTAAACCGAGTACTCAAGGATAAGATGTAGTAATTTACAAAGTGGCAGTCTACATTTATGACTTTGTGTTACTACGAATATTTTATGAAGGAGTTACGTGTATAATAAAGTCTTAGGATATAATTTATTAATAAGGCCTAGAGTGCAATTATATTTATATAGTGGTATTAAATATAATTAATAGTAACTTTAGACTTGTCAAGAGTTGACGGAAAAGCCCAAGGCCCATTGGAGCTAGTGTCTTATTGGTCCCTTTTTGGTCCCACTTCAAGCCACACGCTAAAGCCCAATTGGAAAGGCCCAATAGGCCAACCCAATTAGATAATCAGTTAGTTATAAAGGGAGAAACATACAGAATTTTATTAGAAAGATTAGAAAAGAAAGAAACGGTGTGTGAGAGAGTGTGAGACACACTTTCATTCTCCTTTGAAAACTGATTGAGAGACCACACATCTTGGGCGTAAAGTGGAATTGGAGTGAAGATTAAAAGTGTTCCCAAGTGCTTCTAATCTTTGTTTTGAATTTCTCCACACCAAGGTATGCTATCTTGTTCTTAAATTCTAAAATTTACATTGTGCACGTTATCAATCATGAATGAAATAGACCCTAGTTCGTCGCTTCCGCTGTGGGTTTTGCATGAGATGCAAAACCAGAATTTTTCCTTCATGAACATCATCAATGGGACGCAGAACAAGTCTTCAACTGAACATCATCAATGGGCAGCCTACTGGTGGGGAAGGCACAATCCACACCTTGCTTCTCAGGCAACAACGCACACGGTGTAGGAGTCACATTGCTTGTCACTCCAGCAATATCAGTACAATTCCATTGTAATTTTTTTGGCTTCTCAGTCAAAGTAATGGTCACATTAGAAATGCATATTCCAGTGAAGGGATCACCTTGAATTCCATCAAGTTTTGCTGAATAAGTAACATTCTCTGCCACCACGTCTCTATAATTAATTCCTTTAATCATTGGAATTGCTTTTGGATCGTATTTCGGGTCTGGATGTTGATTATAATTGCCTGCCATCCAGAAAACATACTTCATAGTCTTCAAAGTCATTCTTCTTACATAGATGTCCTTGACATAACCTCCTCTTCCAACAGCAGTCTTAATTCTAACACCGGATTCAGTATCAATAGCTGTGATGTCTTCAGCTCTAACATCTTGGATTCCGCCAGACATTTCGCTGCCTAGAGCAATTGTGGCACTGTCAGGGGAAATGCAAGTAAGCCTTCTAATGATTAGGTGTTGTGTAGGCATTCCAACTTTGATTCCATATTCATCCCAGCCACTTTTCACAGCAATGCAGTCATCCCCTGAAACTATGAAGCAGTCCTCGATACGAGTGTTTGTGCATGAATCTGGACACACAAAAAGGAACATAAACTCAGCAATTGTAAATTGTGTCAATGATGTCAAGTGACAATAATGAAATGTCAATTGTAACTTGTTAACTTAGCAACTTGGGAAAAAATATGGTGAAAAAATAGGTGAATGGCAGGGGAATAAGTAATTAACCTTAAACTACATATTAATCAAAGCAATTAGGACAAGTGCCAAACAAACCTGGGTCTACCCCATCAGTATTAGGAGAATCAACTGGTGCAAGAATTTTGAGTCCTTTGACTAGTACATTACTGCAAACACAACCACAGGATTCTAATAAAAAGTGCTATGATCATATGATCAGGATAAACTTAGTTAGAGGACCATGGCCAAACCTGCAGTAAATGGGATGGACAAACCATGATGGAGAGTTAATTAGAGTGAGATTAGATATTTGGATTTGATCAGAGTACATAATCTCAATCATGTATGGTCGTGTCATGTTCAATTCTCCGGCACGGAACTTCTTCCACCAAGTAGAACCCTGTCCATCAATTGTGCCATTGTTACCTAGTACAATGCCAAAACAAATGGAATCCATTAGAAAATGTTTAAAGCCAAAAATATTTATCCCAAAAAAAAAATGATTGGTCTAATCTATAATTACCAGTTATTACGACGTCAGTGAGATTTGAACCAAAAATGAGAGCGCTTAACCGTCCACCAGGTGCATCCCTTCCTCTGCCATAGGAAGGCAGCACAGGAATAGCAGGCCATTCTGACTCATCCTGTCCATATGATCATGTATGTGTACAGCAAATTATGGTATAAAAAACATAAAATAAAAATAAAATGAGTATTATTTTGTTTATTTGTTGTGGGCGTAGCATTACTCAATTACTAATTATAACTTTGCGTTTGTTTGTTTAGAGGTGAAATAGGGTGGATGGAAAGCTATGGAGAGAAAATGAGGAGGGAAAACTTTTTAGAGAGTCTTTAGTTGGGATAGGGAGAAGAAAAAAATGTGGTTGAACCCAAGTGTTTTCTCTATAGGCCAACCAAAATGTTTTCTCCTCAAAATGGAGATAAAACTGGGAAAAAAAGTGTGATTTGTTATATGAATAAAAATGCCCCTAGTTGCTATCCCTGGGCAATGTTGGCTCTTTTTTTGGGGCAAACATTGACCCTCTTTTTTTCTTTTTCTTTTTTGCTTTCCTGGGACATTTGCTTGCCTCTTCCTTTTTTTTTTTTCTTTTTTTTCTTTTTTTTTTTTTTTTCTTGGGGCATGAGGTGACAGTGATTTGTTTTGTTTTTGTTCTTTTTTTTCTTGACATGATTTTTATTTTTTAATAATTTGGGTGGTTTTTATTTTTATTTTGGGGGGCTTGTTTGTCACTTTTTTTGTTTTAATTAGGCATTATTTTTTAATAAAGGTATGTAAGTAAATTTATATAAACTCATTTTTTCCATCTATCTACTTTTCCACTTCCAACCAAACAAAAAAAAAAGGAAATTAAAATATTTTCTATCCTCCCACTTTTCCACCCCTCTAACCAACCAAATAGACCCTTACGCTAGTGTCTTCCCTTGTTTTTAGCTTTAGATAATATCAAAGACTGATAAAGTAATGGCCAATTCCTTTTATGGCAAGTTGATTAGGGCAGTTTCTTGCTTATCATGCTACAATTGCTTTGGTCTAAATTCTTGGTACGAGAGTATCATTTTGTTTATTTGTTGTAGGCGTAACATTCCTCAATTACTAATTATAACTTAGGTTAGTATCTTCTCTTCTTTTTAGTTTTGGATAATATCAAAGACAATGAACAAGTAACGGCTAATTCCTTTTGTGGCAAGTTGATTTGGGTGGATTCTTGCTTATCATGCTATAATTGCTTTGGTCTAATTTCTTGGCATGAGAGCAATTTCATGTTTCATGTAAAAGGAAAAATGTAAATAGGGTGAAGTAGTATCATAAAGTAAAATCAATCTTGTCATTAATCCTATCGTTTTTGGTCTGTCAATATGATTATTAGGACTATTCCTCTTATAAAAGTGAATAATTTCTCTAAATCAAATTAGATTTTCTCTTCTTAAAATAGTATGACGGAGGATAAGGTCCTAGATTTAAAGCAAGAAACTAAACCAAAATAAGAAAATGATCTCCTCCATTTTAATTTTTTGGCAGTGAATGATCTCCTCCAATTGCTTTTGAAATGATTAAACCACTACTAAAAAGGGGAAAAATCATACCTGTGATCCAAGAATAACGGCATCCTTGTGAAGAAAAAGGGTGAAATGGCTGGTGAGATTAAAGCTTCCAGTTAACCATTTACCAGGTGGTACAATAAGCTGTGCCCCACCATCTGATGCATATGTGCTTAGTTTCTGAATCGCAGCATTAAAAGCCTTTGTGTTTGATGTTTTTCCATCACCAACTGCTCCAAAATCCGTCAAAACTGCACTGTGCTTTCGACAATTTATTGCTGGATACTCTATTTTTCCACCATTATCTCCATGATGATGATGTTTGTTTCGGCATTCTGCGACCCTTAAAGTTAGTATTCCCAAGATAACAATCACTGAGATAACCTGTAAACATTAACAAAAGAAAATCAAAATATCAGTTTATATGTGAACCTTTCGTTCCCTTTAATAAGAAGGAAGAAATGCTTATAAATTAACAAAGGTACAAAACGAAGAAAACATTATATTAAAACCGATACACAAAGCAGCAAAACCGTCTTTTTTGTGAGATTCAACTCAAAAGCTAGCCCTCAGGAAAAAAAAAATGACATACACAATGAAAAAATAGAAAACAGAACCATGTTCATTCATTTTTCAAAATAAAAATATAAGTGCTAGGAAAATGTACACGGGATGTTCTGAGTTTTAGACACAGCCCCATGTTCTGAGAATAAAAAATGTTGAAGACTGATTTTCATTGTAGAAGAAAGAATGAATTTATAGAAAAGAGTGGGAGTGAATATTTGGAAGGATATCTAACTTAATATCTATCTATGGGATTGTCCGGTATAGAAAAATAAAATAGCATACTTTTTTCTTCTTTTTTGTCGCTTTGTTATCTATGCTACTATTTAATAGATTTTTCCTAGATCCTCAATTTTGATGTCCAAAATACTCTTATATTGATCAATTTGTAAAGCTTATATAATGTATACTAATACTATTTAAGGGGTTTTCCTTGTTTGAGGCCCTCAATTTTGATGCCCAAAATACACTCAAATTTACTAGTTTATAAAGCTTCAATAGTTTATACTACTATTTAAGGGTTTCCTCTGTTTAATATACTTAATTTTGATGCTCAAAATGCCATCAAGTTTACCAGTATATAAAGCTTAAATAATAGATTTATATATGTAAAATAGTTTACCAATTTATAAAGCTTAAATAATAGATTTATATATGTAAAATTGCTAAGTTGAAAACTCATAAATTTTAGCTCAATTAAAAATTAAAAAAAATTTTAAAAAAAAAAAAAAAAAAAAAACAAGCAAACAGTTTGCAGTTTGCACATTACTCCCTCGCGTCTCTTTGCTTCCCCCCCCCCCCCCCCCCCCCCCCCCTTTTTCTAACGTGAAGGGATAAAGCTGCTCCTAAATTTCTCCCTCAGGTCTTTTTTTTTTTTCTTTTCTAATGTGAATGGATAAAACTGCTTTTTATTTATTTTTTTATATATTCTTTCAAATAGCTTTTTTTTTTAATTTGGTCCAAAATACCCCTACATCCTAGGGTTAAGTAGGGGCAAAATTTGGTAAATATGCTTTTTTAACTATCTCATAAAAACTATCTATAGAATATGACCACACTCATTGGTTTTCAAACTAATCTTCTTTCCACCATTATCATCATCTTTTCTATTTGCTCTTATTTAATGGTATTTGTATGTCAATGTATATTGCTCTTTTCTAGTTTGGTTTTTTATTTTAAAATAAAAAAATCGAAAGCATTCTAAAACTTTTTAATCACAGCCACAACAACTTGTCTATTGTTGAGATTTTCATAATTGGTTTATGTTGAATTTGGTACGTTACTACTTTGCCTTTTCTTCATTGAATTTAGTATTACATTCTTTTTTCTTTGCTGCAAGGAGGGAACCTATGGACGTTTGCTTTTATTTTTATGAGTTGCTCTTCCGTATTTGCTTTCCAGTATTTGGTTTATAATTGGTTTCCTTACTTTGTTATTATTATTATCATTTTCATATCATTAACTTATTTTATCTTCTTTAAATTTTGACCAGTAATTAATTAAAGTAGTGAATATTCTAAATAATGAATTGTGAAAGCAAGTTAAAGGGCATGTAGTGGTAGACATGAGACACTAATGGAGAGATAGAAATATAATTCATTATGGTCGGTTTGATGAGTAATAAATTGTGAAATATTATAAATAAGTAATTATTTCTTTTTCTCCATTATCACTTTAATTAATTACTCCAAGTATTACATAATCTGAAAAATCCATGAATAAACCATTAATTCAACCTCATTTTATGTATGTTTTGGATTCAGTATTCTTTGTGATTAGAATTGTGTTTAAGAATTTTACAATCTTTGAATGTATTCTAAGAGGTGTTCTCTCTTCCTTCTATTCTTTTTCTTTTTGATGTTTGCTGTTTTTCTTATATTTAAGCCTTACTATTATTTTTTTGTCATTTTAAAGGGTGACATATCAAAAATTTTGTTAGATTGCACAGTAGGCACATTGAATGAATTTGGATTAGAGACTTTACAAAAATTATTGTATGATTCAAGGCTCATATGAATTGGTAGTCAATCTATTAAGTGGTTGTTAAAGACCATTTTCTTTGTAACTCTCCTACCAATGCCTATATTTATTAGTGTAACACTACGTTTTCAATGAATTGAAACTGTTAAACTTTGGCTTCATTTTTCTCAATCTCATCTCTTTTATATGAAATTTAATATTGTAATTTGTTTTGCATTTTATAGAATTTTTTTTAAAAGAAAATACATTTTTTAAATTAAAAGATTTATTAGTGATTTAATAATAGATGCTAAAGTTGAGAGCCTTTCTTTGTATTTGGGGGGGGGGGGGTTGGGTTAAAGCATTCTAAACTTTAGTTGTGGATGTATACTATGTACCTATCTTTTAGGATTAAATATAACTACCATTTAAAAAAAATTAAAAAAAATGACAACGTAAGTTTTTAGCATTTTAAACTTTAGTTTTGGTTGTGCACTAAGTGGTTACCATTAAATATAACCTCATAACTACCATTTGTTTTTAATTTAAAAAAAAAAAAAAAACAGTTGACAATGTGACAACCTTTAGCTTTTAAAATTTTGTTCCCAAATTACAATAAATGCAAATTATTAACTTTTATTCTAAAAAATTGAAAAGCTTTCGAGCGCGTGCTACCCAAAAAATAATAGAAAAACCTCTAAGCATGTGCTACTCAAATTTTTTTTTAGGATTTTCTCACTTCCCTAGAATTTTTTGTGATTAAAAAAATGCAAAAACTTCGAATTATAATGAATAAAAATTAATCCTTACAAAAAAAAAAATTAAGAGCCTTTGGGATGCACTTATAAGCTAGTTTTTTGCTTATTTTTCTTACTATTAGTGGGTCTCATATGAATTAACTACTTATTTTATTTTATTTTTACCTTTTATTTATAGTACTTTCAGTACCTTTTATTTAATTACACAACATGATTGCAACAAAGATTTTCTTCATTTTTAGCACTAGGTTCAGCAATCAAACACTTGGCATGCATCTTAAGAGATTCATTTTCATGTTTAAGATCTTCAACAAGTTTGTTAGACAAAACAAGTTTAGCATCCAAGTTCATATTCAAACATTCAAACTCTTTCAACTTTTCACAAGAATTTTCATCAAGTTTCTTATACTTTTCCACCAATTTATTGAATTTATTGAGTTTAGCAATCAAATCATCATTTTCACTAGTGAACTTGCTCAAATTCACATAAAACTTCTTAAACTTTTTCTTCAAGAGTTTGACATTTGGAATATTAACAACACTCATAGATTCATGTAACATGTTATCACAATTATGAGAATTAACACTCATAAAGGCATTTTCACAAACACATGGTGTAAGTGCACAATTTGTACCCGGACCCAAAAACAAGTGATGGGCTCAGGCCCAAAGAGCCTTATACAATGAAATTTGTAGAGTATGGGTTTGAAACCTAGGTTTGGAATGTTGAAAATTGATCAACAGGCTAAAATGCCGCAAATTATGCAAGTGATAGATGAATATGACAAGAAAACCCTCCTCGGACATAAGCCGAGGACAATTTATATAGTCTTTCTTTCTCTAAGCAAGAGATTACAATTTTTAGTTTCCAAAAAAGAAGATCCCCCCCCCCCTCTTCTTTCCTATCTCGCCTTCTTATATTCTTCTTCTTCTTCCTTGTTTCATCCACGTGTAACACAAATCTTCCTCCCAGATACTTGTCCCATCCACCACCTTCTTAAAGTCTTCAAATAATAGTTGGAAGGCTGAATTTTGTTGTTCAGAGGTCATTTCTCCATTAATGCGGCCAGAGAGGTAGATGAAGGGCCTTTAATACGGTGGTAGTAGCTTTTTCCTCAGATATTTCTCACACGTTTCTGCTTCTAAAGGGTTCTTGGATCACACCTTTACCCAATAAATCTTCCAGAATTCTGCCTTTAAACCATTTAGCAAGTCCCAGGGCCTTTGTTGGGCCTATCCAATGAGATACTCCTCCTCGGACAACTCCTCAGATCACTATAATGCGGACTGACCTATGGGCCTAGAGACCCTGATTGAACAGATTTGTACCAACTAATCAGGCCCAAAGCCCAAACGTATATTCAAGCACTTTTACCCCCCACAATAGCCCCTCAAAACTTTATTTTTCCCTCCCATCCGAGGAGAGAAATAGAGTTTTGAACCAAACAGCGCACCCTCCACACACTTTGCAAACCGCCACACGTGTAGGGGTCCTTTTGTTCCCTTAAACCGTCTCTGACACTTCGAAACTCGGAACGCTCGCATTTATGACTGCAAGTTACGTCTTGTCCCCCACCTTCAACGGTGAGATACGCATCCAACGGCCCAGGTTTGCTCGACAAAATTGGGCGTGATAATTTTGATTGAGGCTGCCTCCCAAATGTCAAAACGCCTGGGAATCCGTATCTCCATCCATTCTTTCAGAAATCAATCACATCTAAGTGCTAATCATTATCTTTGCTCTCAAGAAGATCATGAAGAATCACCTAATAAATTCCCATAAGTTCTCCATTTTCTCTACTCATTCCTTCTCGGCTTCTATCCTTGGCCACCATCTAGATCCCTTTCCCTCTTTAAACCTTTGTTTTCATTCCCACCAAATAGGTAGATTTAAGTGTTTAGTAGATAGGAGGGTTTTAGGGCCAAATATTAGATTCCGCAAGACGTAGGCTTGAAATACTGCCCAATAAAAGCCATAGGTGACACTAGGAGAGAGGAAGAAGTTATCATTCTCATCATCGCCTTCCTAGAAGGTAGGATGACCCTCCCCATGAAAAACGTAACCAGCGAATACCAACGTAACCATAGGTAATGCCCAGATTAGTGCACACCAAACATTTTTAGGGTCTTAGGTTGTGTCGATGCTGCAAGCAAATGGGTCTAAACCTCACATGGCACGACGTTGTCTATATGTACGAGTGCCATAAACTTAAAAGCGTAGAATACTACCTTAAATCCAGGTCTAGCATCGTTAGACTGATATCATGTCTTCCCAAGTCCACAAGGCATGAAAGACGACTATTTCATCGCCTCGGGAAACTGGTTTTGACAGTCCTTACGCCCAGTCGAATGGGGAGAGCCAATTGTGACTCCATAGGATTTAGATTTCCTACCCCATGACTCAATCTCGTTACCTTTACCATTTCCGACCCTAAGCTTCCCATTCCGGAGCCTAAAAAGAAGAGGAAGAATGAGGCCGAGGAGGCAGATGCGGAGAGGCAGAAGAAGCTAAAACAACAGCAACAACAACAACAGAAAACTGGCAAAGGTAAGGGACACGCCTTTTCAGTGGAAAGTGGGGAGAACCGGGACCTGGCCAAGGTACGCCGTACACCGGCCAACTGGTCTCCCGAGCTGAAACTAGATAGGGCACCAATCTCTTGCCAATCCAGCATTAGGGCATTCCAGCAAGGTCACGCTCACCACCTGGTCGAGGCTTTGGAACATCCTCTTCTTCTGCCCAAGGACATGAATGCCTTGGACAAGATAAGCCAACCGTATCTGTTTCTTTCGCTAAAAAGGGACTTGGCTTTGGTGAGTGTCTCGCTCTTATCCTCACTTTACTGCTTTCATTACACTTTAATGAAAAAACCATTCTTATGTACTTTAAATTTGCTCTACTAATAATGCATCTATTTTAATATTTCACCACAGGCCATTCAGGAAGTCTTCACTACCGAGAAGTGGGTCGAAGACTCTCGGAAGAAAGCTGCAGCTAAACTGGAAGTTAGGCAGGAGACCAAGAAGTCCCTAGGCCAAGCTCTTACGCAGAACGAGAACCTAACCACACAGCTGGCAAAGTAGAAAAGGGAGAGGGACGGTGCCGAGGCCAGCCTGAAGACAATGAGGACCCAGGTGGAGGGGCAACGCAAGTTTCTGCGACAGAAGGACGAAGACTTATCCAAAGCTTAGCAAGAAAACTCCGACCTGAAGAAGGAGCTTGCCAGGATGAGGGAAGAGGTTCATACCTTCAAGGACACCATTGAGGCTGCAAAGAAGACCGCTTACAATGAAGGGGTGGAGGCTACAGAAAACCAACTGACCGGAAATATTGTCAACAAGTGTGGGTGGAAGCTTCAAATGTGGCAGGGATTCCCACAACCTCCAAGTTGAGGAAGCCTGAAAACATTTGGCTCCCCCAAGACATCTAGGTGCCTGAAAAACTTCCTCTTGTCGCACTTGCTCCCAAGACGGCGTCTTCCAAGCTCCCGTCCATGATTCCAGAGCCCATTCCAACTCCTAAAGAACCTGAGGGTTCTAACAAAGAGAAGGAATAGGGCGATGGCGTCGAGAAGCCTACGAGCCAAAATGCTGAGCCCAATGTCCCTCCACCGGTGGCAAGAGATAAAGGGAAACAAGTCCCGACCTCATTCGAAGCAGAGCTCAAACAAACAGAGGTGGACCGCAAACCAATAAAGGCTGCCAGCACTTCCGAGCAGGACCCCCTTCTAAGGCTTAAGGCTTAGACTAGTTAGGACTTCTTCCCCCTTTTTTTTTTATGTACAAATTTTATATTAAGGCTTTTGCTTCGAATGTACATTTTAAAAGAAATTAATGAGAAACTTTGACTGGTTTGATCTTCATCTGACTTCCAATCTTTAATACAAAAATACTCATTCACCTCTTTTTATCACAAAAAATGAATGAATGGAACAACTAACTCCACCTCCAACATTTCAATTAGCCGTAACTTTAAACAAAAGTACATACACTTAGCGTATACTTGTAAATGTAACATAGCAATACACAATAAAAAATTTAACTTAGTATTAAGTTTGGGGCATAAAGCAATCCATCAAACTTACTGTGGCTCATCAACAAATCAATACTAACGTGATATGGTTTCTGGTCATATTCCCAAAGTAGAGGGTCTGAGGACCCGACATAACTAAGGTTCTGTTTAACAAACAATAGGATATCAATTTCCACAAGGCATGTGGTCTGAGGACCATGCATGTCTAAGTTTCTGTTTGATACTTAAAAGTAGTAAATTAAAATGTTAATTTCCCCAAAGTAGAAGGTCTGAGGACTCGACATAACTAAGGTTCTGTTTAACAAACAATAAGATATCAATTTCCACAAAGCATGTGGTCCGAGGACCATGCATGTCCAAGTTTCTGTTTGATACTTAGAAGTAGTAAATTAAAATGTTAATTTCTCCAAAGTAGAAGGTCTGAGGACCCGACGTAACTAAGGTTCTGTTTAAAAAACAATAGGATATCAATTTTCACAAGGCATGTGGTCCGAGGACCCTGCATATCCAAGTTTCTGTTTGATACTTAGAAGTAGTAAATTGAAATATTAATTTCTCTAAAGTAGAAGGTCTGAGGACCCGACATAACTAAAGTTCCATTTAACAAACAATAAGATATCAATTTTCACAAGGCATGTGGTCCGAGGACTATGTATGTCCAAGTTTTTGTTTGATACTTAGAAGTAGTAAATTGAAATGTTAATTTCTCCAAAGTAGAAGGTCTGAGGACCCGACATAACTAAGGTTCTATTTAACAAACAATAGGATATCAATTTTCACAAGGCATGTGGTCCGAGGACCACGCATGTCCAAGTTTTTATTTAATACCTATGAGTAGCGATAGATAAACCAATCTACATACTGATAATTTGAACAACGAACGACAAAAATATTTTTTATTAATAATAATACCTTCGTAGGTTGTTTACATTCCAAGGGCATTGTACAATTTTTTCATCTAGATTAGCTAATCGATATGACCCTATGCCCGCTACGGAGATGATCTGATATGGTCCTTCCCAATTTGGTGCTAGCTTTCCCCATGCTGGATTTTGGCAGTACCCCGACTTTCCTCAAACACCAAATCCCTAGACGCTAGTGGCCTCAGCTTCACATGAGCATCATATCCTTGTTTAAGCTTTCGTTGATAATAAGCCATTTAGACCATGGTGGCCTCTCGCCGTTCCTCAACCAAATCCAGGCTTTTTCCCAGGAGGCCATCATTATTCCCCATGCTGAAGGAACTCGTCCTTATGTGGGAAACCCAGATTCTAAAGGTATCACCGCCTCGGCCCCGTAAGTCATAGTGAAGGGTGTTTCTCCAATGGATCTTCGTGGCGTAGTCCGATATATGTCCACAGAACATGTGGCAACTTCTCTACCCATCTACCATTCGCATCATCTAACCTCTTCTTAAGTCCACTGACTATCACTTTGTTAACGGCCTCAGCCTGCCCATTTCCCTGAGGATAAGCTGGGGTGGAGTATTTATTTGTGATGCCCAAGTCATTACAATATTCCTGAAAGCTTTACTATCAAATTGTACGCCATTATTTGAAATAGTGTGGACGTACCCAAAATCTAGTGATATTCTTCCAGGTAAATTACTTATGAGTCGACATCCCTAATATTTGATAAAGGCTCAGCTTCGACCCACTTGGTGAAGTAATTAGATCCTACGAACATCCACCTTTTATTTCCCACAGCCCTAAAAAAAGGACCAATTATATCCAGTCCCCATTGAGCGAATGGCCAAGGACTAGACAAAAGATTAAGGACTCCCCCAGGCTGATGAATATGGAAGCAAACCTTTGGCATTGGTCACACTTTCTTGCGTAGTCTTGAGCTTCCCTCTGCATATTGGGCCACCAATATCTGAGTCAGAGCCTATGGGCTAAGGATCTTCCCCCAGTATGGCTTCCACAAATTCCCTCATGCAATTCTTCCAAAGTGCCTCTGTTGCTTCAGGACACACACAGTAGGTTGGTCCGAAAAGGAGCGTTTATACAACTTCTAATCCTTGGAAAACCGGAACCGAAGCGGCTTTCGACGAATTTTATCTACTTCAGACTTCTCCTCAGGTAGAATATCGCTTTTCAAAAAAGAAACCACATGGTCAATCCAGCTAGGTCCGGGCCTTATCAGATGGACGGCACTTGCAGTTGTTAAAGTTGGCTATAGCAAGTCTTCGACGAGGATAATCCTAGGAAAATACTGAGCCGAGGACGTCGCTAAAGTGGCCAACGAGTACTCGTGTGTGTTTCCACTTCTAGAAACGTGTGAAAGGATTAAGCAATCGAACTCGGATTGTAAACATTTGACCTGGGTCAGGTACTCTTGCATCCTTGGATCCCTAACCTCCATGGTCCCCGTCACTTGACCCACAACTAATTGAGAATCCGAGGAAATATGAATTGCCTTTCCCCCCATTCTTCGTACCTTATTCATACTGACCAAGATAACTTCGTACTCAACCTCGTTATTAGTGGCCGAGAATACTAATCTCAATGATTTCTCAAAGATAATTCCCTCAGGGGATACCAAAACAAGTCCAACGCCGGACCCCCTCTGGTTTGCTGCCCCATCAACATACGCTTTCCAAATCGAAGGTCCTTTGCCTGTGATCATGCCAACTGATTTTTCATCCATGTACGATTCCTTCGCAGTTTCTTCTAACGATGGTTCAACGAATTCTGCCACCAAATCTGCAAGAACCTAGCCCTTCACCGAGGTGCGTGGCATATATTTGATATCGAAAGCTCCTAGAATAGTTCCCTACTTGGCTACCCTCCCCGAGTAGTCAACACTTCGTAACACTGACTTGAGAGGCAGTTGAGTCAAAACCACGATGGTGTGGGACTGGAAATAGTAAGGAAGCTTTCATGTGGCATGGACTACAGCTAGAATTGCCTTCTCCAAAGGCAAATAACGCACCTCAGCTTCATTCAAAGATTTGCTGACATAATAAACCGGTCTTTGTACTATGCCGTCGTCCCTTATCAGAACTAGGCTGACTGCATGGATAGCTACAGCTAAGTATGCAAACAAATTTTATCGACCTCTGGCCGAGACATGATGGGTGGTCGGGAAAGATATTCCTTAAGTTGCTGGAAAGCTAAAGCACACTCCTCGGACCATTGGAATCCTTTCCATTTATTTAACAGTTGGAAAAAAGGTCTACACTTGTCAACGGACTGAGAGATAAATCTGCTGAGAGCAATAGTCATCCTAGTCAATTTCTGAACTTCCTTTGGATTCCGAGGTGGTTGCAGGCCCTGAATGGCTCTGACCTGTGCCAGATTCACCTATATTCCTCTATGAGTCACCATGTAGCCTAGGAACTTTCTGGAACCCACCCCAAAAGAACACTTTGAGGCATTAAGGCGCAGCTTGTACTTCCTAAGTATTTGAAAGGTGTTGTCCAGATCTTTCACACGCATAGGTACTGTCTTACTCTTCACTACCATATCATCTACATATACATCAATGGTCTTTCCAAGTTACGATTAAACATCCTAGTCATCATCCTTTGGTAAGTAGCCCCTGCATTTTTCAAACCAAACGACATTAGTTTATAGTGATAATTCCTCGTAGGAGTAATGAAGGCAGTCTTCTCCTGATCACCTAACGCCAATGGTATTTGGTGATAACCCTAGAAGGCATCTAAAAAACTCATCCGAGGATGCCCGACCGTAGCATCCACAAGCTGATCGATGTGAGGTATCGGGAACGAGTCCTTTGGGCAGGCTTTGTTCAGGTCTGTGAAGTCCACACATACTCTCCACTTTCTGCTCTTCTTTTTCACTACGATAGTGTGCGCCAACCATTCTGGGTAGAAAAATTCTTTAATAGCCCCAGCCCTTTTGAGCTTGAGCACCTCTTCCTTGATAGCCTCAGAATGCGCTTTCAAATAACGCCGAGGTGGTTGTCTCCTGGGAACAATGGTAGGGTTGACGTTCAAATGATGGCAAATGAAGCTTGGGTCAACCCCTGGAGCCTCATAGGGATCTCAGGTAGAGACATCGAAATTTTTTTTTTCAAAAACATCACCAATTTCATTTTCTCTTGGTGGGGTAACTGTATCCTAACTTGAAAGAACCTTTCGGGGTTATCAGTTATGAGAAATCTTTCCAAATCTTCACACATGGCCTCCTCTGCTGTCACCACATCAGGCGCATCCAGAGTTGTTAATTGCTATAAGTCTTCCACAACCAAGACCGAGGACTCTGATTTAGCTTGATGCAGTACTGCGGCCGATATGCATTGCCTTGCCACTAATTGGCTACCAAGAATTTCTTCAATGAATCCCCCTGAAGGAAATTTTACTTTAACATGCAAAGTCGAGGAGACGGCACCTAAAGCATGCAGCCAAGGCCTGGCAAGGATGGCCGTGTATGGAGAATATGCGTCAACCACAATGAAATCCACATCGACCGTTTCTGAGCCAAACTGTACGGGTAATCGAATCTATCCCTTTGGTATAACAGCCTTCCCTTCAAAACTTATCAACGACGAGTCATAGGGAGTGAGATCCTTCAGTCTTAACTTAAGCCCTTTGAATAAGTCAGGGTACATAATATCCACCCTACTACATTGATCGACCATCATCCTCCTAACGTCATAATTTCCTATCCTTAATGTGACCACCAGTGCATTGTCGTGTGGTTGAATAGTCCCGACCCTATCTTCATCGGAGAATCCCAAAATAGGCGTACTCCCTTTGATCCTCTTCAGCCTCGAGCCAGGCTCTTTGGCTTGGGAATGTGACACTGCCATTACCCTTGTGGGACAAGAACAGGTCCTGTCCAGTGCAGCGAAGATGACATTAATCATTCTTAAGGGCGGCTGAGATGAGTTGTTATTCTGATTATTTGAACCCGAACGATTTCCTTGTCCGTTGGGTTGATACAGGTGCTGCTTCAATTTTCCCTCGCTAACGAGTTGCTCTAAGTGGTTCCAAAGGGTCCGACAATTCTTGGTGGTATGACCCATCCTAATGATACTGGCAAAAAAGGTTTTGATCCCGTTTCGTAGGGTCCCCTGCCATCTTACTAGGCCACTTGAAGTAGGGTTCCTTACGGACTTTCTCCAACAATTGGTGCACTGGTTCTTGGAATACAGTATTAACTACTTGAGGAGTGGCTGAACCAGATTGTCTAGAGTAATCTCTCCTCGGCTTATTGTTATGGTACTTGTCCAACCTGAAATCCCTTCTCTCATGCGGGATAACCTTCGCCTTACCCTTACCTTGTTGTTAATCTTCCTCAACCCTTTTGTACTCGTCGATGCGATCCATGAGGCGACGCACACTCCGTACGGGTTTTTTGGTCAGGGATTTCCTTAAATTATGAACAATGGGGAGGCTCACTTTGAAAGTATTAATCACCACTTCATCAAAATCTCCATCGATCTTGTTAAACATCTCCCAATACCTGTCGGAGTACGCTTTCAATGTCTCACCCTCTTTCATGGCCATAGATAATAGTGAGTCCAAAGGTCGAGGGACTCTGCTGCATGCAATGAATCGAGACGCGAATGCCTTGGTAAGTTCCATGAAAGAATCAACAGACCCCGACTTTAGTCCATTAAACCATCTCATAGCAACAGGTCCCAGGCTAGAAGGAAAGACTTTGCACATCAAGGTTTCGTTCTGAGAATGCACTGCCATCCTCTGATTAAAATGGCTCACATGTTTAACCGGGTCTGTCCTACCATTATAGATGGTGAAGGTGGTTTGAGTGAACCGTCTAGGGAGCCTTCCCTTCTCGATCCTGCGTGAGAAGGGTGACTTGGAGAGTTGGTGCAACGCTTGGCTCATAGCATCGTTCCTCAAGCCCTTGGAGGGAAGCTTCCTATGCTTACGACTTGGTAGGTCATCCCTTTCGTAAGAGAAGGTTTCGCTAGGGGGAGTCCTGGACCTTGGACTGTAACTACTTCCCCGGGACCACCTTGAGGAAGGATTGGATGGGGGTGAAGCTCGTCTTCGTCTGACACGGAGTAGCTTTTTCTTGAGGTGGTCAATCTCCCTTAGTATGGCCTTGGCATCATCCTCATGGGTGGCACTGCTTCCACCACGCGAATGGCTTGCGTCAGGATATACGGTATGCACGCTTCCCTCTCGATCCCTTCGCCGCTCAAAAAGATCTTCACGCTGGGATGCCTGAGATTCTGCATGATGCGAACCTAAGCCCGCCATGATGTTCCAATTCCTTCAACACTAGATTCCCTCAGACGGTGCCAATTGTAAGTGCACAATTTGTACCCGGACCCAAAAACAAGTGATGGGCTCAGGCCCAAAGAGCCTTATACAATGAAATTTGTAGAGTATGGGTTTGAAACCTAGGTTTGGAATGTTGAAAATTGATCAACAGGCTAAAATGCCGCAATCTATGCAAGTGATAGATGAATATGACAAGAAAACCCTCCTCGGACGTAAGCCGAGGACAATTTTTATAGTCTTTCTTTCTTTAAGCAAGAGATTACAATTTTTAGTTTCCAAAAAAGAAGCTCCCCCCCTCTTCTTTTCTATCTAGTGTCTTATATCCTTCTTCTTTCCATGTTTCATCCACGTGTACACAAATCTTCCTCCAGATACTTGTCCCATCCACCACCTTCTTAAAGTCTTCAAATAATAGCTGGAAGGCTGAATTTTGCTGTTCAGAGGTCATTTCTCCATTAATGCAGCCAGAGAGGTAGATGCAGGGCCTTTAATGCAGTGGTAGCAGCTTTTTCCTCTGATATTTCTCACATGTTTATGCTTTTAAAGGGTTCTTGGATCACACCTTTATCCAATAGATCTTCTAGAATTCTGCCTTTAAACCATTTAGCAAGTCCTAGGGCCTTTGTTGGGCCTGTCCGAGGAGATACTTTTCCTCGGACAACTCCTCGGATCACTATAGTGCAGACTGACCTGTAGGCCTAAAAACTCTGATTGAACAAATTTGTACTAGCTAATCAGGCCTAAAGCCCAAACGTATATTCAAGCACTTTTACCCCCCACACATGGCATGTTACAATCAATATCATCCATAGAAGCATACAAAATACTATCCATGACAATACACAAGAGGTCAAAGATCACACTTAGGTAATGAAACCAAAACAAGTATACCCGCTCTGATATCAATTGAAGCTGGATTTGTGTGAAAACACAAGAGCTTGTTCAGACTCCCAAATAAAATTATGGCTAATTGCTTTTATTCTAATTTAAGCTAAGTGCGGAATAAGAGTAAATGAGCGCATACAACCAATACAACTATCCTAAGCCATATTCATGCAATATCAACAATAAAAGATAAGCTTAAAAAGTAGGGGAAGAGAGAGATGCAAACACAAAATAACACCAAGATGTGTTATTAAAGAAAAACTGAAGAAGAATCAACGAAAAACCTCTCTGCACCCTCCAAGTTGAAATCGATCCACTAGATAATAAAGTTGGAGTACACGAATAACAAAAGACCGTCCAAGCCGTCTACCCAATGTACTTGAGCTCTCCAAGCTCCTACTACCAATGGACTTATCGAAGTCATGTCTTCTCTGACTTTCCAATGTCGCAATACACCCGATTGCATCTGCCAAGCCTCACCGGTTTCTTTTGGCATATCCCCAAAATATTTTATGCTCCAAAACACTCTCTACACTCTGAATAGGTGTGGGTTGTGTTTGGGTACAAATCTTCTCTCAAGGTATGATAATGGGAAAGGAAAGGAGAAGAGGTTACAATGATTTTTCACTAAGGATGAGTAGTTCTCTCTCTAAAATATGGGTGTGTTGTGTTGTAGAAAACCTATCTAGGATTTTTTTCTCTGAATAGCCTCTCATACATTTGTGGATAATGAGGGTATATATAGTATGGGTGAAGGGTAAGAAAGTCACATTTAAAAATCCTTCAGGCAGAGAGTTTCACGGGTACCTCGTGGATAGGCCCTCCTCGCGAGACACTTGTGAAATTGACAGCTTGGCAAGACTCTTAAGTTTCCAGCATGTGCTTCGCACTTGCCATTTTCGCGGGTAAGCTTCTCGTGAGACACTTGTGAAATTGCACTGATTCGTCATTTCATGCTTGATTCTTTACTAACTTAATACTAAACTCAATACAATAAAATTCCACAAAATTCAAGGAAATAAATTAATGCAATTACAACACTTTTTGTTGTGAAATAAAGCCAACATAAAACATAGTTGTAAATCACAACTTTAGCATTCACATCAGTATGTGCAATTTTTTTTTTTTTTTTTTTTCCATTTGGCACATCTAAAACTTACTTTTTCTATTTACACATTATTTTTACAACACACCAACACATCAGTTTGTCTATTATACACATTTATTCAAATAAAATATTCATTTCTTTAACACTGTGAATAGTAACTGTGAGTGAGGTGAGAAAGGAAATGAGAAAAAGAGAGTGAGGAGAGAGAAAAAAAAAAGAATAAAAAATTATTTACACGGTGAACAATTATCATGTATATATACACAGTAACTGTTCATTTGCAAGACCATTGTATATATTTAGACATTTTTACAAAGATTGATGTGGGGGTTTTTTGGGTTAAAAGTGCAAAATTGAGCACTTTTTTTTTATTTTAGAAGATTATCCATGAGCTAGTGTGATTGCTCTGAAGACTTAAAAAAAAAAAAAAAAAGGTGTGAGAGAGAAAGAAAAACAAAAGTAAACATAATTTGACATGGGCCAAATGGCTGCTTATTTGACATTCCCTCACAAGAGCCTTTTATCTTTCAACAGCATGTCATATATATTGTCATGAGCATACCGCACACGACAAGATTTCAAAAGGAAACTAGCACTGTGCTGAAGAAAATCAAAGAGAATTAGATATGGGACAGAATCACACTCACATAGCCATTATTTATCTTTGACGAAACTTCTTTGAAATGACTTAAATGCGGGAAAAAATTTTAGGAACTTTTGGAGAATGGAGAAATTGTGATTCCCCTTTCACATTCCTAATGGACCTTATTATGAATTTAATAAAAAGACCTTATTATAAATATGAGAGGAATGAACACCATAATCCATTAAATGTGATAGCCATTTTCTCAAGCAAGAGTTTTTACTCCGACGCCAAGTTTATTCAATAAAGTAAAGCTTGAGTTATTAATATCTCTCGCTAATATTTTTCAATATACAAGTTTTGCCTGAGGCCCACCCAGTTTACTTTCGTACAGGTAAAGAAATTTAAGTTCCCTCCATATACGGCAGAACATTTATATGAATTGACCCATGCTTTTCACAAGCTTCATGTGACTGCTCTAATCTTTTCACTTCCTACCTAACACGTTTTCTAAACTTGCACGTATATATGTTATGTAGTGTTTGATTGACTAGAAATGGAAATAAGGATGGGCAGAGAGTATATATTTCGGTAAAAAGTTTGTCAACAATGTCACGGAGAGTTTGCTCCCATGCTGCCATCAAAAGAATGATAATGATTACGATCTGATAGCACTGATGAAAAACTCGTCCAAAAAGAGAGTAAGAAAAACAAAAAAAAAAAAACCCTATGACTACTAGCTCTTTCTAGCCATAATTACACAACCCCAATTACAAAATTACATGATTAAATATTATAAGGCAACTCGTTTTTAATGCTTAGATATGCTTTCAAAAACTGAAACCTTGTTGTGTCTAGGTATCATTGAATGAGTAGATTTGGTACCAATTAAAGGGGAAAAGATTTAGGTCTAAAGAGTCCAATACAATGAATTTGTAGAAAGTAAACTAAAAAATTAGGTTTTAATGAATCAGAAGATAATTATAGTAAGCCAGATGAAAATAAAATAAGAATATTATTGTTTTGCATGAAGTAAATCGTCCTTGATACAGTCCGAAGAGACTAATCTATATATATATATATATATATATATATATATGCTTCTTTTGATTTTGGTTACAAGTCCTATTCCTAATGTACAGTATTTTTCTTTTTTTTTTTTTTTTTCTCAATCCCCTGTCCCTAGAGAGCTCTTACATTATAAAGCCTTCCTTATATGATCTTGACTCTCCATTTCCTGACCATCCAGGTCACTATTTGAGTGTCTGTCCCATCAGACACCTTCCAATCCCTTAGTGTGTTGCGGCAGCCAAGACAGCACTGTTCATGGATCTTTTCACATAAATGCAGCCAATAGGTTTGGAGAAATGCATTAAATGCTAATCCCCTCCCGAAACTCTTTTGTACAGTACGACATCTTCAGATGACGTGTTACTAACGTGACCTTACAGTCCTAGGGCGTGACCTCCTCAGCAGGATAATAGTCATTCTCGGCCATGAGTATGACACATGGCAAAATTACCTTACTGGAATTCTTGTACCCACAAGTGTAATCATTTTCGTTCCATACATACCCTATAATTATATGGAAAAAAATCACAAATTGAATAAGACTTAGAAATGACATCAATCTAACAGTTATAAAGTCAATATATCTATTGAATTATTTAATTCAAATCATAAAAATTAAATGATTTCAAATGGAGAAAATCTTTTTTCCTATCCTAATATGCCTAAAAATATGAACATAGTTATTAAATCCAAATTGGATTTGGTAAGAAAAAAAAGTTTAAGAGATTGTAATATAAATATATAAATTAAATAAGGCATACCTAAATTGCTGATTAAAATAAAGCCTAAAAACCTAGACTCGTAATAAGAAAACATAAAATAAAAAGATGATGTCATAAAATGTAGTCAAGTCTTTACTAAATATTATTAGGTCTTAAAATTACAAAAGCATATCTCAAACTTCAAATCACATTTTATGGATATGCATATGTGTGTGTGTGTGTGTGTGACATATATATTAATCTCCCTAACTACCCCAATCCTATGATGCATGGACGCGGCGCCAGAGGTGCTGCACCCGCGTCCGACGCAGCGACGCGCAAGGGACGCCGCTGCTCGCGAGTCGGTGTCGCGTCTGCCACGTGTTTTCTTTTTCTTTTCAGCCGACTCGCGCCGACGCGGCTTGAATTGCGCCGACTCGGCTTCGATTCACGCCGATTCAGGCAGAATCAGCCATATCGGCCGATGATCGAAACGACCGAAACAAGCCGAAATCGGCCTTGAATCATGCCGGAAAAGCCAAAATCGGCTCTGAATGATACCCAAAACCCTAAATCTGTCATTCCTCAATTTTATTTTGAATATTTGTTGCTTCTTTTGTGTTTTCTACTTTTCTTTTTAGTTTTGTGTTTGTTTTGTGTTTCTTGCTTTCTTCTTTCTTATTTTGTGAATCAAGGCATAGTAATATGTTTTTAAGAATATTTTAATAGTAAAAATATATAGAAAATATAAATAATAATTTTTAATTGCCGAGTCCCACCGCACCCGCACCAACCTTTTTTCAAAAATTGCCGAGTCCCGCACCCGCACTTGCACCCGCACCCGTGCTTCATAGATCCAATCCCATGAATTATAATCTGAGCTAGTACTTGAAACCTTATCTTCATCGAAAAATCCAGCATCAAATTCATTATAAACTCCTCTATTTTCATTTATTAAAAAAACAGTACTACCATGGACTTATAGAGGTGATTTTGTGGAATTATAAAACCAATGGACTACTTGTCTGAGCTGCTCGGGTTTCAGAAAAACCATTGGGTCTTACTGGATTTTATCAGTTTAATTGTATAAGTAATTTAATTAAACAACCAAACAACTTAAGTACCGATCACTGGATCATTGATCTGACCGGACTCGCTAATCCAAGTTTAACAACCATGAAAATTAAACCAAATCACTTGGGATTGATTATGCCGTTATTATATGCGTTGACAGATGAGTATTATCAAAAACAAAGAACTTAAGTTAGTCTTGTTGTTTGATTAGATTACTTATATATGGAGGGAACTTAAATTCCTTTACCTGTACGAAAGTAAACTAGCTAGGCCTCAGGCTGAACTTGTATATTGAATAATATTAGCGAAAGATAATAACTCAAGCTTTACTTTATTGAATAAACTTGGCAAAGGATTAAATAACAACTAAAGCTTGCTTTAGAAATTGCTACTATGTTTAGAGTAATTCTTAAGCATTTTTAGAGTATGGAAAATTTTGATTTTTTCTTCTATTTATAATGGGTTCTACTCGTTATATTCATGGTAAGGTTCACTATGAATATGAGAGGAAAAAGCATAATTTCTCAAAATTTCAAAATTACCTAAGAATTGTTTCTGCATTGAAGTCATTTTAGAGAAGTTTCCTCAAAGATCTAGATAATGACTCTGTGAGTGTGACTCTGACCCATATCTATTGCTCTTTGATTTTCTTCAGCACAGTGCTAGTTTCCTTTTGAAATCTTGTTGTGTTCGGTGTGCTCATGACAATATGACATGCTCCTGAAAGATAAAAGGCTCTTATGAGGAAATGTTAAATAAACACCGTTTGGTCCATGCCAAATTATGTTTACTACTTTATTCTTTCTTTCTCTCACACCTTTTTTTTTTTTTGTTTGGGTTTGGTAAATGAGATTATTGAAATACAAACAAACACACAAACAAGCAGATTGTCTTCGTTTAGAAACAACTTATCTAATTTGTTAAAAATATATAAATAAAAGATAAAAATTAAATAAATAACTATGTGACTCGCATAAAACTTACAAATAATAGAAAAAATAAGCAATAAAATAATTTATAAGTGCATCTCAATCAGGCATTAACCTACCAACAACTATGTCATACATAAGAGCAGCCCAAGCTACACAAACATGAAACTGTTGGGTGCATTGCACCATAGGTCCAGCCCACATGTCTTTTCAAGGGCGCATTTAATGAGCATGTCAGTCTTGTCTTCCATGACTTGTGGGAAGTCAGACTTCTATTAATGAGAGGTGAGCCAAAGTGTGTTAGACACGCTGAAGGGAAAAGAAAAGAAACAAGCAAAGGCCATTCGGCCAGAGAGCTGAAGAAAGAGATTTTTTGTTGAAGCAAAGTCATAAGTGGCTTGCATTTATTGTGATTTGATGTGAAGAGTGTGAAGGAAGAAAAGAAGAAAAAGTGAAAGAAATAAAAGGGAAAGGCCATTCGGCCATATGGGGTAAAAAAAGAGGAGAAGTCCCAGCAAGTGAGGCTGAGGATAGTGAGAGCAAGCAAAAGAGAAGAGAAAAATAAAGAGCAAGAGAAAATTGTGAGAGATATACGGGAGAAAGAGTGCAATGAGTGAAAAGAAAAAGAGAGTTTTTTGCTCAAGTTGTATATCTAAGTGTTGTAATCTCTATTTAATATAGTGAAATTATTCGGAGTGTCCCATGGTTTTTTCCTTCAAGGAGAAAGAGTTTCCACATAAATCTTTTGTTCTTGTGTGAGTGTGGTTGTGCTTCCGCTATGTTTGCTGAAATTTATTCACAGTTACAGAGATTTTTCCCAACAGAAACAAGGGGGTCATGGCTAAAAATGGATGTTGGAACTCCCCACAGAGAGCATAAAATCATGTTATGAAGGTGTGTAATATGTAACCGTTGGGAATAAGACACAAAGTAATCAAGAAAGAACAAAGTGAACACAAAAGACAAACAGAAAATTAAATAATTTGGAGGCACAAAATTGTTATTCTTAGACAATATTTGCCCCCACACTATTCTTGCTAAAGGGTTACCACAAACTTGTTCTAAGGTTACAACCAAATTTTTGGATTCTACAGATAGTAATTCTAGAGACTACCCACAAGATTTCTTGTGTTTCTTTTCTAACTAACTTTTGGGAGAGAAAAAGATAGATTTCTTGTGTTCCTTTTCTTTTCTTGTTTTTTTTTTTTTTTTTTTTAATCTACAGTACTTTCAGCAAAAAAATTTCAATTTCAGCAAAATAAACAGATTCTAAACAAATCCCAAGAAAACATAAACCACTATTTATACCCATAGGATTATATCCTTCAAAAAGCATGTATAAAGAGTTAAAATGTGTCATAAATCTGTTCACAAAGCTTGAAACATTTTCAAACATTCAGAACAATTATCAGAAAATTCTGTAAAAACTTAGTTTTCACAAGTCTTGATCAATTGAGAGGAATCGAGCATCAATCGAAGGCTCTTTTCGATCGATGGAAAGGGAATTGAACACCAATCGATTCAGGTAGAAACTTCAGGATTATTTTCCTCATCATTTCGATTGATCGAGCAAATCTTCGACCGATTGAAAAACTTGAATTTCAAATTTTCAGTTACAAAATTACAGAATTTGAATTTTCTTTCTATCATCTTTATAAAACAATACTCTTCAAACTCAAATATTATTATTATAATCTATCCATGTATATACCTATATATACAATAGTAACATCGAGCTAGTCTAAGATTTAGCCTATTATGAATATCTTTCAATAGATTCATTGCGCAACATACATCTTAAAAGTAATAGTACTGCTATCCTAGACTTTCATCATAGATGTTGGCTAGGCCAAAGAAAAAAACCATGTTAATGCAATGTATTCTCACTCATTCTCTTCGCTTTCCTTTAATTTCTTCTTCATGTTTGCTCACACACTACATGTGATGTCAAATTTCTTGCATTTATCACTCTCTTTTGTTGAGACTTAAGAGTGTGTTTGTTTGGAGGTGAAATAGGGTGGATAAAAGATTTTGGAGAGAAAATATAAGAAAACATCTTGGGAGTGTGTTTGGTTAGGTAGGGAGGAAGGAAATAAATTCAAACATTCAGAACAATTATCAGAAAATTCTGTAAAAACTTAGTTTTCACAAGTCTTGATCAATTGAGAGGAATCGAGCATCAATCGAAGGCTCTTTTCGATCGATGGAAAGGGAATTGAACACCAATCGAGTCAGGTAGAAACTTCAGGATTATTTTCCTCATCATTTTGATTGATCGAGCAAATCTTCGACCGATTGAAAAACTTGAATTTCAAATTTTCAGTTACAAAATTACAGAATTTGAATTTTCTTTCTATCATCTTTATAAAACAATACTCTTCAAACTCAAATATTATTATTATAATCTATCCATGTATATACCTATATATACAATAGTAACATCGGGCTAGTCTAAGATTTAGCCTATTATGAATATCTTTCAATAGATTCATTGCGCAACATACATCTTAAAAGTAATAGTACTGCTATCCTAGACTTCTCATCATAGATGTTGGCTAGGCCAAAGAAACAAAACCATGTTAATGCAATGTATTCTCACTCATCTCTTCGTTTCCTTTAATTTCTTTTGTTTGCCACAACTACATGTGTGTCAAATTTCTTGCATTTATCACTCTCTTTGTTGAGACTTAAGAGTGTGTGTTTGTTGGAGGTGAAATAGGGTGGATAAAAGATTTTGGAGAGAAAATATAAGAAAACATCTTGGAGTGTGTTGGTTAGGTAGGGAGGAAGGAAGATAAATGGTGAGGCCAGGTGTTTTCTCTCAGGGCCCACCAAAATGGGGAGAAACTGAGTGGGGATGAATTTTTCTTGACTGACAAAAATGCCCCATGTGCACATAGGCTTCTTCAAGTTGTTTTTTTTTTTCTTGAAGTAATGTTGCCCTTTTTTTTGGGCTATAACATTGCCAGTTGCCTTTTTTTTTTCCTGAGCGATAACGTGCCCCCCCCCCCCCCCCCCTTTTTCTTTTTAGGGCAATAACGTTGGCATTAATTTGCCTCTTTTTTTCTTTTGATTTTCTAGGGCTTGGGCGTTATTGTTTTTTTTTTTTTTTTTTTTAACTAGACATGATTTTATTTTATAATAATTTGGGTGATTGCTCTTTTTGTGTGGTTATTTGTCACTTTTTGTTTTAATTGGGCATCATTTTTTAACAAGGGCATATGAGTAAATTTATTCAAACTCATTTTTTTCATCCTTCACTTTCCACTCTCAACCAAATTGAAAAGTTACATTGACACCCAACCAATAGATACGAAAATTTGAAGAAAAACAATGACACCAAAATCAAAAGGAATTGAAAAAAAAAATTATTGAAAAATAATAAATACAATTCAGAGAATGAAATTGAAATAAGAAGAAAGAACATTACATAGGATGACAACCAAACCACATTTAAGCGAAGAAAATTCCTCGTTTCTCGGCAATACCTTCAATGGCTGTCAACCCTAAGCTAAATGGGTTTCAAATGTCTTTGATCATGCCCTATCTTTCTTCGTCATTTAACCTTAATCAAAACCAATAATCCAAATACCTAAATTAATAAAATCAACCCAAAATAGCAAAACCTAAATCATATTGATGCCAATTTTTATTGTTTAAAGATACATGTATCAGTAGTGGAAAAATAGAAAACGGAGCAATATTGATCATATATAATAATAATAATAATAATAATAATAATAATAATAAGAGTGCTAGGAAACGCGCATACATTGTAATGAATATTTGGAAGGACATCCATCTGACATCCCATGTTATGAGAATAGAATGTTTAAAATTGATTTTCGTTGTAGAAGAAAGATTCAATTTATAAAAAAGGTTGGGAATGAATATTTGGAAAGACATCTATCTGACATCCATCTATTTATGAGAATGTCAAGAATAGAAAAGTGAAGCAGATGATTTGTATTTTTAGTTATAGAAAAGTGACGCAATCTTTTCTATTTATATTTTTTGGTGTGCAATAATTCACGTTTTCTGATAGAGAGGATTCTTTTTTTCTAGAGGATAAAATTTGATAGAGAGAATTAATTAAGTTGCTATGTTGTATCTTTCAAGATAGAGTAGCATACACAAAAAATTTGACAACATTTTTTATACCTTTTTGGTTATTTGCACTCGCCATTGGCATTACTTTTTTTCTTCTACTACTAATAATCTACCACATTAGCAAGTGTTAAACTCATCCCCCCCCCCTCCCCAACGCTAGTGCCCTCGGATCTTAACAGAGGTTTGTATAATTTATTTTAACTTTTTTTTTTTTTGAGAGTTTCAACCTTTAGTATCCACTCCTAATGATAGTAGCACTTTATTATTAGAGCAAGATACCAATCGATTTTTGTGTAAGCGAAAATTGAACCTCAGATCTCTTATTCAATCATTAGAGACTTTACTAGTTGAGCTAACTGGAACCCACATTTTAAACTAATCACAAATATACCAAAAAAAAATTGGAATCTCTCTCTCTCTCTCTCTCTCTCTCAAAGCTAAATCATAGCATTATTGTTATTATGCTCATGTTAAGCTACATCAACGGCTACATCATCCACTCATTTTCAACATTCTCTCTCTTGTCTTAAATGTTTTTTTTTTTTTTAAAAAAAATTTCTCAACTATTGTTATACTTTCTCTAACTTTTCCCCTCCCTTTTACATTTTTAACTTCTCACTACTATCTACCTTGTTATCACTTTTCATCCATCCCTTTATCTTCTTTTATTTTGGCTTTTCTTATTCCCCTCCTCTTAATATAAATCTACAATTCTCTTTTTAATTCTATACATAGTTTTTCCACAAACATTAGGTATTTCTCTCTCTCAAATTTGTTTTTTTTTTTTTTTTTTTCATTTTGGTGGATTTTTAATTTATTTTTCTTGTATCTTTACTTTAGGTTGATAAATTTTCTATTATTTAGAACTCTACTTGGGTTGATGTGATAAAACTTTATGTTTTAAGTTGTTATCTTTTTTTATTCTCTTTAATTTCATAAATGTTATCATATTGCATTATAAAGGTAGTATATAAAATATAATGTTATCTTATTACATAATAGGACTAAGATAATTTTGTGTCTATAAAGGTAGTATATAAAAATATAATGTTATTTTATCATATTTCCCTCTCTCATATTATTTTCTATTAATTTTTATTCTTGTCCCTCATATTGGTTATTCTCTCTCTCTCTCTCTATTGATTTTTTTATTCTTTCTTTCAAATCTACTGTGTTATTGTGATTTTTAAAAGTCTATTTTGTATTCATACATTTTGGTGTTGTATTTTTTAGTTCCCCAACAAGTTCACCTTCTCCCTTCCCCCTCCCCTAGTTTTCTCTCCAATTTAGTGAGAAAAAAAAACTGGCCCTACCACATTTTTTTCCTCTCCGGCCCTCCCAATGAAGCACCCCTAAAAATCATTTCTCTCCACTTTTCTCCCCTCAATTTTCCATCATTCCTAAAATCCCTTTAAATAAACATACCCTAAAATAAATTAATGACTTCCTTGAATATTACATTTGTATTTACATAGCATTTATGTTTAGAAAGACTTTAACTTAAATTTACTCATACCAAAGTATACTAAAATACTACGTTAATGTGGCTCAACAAAATTATAACAATAATAAATATTATGCTCAAGATTTTAGATATCATGAGTTTGATATCGTATTTTTTTTATAATAAATTAGATTTAGAATAGATGCTTTTAACCTAAATATGTTTTTCCCCCATTATATAAGTGTACAAAATCGATCAAAGTGGATAGAATGGACTGAAAGACACCAAATTGGACCGAAGTGGACCTAATAGGACCAATGTTGGCTGAATAGGATCAAAGTGGACAAAATGAACAAAATAAAACCAATGTGGACTGAATAGAACTAAAGTGGACAAAATGGACTGAATAGGACCAGAGTGGATTCAATGGACTAAATAGGACTAAAAGGCACTAAATAGAAGTATAGGACCAAAGTGGACAAAATAGGACCAATGTGGAGGGAATAGAAGCAAACTGGACTGAAAAGAACTTTGGTGGACAGATGGACCGAATAGGACTGTATAAACTGAATATGACCAAATTGGATTGAAGATGACAAAATGGACCAAATAGAACCAATGTGGACTGAATAAGACTTTTGAATATTTATCATTTTTATTGCATTTTAGGGCGCATATTTCTAAATTTCAATTTTCTTTATATTTTTTTACTCAAAACTAAAGAGTTTAGCCTAAATATAATAAAATTTCACACTTTTCAATCCAAAAACTTGAAAAGGCAACCAACAAAAAGAATTAATTTAAAGCCCAATTAGTTTTCAATAGACTAAAATGAATTGACCAATTGAATCAAATTGGACCAAAGTAGACCTAATTGGATCACATTAGGCAAAAATGAATTGAATAGAAATTGTTTAATTTTTAAGGAGAACAAATTATCTTCAACAAATTTTAGATAAAAAAGTATACATTATATTACAATACAAAATAGTTCTTTATTCCCAAGTATCGTGTGGGTCTACAATTAGTTTTTCATAAACCAACTCTATTGTTGTTGGCTTTAGTTCAATATGTTTTGAATTTATCTTCTTTTTTTTTTCTTTTTTTTTTTTCTAATAAAGTTACGATCTTCTCATCTAAAAAAAAAAGAAAAAGAGTCTATTGTTTTTCCTTCTATTAATTTCTAGTTGTGTCACGTATATCTACATGTAAATATATATATTGTTGTATTTATGATGTGTTGATGTAGCTTCATCAATGATCAATCAACTGCATTGTGTTGGCAAATTTCATGTGGAGCTTTGTCATTTTTCCGTCCAGAGCTTTCAGCTTTGTTGTCATGTTGTACATAGCTTTGTCAATAAGTCGTATTTGGTACCAGAGGTCCAAAATCTAATAGATGACTTAGGTTCATCATTGTTTAATAAATTCCATAAATTTAAAGAGTATCGTTAGAGATATAATTTTTTTACAAACGACTGATGTGATGAGTGGTTATTGGTAAATGAAAGAGTGATGTTAATGGTGAGTCTAGATAAAAACCAATAAGAAGTTGACAACATCACCAATTTATAAAAATGTTCTGAAATTGTTTGTGGCCGTAGTACTACTCCAATTTAAAATATGATTCACCAACACCAAGTCCAATAATTGCATTAAATTTCTTGTGATGCTACTTTCGTTTCATTCATTTTATCTTTGAGCTGACATGTTTGAAACATAAAATTTTGAAGTATATTTCACTCTCTTCTCAAAAAGAAAAAGTACATTTTCACTCGAACAAGATGGCATTGGTAGCAAAACAAGTCTTCATCTGAACATGATCAATGGGCCGCAGAACAAGTCTTCAACTGAACATCATCAATGGGCAGCCTATCGGTGGGGAAGGCACAATCCACACCTTGCTTCTCAGGCAACAAGGCACACGGTGTAGGAGTCACATTGCTTGTCACTCCAGCAATATCAGTACAACTCCATTGTAATTTTTTGGCTTCTCAGTCAAAGTAATGGTCACATTAGAAATGCATATTCCAGTGAAGGGATCACCCTGAATTCCATCAAGTTTTGCTGAATAAGTAACATTCTCTGCCACCACATCTCTATAATTAATTCCTTTAATCTCTGGAATTGCTTTTGGGTCGTATTTCGGGTCTGGATGTTGATTATAATTGCCTTCCATCCAGAAAACAAACTTCATAGTCTTCAATGTCATTCTTCTTACATAGATGTCCTGGACATAACCTCCTCTTCCAACAGCAGTCTTAATTCTAACGCCGGATTCAGTATCAATGGCAGTGATGTCTTCAGCTCTAACATCTTGGATTCCGCCAGACATTTCGCTGCCTAGAGCAATGGTGGCACTGTCAGGGGAAATGCAGGTAAGCCTTCTAATGATTAGGTGCTGTGTAGGCATTCCAACTTTGATTCCATATTCATCCCAACCACTTTTCACAGCAATGCAGTCATCACCTGAAAATATGAAGCAGTCCTCGATACGGGTGTTTGTGCATGAATCCGGACACAAAAAAGGGAACATAATCTCAGCAATTGTAAATTGCGCCAATGATGTCAAGTGACAATGATGAAATATCAATTGTAACTTGTTAACTTAGCAACTTGTGAAAAAATGTGGTGAAAAAATAGGTGAATGGCAGGGGAATAAGTAATTAACCATAAAATACATATTAATCAAAGCAATTAAGACAAGTGCCAAACATACCTGGGTCTACTCCATCAGTATTAGGAGAATCAACTGGTACAAGGATTGTGAGCCCTTTGACTAGTACATTACTGCAATCACAACCACAGGATTCTAATAAAAAGTGCTAAGATCATATGATAAAAATAAACTTAGTCAGAGGAGCATGGCCAAACCTGCTGTAAATGGGATGGACAAAGCATGATGGAGTGTTAATTAGAGTGAGATTAGATATTTGGATTTGATCAGAGTACATAATCTCAATCCTTTATGGTCATGTCACGTTTGATTCTCCGGCACGGAATTTCTTCGACCAAGTAGAACCCTGTCCGTCAATTGTGCCATTGTTACCTAATACAATGCGAAACAAATGGAATCCATTAGACATTGTTTAAAGCCAAAAATATTTATCCCAAAAAAATAAAGATTGGTCTAATCTATAATTACCTGTTATTACGACGTCAGTGAGATTTGAACCAAAAATGAGAGTGCTTAACCGTCCACTAGGTGCATCCCTTCCTCTGCCGTAGGAAGGCAGCACAAGAATAGCAGGCCATTCTGACTCATCCTGTCCATATGATCATGTATGTGTACAGCAAATTATGGTATAAAAAACATAAAATAAAAATAAAATGAGTATTATTTTGTTTATTTGTTGTGGGCGTAGCATTACTCAGTTACTAATTATAGCTTAGCGTTTGTTTGTTTAGAGGTGAAATAGGGTAGATGGAAAGCTTTGGAGAGATAATGAGGAGGGAAAAATTTTAGAGAGTCTTTAGTTGGGAGAGGGAGAAGAAAAAAATGTAGTTGAACCTAAGTGTTTTCTCTCTAGGCCCACCAAAATGTTTTCTCCTCAAAATGGAGATAAAACTGGGAAAAAAAGTGTGATTTGTTATATGGATAAAAATGCCCCTAGTTGCTATCCCTGGGCAATGTTGGCTCTTTTTTTTGGGCAAACATTGGCTCTCTTTTTTTCTTTTTCTTTTTTGCTTTCCTGGGACATTTGCTTGCCTCTTCCCTTTTCTTTTTTTTTCTTTTTTTTTTTTCTTTTGATTTCCTGGGGCATGAGGTGACAGTGATTTGTTTTGTTTTTGTTCTTTTTTTTTCTTGACATGATTTTTATTTTTTAATAAATTTAGGTGGTTTTTTTTGGGGGGGGGGGGCTTGTTTGTCACTTTTTTGTTTTAATTAGGCATTATTTTTTAATAAGGGTATGTGAGTAAATTTATATAAACTCATTTTTTCCATCTATCTACTTTTCCACTCCCAACCAAACAAAAGAGAAGGAAATTAAAATATTTTCTATCCTCCCACTTTTTCACCCCTCTTCCCATCATTTTCTATTCTCCTACTTTTCCACCCCTCCAACCAATCAAATAGACCCTTACGCTAGTGTCTTCCCTTGCTTTTAGCTTTCTTCCCTTGTTTTTAGCTTTAGATAATATCAAAGACTATGATAAAGTAATGGCCAATTCCTTTTATGGCAAGTTGATTTGGGCAGTTTCTTGCTTATCATGCTACAATTGCTTTGGTCTAAATTCTTGGTATGAGAGTATCATTTTGCTTATTTGTTGTAGGCCTAACATTCCTCAATTACTAATTATAACTTAGGTTAGTATCTTCTCTTCTTTTTAGTTTTGGATAATATCAAAGACTATGAACAAGTAACGACTAATTCCTTTTATGGCAAGTTGATTTGGGCGGATTCTTGCTTATCATGCGATAATTGCTTTGGTCTAATTTCTTGGCATGAGAGCAATTTCATGTTTCATGTAAAAGGAAAAATGTAAATAGGGTGAAGTAGTATCATAAAGTAAAATCAATCTTGTCATTAATCCTATCGTTTTTGGTCTGTCAATATGATTATTAGGACTATTCCTCTCATAAAAGTGAATAATTTCTCTAAATCAAATTAGATTTTCTCTTCTTAAAATAGTATGACGGAGGATAAGGTCCTAGATTTAAAGCAAGCAACTAAACCAAAATAAGAAAATGATCTCCTCCATTTTAATTTTTTGGCAGTGAATGATCTCCTCCAATTGCTTTTGAAAATGATTAAACCACTACTAAAAAGGGGGAAAAATCATACCTGTGATCCAAGAATAACCGCATCCTTGTGAAGAAATAGGGTGAAATGGCTGGTGAGATTAAAGCTTCCAGTTAACCATTTACCAGGTGGTACAATAAGCTGTGCCCCACCATCTGATGCATATGTGCTTCGTTTCTTAATCGCAGCATTAAAAGCCTTTGTGTATGATGTTTTTCCATCACCAACTGCTCCAAAATCCGTCAAAACTGCACTGTGCTTTCGACAATTTATTGCTGGATACTCTGTTTTTCCACCATTATCTCCATGATGATGATGTTTGTTTCGGCATTCTGCGACCCTTAAAGTTAGTATTCCCAAGATAACAATCGCTGAGATAACCTGTAAACATTAACAAAAGAAAATCAAAATATCAGCTTATATGTCGACCTTTAATTCCCTTTAATAAGAAGGAAGAAATGCTTATAAATAAAGGTACAAAACGAAGAAAACATTATATTAAAACCAAAACACAAAGCAGCAAAACCGTCTTTTTTGTGAGATTCAACTCAGAAGTTAGCCCTCAGGAAAAACAAAAATGACATACACAATGATAAACATAGAAAATAGAACCATGTTCATTCATTTTCAAAATAAAAATAAAAATAAGAGTGCTAGGAAAACGTACATGGGATGTTCTAAGTTTTAGACACAGCCCCATGTTCCGAGAATAGAAAATGTTTAAGACTGATTTTCGTGGTAGAAGAAAGAATGAATTTATAGAAAAGAGTGGGAGTGAATATTTGGAAGAATATCTAATTTACATATCTATTTATCGGATTGTCCAGTATAGAAAAATAAAAGAGTAATGCTTCAGACATAAAACTATTTTACAACATTTTTACAAATTGCTGATAGGGCAAATTCTTATTATTTTTATTATGGGGCCATTACTAACATCAAATTTTCACTTATAATAATTATTTGGAAAATGCCAAAGTCATATCAGCAGTTTGTAAAAATATTGTAAAATAGTTTGTGTTTGTAACATTACTTTAAATAAAATAGCATAATTTTTTTTGTCGTCGTTAATTAATTCACTTTTGGGGATAAAATTTGTTACCTATGCTATTATTTAAGAGGTTTTTCCTAGATCCTCAATTTTATTGCCCAAAATACCCTCAAATTTACCAATTTGTAAAACTTAAATAATCTATATTGCTATTTAAAGGGCTTTTCCTATTAGAGATTCTCAAATTTGATGCTTAAACACCCTCAAATTTAGCAGTTTCTAAAGCTTAAATTATCTACACTACTATTTAAGTGGATTCTCTTGTTTTGTATTCTTAATTTTGATACTCAAAATATTGTGTGGGTCTTTTTTGCAAATATTGGACTGTGATGCTTGCCGCTACATTAGGCCCTAAAGTTTTCTGGATTAGGGAGTTGGAACCGGTCCAATAGCAACCCTCCTTAGTTCGGCTTGTGCGCAAACGATGAGTCCAAGCCCAAGAGAAAACGCTGCAAAGTGGGCTAATTTCTTGTTTCTGCCACAGAAGGAATTTTGTCCAGAATTTGCCACAGGTCTAACTTCTCTACTATGCAATAAAACTATCTGCCGTGCAGTAAAATTGTTTGCTACAAAAGTCGTCTGCTGTACATTAAAGTTGCCTGCTGTAAGGCCTTCTACTGTACAACAAAGCTATCTGCTATGAAGTTAAGCTTTTTGCCGTGCAGTTAAACTTTCTGTTGTGTTAATAAAGTCTGCTGTAAAGCCTCCTACTGTGCAATAAAGCTGCCTGCCGTGTATTAAACCTATCTACTGTGCATTTAAGCCTTCTATCATGCAGTAAAGCCTTATAAAGTATGAATGACTACTCTTCATTTTTGCTGCAGAAAAACTTTTCTACTTCCTACACATAAACAAATTTAAAACCCAAGGAAAATACAAATCGAGCAAATGTTAGATTATATGGGTTAGCATATTCTCAAATATATACATAAACATATTCATAAATATACTTATACAGGTGCACAAAACGTGAGAAACAAAGTATATGTATATATATACTTATGGCAGGATCATGGGTCCAAAATAAAACACGTAACAACAAATATAGAAGAAAGCTTCGGCAAGAAAGGTTTAGATAACATGGTAAATACAATAAAAAGGTGCTACAACAGAATAACTAGTACAGTAAGTAAAAAAAAAAATACCACAGCAGGACAACTGATGCGGCAGACATGATAAGAAACGTGTTACAGCATGATAATTAAATACAGTAGATATAAGTTTTAATGAGTGAAATAAAATATATTTGTGATCAAAATCAAATATTGAGTCTTCCCATGGAATAAGTAAACCAAGAAGGAATTCAAACCCCAAATTGAACAACCTTGTTATAGGCTCCTGCCATAAGTTTTTGTCATCAAAGTTGTGCATTTTGGAGAATAGGCCTAAATGGCTACTAGCTATCATTTTTTGGAGACTTCAAAGAGTGGGTTTGCTAAGAGGGAGGGAAAAGATGGTCTATTTATGCATGCCCCTATTCCTGCCGCGTTTTCTCTCTTCTTTTTACCACTTTCTTTCTTTCTCTCCGTTCTTTTTTACTCTCAGTTTCCTTACTACTTTCTTGTCGTAAGTTGTTTTCTCACTTGGGTCTCTTCCCTTAGGTGCTTCCTCTCTTGGGTTCCCTTCCCATTAGGTCTCACGTCCCCTTCACCTCTGGGTTTCCTCCCCTTCCTCTTTCATCCATGGCTTCCTCCTTTTATAGTGAGCTAATTCAATGGGATTTCTCATTTTTACCCTTAGGGCTTCACCAACTGTTTTTGGTTTCTTGTGAGCATCCATTCAAGACCACTCACTAACCCATTGGTTGCCCCGACCACTATGCTTGTTGCACCCTTACTCATTTCACGACAAAATTCCTTTTTGTTTGTTCTTGTTGTATACTTCTACTCTAGGTTCAAACGGATAGGGATTGAGCTACCTCACTACCTAGCTCTATGGCATGCATCAGATGGTCCCAACCATCCACTACTTCTTTTGGGTAAAAGAAGTTATGGCAAGAAACCAAATATAGACCCCCTTTACCCCCTACCACCAAACCACACCCTCTGAATCTCCTTGACCGTGGGCCCACCTCCCTTGTATTAGCTGGGTACAGGTTGGTGGTGCCCCGGCCCTTCTGTGCTTGCTCTGTTGTCTTCTGTTTTTGTCTCCCACGCCGTTTCTGCCGTAGCAGATTTGTTCTGTTTCTGCTTGCTGCGTGTTCTTTGTCTTATTTCATCATGCGTTTCCTACTGCGTTTGTCATTTTCCTTTGGTTTGACTTTTCTTTCCTTCATGTGATTCTTGCTGCTGACACTTCTTGCCATTCCTTATCGTGCTTCTTCATATTAGCTTTCACGCCTATCTTCTTTATCCAAAAGGATTCGGGCCTTTATGGGCCAAATAATGTTGATTGGATCAAAGGATCTTGGGCCCAATTTATCTTCATTTGCCGAAACCATTCTGCCAGAAAACTGTATTCTACGGCAAAGCTGTATTATGCAGGATCTTGGGCCCAATTTTTCTATTTGCTCTTGCTTAATGGTATGTGTATGTCAATGTATATTGCTCTTTTCTATTTTGGTATTTTTGTTTAAAAATAAATAAATCGAAAGCATTCTATAACTTTTTAATCACAACCACGGCAACCTGTCTATTGTTGTGATTTTCGCAATTGGTTTATGTTGAATTTGGTACGTTACTACTTTGCCTTTTCTTCATTATCTTTTCTTCATTGTTTTTAAAAGCTTAGTATTACGATTGTTTTTCTTTGTTGCAAGGAGGGAACCTACAGACGTTTGTTTTTATTTTTATGAGTTTCTCTTTCATATTTGCTTTCCCGTATTTGGTTTATAATTGGTTTCCTTACTTTGTTATCATTATCATTTCCATATCATTAACTTATCTTATCTTTTTTTATGAGTAATTAATTAAAGTAGTGAATATTCTAAATAATGAATTGTGAAAGCAAGTTAAAGGGCGTGTAGTGGTAGAAAGTAGACACTGACGGAGAGATAGAAATACAATCCATTATGGTCAGTTTGATGAGTAATAAATCGTAAAATAATCTAAATAAGTAATTATTTCTTTTTCTCCATTATCACTCTAATTAATTACTCCAAGTATTACATAATCTAAAATTTCCATGAATAAACCGTTAAGTCAAACTCATTTTATGTATGTTTTGGTTTCAGTATTCTTTGTGATTAGAATTGCATTTATGAACTTTACAGTCTTTGAATATATTCTAAGTGGTGCTCTCTCCTCCTTCTATTCTTTTTCTTTTAATGTTTGTTGTTTTTCTTATATTTAAGCCTTACTATTATTTTTTGTCTTTTTTAAAGGGTGACATATCAACAATTTTGTTAGATTGCACATTAGGCACATTGGATGAATTCGGGTAGAGGTTTTACAAAAATTATTGTATGATTCAAGGCTTACATAGAGTGGTAGTCAATCTATCAAGTGGTTGTTAAAGACCATTTTTTTTTTTTTTTTTGTAAATATCCTACCAATGCCGATATTTATCAATGTAACACTACATTTTCAATTAATTGAAACTGTTAAACTTTGGCTTCATTTTTCTCAATCTCATCTCGTTTATATGAAATTTAATATTGTCTTTTGTCGTGCCTTTAATAGAAATTTTTTAAAAAGAAAAATACGTTTTTTAAATTGAAAGATTTATTGGTGATTTAATAGTAGATGCTAATGTTGAGAGCCTTTCTTAGTTTCTTCTTCTTCTTCTTTTTATTATTATTATTTTAATGTTGAGAGCCTTTCTTTGTATTTGGGGGGGGGGGGGGTTTATATAAAGCATTTTAAACTTTAGTTATGGCTGTATACCATTTAATATATATATATTTTTAAATTGATAACGTAAGTTTTTAGCATTTTAAACTTTAGTTTTGGTTGTATACTAAGTGGTTACCATTAAATATAACCTCATAACTACCATTATTTTAAAATAAGAAATGATATGTCCACAACATTTTCACAACAAATCATAAGTTGCAAGTTGTTACTAGTTGTTATTGTTGGGGCAAAAAAGTAATCTTGATGTTAGGTTCAAATTTGAACCAACAACAACTAACCACCAATGATTTGTTGTAAAAATGTTGTAGACGTAACATCTCTCTTTTAAAATTTATTTTTTTTTAAAAAAAACAGTTGACAATTTGACAACCTTTAGCATTTGAAAATTTTGTTCCTAAATTATAATAGATGCAAATTATTAACTTTTATCCTAAAAAATAGAAAAGCTTTTGAGCGTGTGCTACCTAAAAAATAAAAAAGCCTCTAAGCATGTGCTACTCAAAAAACTTTTTAGGACTCTCTCACTCCCCTAGAATTTTTTGTGATAAAAAAAATGTAGAAACTCTGAACTATGGTGAATAAAAATTAATTTTAACAAAAAAAAAATAAAATTAAGAGCCTTTGAGCACAGGCGTGCTCAGAGGCTACTAGAGAATTAATTAACTTTTTATGTTGAAATCTTTCAAGATACCATATATAAAGGTACGAAATAAGTGTATGACTTTGCGTTTGCATCCATCTTTCTTTGGAAATAGAATTTATATTGAATTAAAGTCGATCATCCATCTCAAATTTATGGGCGCACATGCATTTGGTCATCATGGTGGGGTTGAAGAAAAAAGTGAAAATCGTCAATTTAAAAGTCTAAAGTCTAAACTTTAGGTTTCGCTTTTTAGATGTGAGATATATTAGATTTTTTTTTTTTTTGAAATTTAATTATTATAATTAATTTATTATTTTGAGCAATTCAGTACTAAAAATTTTATATTAAAAAAAACAATTATATTCAATGGTGAGATTTCTGCGTTTCAATAATTAAAAAAAATTAATTCAACTATGTAATTTATTGGTTAATGTTACTATTAATTAAATGTAATTAAGAAATTGAATATAAATTTTGCACTTTTATTAGTAATCGACCTAGCATCTTATTAATTTTCATCACAGCATGATTAATTTTGAACAGGGATGAGTGATTCATTTCAATGATGAGTGCATTAAATATTGCATTGTTTTTTATTTGATTTTTTAATTTTTTGAGAAGAAGATTGTGTTGATTTGAATGTTGAGAAATTATCAATTTCATTACTATTATTTTTTTATTTCATAATTTTTTTTATCCACATAATTTATGACTATTACAGTAATGAGAAGTTCAAATTTTTTTTTTTTCCTAAAGGATATTGTTTGCTAAACACAACTTGTTACACATAGGTTTGTGTGTACAGTATTTGTTTAAGAGTATTCATCCATCTTAATTTCTTGATTGATAAGTTTACAACTTACATTATTTTGCTATTTTAGGGCAACAAAATATTCTAAAATTGTTTCTCAAAAAAAATCAAAATATATTCTAAAATTTGAAAATATTCACTTGATCAAACTCTAACCACTGTTTGGTGGTAAGGAACAATTTTTTACCAACTCACCCCAAAAAAAGGAAAACAATGATTAGGATTTGGTTAAAGGATTTTTTTTTTTTTGTTTTGAAATATTCTATTTCTAGTTTTAACATAAGGACAAATGTGTATTTTTCTTTAAATTTCAACAGAGGGGCTGGAGTGTTATCTCCCTAAAGGTTGGGTTGAGTGTCATTCCCATAGACACTAACAAAACCATAATTTTTTGGGGGGGGGGGGGGGGGGGGGAATAAGAAAACTTTTATATATATATATAGTAAAAATTACAAGAGGAAGGAGGAGAATGTTCAAAACTCAAGGGAATTAATCTCGTACTGGAGGCTATACTGGTTTGACCAGTGGAATAATATATTTAGGTACCCGTCAATATCGGTGTACCGTTTTGAGTTTACCGTTATTTTATATATATATATATATATACACATATTATAATAAATATAGAAGTTTACCATAAAATATTTCCTTAATTCAAAACAAATTATTCATGGCTTTAGACTTTAGTATCAATTAAAAGAAAAACAAAAACACAAGGAGGTTTATACAATTTCGATATATATTGATATATATTTCGATACCGGTACGGTATATACAGGCCGATACCGGTACGGTATTGACTACCTTGTTCAAAACTTATGCTCCTTTCCCTCCTCTAGTGCCCCATATCTCAAGGAGGTTTGTACAATTTATCATAAACTAATCACAAACACATGTAATTAATGGAAAACTTTGAAATATATATGTACACACAATAGTGTTAATAATAAACTATAAATGTCATTGACAATATACTAGTTGTGTGAATTTATCACGATATTCATTTTTCATGAACCAAGTTCACTGTTCCTTCAATTAATTTCTTGTTGTGTCATATTTACATATTAATATAAAGGTGAATTTATGATGTGTTAATGGAGCTACATCAAAGATCAATCAACTACATTGTGTTTGCAAACTTCATATGGATCTTATCATCTTGCCCTCGAGAGCTTTGTTGATTGGTTCTCTCTTTTTGGGGGTAATTAAATGGATCTTAGACGAAATGACAAAAAAGCCTTATATTCGATTCACTTAATTTCCTTGTGAACCGGCATGTTTGAAACATAAATTTAGAGTATATTTTACTCCCTGCTACCAAAAAAAAAAAAAAAAAGGAAGAAGTAAATTTCACTCTTAAAAAAATCAAGTCTTCAACTGTTCATTAAAAAATAATCTTCCAAAAAGGAATAGATTTTGTTATTATTCGTGTCATCAACATGCATGTACACAGTTCATATATGGTGTTGTTACCTATTAGGAAGCTTTTCCTCCAAAAAAATAACTTATTAGGAAGCTATTACTAACGGACGATGGTAGTACAAGTCTTCAACTGAACATCTTCAATGGGCAGCCTATCAGTGGGGAAGGCACAATTCACACCTTGCTTCTCAGGCAACGAAGCACATGGCTTAGGAGTCACTTTGCTTGTCACTCCAGAAATATCAGTACAATTCCATGGCAGTTTATTTTGCTCCAGATTCATAGTCATGGTCACATTAGAAATGCATATTCCAGTGAAGGGATCACCCGTAATTCCGTCAAGTCTTCCAGCAAAGGTAACGTTCGTCGCCACCACATCTCAATAATTAATTCCATTAATCTCTGGAATTGCTTTTAGGTCGAAGTTAGGGTCGGGATGTTGATTATAATTGCCTGCCATCCAGAAAGCATACTTCATGTTCTTCAAGGTCATTCTTCTTACATAGATATCTTAGACATAACCTCCTCTTCCAAGAGCAGTCTTAACTCTGACAGCTGATTCGGTATCAATGGCTGTGATGTCTTCAGCTCTAACATCTTGGATTCCGCCAGACATTTCGCTGCCTAGAGCAATAAGAGCACTGAAAGGAGAAATGCAGGTAACCCTTCTAATGATTAGGTGAAAAATTTTCTGAATGTACCACGAAGATCGTCCTGCTCCGATCTACCTGCTCGTGAAAACCTTACAGTCATCGGAGTCTCCACGCGCCCTCACGCGCCGCCCAAAGGTTCTGCCCTGAAGATCACGCGCCCACGCGCCTCCACGCGCCGAACTGAGCCGCCACGTGCTGCCACGCGCCGTCACGCGCCAGATTCAGCCTGCCACGTCAGCCCTAGCCACGTCAGCTGTCACGTCAGCCTGCCACGACTTAGGTGTGTCTACATCCTCTGCTACACCTCTGTATTGTGATAATCAGAGTGCCATTCACATTGCTCATAATGATGTCTTCCATGAACGGACAGCCACTGCTCTGACCTTTTCTTCGCAGTCTTGTCTTTATTGGTGTAACTCCATTTTTCATATTGCTTCCGTTGTCACAACCACTACCACAGTCTTTCGCCGTTGAACCTTCGAGTCTTCCAGACATCGTCCTCAGGTTCCGGACCTGTAGCAGCCGCCGTTGGGGAGTTCGAACACTGCAAAGACCACTGCCTTTTTTGGCACCGCCGTGATTATTGCTCCGAAAAATTTTCTATCCATGTTGATCCCAACCACTTTTCACAGCAATGCAATCATCCCCTGAGACTATATAGCAGTCCTCGCTACGAACGTTTGAGCATGAATCTGGAAACAAAATGGGAACATAGACTCAGTAATAGTAAATTGTGTCAACGATCGATGTCATGTGAAAATGATGATATATCAATCGTAAATTGTTACCTTAGGTGAAAAATATGGAGAAACACATGTTGTGTTTCTACCATTACTCCTTAAAATAGGTGAATGGCAAGGGAATAAGTAATTAACCTTTCAACCTCACATTAATCAAAGCAATTAGAACAAGTGCCAAACATACCTGGGTCTATACCATCGGTATTAGCTGAATAAATTGATGCAATGATTGTGAGCCCTTTGACTATTATATCACTGCTGTAGATAGGAAGGACAAACCATGATGGAGAGTCAAGTAGAGTGAGATTAGATATCTGGATTTGATTGGAGTACATGAGCTCAATCAAGTATGGTCGCGTCACGTTGTATTCCTTGGCACGGTACTTTGTCCACCAAGTAGCACCCTGGCCATCAATCGTGCCATTGTTACCTAATATAGTGCCATTACAAATGGTATCCATTAGACATTGTTAAAGTCAAAAATAATTCTTAAAAAAATATAAGAGTTCTAATTAATATATAATTACCCGTGATTACGACATCAGTAAGATTTGGAGAAACACATGTTGTGTTTCTACCATTACTCCTTAAAATAGGTGAATGGCAAGGGAATAAGTAATTAACCTTTCAACCTCACATTAATCAAAGCAATTAGAACAAGTGCCAAACATACCTGGGTCTATACCATCGGTATTAGCTGAATAAATTGATGCAATGATTGTGAGCCCTTTGACTATTATATCACTGCTGTAGATAGGAAGGACAAACCATGATGGAGAGTCAAGTAGAGTGAGATTAGATATCTGGATTTGATTGGAGTACATGAGCTCAATCAAGTATGGTCGCGTCACGTTGTATTCCTTGGCACGGTACTTTGTCCACCAAGTAGCACCCTGGCCATCAATCGTGCCATTGTTACCTAATATAGTGCCATTACAAATGGTATCCATTAGACATTGTTAAAGTCAAAAATAATTCTTAAAAAAATATAAGAGTTCTAATTAATATATAATTACCCGTGATTACGACATCAGTAAGATTTGTACCAAAAATGAGAGCACTTAACCGTCCACCAGGTACATCCCTTCCTCTTCCATAAGAAGGCAACACAGGAAGAGGAGGCCATTGTGTCTCATCCTGACCATTTGATCACGCATGAGTATAGCAAAAGATGGTTAGAGAAACAAATAATCCAAGAATATAGTTTTACTCTTTTATAATTAGTGTATACCTAAATTCTGTTTGTGGTAATTAATTACAAACTATATATATGGATAATTGGCTAGTTATAACAGAAATGTAGATTTGAAATCTAGATATATTTTCTAAAAACACAAAAAACTGGCTAACAGTTGAGCCATAAGGATCTTGTCAACTACAAATAATAACTTAAGTTAGTGTTTTCCCTTGTTTTCAGCTTCGGATCAAGTAAAGGCCAATACATGCTATGACAAGTTGATTTTAGCAGTTCCTTGCTTTTCAATTATCATGCTATAATGGTTCTGGTTTAATTTCATGGCCAAAACGTGAGGGTGTTTTCAAATTTCATGTAAAAGGAAAAATGTAAATTGGCCCCCCTCAACTATTAGTGTGTTTGAAATAGCTTATTTTCTTTCAATTATTTTGCCCAAAACAAGTTTGCAACCAAACTTTTTTCATCTAACAAAACTATTAAACTGAAAAAACAAAAATAAAAACTTTATACCTGTGTTCCAAGAATAACAGCATTTTTTCAATAAAAAGGGTGAAATGGCTGGTGAGATTAAAGCTTCCAGTTAACCATCTTCCAGGTGGTACAATAAGTTGTGCCCCACCATCCAATGCATATCTGCTTAGATTACGAATTGCAGCATTAAAAACCTTTGTGTTTAGTGTTTTTCCATCACCAACTGCTCCAAAATCAGTCAAAACTGCAGTATGCTTTCTACAATTTAGTGCCTGATACACTAAATTTTTGCTATGTAAACTGCATTCTGCAACTCTTAAATTTAACGTTCCCAAGATAACAATCGCTAAGAGAACCTGTACAATTGCTATTAGTTATTGTGTCAACTTTTATTTCCCTCTAATAAGATGGAAGAAATGCTAAGTTCCGTATCACTTTCACTACAAATTTTAAGTGGTAAGTTGTTATTGGTTTTAATCTGAACCTCATTACTAATTTTTTTTTTTTTTTTACCTATCAGTAATAGTAAGTATCAATTTGGTTTTTGATATTTGTTGTGAAAATGTTATGAATTACCATTTCTCTTTTGCAAAAAATCATAACATAAAAATTTTATAAATAAAAGTATAAAGAAAAGTATTACGTCTATAACATTTTCATAATACTTTCACAACAAATCATATGTCGTAAGTTGTTATTGTTTCTCATTTGTACTCATCACTGAAATAACTTTTTTGCCTACTCTGTGACAACCGATAACAAATTGCCACCTATGATTTATTATAAAAATGTTATGAAAATATTAAGCACGTAACATTTCTCAATTACAAAACCAAGAAAATATTGTATTAAAACCTAAACACAAAGCAAGAAAACCTAGTAGTTTGGGGAAAACGTACATTAGTTTTGAACTTTAGAGATAGCCCCATGTTGTGAGAAGACTTAAGGAAGAGAATGTTTAAGATTGATTTTCATTATAGAAGAAATTAAGAGGGAATTTATAGAGTTGTGGGGTGAATTTTGGAAGGATATCTACGTCACATCTATCTTTGGGATGGTCATATAGAAAATCACGTATTCTGTTTCCATTTTTTTTGCAGAGAATTAACTTAATTTTTATATATATATATAAATTATTTCATGATTATAAAAATATATATAAATTAATTCACTTTTTTTATTTGATAGAGAGATTTTTTTTTTTTTAAAGGAAAATTTTAATAGAGTGTCAGGTTAAAAGTTAGGTACCACTTTTCAGGTGTTATATATTAGATGTTTGATATTATCTTTTGTGAACAATTTAAATTTAAAAAAAAAAACTGTTAAATTCAGTTATGTAATTTCCATCGTTTCAGTTGTATAGTTGGTCAATGTTGTTATATAATTAAATAAAATGTACATGAGTAATTTAAGTAATTGTATATATTTATGAGAAATATGTGTAAAAAGAAGAGAATTGTTCTGTTAATCTTGACTTCGTTGAGTTTTCTGGGCAGGGTAGTTAGTTTGCCAATTGTTGTATTGGGTGTTGCCTATATTGGGTAGGGGCGTATTGTGGGTGGGAATTTGGTTTTGCTGTCCCTTTTTGGCCGTTCAGTTGAACTGTTTTCTTACTTTTTTTTAGTTGATAAGATTTGCTTATTCAAAAACTAAAAAAGATTTATGATTTTATTATTTGACCCTTTTTTTGGAATGCTTAAATATTTGACCTAAAATCTTATTTTCATCGCACATGATTAATCTTGAACAAGGATGGTTGATTGATTTCAATGACAAGTGCATCAAAAATTTCTTTAGATTGTTGAGAAATTATTAATTTATTACTGTCATAGTAAAGAGAGTTCAACCCTTCCTAAAACCCTGATAAGTTTACAAGTTACAACTTGTGTTATTTCTTCATTTTTAAAGTTTCAAAATATTTTAAAATTTTAAAATATACCCTTAACTAAACCCTAATCATGATTTGGTGATCAGGAATAACGCTAAACTAAAATAAAATAAAAAAAGTTTCTCCTATTAAAAAAAAAAAAAAACCAAAAACAAAATCTTCCACTTACTATGGTTAGGATTTGGTCAAAGGAATTTTTTTTTTCAAAATTTGAAATATTCTACCCATTAATATTAGAGAAGTTCTAGGTTCATAATATTTTCACAACACGTTCATAACAAATTCTAGATAGCAGGTTGTTACAGATTTTTAATTTAAATTCACCACTGAAATATAATTTTTTACCTAGTACTAGCAACAACTTGTCACCTGAAATTTATTGTGAACATAGCATTTCTTGTTAAACCCTTAGCATTAGATAAATTTTTTTTAGCTCAATAGTCCCTCTCTCAACTGAGAGTTTTCACTTCTGCCAAGGTGTCATGGACACTCATACCCAAATTTCTCTCTTTTCCGCCATCACTCTATCCCATTCTCCACTTATTAGTCTAAATCCCTTGTACTCTTCACCTATCATAGTCCTTTCCTATCACTATTACACCCAAGGTTGTCAAAATTGGGATTATACGTAGGATCGTGGGAGCTAGGTAGGATCGTGAATCGTAGAATTGGATCATGGATCGTAAGATTTTACCTATTTTCAGATTTTAAGTAAAAAAACCTATTGATAGTCACTTTGTATGTTATATAATCACTTAAAATACAAATCCATCCACTAAAAAGAAAAAAATTGCATCATAAAATGTAATTTGCACGTACTACATTGTTCTTATGTCATTCTAACGAAACAAAATATATTTAACTTTTGACATAATGTATCCTAAAAGTTCAGTACATGTTTAATTAGCAACTAAGTACCAAATATATTATCTACACATATGGAAAATGTTCTCCAAATTCTAAGTTCCAAATCCAATATAAGTTAGGCTAGTTAGCATATAAAAACTAGCTAACTACAAATTTATAATATGTAATCCAAAAGAGTATTCTCTTTTATCTACAAGTTGTACATAACAAAGACCAAGTCATTCATTTTTTTCTGGTGTAAGCAATTTCTCCTTTTTGAATGTACCTATAGTTGTAACAATTTTAATTGAGAATTCTCAAACAGAGGGGAGGGGGAAGAAACAAACTTTTAACTAAGAAAGAAAATGGAAAATCATCTTGTCATAATATACCAAAGTCATTTGGTCTTACCATTTCAAACGCTTTCCAATTTCTTTCACAACCAAATGAGCTACATGTTAAGCTCAATATTCTTATAGCAAATTTTTTCAATTCAGGACTGTCATCTCCATATGAATCCCACCACTCAGCTGATACATATATGAATTATAATATTTTAGCCTTAAGAATATAATCTACAACTAATAAAGATGAATTTGAATGTAAAACAAAAAAATGAAAAACAAAATTGTTACCTGGCTGTTTAGTATTTCTGGTTAGTATGGTAGCTTCAATACCAAAGAGTCCCTTTGCTTGTTTGAATTTTTCAAGTTGGACATCTATTTTTTTCCTATCACTAACTTCTGGAACCATTTGTTGAAGAAACGTATACAGTCCTAATTTATTATCTGAACCCAGATCAAAAGCAGGATCATAATGAATAGAAGGGTTCAAATAGTATCCCGTAGCAGGCAAAGGCCTATAAAGTTGTATTTCCCATCGATCACCATTAATATCCCATATCTTTTTGTAACTACAATTTAAAACAGTGGATATTATATTAAAAAAAACAATGACTATATATTTAATAAGCTAATGAATTAAAAACAAATGTAAGTTTAAGGAAGATATAAATAAAATGGTTACCTCTTTTGAACATTATTGAAATTTTTCTATATTTCTTCTTTTGCTTTTTCCATTTCTAGATAAATGAATCACATTGGAGGTGTATCAAATTCAACCATGCAATATACCTTTACAAGAGGTATTGTAGCCTTCAAGCATTTGACAACAAGTCGCCAAATGCCGTTGTTATCCATAACTATGGCATGAATTCTTTTCCCTTCTTTTGTTTTTGCAAATTTACTACACCTCCATTGTTCTGAAGAAAACATTGTCATCAATTCTCCTTTGAATTCATTAAGGCCTGACAATGTCAAATATGATGTTGCAATTCTAGTGGCAGCAGGTCTAATCAATTCCCTCCCTTTAGTGAAATCCCACAACCAATTTAAAAGCTATGTATGTTGTAATCTTCTTCCCCTTTGCAATTGTGTACTTATGGTCCTTAATCTTTTTTTCAAAATCCTCAAGCATCAAACCCAAGCAATGGGTAGCACATGGAGTCCAAAATAAGCACTTTCTCTTCTACATCAACATCTCTCCATCTAGTTTGTAGTTTGTAGCATTGTCAGTCACCAATTGCACAACATTCTACTCTCCAACCCTATCCACAACTTCATCTAACATTTGACAAACTTTTTCAGCTATTTTAGATATGTTAGATGTGTCTATAGAGTATAGGAAAATGGTTCCTTTGGGACTATTCACCAAAAAATTACAGATGGATCTCCTTTTCTTATCAGACCAGCCATCAGACATAATTGAACAACCTGTTTTTTTCCATTCAACCTTATATTCTTCAAGCATTTGTTGTGTAAAATCTACCTCTTTCTTCAGGAATGTCTCCCTAATCTCATGATAGGAAGGAGGCTTGAGGCCAATTCCAAATGTTGAAATCATATCAATCATTCGCAGAAACTTAGATTTTTGACACAATTAAAAGGGATGGCACTAGTGTAGAAGAATCTAGCAATTGTTGGATCACTATATCACGTTCTCCTTTTTTAAACATACGATTCATTGTTGCTTTTTTTTTTTTTTAACAAACTTATCCATGGAGCCTATGTGTCTGCCCCTCCCTTTTGATGAATGTAGTTGTTGTACTTCAGCTAATTCATCATCACTGCCATCATCCTCTTCTTCTATAGTATACCACCTTTTCTTTTTTATAGATGGTTCAGCTTGGACATTCAAAACAGCCATAAATTTTTCCTTCACCTTTCCTGGCACACTAGGACAAGCTGAAACATTTTTCCTAGTCCCAGTTAAACGATGCTTTAGCCGATATATGCCCCCACTATGAATTTCTTTGCAATAATTACATTGAACTTGCCTTGAATTTACTTCAACACCATGATCCCATCCCAGGTCAAACCTATTTCCTAGTGCATTTTTTCACTTAATTTTCTTTCTATCCAAAGTAGACATTGTATATTTGTACTAGAGCGGCAAAAAAAGACACCAAGATACAAAGCATGCTCAAAAAATCACACACTGAGTTCTAAACTACTAATTGTGTTTACTAATATTTCTCAAAGAATCAAATATTTAAGATCCTGTTTCATAATTTTTCAAATTTTACTTAATTTAGTTAACAAAATAGAAAAATAAAAACCTTAAAAGCTTTGTCAAAATCATATACACAACAAAACAATCTGGAATCAAGCTACCAAAGTACAAATAAATGATAAACTACTAACTACTAAAACAAATTACCAGAAAGCTTAAAGGCAGCGATGGCTCACGATAACATCATTGAGAGGGTTGAAAGGTGCTGGGTTTTTGACAGGGGATTGAGGAGGCGCGGGACAGAGGTGCTAGAGCTTAGTGTTTCTAAATATTTTAGGTTTTGTTTTTGAAAACATTAAACTTAAGTACTATAGGTTTTTTTTTATAGATTTTATGTTGACATAGAGGTAAATTTGGGACTTCAATTCATTATTGGACATCTGATAACCTGTTGAGCTTGTGGGTTTAGGTTGATTATCTTAGCCAAATGAATCCCACTTAAAATAAAATAAAATAAAATAAAAAACCCAAGCCAAATGGTAGGATCGATAGAATCTCATACGATCCTACGATCCTATACAATTCTACACGATCCTACCATTTTTGCCCTGCTACTATTTAAACTTTTTGGTGAGGTGGGGTCATAAAGTCGTGCCATTTTGACAACCATGATTACACCCACTTTTTTTTATGTATCTTGGAACATTGTGTTACACAATTCCGAGGTGCTAAACCCCTTTCTTGCCTTTGCTCTGTCCTTCTCATAACAAAACAACCCTTCACTTTTATGCTTCTTCCCTTTCTTCTTTTCCTTATTCACTTTACCTTTCCCCAAACTTGGGTTCTTTTTGAATTCTAACTGTTTTCCCTTTTGTTTTGGTTCTCTAAGTAACACTCTTTCTTAAGTCGTTCTCCTTGTCTTGTTCACTTGTTCTCTGAACATGGGGGACCATATAATAATACATGAGTTTGAATGGATTGAAAGCAGTGGGTCAGATGTTAGTGGTGGCCCCTTTGCTGTGGATTCAGACTCATCCTCACAGAACAGTGATGCAAAAGAAATTCCCTTCGCAAGACACCTGTGATTGAAGCAGATCCTGACAGTGTGGACATGCAACGAGATTTCTGGAGCCATTTTGCTATTGGCTTCATTCTTGACAACAGGAAGTTCTTAGTTCCTTACTTAGAGCACGTAATCAACACTGCATGGCGAATCAAAGGAGGGGTTTCAGTTGTAGGTAGAGATTATTTCTTTTACTTAATTTGGTTTGAATTTGAGGAGGAGGATTTAGGTCATATGTGTGCTGAAGGACCTTGGGCAATGGATGGTGCCTTCCTTGTTCTAGAGAAATGGAGGCCAAACTTGGCTCTCAATAGATTACAGTTAAACTATGTCTCCATTTGGGTACAACTCCATGGCTTACCATTGGAGTACCAGTACCCTAAAATAGCTAAAAGGATGGGTCATATGATCGGGCTCTTCAAAAGGGTAGATTGGGAGGATCGTATACCCTGAAATATCAAATTCATGCGTGTCAGAGTGAGGTTAGACCCAAATTATTGTTATACTTTCTCTAACTTTTTCCCTCCCTTTTACATTTTTAACTTCTCACTACTATCTACCTTATTATCACTTTTCATCCATCCATTTATCTCCTTTTATTTTTGGCTTTTCTTATTCCCCTCCTCTTAATATAAATCTACAATTCTCTTTTGTAATTCTATACATAGTATTTCCCACAAACATTAGGTTATTTCTCTCTCTCTCAACTTTGTTTTTCTTTTTTCATTTTTGGTGGATTTTTAATTTATTTTTCTTGCATCTTTACTTTAGGTTGATGAATTTTTCTATTATTTAGAACTCTACTTTGGGTTGATGTGATCAAACTTTGTGTTTTTAAGTTGTTATCTTTTTTTATTCTCTTTAATTTCATAAAGGTTATCATATTGCATTATAAAGGTAGTATATAAAAATATAATGTTATTTTATTACATAATAGGACTAAGATAATTTTGTGTCTATTATAATATATTTTTATTTTTACTCTTTCAGTTCTCATATTATTTTCTATAAATTTTTTATTCTTCTCTCTCATATTGGTTATTCTCTCTCTCTATTGATTTTTTATTCTTTCTTTCAAATCTACTGTATTATTGTGATTTTTAAAAGTCTATTTTGTGTTCATACATTTTGGTGTTGTATTTTTTAGTTCCCCAACAAGTTCACCTTCTCCTTCCCCCCTCCCCCTAGTTTTCTCTCCATTTTAGTGAGAAAAAAAACTGGCCGTGCCACATTTTTTCCTCTCCGGCCCTCCCAACCAAGCACCCCCTAAAAATCATTTCTCTCCACTTTTCTCCCCTCAATTTTCCATCCTCCCTAAAATCCCTCTAAAGAAACATACCATAAAATAAATTAATAACTTCCTTAAATATTACATTTGTATTTTCATAGCATTTATGTTTAGAAAGACTTTAACTTAAATTTAGTCATACCAAAGTGTACTAAAATGCTACGTTAATGTGGCTCAACAAAATTATAGCAATAATAAATACTATGCTCAAGATTTTAGATATCATGAGCTTGATATTGTATTTTTTTTATCATAAATTTAGATTTAGAATAGATGCTTTTAACCTAAACATGTTTTTCCCCCATAATATAAGTGTACAAAAATCGATCAGAGTGGACAGAATTGACCGAAAGACACCAAATTGGACCGAAGTGGACCTAATAGGACCAATGTTGGCTGAATAGGATCAAAGTGGACAAAATGAACCAAATAAAACCAATGTGGACTAAATAGAACTAAAGTGGACAAAATGGACTGAATAGGAGTAGAGTGGATCGAATGGACTAAATAGGACTAAAAGCCACTAAATGTAAGTATAGGACCAAAGTAGACAAAATAGGACCAATGTGGAAGGAATAGAAGCAAACTGGACTGAATAGAACTTTAGTTGACAGAATGGACAGAATAGGACTGTATAGACTGAATATGACCAAATTGGATTGAAGATGAAAAAATGGACCAAATAGAACCAATGTGGACTGAATAAGACTTTTGAATATTAATCATTTTTATTTCATTTTAGGGCGCATATTTCTAAATTTCAATTTTCTTTATATTTTTTTACTCAAAACTAAAGAGTTTAGCCTAAATATAATAAAATTTCACACTTTTTCAATCCAAAAACTTAAGAAAATGTTTTTTTTTAGCTAAACTTGAAAAGGCAACCAACAAAAAGAAATAATTTAAAGCCCAATTAGTTTTCAATGGACTGAAATGAATTGACCAATTGAACCAAATTGGACCAAAGCAGACCTAATTGGATCACATTAGGCAAAAATGAATTGAATAGAAATTGTTTAATTTTTAAGGAGAACAAATTATCTTCAACAAATTTTAGATAAAAAAGTATACATTATATTACAATACAAAATAGTTATTTATTCCCAAGTATCGCGTGGGTCTACAATTAGTTTTTCATAAACCAACTCTATTGTTGTTGGCTTTAGTTCAATATGTTTTGAATTTATCTTTTTTTTTTCTAATAAAGTTACGATCTTCTCATCTAAAAAAAAAAAAAAAAAAAAAGTCTATTGTTTTTCCTTCTATTAATTTCTAGTTGTGTCACGCATATCTACATGTAAATATATTGTTGTATTTATGGAGCTTTGTCATTTTACCGTCTAGAGCTTTGTCAAATGGAGCTTTGTCATTTCAAATGGAGTATATTGTGTTGGCAAATTTCATATGGAGCTTTGTCATTTTACCGTCCAGAGCTTTCAGCTTTGTTGTAGTGTTGTACATAGCTTTGTCAATAAGTCGTATTTGGTACCAGAGGTCCAAAATCTAATAGATGACTTAGGTGCATCATTGTTTAATAAATTCCATAAATTTAAAGAGTATCATTAGAGATATAAACTTTTTTACAAACTACTAATATGGCGAGTGGTTATTGGTAAATGAAATAGTGATGTTAATGGTGAGTCTAGATAAAAACCAATAAGAAGTTGACAACATCACCAGTTTATAAAAATGTTTTGAAATTGTTTGTGGCCGTAGTACTACTCCAATTTAAAATATGATTCACCAACACCAAGTCCAATAATCCCATTAAATTCCTTGTGATGCTACTTTCGTTTCATTCATTTTATCTTTGAGCTGACATGTTCGAAACACAAAATTTTCAAGTATATTTCACTCTCTTCTCAAAAAGAAAAAGTACATTTTCACTCAAACAAAGATGGCATTGGTAACAAAACAAGTCTTCATCTGAACATGATCAATGGGCCGCAGAACAAGTCTTCAACTGAACATCATCAATGGGCAGCCTATCGGTGGGGAAGGCACAATCCACACCTTGCTTCTCAGGCAACAAAGCACACGGTGTAGGAGTCACAATGCTTGTCACTCCAGCAATATCAGTACAATTCCATTGTAATTTTTTTGGCTTCTCAGTCAAAGTAATGGTCACATTAGAAATGCATATTCCAGTGAAGGGATCACCCTGAATTCCATCAAGTTTTGCTGAATAAGTAACATTCTCTGCCACCACATCTCTATAATTAATTCCTTTAATCTCTGGAATTGCTTTTGGGTCGTATTTCGGGTCTGGATGTTGATTATAATTGCCTGCCATCCAGAAAACATACTTCATAGTCTTCAATGTCATTCTTCTTACATAGATGTCCTTGACATAACCTCCTCTTCCAATAGCAGTCTTAATTCTAACGCCGGATTCAGTATTAATGGCAGTGATGTCTTCAGCTCTAACATCTTGGATTCCGCCAGACATTTCGCTGCCTAGAGCAATGGTGGCACTGTCAGGGGAAATGCAGGTAAGCCTTCTAATGATTAGGTGCTGTGTAGGCATTCCAACTTTGATTCCATATTCATCCCAACCACTTTTCACAGCAATGCAGTCATCACCTGAAACTATGAAGCAGTCCTCGATACGGGTGTTTGTGCATGAATCTGGACACAAAAAAGGGAACATAAACTCAGCAATTGTAAATTGCGTCAATGATGTCAAGTGACAATGATGAAATATCAATTGTAACTTGTTAACTTAGCAACTTGTGAAAAAATTAGTGAATGGCAGGGGAATAAGTAATTAACCTTATATAAAATACATATTAATCAAAGCAATTAAGACAAGTGCCAAACATACCTGGGTCTACTCCATCAGTATTAGGAGAATCAACTGGTGCAAGGATTGTGAGCCCTTTGACTAGTACATTACTGCAATCACAACCACAGGATTCTAATAAAAAGTGCTATGATCATATGATAAAAATAAACTTAGTCAGAGGAGCATGGCCAAACCTGCTGTAAATGGGATGGACAAACCATGATGGAGAGTTAATTAGAGTGAGATTAGATATTTGGATTTGATCAGAGTACATAATCTCAATCATGTATGGTCGTGTCATGTTTAATTCTCCGGCACGGAACTTCTTCCACCAAGTAGAACCCTGTCCGTCAATTGTGCCATTGTTACCTAATACAATGCCAAAGCAAATGGAATCCATTAGAAATTGTTTAAAGCCAAAAATATTTATCCAAAAAAAAAATGATTGGTCTAATCTATAATTACCAGTTATTACAACGTCAGTGAGATTTGAACCAGAAATGAGAGCGCTTAACCGTCCACTAGGTGCATCCCTTCCTCTGCCGTAGGAAGGCAGCACAGGAATAGCAGGCCATTCTGACTCATCCTGCCCATATGATCATGTACGTGTACAGCAAATTATTGTATAAAAAACATAAAATAAAAATTAAATGAGTATTATTTTGTTTATTTGTTATGGGCGTAGCATTACTCAATTGCAAATTATAACTTAGCGTTTGTTTGTTTAGAGGTGAAATAGGGTGGAGGAAAAGCTTTGGAGAGAAAATGAGGAGGAAAAACTTTTTAGAGAGTCTTTAGTTGGGAGAGGGAGAAGAAAAAAATGTGGTTGAACCCAAGTGTTTTCTCTCTAGGCCCACCAAAATGTTTTCTCCTCAAAATGGAGATAAAACTGGGAAAAAAGTGTGATTTGTTGTATGGATAAAAATGCCCCGAGTTGCTATCCCTGGGCAATCTTGGCTCTTTTTTTTGGGCAAACATTGGCTCTCTTTTTTTCTTTTTCTTTTTTGCTTTCCTGGGACATTTGCTTGCCTCTTCCCTTTTTTTTTTTTCTTTTTTTTCCTTTTGATTTCCTAGGGCATGAGGTGACAATGATTTGTTTTGTTTTTGTTCTTTTTTTTCTTGACATGATTTTTATTTTTTAATAAATTTGGGTGGTTTTTTTTTATTTTGGGGGGCTTGTTTGTCACTTTTTTGTTTTAATTAGGCATTATTTTTTAATAAGGGTATGTGAGTAAATTTATATAAACTCATTTTTTCCATCTATCTACTTTTCCACTCCCAACCAAACAAAAAAGAAGAAAATTAAAATATTTTATATCCTCCCACTTTTCCACCCCCTCTTCCCATAATTTTATATTAAGGGTCATCAAATAGCCCATGGCCCATAGCTCGACCCAGAAACCCGACGGCCCACCGGGTTAATGGGCGGCCCGACCCTTTGTTATTAAGGCTCATGGGTAGCCCAACTCGTTGCCCAGCCCAATAACTTATAATTCATAACAAAAATATATATAAATTGTATGAAAGATTGATCTTGAGATATTATAGAGCAATTTCTTAAGCCCTCAACCACTAAGATACTTAAAGTAATTGTGCTAAACTTAGTTTACTAAATATATATTTTTCTAGTAGTCTAGCAAATTTGAATTAACCATTTGACATTTTTTTTATTAAAGATAAAATAAAAAACTATTTAAAGCCTTAATAAAAAAAATTAAATAGATTTCCATCAACAAAACAAAAAATTAAATAGATTTGAATGTAAACAAATTTGTAATTAAGTATTAAATTCTTTAATTCTTTCCTTTAAAAAAATAGATTGATTATTCCCTTATAAAAAATTGATTCTTTCCTTATAAAAATAAAAAAATAATATGCTAACACAAGTCATGGGTAGCCTATTAAGCCTAACCCGATAGCCTAGCTCGCTAAAAACAAAGTAGGCATTGTCCATGGGCAGGGTCATGGGTTGAGGTTTTCTCTTTCAGCCCAGTTCGACCCGGCCCGTTAACTAGTTAATAGCCCATTATGCCCAGCCCATTGTGCCCATGGGCCAAGTGAAAATGGGTCGGGCCGGCCCAACCCGGCCCATTGACAACCCTTATTTTCTATTCTCCCACTTTTCCACCCCTCTAACCAACCAAATAGACCCTTACGCTAGTGTCTTCCCTTGTTTTTAGCTTTAGATATTATCAAAGACTATGATAAAGTAATGGCCAATTCCTTTTATGGCAAGTTGATTTGGGCAGTTTCTTGCTCATCATGCTACAATTGCTTTGGTCTAAATTCTTGGTATGAGAATATCATTTTGTTTATTTGTTGTAGGCGTAACATTCCTCAATTACTAATTATAACTTAGGTTAGTATCTTCTCTTCTTTTTAGTTTTGGATAATATCAAAGACTATGAACAAGTAACGGCTAATTCCTTTTATGGCAAGTTGATTTGGGCAGATTCTTGCTTATCATGCTATAATTGCTTTGGTCTAATTTCTTGGCATGAGAGCAATTTCATGTTTCATGTAAAAGGAAAAATGTAAATAGGGTGAAGTAGTATCATAAAGTAAAATCAATCTTGTCATTAATCCTACCGTTTTTGGTCTGTCAATATGATTATTAGGACTATTCCTCTCATAAAAGTGAATAATTTCTCTAAATCAAATTAGATTTTCTCTTCTTAAAATAGTATGAGGGAGGATAAGGTCCTAGATTTAAAGCAAGAAACTAAACCAAAATAAGAAAATGATCTCCTCTATTTTAATTTTTTGCAGTGAATGATCTCCTCCAATTGCTTTTGAAAATGATTAAGCCACTACTAAAAAGGGGGAAAAATCATACCTGTGATCCAAGAATAACCGCATCCTCGTGAAGAAAAAGGGTGAAATGGCTGGTGAGATTAAAGCTTCCAGTTAACCATTTACCAGGTGGTACAATAAGCTGTGCCCCACCATCTGATGCATATGTGCTTAGTTTCTGAATCGCAGCATTAAAAGCCTTTGTGTTTGATGTTTTTCCATCACCAACTGCTCCAAAATCCGTCAAAACTGCACTGTGCTTTCGACAATTTATTGCTGGATACTCTATTTTTCCACCATTATCTCCATGATGATGATGTTTGTTTCGGCATTCTGCGACCCTTAAAGTTAGTATTCCCAAGATAACAATCACTGAGATAACCTGTAAACATTAACAAAAGAAAATCAAAATATCAGTTTATATGTGAACCTTTCGTTCCCTTTAATAAGAAGGAAGAAATGCTTATAAATTAACAAAGGTACAAAACGAAGAAAACATTATATTAAAACCGATACACAAAGCAGCAAAACCGTCTTTTTTGTGAGATTCAACTCAAAAGCTAGCCCTCAGGAAAAAAAAAAATGACATACACAATGATAAACATAGAAAACAGAACCATGTTCATTCATTTTTCAAAATAAAAATAAAAATAAGAGTGCTAGGGAACGTACATGGGATTTTCTAAGTTTTAGACACAGCCCCATGTTCTGAGAATAGAAAATGTTTAAGACTGATTTTCGTTGTAGAAGAAAGAATGAATTTATAGAAAAGAGTGGGAGTGAATATTTGGAAGGATATCTAATTTACATATCTATTTATGGGATTGTCCAGTATAGAAATATAAAAGAGTAATGCTTCAGACACAAAACTTTTTTTACAACATTTTTACAAATTGCTGATAGGGCAAATTCTTATTATTTTTATTATGGGGCCATTACTAACATCAAATTTTCACTTATAATAATTATTTGGAAAATGCTAAAGTCATATCAGCAGTTTATAAAAATATTTTAAAATAGTTTGTGTCCATAACATTACTCTAAATAAAATAGCATAATTTTTTTTGTCGTTAATTAATTCACTTTTGGGGATAAAATTTGTTATCTATGCTACTATTTAAGAGGTTTTTCCTCGATCCTCAATTTTATTACCCAAAATACCCTCAAATTTACCAGTTTGTAAAACTTAAATAATCTATACTACTATTTAAAGGGTTTTTTCTATTAGAGATTCTCAATTTTGATGCTTAAAACACCCTCAAATTTACCAGTTTCTAAAGCTTAAATAATCTGTACTACTATTTAAGTAGATTCTCTTGTTTTGTATTTTTAATTTTGATACTCAAAATATCATCTAGTTTATCATTTTATAAAGATTAAATAATATATTTATATGTAAAATTGCTAATTTAAAAACTTCTAAATTTTGGCTAAATTAAAAATTAAAAAAAAAATATTAAAAAAAACAGTTTGCACTTTTCACGTTACTCCCTCATGTTTCTTTGCTTTTTTTTTTCTTTTTTTCTTTTTCCCACACTCTTTTTCTAACGTGAAGGGATAAAGCTGCTCCTAAATTTGTCCCTCAAATTTTTTTTTTTTTTTTTTTCAAACGTGAATGGATAAAACTGCTTTTTTTTCCTCCTAAATTTCTCCTTCGATCTCACCTCTTTTCTTTTTTCTTTTTTTCTTTTTCTAACACTACAACAAAATGTATTTTTTCTTTGGGTTGTGTTTGTTTATACATGATTGTTTTTTTTTTTTTTTTTCAATCTTAGTTAATCTGTGACTTTAAGTATGTTGGATTACTTTGTTTTGGGTTGTGTTTGTTTATACATGATTTTTTTTTTTTTTTTGGCTTCAAATCGTGTAAATTTGTGAACATGGTTTTGTACTTAAATCGGTTTAGATGTTATGAACTATTATCTGATATATTGATGATTGAAAGGCTATTAATGTTGAATGGTCCTATAATTTCTTGGTCTCTGAGTTTTAATGGAATTGAAAGTTAATTCTGACATGCTCAAAGTATGGCTGAGTTTGTGATTTCTTGGTTTGGTTTTGATTTTCAAAGTGTTTTTCTAGCAAAAGTTTGGTTTTGGCTATTTGGTTGTGATTCCCAGAAATAATGATAAATATTTAGGCATGTGAAGTGTGAAAAGATGCTTAATTGCACTTATTAAGGAGGAATTCATTGCATTGGGAAGTAGTAATAAAAGCAAAACAAGCATTTATCTATTCAACTTTTTAGGTAATAGTAATGCTGCTATAACATTTTTTTTTTTAATATAAGATAGAATTACCTTCGGGATTCATTAGTTCTCACACACTTTTTTTTTTTTTGTTAAAACAAACCAAACGTTTTTGTTTTATCCAAGAGTTGGCAATTAATGGATTCATAATTGGCTGTTTGGTTGTGATTCCCAGAAATAATGATAAATATTTAGGCATGTGAAGTGTGAAAAGATGCTTAATTGCCCTTATTAAGGAGGAATTCATTGCATTGGGAAGTAGTAATAAAACCAAAACAAACATTTATCTATTCAACTTTTTAGGTAATAGTAATGCTGCTGTAACATATATCTTTCTATGTCCTTTTTTTGTTTTACTATGAAATTGGTTTTCTTGGTTTTATTTTATTTTATTTTTGGTGTTTGGGTGTTAAAGGTTTTTGTATTTATCTTATTACAGAGGTAGATATGCTCACAGCTCATACAAAGGTTTGTTCACTCTTTCTCCTTCTCTCTATGTGTTTGAAAGTATCTTCAATTCTTTTGGAAATTGTTTGTTATAGGAGTTGATAGTTTGATGATGGGCCTTGCAGGGGTAGATATGACATAGACAAAAAAAAAAATTGTGATTTTGTGAAAGCTTGGTAAGGTTAGAAAGAAATCGTGCCTGCAGAGTTGACACCTCAATTTGAGGTATAATACCCTGAATTTTGTATTAAAAAAAAATAGGGAAATGAAGATGTCAATAGAAGAAAATGAACAAAGAAAAAGAAATGCCTGATTTCTTTTCCTTTTTCTTTTCTTTATTATTATTTTTTTTTGAAGTTTTTATTTTGTATTTTGTACATTTTGGGTTATGATGCAGGTGCAGACTTTAGTTGGAAGTTTTAAGTTGTAAACACAAACATAAAGTTTTTATTCTTACAAAGTTTGTTTGTTTTGTGTAGTTCTATTTAGTACAAGTTTTTTTTTTTTAATTGATAATTATTGATCATAAGATCCTATCTGTTGTTGTGTTCTTGGAATAATTGTTTGCTATATAAGGTTTATCCTAAAGTTATGTACAAGTCCAACTTGTAAATCATTGGTGACTTCTTACCTTCGCTTATTTTCTGGTTAAATTTGATTAGATTGTTAATCTTAAAGCTATTTTATTTGTATATGTAAGGATTACACTAAAAGTGTCATGTACTTGTAGATTATCCATTGATATAAAATAATTATGTGGTAAATCTACCATGCCTATGACTTAAACAGTTGCAATGGTATGTGGGCTAAAGCTAACTAAAAATTATCTTTCTTTTATCTCCAGCTCTCTTTCTCTTTTGTGGCTGAAGAAATTGTGAGGGACAAGGTGAAGAACACAAGTTAACTTTGGATTTTTTCTGAAAGTTGTAAACTTAGCTTGAGCAAAGTAAGTAAATTCTAGTTAAAAACTTATAAAACTCTATACTTGTGATGTTGAAAATTGGATTTGTGGTGGTATGTTGTATTAAAGCAAGCGGGTGGCTTGCATGGTGTTATAAGATGGTTTAAACCAATATTAGGAGTGTTTTTCATTTCTTGCAAATGTGAATGAGTATTGTTGATTAGATGTGATGAATAGTATTTTATTTGATTTCAATACTTGTAAGCACTATAGTTGTGATGTTGGAAATTGGATTTGTGGTGGTATGTTGCATTGGAGCAAGCGGGTGGCTTGCATAGTGTTATAAGATGGTTTAAACTAATATTGGGAGTGTTTTTCATTTCTTGCAAATGTGAATGAGTATTGTTGATTAGATATGATGAATAGTATTTCATTTAATTTCAATACTTGTAAGCATTATAGTTGTGATGTTTGTGATTGGTTTTGTGGTGGGTTGTTGTGTTAGAGTAAGTGGGTGGTTAGAAGTGTTTGAGTGTGCAATGTATATTTGTTTAAGTATTAATATATACTTGTGTATTCATGAATGAAATAGAACTTTATCTAAGTAGTTTATAGACTAAGATGTTAGAATACATTATGCATGAGTGACATCTTTTACTAAAGTAGCATTTAGCTTATTGTAGTCAAACATGGATAAAAGTTGGATGCCAATGGCTAAGACACCTGATGACAGATTAAGTCGTACATATATTGAAGGGGTCAATACATTTGTTAATTTTGCAAGACCAGTTGTGGACTTGAGTCAAGAGCTAGGGACCAAGAGGCACAAGCTAGGGACCAAGAGGCACGAGCTAAGCAAGAAGAGATCCAAAAGAATATTCTTAACTTTTAAGGAGGAATGGTTATGATAACGCTCTTACCTATGGGGGTGGTTCAACTTCAAGTTAAAACATTTTTTGGTTAGTACTTTCTTTTAGCAATTGACCCACATTACATGGTGTGACTACTCTTAATGCATTGTTAGAAATGTTTCATATAACATAATTAATGTTTTTACTTTACGATTTTAATATAGTATTGTTTTTATATTTGTGCAGATTTCTTATTGGTAACCATTAGAAGATTTACTTTTAGCATTATTTGAAGACATATGAGGACATCTTCCGTTAGTTCTAATTATATTATGCTACACTTTTTGTATTGTTATAAAACATCTTGAATTATTGTACATGTTGCAAACAATTATTGTATGGAAGGAGTTTGAATTAGATACTTGTTTTATTTTTTACTTGTGGAATATATGGATCTTTTTTTAGAAATGTGTTGTTGAAATAAATGTATTATTCAAATGTGAGGTTTTAGTAATGTAATAACAAGTTACAAGTTAATATCAAAGCCATGAAAAAATAAAAACATAAAATAAGTTTTAGTGACGAAATATTTCGGCACTAAATGTAGCAAAATTTTGTAAGAAATGGTATTAGTGACGAAAATTTTCGTCAATATATGTGCATGGATTTTCTTAAAAATTGTTTTAGTGACAAACTTTTTCGTCACTATATGTACCCCAAAATAGTTTTAGGGACGAAATTATTCATTACTAAACTAAAGTGTTTTTAGTGACAAAATATTTTCGTCACTGAATGGTGTTTTTAGCGAGGAAAACATTTAGTGACGAAACGTTTTCGTCTCTAAAAGTTTTTTTTTTTTTTAAATCAAATCGGACTTTTAGTGACGAAATTTTTCGTCACTAGGACTTTTAGTGATGGGGTTTCAGCAACGAAATGAGTTTCATCACTAAAAGTCCGATTTCGTCACTAAAAACCTTTAGTGACGAAAAACTGGACTTTTAGTGACGAATTAAATACATTTTAATGTAGTGTAAAGTGAATGGATAAAAGTGCTTTTTTATTTTTTATATATTCTTCCAAATAGATTTTTTTTTATTTGGGTCCAAAATACCCCTACATCCTAGGGTTAAGTAGGGGTAAAATTTGATAAAAATGCTTCTTTAACTATCAAGTAAAACACTATCTATAGAATAGGACCACACTCATTGGTTTTCAAACTCAGATTGTTTCTTCCTCAGTTCTCTCAATTCTCTCAATTATGTGTTAATTTCTTTCCACCATTATCATCTTTTCTATTTGCTCTTGCTTAATGGTATGTGTATGTCAATGTATATTGCTCTTTTCTATTTTGGTATTTTTGTTTAAAAATAAATAAATTGAAAGCATTCTATAACTTTTTAATCACAACCACGACAACCTGTCTATTGTTGTGATTTTCGCAATTGGTTTATGTTGAATTTGGTACGTTACTACTTTGCCTTTTCTTCATTATCTTTTCTTCATTGTTTTTAAAAGCTTAGTATTACGATTGTTTTTCTTTGTTGCAAGGAGGGAACCTACAGACGTTTGCTTTTATTTTTATGAGTTGCTCTTTCGTATTTGCTTTCCTATATTTGGTTTATAATTGGTTTCCTTACTTTGTTATCACTATCATTTCCACATCATTAACTTATCTTATCTTTTTTTTTATGAGTAATTAATTAAAGTAGTGAATATTCTAAATAATGAATTGCGAAAGCAAGTTAAAGGGCGTGTAGTGGCAGAAAGTAGACACTGACGGAGAGATAGAAATACAATCCATTATGGTTAGTTTGATGAGTAATAAATTGTAAAATAATCTAAATAAGTAATTATTTCTTTTTCTCCATTATCACTCTAATTAATTACTCCAAGTATTACATAATCTAAAATTTCCATGAATAAACCGTTAAGTCAAACTCATTTTATGTATGTTTTGGTTTCAGTATTCTTTGTGATTAGAATTGCGTTTATGAACTTTACAGTCTTTGAATGTATTCTAAGTGGTGCTCTCTCCTCCTTCTATTCTTTTTTCTTTTTAATGTTTGTTGTTTTTCTTATAATTAAGCCTTACTATTAGTTTTTGTCTTTTTTAAAGGTGACATATCAACAATTTTGTTAGATTGCACATTAGGCACATTGGATGAATTTGGGTTAGAGGCTTTACAAAAATTATTGTATGATTCAAGGCTCACATAGAGTGGTAGTCAATCTATCAAGTGGTTGTTAAAGACCTTTTTTTTTTTTTGTAAATATCCTACCAGTGCCTATATTTATCAGTGTAACACTAAATTTTCAATTAATTGAAACTGTTAAACTTTGGCTTCATTTTTCTCAATCTCATCTCGTTTATATGAAATTTAATATTGTCTTTTGTTGTGCCTTTAATAGCAATTTTTTTTGAAAGAAAAATACATTTTTTAAATTAAAAGATTTATTGGTGATTTAATAGTAGATGCTAATGTTGAGAGTCTTTCTTAGTTTCTTTGTCTTCTTTTTTTTTTTTTTTTTTTGAATGTTGAAAGCCTGTCTTTGTATTTTTTTGGGGGGAGGGGAGGGGGGGTTATTTAAAGCATTTTAAACTTTAGTTATGGCTGTATACTATATGCCTATCTTTTAGGTTTAAATATAACTACCATTTAAAATTTAAAAAAAAAAAAAATTGATAACGTAAGTCTTTAGCATTTTAAACTTTAGTTTTGGTCGTATACTAAGTGGTTACCATTAAATATAACCTCATAACTACCATTATTTTAAAAATGAGAAATGATATGTCCACAACATTTTCACAACAAATCCTAAGTTGCAGGTTGTTACTGGTTGTTATTGTTGTGGCAAAAAAGTAATCTTAGTGTTAGGTTCAAATTTGAACCAATAACAACTAACCACCTATGATTTGTTTTAAAAATATTGTGGACGTAGCATCTCTCTTTTAAACTTTATTTAAAAAAAAAAAAAAAAAAAACAGTTGACAATTTGACAACCTTTAGCATTTGAAAATTTTGTTCCTAAATTATAATAGATACAAATTATTAACTTTTATCCTAAAAAATAAAGAAGCTTTTGAGCGCGTGCTACCCAAAAAATAGAAAAGCCTCTAAGCATGTGCTACTCAAAAAAAAATTTAGGACTCGCCCACTCCCATAGAATTTTTTGTGATTAAAAAAATGTAGAAACTCTAAATTATGATGAATAAAAATTAATTTTTACAAAAAACAATAAAGAGCCTTTGAGCACGGGCGTGCTCAGAGGCTACTAGAGAATTAATCAACTTTTTATGTTGAAATCTTTCAAGATACCATATATAAAGGTATGAAATAAGTGTATGACTTTGCGTTTGCATCCATCTTTCTTTGGAAATAGAATTTATATTGAATTAAAGTCGAACATCCCATCTCAAATTTATGGGCGCACATGCATTTGGTCATCATGGTGGGGTTCAAGAAAAAAGAAAAAATCGTCAATTTAAAAGTCTAAAGTCTAAACTTTAGGTTTCGCTTTTTAGATGTGAGATATATTAGATTTTTTTTTTTTTTGGAAATTTAATTATTATAATTAATTTATTATTTTGAGAAATTCAGTACTAAAAATTTTATATAAAAAGAAAACAATTATATTCAATGGTGAGATTTCTGTGTTTCAATAATTTTTTTAAAAAAATTCAACTATGTAATTTATTGGTTAATGTGATTATTTAATTAAATGTAATTAAGAAATTGTATATAAATTTTGTACTTTTATTAGTAATCGACCTAGCATCTTATTAATTTTCATCACAGCATGATTAATTTTGAACAGGGATGAGTGATTCATTTCAATGATGAGTGCATTAAATATTGCATTGTCTTTTTTTAATCTTTTAATTTTTTGAGAAGAAGATTGTGTTGATTTGAATGTTGAGAAATTATCAATTTCATTACTATAATTTTTTATTTAATAATTTTTTTTATCCGCATAATTTATGACTGTTATAGTAATGAGAAGTTCAAATATTTTTTTCTAAAGGATATTGTTTGTTAAACACAACTTGTTACACATAAGTTTGTGTGTACAGTATGTGTTTAAGAGTATTTATCCATCTTAATTTCTTGATTGATAAGTTTACAACTTACATTATTTTGCTATTTTAGGGCAACAAAATATTCTAAAATTGTTTCTCAAAAAAATAAAATATATTCTAAAATTTGAAAATATTCACTTGATCAAACTCTAACCACGGTTTGGTGGTAAGGAACAATTTTTTACCAACTCACCCCAAAAAAAGGAAAAAAATGATTACGATTTGGTTAAGGGATTTTTTTTTTCGAAATATTCTATTTCTAGTTTTAACATAAGGACAAATGTGTATTTTTCTTTAAATTTCAACAGAGAGGCTGGAGTGTTATCTCCCTAAAGGTTGGGTTGAGTGTCATTCCCATAGACACTAACAAAACCATAATTTTTTGGGGGAGGGGGGAATAAGAAAACTTATATATATTGTAAAAATTACAAGAGGAAGGAGGAGAATGTTCAAAACTCAAGGAAATCAATCTCGTACTAGAGGCTATACTGGTTTGACCAGTGGAATAATATATTTCGGTACCCGTTAATATCGATGTACCGTTTTGGGTTTACCATTATTATATATATATATATATATATATATATATATGTATGTATGTATCGATGTGTGTGTTTGTGTGTGTGTGTGTGTGTGTGTGTGTGTGTATTATAATAAATATAAAAGTTTACCATAAAACATTTTCTCAATTCAGAACAAATTATTCATGACTTTAGACTTTAGTATCAATTAAAAGAAAAACAAAAACACAATATAAAAAATAGAAAGCTTAAAAGTTACCATTGCATACTAAGAAAAAAATAATACTAATAAGTTAATGCAAATAAGTTACGATTCTACCCTAACAAAAATTCAAAAATTACAAACTAAAATAAATAAATAAATAAATATATATATATATATATATATATATATATATATATATATATATATATATGTACCCACCGGTATTGCACGAAATTAGCCGGTATAGCCGGTACGGCTAATATTTAAACCGGTAGAAAACATTGATATATATTTCGATACCGGTACGGTACATATAGGCCGGTACCGGTACGGTATTGACTACCTTGTTCAAAACTTATGCCCCTTTCCCTCCTCTAGTGCCCCATATCTCAAGGAGGTTTGTACAATTTATCATAAACTAATCACAAACACATGTAATTAATGGAAAACTTTGAAATATATATGTACACACAATAGTGTTAATAATAAACTATAAATGTCATTGACAATATACTAGTTGTGTGAATTTATCATGATATTCATTTTTCATGAACCAAGTTCACTGTTCCTTCAATTAATTTCTTGTTGTGTCATATTTACATATTAATATAATGGTGAATTTATGATGTGTTAATGGAGCTACATCAAAGATCAATCAACTACATTGTGTTTTCAAACTTCATATGTGAAGGGGAATAAAAATGAACATAACGGATATACATGGATGACGGGTTCATATTTAACATAGCCAAGGAGGACAGATCCACAGTGGGCGGACGAGTATGATGCTGTGGTCATCCATCTAGGTTTGGTTCCAAGAAATCCTAAATGGGATTTATGCTATATAATTAGGGCTGATGTGGCTTTACTTGATCTCCATGTAAGCGTGTATAAGAAGAATTCTTGCGTCACACGTTTACCCTTGATTAAAGGACTCCTATGAGGAAAAAAACTCTAGAAGGTATGCAAAAGGAAAGAGTTCTAATTCTAGAAGGAAATGACTTCATGGTCAAGGCATGAATGCTAACCCTACACTACTATAAATACTCCAAAACCCTCATAAATAAAGGTACGCATTATTGACTCAACTCTGGAACTTTAGGGTTGTGAAAAGTTCTAACTTGACCTTCGGAGGGTTTTTGGCCGGCACCACACCGGTGCTCTCTAGGTATTCGCTTTTTTTTTTTGTAGGTGTTGTTTTGATTTGAGAATGCGTGCAGCTTATTGGTGATTTTTCGGAATCATTAGTTGGCGCCGTCTATGGGAAACATCAGCACTGGAAAGTAATCAGCCTTTGCTATATCCTTGAGACAAAAAGTTGCATGGCACTCACTCGATCGATGGCAACAACCAACAATCAAGGCGACGAACCGCACGCCACAGCTTTGGAGAGGCAAGTCCAAACGCTTGCGGCGGCGGTTGAGCGCCTAACCAAGCAAAATCATGATCTAGAAGAGCAACTACGGCAAAGGAATGCACACCCAAGTGCACCAGAGGAAGACCAAGAAGGTGCAAGCGCGGATGGGAGGAACCCGGAAGAGCCTGAGGGTAGCAATGCTCTGAGTAGACCGGAGTGGCAGGACACTAACCAACCATCCATGTTGGACACCCTACCACCTCACATAATAGCTGAGATGCAAGAGATAAGGGAACAGATGGATGTGATGATGAACACCCTCAGAGGTCGAATCTCCAACAACTTGGACGACCTAGTCCATAGAACTGATTCGCCTTTCACAACGCTCGTAAGTTCATGCCTTCTTCCCCAAAAATTTCGAATGCCTCAGGTGGAGAATTACGATGGATCCAAGGACCCATTGGATCACTTGGAATCTTTCAAGACCCTAATGCATCTTCAAGGTGTACCGGATGAGATCATGTGTAGGGCTTTTTCCACCACATTGAAAGGACCTGCGATGGACTAGTACAGTAGGCTGACGCCTAATTCCATTGGCACTTTTAAGGAATTAGGCGCACAATTCGTATCACACTTTATCGGGAGTCACCGGCATAAGAAGTCTACCGCGTGTCTAATGAACATTAGACAACGAGAAGACGAGACTCTAAGATTATACATAGCTCGCTTTAACAAGGAAGCCCTCTCAATAGACGAGGCAGATGACAAGATACTTGTAGCAGTGTTCACAAATGGGCTGCGGAAGGGTAAGTTCCTATTTTCTCTGTATAAGAATGACCCAAAGACTATGTCCAAAGTGTTTCACAAGGCAACGAAGTACATGAACGCAGAGGATGCCTTGCTGGCCCGAGAGGAGAAGCCTAGAAAAAGGGAAAGGCAGGAAAATACACGATCGGATAAGGGACTGAAGATGGCTAGAATTGGAGAGCGACAAGAAGATCGACGACCCAAACCACCCGTGGGAAGATTCACAAACTTCACCCCTCTCACAGCCCTAATCGACCAAGTGTTAATGCAAATCAAAGATGAAGAAACCCTGACGTTTCCTAGGAAGCTAAAGGGAGATCTGAACAAGAGGCCAAAAGACAGATACTGTTGTTTTCATGGCGATCATGGCCACGATACAACGGATTGTTATGACTTAAAACAGCAAATTGAAGCCCTCATTAGGCAAGGAAGGTTGCAGAGGTTTGTGAGGAAGGAGAGAATGGATCAACTCCAGGAAAAAAATCACCGACGAGAGAATGAGCGTCCCAGACCACTTGTAGGAGACATACGGATGATTGTAAGGGGCACTACTTCTGCAAGGTCATCCAAAAAGGCCCAAAAAACCTATTTGCGGATGGTTCAAAGCGTCCAATTAACAGGTTCCTCACCAAAAATGGCGAGACATGATAACCCCAACATCGATTTTTTGGAAGAAGATGAGCAACGCCTTCACCACCCACATGACGACGCGCTTGTTGTTAGCATACGGGCAGGGCACTACAACATGCATCGAGTTTTAGTGGATAACGGAAGCTCAGTGGATATCTTCTACTACCCCATGTTCCAGCAAATAGGGATTGGTAGAGAACGACTGATCCCAACAAATGCACCACTCGTTGGCTTCGGAGGAATAAGGGTTTACCCTTTGGGCGTCGTCACGTTGCCTGTGACGGTCGGAGATTACCTTCAGCAAATAACCAAGGATGTAGCTTTTCTTGTGGTCGATTGCTCTTCTGCTTATAACGCCATCCTCGGACAGCCCACTCTCAATGCATGGAAGCCTGTAACTTCGACCTACCACTTAATGATCAAATTCCCTACCGAATACAGAATTGGAGAACTGCACAGAAATCAGGTGGCTGCACGAGAATGCTACGTCGCCATGATAGAAATGGACGACCACCTGTAAGCAATGAACATCGAGGAACAGCGAACGGTAGCGGAACCGGCGGAAAAGTTAGAAGAGGTACACCTCGACGATTCTAGGCCTGAACGGACCACCAGAATTGGCACCTTAGCCAGCCAAACAGTCTGACAAGCGCTTATAGTATTCCTTAAGGAAAACCAAGATGTTTTTGCATAGAGTCACGAGGACATGCTAGGAATTGACCCGTCGATCATGGTCCACAGGTTGAACGTATCACCCTCGTTCTCCCCTGTTCGACAGAAGAAGCGAGTATTCGCCCCAGAACGAGATCGGGCCATAGCTGAGGAAATACAGAAGTTACAAGAAGCAGACTTCATACGTGAAGTGTACTACCCGGATTGGTTGGCAAACGTAGTAATAGTCAAGAAGGCCAACGAGAATTGGAGAATGTGTGTCGACTTCACGGATCTGAATAGGGCGTGCCCTAAAGATAGTTACCCACTCCCGCGTATTGACACCTTGGTGGATTCCACCGCAAGACACGAACTCTTAAGCTTCATGGATGCCTTCTCCGGCTACAACCAAATTAAATTGGATGAGGTTGATCAAGAAAAAACCTCGTTCGTAACAAGTCAGGGGCTTTTCTGCTACAAAATAGTGCCTTTCAGGCTTAAAAATGCCAGAGACACGTATCAGAGATTGATGAACAAGATGTTCACGCACCAAATTAGCAAAAACGTTCAAGCTTACGTAGATGATATGTTGGTGAAAAGCATTGGAGAGTCCGATCACATGAGCAACCTCCAGGAGACTTTCAATACCCTACAATCGTACAAAATGAAGCTGAATCCGAGCAAGTGCGCGTTCGAGGTAACTGGAAAAAAATTCTTAGGATTTATGGTATCCCAGAGGGGCATTGAAGTCAACCCAGAGAAGGTAAATGCAATCATGGAACTATCTCCTCCAAGGACGGTAAAGGAAGTACAAATTTTAACCGGCAAGATAGCAGCCTTGAACAGATTCGTACCAAGAGCGACGAACAAATGCCTCCCTTTCTTCCGCACACTGAAAAGATCATTTGAATGGACAAACTAGTGCCAAAAGGCATCTGAAGAGTTAAAGGTGTATCTCTCCGCTCCGCCGTTGCTCAGCCCATCTATGCCGAGGGAAGAATTATTCTTGTACCTTGTCGTCTCCTCAGCAGCGGTCAGTGCAACTCTTATTAGAGAAGAAGGTAAGGTACAAAGGCCCATGTATTTCATAAGTTAGGCACTGAGAGGAGAAGAAAAGAGGTACCCTCAGATGGAAAAACTCGCATTTGCACTAGTAACCGCAGCTCGAAAACTCAAACCATACTTTCAAGCGCATACCATAAATGTCCTGACAGATAAACCCTTACGAAGAACAATGAGCAGTCCTGAAGCTGCCGAATGGATGGCGCTATAGGCGATCGAGATGAGTGAAGGGTCGAATGAATATTCTCCAAATCAATATGGTTCAAATCCCAAGGGAGGAGAACCAAGAAGCCGACCGACTCGCAAAGGCAGCTTCAGTCGAACCTATGATCATCCCTAAATAGGTATTGTCCTTCATCCAGCTCTCATCATTATTAGATGACATTAGCATGCAGGAGGTAAGCAATGAGTGTTGTTGGACAGCTCCAATAGCGGCGTATCTCAAGGAAGGCAAGCTACCCGACAACAAAGAGGACGTAAGGAAGTTGAAGGTTAAAGCTGCCCAGTTTGTTTTGATTAAAGACGTCTTATACAAAAGAGGATTCTCCCGACCATACCTAAGATGACTCGGACACAAAGAAGCGGACTACGTGATGAGGGAGGTCCATGAAGGAGTTTGTGGAAACCATTCTGGATTAAGGTCTTTGGTGCACAAGCTACACCGAGCAGGATATTACTAGCCAACAATGCAGAAGGATGCCCACACATATGTCAAAGCTTTCGACAAGTGCCAACGATTTAGCAATTTCATAAGACAACCAATGGAAGAACTTACTCTTATGACGGCCCCATGGCCATTTGCACAATGGGGATTAGACATCATGGGTCTGTTCCCGACAGCGGTGAGGCAGCTAAAGTTCTTAGTGGTTGGTATTGACTACTTCACCAAATGGGTGAAGCAAAGGCTCTGGCCACTATCACGGAGAAGAATATCTGTAGTTTTGTATGGAGAAGTATTATTTGCAGGTATGGAATTCCAAGGGTGCCGGTTTTAGACAACTAGAAACAATTCGACAACGACATATTCAGAGACTTTTGTTCCCAGCTTGGGATTAAGAATCACTACTCGTCACCCGCTCACCTGCAAGCCAATGGACAGGTTGAAGTCACGAACCAGTCCTTGCTTAAGATTATCAAGACCCGGCTTAAGGGGGCAAAGGGCATATGGCTAGACGAATTACCAAGTGTTCTATGGGCGTACAGGACAACGGCGAGAACACTAACAGGAGAAACACCATTTCAATTGGCGTATGGTAGTGAGGCTGTCATACCAGCAGAGGTAGGATTAATAAGCTACTGTGTGGAGAACTACGACAAGAGCAAGAATGACGAAGCTTTGCGTTTACAGCTCGACCTTGTGGACGAAGTCAGGGCCGCAGCTGAACAGAGATTAGCGTGTTACCAGGACCTGATGGCGAAGCATTACAACTCCAAGGTCAGGCACAGGGACTTCCAGGTGGGAGATCTGGTATTGAGAAAAGTACTCGGCGCTACAAAGGATGCCTACCAAGGGAAACTAGGTCCTAACTGGGAAGGATCATACAGGATCATTTCATGGCATAGGAAGGGAACGTACTACTTAGAGACACTAGACGGAAGAAAGCTGAGTCATCCATGGAACACGGAGCACCTAAAGAAGTACTACCAGTAGACAAAGGGCAAAGACGACAGCAACATTTACCTCCTCATTTCCAATTTATTTTTAGATAGCCATAGTTTTTATTTCCTATGAGTACTTTTAAAGCCAAAAGACTTTTTTTTTTCCTTATTTTCTATGAACAATATAGTCTACCAGTCCATTATAATAAGAGAAATTTATTAAGAGCATATGGAATATGTTTTGCTCAAAATCTACCAAGTCCACACAGTGGACAGATCATCCAAAAAGGATGAAAATTTATCAAGTCCACAGTGGATGGATCATTCAAGAAGAATGAAAAATATATATCAAGTCCACATAATGGACGGATCATTCAAGAATGATGAAAAATATATAAAGTCCACACAGTAGACGGATCATCCAAGAAGGATGAAAATTTATCAAGTCCACATAGTGGACGGATCATTCAAGCAGGATGAACAATATATAAAGTCCGCACAGTGGACGGGTCATCCAGAATTATGAAAATTTATTAAGTCCACATAGTGGACGGATCATTCAAGAAGGATGAAAAATTATCAAGTCCACATAGTGGACAGATCATTCAAGAAGAATGAAAAATATATATCAAGTCCACATAATGGACGGATCATTCAAGAAGGATAAAAAATATATAAAGTCCACACAATAGACGGATCATCCAAGAAAGATGAAAATTTATCAAGTCCACATAGTGGACGGATCATTCAAGCAGGATGAAAGATATATAAAGTCCGCATAGTGGACGGATCATCCAGAAGGATGAAAATTTACCAAGTCCGCAGAGTGAACGGATCATCCTATTAAGGGTGAAGTTTATCAGGTCCGTAAAGTGGACGGGTCCTATCAAGGTCGAAATTTATTGTCCAAAAAGTGGACGGGTTGTCCAACAAGGGTGAAGTTTATGAAACCCACAAAGCAGATGGCCCTCAATGAATGAAACTCGGTATTTCCACAAACCATGAGAACAATATTTGCTGAAATTACATATAGAACGGATAAAAATCATAACAACCTACAAAGGAAGTGCTTCAAAAATTTGGTCAGAATACAATGCTAGGCCAACAAAAAACAACGGATTAAAATTGTTTTTCCATACATTTAAAAAAAAAAAAAAAGGGTTACATGTTACTCTTGAACTACGATGGTATTATCCTTGTCATTGGGACCTTGGTCAGATGATTGACGAACATCTTCTGTGACAGACCCCTTCTCAGCCTTTTGGGCCTCACCGTCACTTTGTTCACCGCCAAAAAGCTCGGCTGTATTTTCAATGTCAGCAGGACGGGCTGGAGTCTGACCTCCCATATTGACAATGATATGTGCGACGCTTAGATTGGGATACGAGGCCTTGACTTGACGGAGGCAGTCATCGAATCCTTCATTAAAAGAGGTGCCCAATTCAGACAGAAGAGCGTCAGAATCCTGATATTCTTGGATAGCCTCCTCTTTGGCCTGACAGATGCTTTCTTCTTTTGTCTTCAAGGTTTCCCTCAACAACTCTACCTCTTTTTCTAGGGTTTCGCGAGTCTGCTCAGACAATTTCAGCTTTTGTTCATGACGAAGCTTCCATAGCTTCAACTCGTCAAGCTCCTCAGCCATCGCCTTGGACTTTGCTCGGATGCACTCCAACGCCTTCTCTTGCGCGAGACAACGGTCCTTTAGTCCTTTTGCCATAACAACCCCCTACAGCATTAAGGGTAAGGACCAATGTCAAAACATGACGGTACCAACATTAAAATATATATATATATATATATATATATATATATAATAATGACGGTGCCAACCTGAGTAAGACTATATAAAGTCGTCTCCCCCATGGCTTGCGTCGCATGATTACCAAGATCCTTGTAATCATTATCCGTGATAATGGAAGTCACCCAGTTAAGGGCATATTGCGAGTCCTCCCGCAACAAGACGGGTGGTTTTTCTTTGTCAAGATCCGGATTGGTAATTAAACCTTTTCTTTTGCCTAAACCCAACTTCGGTGGCAATTTTAACCCGTTAGATCCTTGGACGGCGGCTAACCCTGTCACCATTTTCTGCTTCTTTGAGTGACAGTCAACATTCTCTGATGGCTGCCTCTTAAAAGACAGATGGAATGAACCCGTCTTAGGTGGGGGGTTTCCTTCTTATTTCTTCTTAAGGGCAGCTTGCTGCTTAATAAGTGCCCTTCTCCTAGCAGCATCCATTTCTGCAAGAAAGTAGACGGGTATTAACTAAAGGCAAACTATTTCCTCGGATTCACGCTTAGAAGAAAAAGTGGACGAACTAAAATAAAAATGGACGGGTCGCAAGGAACTTATGACGGCGAATCTAATTGTCGTACTGACAGGAAGCGTTGGAGGACTTAGGACCATCACAGTACTAATGCAGAGTATCCAACGTGACCAGCTTAACCCACTTTCTCTCCGACAACTGGGTGGTTTGGAAGATTCTCTCTAAGAAGCCAAATTGCTCTGTACTAATTAGTGGACGGTCTCAGGCTGCAAGAAAGGTGATGGTTAGGACATTTGCAAAGAATTAGTAAATGAAAAATAGACGAACACATACCGAACGGAGGCATTATGCCCCAGATCTTATCCACAGGCACATATTCCTGGTCATCGGGATGACACATCCAATTGTCCCCTTGAAGAAAGAAATATCAACTCTTCCAGTTCCGATTGGAATCCGGCGTCTCACATATCAAACGGAGCACTGGACTCCTCGGCACAAAACTATACATACCCCTTGATTGGGTAATCTCAGATGGATGGTCACAATTGAAGAACTCTTCCATTGTTAACCGTCTCGCACCGTCAGACATCACACTGTAGAGGACTTCCACACTTAGAAAAACCCTCCGAGAATTTGGTGAAATTTGGTTGACGACCAAACCCAGGTATTGAAGGAGACAACCGTGCAAAGCACTTAATGGGAATCGCAGGCCCGCTTTGAGCATCTGCTCGTATACACCGACATCTTCAAGACCCTGGTAATAGCACTTCTCGGACTTAAAGGGTAGACGGATAGGGATGCTATGAGGTATCTGATACTTCTGCCCAAAAGTATCGAAGTGTCGTTGCTTGATGATAGAGATAAAATCGTTCACCGTCCACAATGGAAGCATGACGAATTCCCTGAAACCATCAAGGCCTGTGACAGACTGGATTGGTGGATCTATACCGTCTAAGTTATCGTTTGAACCATACTCTGACCCGTCCTCATGATGCCCTTAATCTTCCACATTGGAAGGAGAGCTAACTGATGGTTCTCTCTTTTCGCTAGAGGTGTCTTGGTCTGCTTAACTTGACAAGAACACCTCTTTGTAGCCCACTCCCTCGTAGACATAAGACTGACCACTTGACGCCTCACTAGACATTTGACACCTACATATGACAAGCAAAGGAAACCTAAGACTCTAGATCTATGCTAACGACGAACCAACATGTGAAATAAAGAACAAAAATTAATAAGCGAAGGAGGTACTTACAGGTGGACGATACGGAAAGGAGACAGACGAGCTGAAAGGGCGACGAATCTCAACTTCTTGAGGCAACAGATCACACAAAGTGGACGGTTGCGCTCTGATTAGTAGAAAATTTTTCCAAAGTATAAAAATGAATGGGATGGGTAGTCTATATAGAGGGAAAGGCACGGTAAACGAAGGGGCACATTGATTACAACAAACCACCAGTGGTGTAACACCACGTGTCCCTAGTACATTTATGACTGTTCCAATGTGTCCATCAAAACAATCCTATCAACGGTCAAAACTAATCGTCATTCCATTAGACTGCATAGGAAAGTTGGCGGCCTCATGGAATGAGGGGGCAACTAAAGGGGAATAAAAATGAACATGACGAATATACATGGATGACGGGTTCATATTTAACATAGCCAAGGAGGACGGATCCACAGTGGATGGACGAGTATGATGCCGTGGTCATCCTTCCAGGTTTGGTTCCAAGAAACCCTAAATGGGATTTACGCTATATAATTAGGGATTATGTGGCTTTACTTGATCTCCACGTGAGCGTGTATAAGAAGAATTCTTGCGTCACACGTTTAGCCTTGATTAAAGGACTCCTATGGGAAAAGAACTCTAGAAGGTGTGCAAAAGGAAAGAGTTCCAATTCTAGAAGGAAAGGACTTCATGGTCAAGGCATGGATGCTAACCCTACACCACTATAAATACTCCAAAACCCTCATAAATAAAGGTATGCACTATTGACTCAATTCTGGAACTTTAGGATTGTGAAAAGTTCTAACTTGACTATCGGAGGGTTTTTGGCCGGCACCACACCTGTGCTCTCTGTTAAGTTTTCGCTTTTCGTTTTGTAGGTGTTGTTTCGATTTGAGAGTGCATGCAGCTTATTAGTGTTTTTTTGGCATCATCAATATGGATCTTGTCATCTTGCCCTCGAGAGCTTTGTTAATTGGTTCTCTCTCTTTTTGGGGGTAATTAAATGGATCTTAGATGAAATGACAAAAAAGCCTTATATTCGATTCACTTAATTTCCTTGTGAACCGGCATTTGAAACATAAATTTAGAGTATATTTTACTCCCTGCTACCACCCAAAAGAAGAAGAAGAAGAAGAAGAAGAAGAAGAAGAAGAAGAAGAAGAAGAAGAAGAAGAAGAAGTAAATTTCACTCTTAAAAAATTTAAGTCTTCAACTGATCATTAAAAAATAATCTTCTAAAAAGGAATAGATTTTGTTATTATTCGTGTCATCAACATGCATGTACACAGTTCATATATGGTGTTGTTACTTATTAGGAAGCTTTTCCTCCAAAAAAATAACTTATTAGGAAGCTATTACTAACGGACGATGGTAGTACAAGTCTTCAACTGAACATCTTCAATGGGCAGCCTATCAGTGGGGAAGGCACAATTCACACCTTGCTTCTCAGGCAACGAAGCACATGGCTTAGGAGTCACTTTGCTTGTCACTCCAGAAATATCAGTACAATTCCATGGCAGTTTATTTTGCTCCAGATTCATAGTCATGGTCACATTAGAAATGCATATTCCAGTGAAGGGATCACCCGTAATTCCGTCAAGTCTTCCAGCAAAGGTAACGTTCGTCGCCACCACATCTCAATAATTAATTCCATTAATCTCTGGAATTGCTTTTAGGTCGAAGTTAGGGTCGGGATGTTGATTATAATTGCCTGCCATCCAGAAAGCATACTTCATGTTCTTCAAGGTCATTCTTCTAACATAGATGTCTTTGACATAACCTCCTCTTCCAAGAGCAGTCTTAACTCTGACTGCTGATTCAGTATCAATGGCTGTGATGTCTTCAGCTCTAACCTCTTGGATTCCGCCAGACATTTCGCTGCCTAGAGCAATAAGAGCACTGAAAGGAGAAATGCAGGTAAACCTTCTAATGATTAGGTGCTGTGTAGGAATTCCATATTTGTATCCATATTGATCCCAACCACTTTTCATGGCAATGCAATCATCCCCTGAGACTATATAGCAGTCCTCCATACGAACGTTTGAGCATGAATCTAGAAACAAAACGGGAACATAGACTCAGCAATAGTAAATTGTGTCAACGATCGATGTCATGTGAAAATGATGATATATCAATCATAAATTGTTACCTTAGGTGAAAAATATGGAGAAAACAATGTTGTGTTTCTATCATTAGTCCTTAAAAAAGGTGAATGGCAAGGGAAAAGTAACAAACCTTTCAACCTCACATTAATCAAAGCAATTAGGACAAGTGCCAAACATACCTGGGTCTATACCATCGGTATTAGCTGATAAATTGATACAATGATTGTGAGCCCTTTGACTATTATATCACTGCTGTAGATGGGATGGACAAACCATGATGGAGAGTCAAGTAGAGTGAGATCAGATATCTAGATCTGATTGGTATACATGAGCTCAATCAAGTATGGTCGTGTCACGTTGTATTCCTTGGCACGGTACTTCGTCCACCAAGTAGCACCCTGGCCATCAATCGTGCCATTGTTACCTAATATAGTGCCATTACAAATGGTATCCATTAGACATTATTAAAGCCAAAAATAATTCTTAAAAAAAATATAAGAGTTCTAATTACTATATAATTACCCGTGATTATGACATCAGTGAGATTTGTCCCAAAAATGAGAGCGCTTAACCGTCCACCAAGTACATCCCTTCCTGTTCCATAAGAAGGCAACACAAGAAGAGGAGGTCATTGTGTCTCATCCTGACCATTTGATCATGCATGAGTATAGCAAACGATGGTTAGAGAAACAAATAATCAAAGAATATAGTTTTACTCTTTTATAAGTAGTGTATACCTCAATTCTGTTTGTGGTAATTAATTACAAACTATATATATGGATAATTGGCTAGTTACAACAGAAATGAAGATTTGAAATCTAGATATATTTGCTAAAAACACAAAAAAACTGGCTAACAGTTGAGCTACAAGGATCTTGTCAGCTACAAATACTAACTTAAGTTAGTGTTTTCCCTTGTTTTCAGCTTCGGATCAAGCAAAGGCCAATACATTTTATGACAAGTTGATTTTAGCAGTTCCTTGCTTTTCAATTATCATGCTATAATGGTTCTGGTTTAATTTCATGGCCAAAACGTGAGGGTGTTTTCAAATTTAATGTAAAAGGAAAAATGTAAATAACCCCCCCCCCCCCTCAACTATTAGTGTGTTTGAAATAGCTTATTTTCTTTTAATTATTTTGTTCAAAACAAGTTCACAACCAAACTTTTTTCATCTAACAAAACGATTAAACTTTAAATAAATAAAACAAACAAACAAACTTTATACCTGTGTTCCAAGAATAACAGCATCTTTTTCAATAAAAAGGGTGAAATGGCTGGTGAGATTAAAGCTTCCAGTTTACCATCTTCCAGGTGGTACAATAAGTTGTGCCCCACCATCCAATGCATATCTGCTTAGATTACGAATTGCAGCATTAAAAACCTTTGTGTTTAGTGTTTTTCCATCACCAACTGCTCCAAAATTGTCAAAACTGCAGTATGCTTTCTACAATTTAGTGCCTGATACACTAAATTTTTGCTATGTAAACTGCATTCTGCAACTCTTAAATTTAGCATTCCCAAGATAACAATCGCTGAGAGAACGTGTACAATTGTTATCAGTTATCGTGTCAACTTTTATTTCCCTCTAATAAGAAGGAAGAAATGCTAAGTTCCGTATCACTTGCACAACAAATTTTAAGTGGTAAGTTGTTACTGGTTTTAATCTGAACCTCATCACTAAAATTTTTTTTTTTTACCTATCAGTAATAGTAAGTATCAATCTGGTTTCTGATATTTGTTGTGAAAATGTTATGAATTACCATTTCTCTTAAAAAAAAATCATAAAATAAAAATTTTATAAATAAAAGTATAAATAGAAGTATTACATCTACAACATTTTCATAATACTTTCACAACAAATCATATGTCGTAAGTTGTTATTGTTTCTTATTTGAACTCATCACTGAAATAACTTTTTTGCCTACTCTGTGACAACTGATAACAAATTGCCACCTATGATTTATTGTAAAAGTGTTGAGAAAATATTAAGTACGTAACATTTCTCAATTACAAAACCAAGAAAATATTGTATTAAAACCTAAACACAAAGCAAGAAAACTTAGTCGTTTGGGGAAAACGTACATTGGTTTTGAACTTTAGAGATAGCCCCATGTTGTGAGAAGACTTAAGGAAGAGAATGTTTAAGATTGATTTTCATTATAGAAGAAATTAAGAGGGAATTTATAGAGTTGTGGGGTGAATTTTGGAAGGATATCTGCGTCACATCTATCTTCGGGATGGTCATATAGAAAATCACGTATTCTATTTCCATTTTTTTTGCAGAGAATTAACTTCATTTATTTATATATAAAAATTATTTCATGATTATAAAAATATATATAAATTAATTCACTTTTTTTATTTGAAAGGAAAATTTTAATAGAGTGTCAGGTTAAAGTTAGGTACCCCTTTTCAGGTGTTATACATTAGATGTTTGATGTTATCTTTTGTAAATAAGAAAAAAAACTGTTAAATTCAGTTATGTAATTTCCATCGTTTCAGTTATATTGTTGGTCAATGTTGTTATATAATTAAATAAAATGTACATGAGTAATTTAAGTAATTGTATATATTTATGAGAAATATGTGTAAAAAGAAGAGAATTGTTCTGTTAATCTTGACTTAGTTGAGTTTTCTGGGCAGGGGTAGTTAGTTTGCCAATTGTTGGATTGGGTGTTGCCTATATTGGTTAGGGGCGTATTGTGGGTGGGAATTTGGTTTTGCTGTCCCTTTTTGGCAGTTCAGTTGAACTGTTTTCTTACTTTTTTTTAGTTGATAAGATTTGCTTATTCAGAAACTAAAAAAGATTTATGATTTTATTATTTGACCCTTTTTTTGGAAAGCTTAAATATTTGACCTAAAATTTTATTTTCATCGCCACGTGATTAATCTTGAACAAGGATGGTTGATTGATTTCAATGACAAGTGCATCAAAAATTTCTTTAGATTGTTGAGAAATTATTAATTTATTACTGTCATAGTAAAGAGAGTTCAACCCTTCCTAAAACCCTGATAAGTTTACAAGTTACAACTTGTGTTATTTCTTCATTTTTAAAGTTTCAAAATATTTTAAAATTATAAAATATACCCTTAACTAAACCCTAATCATGATTTGGTGATCAGGAATAATGCTAAACTAAAATAAAATAAAAAAAGTTTCTCCTATTAAAAAAAAAAAAACCAAAAACAAAATCTTCCACTAACTATGGTTAGGATTTGGTCAAAGGAATTTTTTTTTCAAAATTTGAAATATTCCACCCATTAATATTAGAGAAGTTCTAGGTCTATAATATTTTCACAACACTTTCATAACAAATTCTAGATAGCAGTTGTTACAGATTTTTAATTTAAATTCACCACTGAAAATAATTTTTTACCTAGTACTAGCAACAACCTGTCACCTGAAATTTATTGTGAACATAGCATTTCTTGTTAAGCCCTTAGCATTAGATAAAAAAATTTTAGCTCAATAGTCCCTCTCTCAACTGAGAGTTTTCACGCCTACCAAGGTATCATGGACGCTCATACCCAAATTTCTCTCCTTTCCGCCATCACTCTATCCCATTCTCCACTTATTAGTCTAAATCCCTTGTACTCTTCACCTATCATAGTCCTTTCCTATCACTATTACACCCAAGGTTGTCAAAATCGGGATTATACGTAGGATCGTGGGAGATAGGTAGGATCGTGAATCATAGAATCGGATCGTGGATCGTAAAATTTTACCTATTTTCAGATTTTAAGCAAAAAAACCTATTGATAGTGACTCTGTATGTTATATAATCACTTAAAATATGAATCCATCCATTAAAAAGAAAAAAAATTGCATCATAAAATGTAATTTGCACGTACTACATCATTCTTATGTCATTCTAACAAAACAAAATATATTTAACTTTTGACATAATGTATCCTACAAGTTCAGTACATGTTTAATTAGCAACTAAGTACCAAAATATTATCTACACATATGGAAAATGTTTTCCAAATTCTAAGTTCCAAATCCAATATAAGTTAGGCTAGTTAGCATATAAAAACTAGCTAACTACAAATTTACAATATGTAATCCAAAAGAGAATACTCAATCTAAGGTAAACTAGCTAATTATAAATATGAAATCCAAAAGAGAATTCTCATTCTAAGGTTCTAATAATCTAATCACTGTCATTGTCATATCCCATTTCATCATCTATATCCTTCCTAGTATCAACATCCATGACGTAATCATCGAAATCTCTAACTCTCTCGAAACTAGGTGGGGGCCCATCACTACCATCATCATTAGAACCATCATCATTCTCATGATATTCATCACTAACATCACGAACTAGCACCCTTTTTCCTTTGTTAGCAACTCTTGAAACCTCATCATCACCTAACATTGATAACCAAATACACAAATTTTTTTGATAAGTAAAGTATACAAATATAAATTAGTGATCAGTGGTCACACATTAAAACCATATATAGGTAACTTGTATAAATATTAGCTATAAAGAAAGGCTTTAAAGTTATAAATTAATATTTTCATTATCTTCATCAAAATCTGCACTATCATCTTCGGAATCTACACCATCTGCTGCTAGCCACTCATCATCAAAAGACAAATTCTCCAAACCAATTTCTTCTTTTGTACTCAATGGTTTAGCTCTTTTCTCTTTTATCTACAAGTTGTACATAACGAAGACCAAGTCATTCATTTTTTTCTAGTGTAAGCGATTTCTCCTTTTTGAATGTACCTATAGTTGTAACAATTTTAATTGAGAATTCTCAAACAGAGGGGAGGGGGAAGAAACAAACTTTTAACTAAGAAAGAAAATGGAAAATCATCTTGTCATAATATACCAAAGTCATTTGGTCTTACCATTTCAAACGCTTTCCAATTTCTTTCACAACTAGATGAGCTACATGTTAAGCTCAATATTCTTATATCAAATTTTTTCAATTCAGGACTGTCATCTCCATATGAATCCCACCACTCAGCTGATACATATATGAATTATAATATCTTAGTCTTAAGAATATAATCTACAACTAATAAAGATGAATTTGAATGTAAATCAAAAAAATGAAAAACAAAATTGTTACCTGGCTGTTTAGTATTTTTGGTTAGTATGGCAACTTCAATACCAAAGAGTCCCTTTGCTTCTTTGAATTTTTCAAGTTGGACATCTATTTTTTTCCTATCACCAACTTCTGGAACCATTCGTTGAAGACATGTATATAGTCCTAATTTATTATCTAGAACCCGAATCAAAAGCAAGATCATAATGAATAGAAGGGTTCAAATAGTATCCCGTAGTAGGAAAAGGCCTATGAAGTTGTATTTCCGATCGATCACCAATAATATCTCATATCTCTTTATAACTACAATTTAAAACAGTGGATATTATATTAAAAAAACAATGACTATATATTTAATAAGCTAATGAATTAAAAACAAATGTAAGTTTAAGGAAGGTATAAATAAAATGGTTACCTCTTTTGAACATAACTGAAATTTTTCAATATTTCTTCTTTTGCTTTTTCCATTTCTAGATAAATGAATCCCATTGGAGGTGTATCAGAGTCAACCATGCAAAATACCTTTAAAAGGGGTATTGCAGCCTTCAAGCATTTGACAACAAGTCGCCAAAAGCCGTTGTTATCCATAACTATGGCATTAATTATTTTCCCTTCTTTTGTTTTTGCAAATTTACTACACCTCCATTGTTCTGAAGAAAACATTGTCATCAATTCTCCTTTGAACTCATTAAGGCCTGACAATGTCAAATATGATGTTGCAATTCTAGTGGCAACAGGTCTAATCAATTCCCTCCCTTTAGTGAAATCCCACAACCAATTTAAAAGCACAGCTTTAGAATATATGTATGTTGTAATCTTCTTCCCCTTTGCAATTGTGTACTTATGGTCCTTAATCTTTTTTTCAAAATTCTCAATTATCAAATCCAAGCAATGGGTAGCACTTGGAGTCCAAAACAAGCACTTTGTCTTCTACCTCAACATCTCTCCAGCTAGTTTGTAGTTTGTAGCATTGTCAGTCACCAATTGCACAACATTCTACTCTCTAACCCTATCCACAACTTCATCCAACATTTGACAAACTTTTGCAGCTATTTTAGATATGTTAGATGTGTCTATAGAGTATAGGAAAATGGTTCCTTTGGGACTATTCACCAAAAAATTACAGATGGATCTCCTTTTCTTATCAGACCAGCCATCAGACATAATTGAACAACCTGTTTTTTTCCATTCAACCTTATATTCTTCAAGCATTTGTTGTGTAAAATCTACCTCTTTCTTCAAGCATGTCACCCTAATCTCATGATAGGAAGAAGGCTTGAGGCCAATTCCACATTTTGAAATCATATCAATCATTCGCAAAAATTTCGGATTTTTGACACAATTAAAAGGGATGGCACTAGTGTAGAAGAATCTAGCAATTTGTTGGATCACTATATCACGTTCTCCTTTTTTAAACATACGATTCATTGTTGCTTTTTTTTTTAACAAACTTATCCATGGAACCTATGTGTCTGCCCCTCCCTTTTGATGAATGTAGTTGTTGTACTTCAACTAATTCATCATCACTGCCATCATCCTCTTCTTCTATAGTATACCACCTTTTCTTTTTTATAGATGCTTCAGCTTGGACATTCAAAACAGCCATAAATGTTTCCTTCACCTTTCCTAGCACACTAGGACAAGCTGAAACATTTTTCCTAGTCCCAGTTAAACGATGCTTTAGCCGATATATGCCCCCACTATAGCCGATATATGCCAAAGCCAAATGGTAGGATCGATAGAATCTCATACGATCCTACAATCCTATACGATTCTACACGATCTTACCATTTTTGCCCTGCTACTATTTAAACTTTTTGGTGAGGTGGGGTTGTAAAGTCGTGCGATTTTGACAACCATGATTACACCCACTTTTTTTATGTATCTTGGAACATTGTGTTACACAATTCCAAGGTGCTAAACCCCTTTCTTGCCTTTGCTCTGTCCTTCTCATAACAAAATAACCCTTCACTTTTATGCTTCTTCCCTTTCTTCTTTTCCTTATTCACTTTACCTTCCCCCAAACTTGGGTTCTTTTTGAATTCTAACTGTTTTCCTTTTTGTTTTGGTTCTCTAAGTAACACTCTTTCTTAAGTCATTCTCCTTGTCTTGTTCACTTGTTCTCTGAACATGGAGGACCATATAATAATACATGAGTCTGAATGGACTAAAAGCAGTGGGTCAGATGTTAGTGGTGGCCCCCTTGCTGTGCATTCAGACTCATCCTCACAGAACAGTGATGCAAAAGAAATTCCCTTTGCAAGACACTTATGATTGAAGCAGATCCTGACAATGTGGACATGCAACAAGATTTCTGGAGCGATTTTGCTATTGGCTTCATCCTTGACTACAGGAAGTTCTTAGTTCCTTACTTAGAGCAAGTAATCAACATTGCATGGCGAATCAGAGGAGGGGTTTCAGTTGTAGGTAAAGATTATTTCTTTTACTTAATTCGGTTTGAATTTGAGGAGGAGGATTTAGATCATATGTATGCTGAAGGACCTTGGGCAATGGATGGTGCCTTCCTTGTTCTAGAGAAATGGAGGCCAAACTTGGCTCTCAATAGATTATAGTTAAACTATGTCTCCATTTGGGTACAACTCCATGGCTTACCATTGGAGTACCAGTACCCTGAAATAGCTAAAAGGATGGGTCATATGATCGGGCTCTTCAAAAGGGTAGATTGGGAGGATCGTATACCCCGAAATATCAAATTCATGCGTGTCAGAGTGAGGTTGGACCCATGGATGCTAGTTACCTCAGGTTTTATATTAAGGTTAGATGATGGCTCTAGGACATGGATACAATGTCGTTATGAAAGGATGCACAAATTATGCACTAGGTGTGGTTTGATTGGCCATACAAGGGATCAATGCAATGAGAGCATGAATGAAATTGAAAGAATGCTTATTCGCCAGAAGCATAGGTGATGATGCCGAAAATATCACCAGTGAGTTGCAAGCACCCTCCGCCTAGAGTTATTCCTGCAAAAAGAAAACAATGGACCTAAAGAGAGCACCGGTGTGGTGCCGGCCAAAAACCCTCCGAAGGTCAAGTTAGAATCTTGTGTCTTTTACCCTAGAGTGCCAGAGTAAAGAATATTATGCGTACCTTTTGCCGTGGGGTTTTGGATGTATTTATAGAGATGTAGAATTGACCTTTTTTCCTTAATCATCAAGCTCTTTCCTTTCATGACTAAAACTTTTTCCTTATGAAATTCCTTTGATTAAGGCTAACATGTAGCGCAAGTATTCTTCGTATCCACGCTTGTGTGGATCTCACACAGGGCCACGTCAGCCCTAGTCGCATAGCGTGGATTGGGTTGGCCTGGAGAACGACACGTGATTTTCCCTGTCCGTCCGTCACCCATCTGTCCCCTTTAGGTCGCAGTGCCCGTCACCTTCCATACCGTCATGTTTATTTCATCCTTATCAGTTGCCCCTCATTCCATGATACCGTCATCAACACAAAGCGGTTTCATGGAATGACGGTTAAAAAACTATGACAGACAGGCTGGATTCGGACATAAATGCTTGAGGACACGTGGGGAGGTTTAAGTGGTTGTTCGCTGGAACCGATGCGTCGCTTTGTTTCCCGCGCTATCACCTCTATATATATCACCCTCGGTGCCCACTTTTACACTTTTCGCAAACCTTTCTGCTGTTGAGAGCGCTACCGTCAACCTCGTTCCAAGAGCAACCGTCTCCTTTGGGCAATCGCGAAGCAACATCTTGACAACTTACCCGTCGTGGTTTCTTGCCGTTCAACAGTAAGTTACTCTTTTAAATGTTTTTTATCTATTCTTATTGTTAGTCCCGTTGTCGGCACAAATCTAGAGCCTTAGGTTTCCTTTACCCGTCATATGTAGGTGTCAGATGTCTAGTGAGGCGTCAAGTAGTCAGTCCTGTACCCGCGAGGGAGCGGGTTACGAAGAGGTGTTCTCGTCAGGTCGAGCAGACCAGGACACCTCCAGCGAGGAGAGGGAACCGTCATCAAGCTCTCCTTCCCATGAGGAAGACGAAGGGCAGGATGGGAATGGGTCAGAGTATGACTCGTCCGATAACCTAGACGGTGTCGACCCGCCTATTCAATCTGTCATTAGACCTGACGGCTTCAGGGAGTTCGCCCTGCTGCCCTTGTGGACGGTGAATGACTTCGTGTCGACTATTATGCCGGCGCACTTCAACACACTTAGGCAGAAATATCAAATACCTGACACCATATCCATCCGTCTACCATTCAAATCGGAAAAATGTTATTACCACGGCCTCGAAGACGTCGGTGTCTATGAGCAAATGCTAAAAGCGGGTCTCCGATTCCCCTTAAGTGCGTTGCACCGTCGTCTCCTTCAATACCTAGGTCTAGCCGTCGCTCAGATATCTCCGAACGCATGGAGGGTATTCCTGAGCGTCGAGGTTCTGTATGGCGTCATGTCTGACGGAGCCAGACGGTTAACAGTGGAAGAATTTTTTCATTGTTACCGTCCGTCAGAAATCACGAAGTCTAAAGGAATGTACAGCTTCGTACCGAGGAGTCCGGCACTCAGGCTAGTATCCGAGACCCCAGACTCCAATCGTAACTGGAAGGGTCGTTACTTCTTCCTTCGAGGGGATAATTGGATGTGTCGTCCAGGCGACGACGATTACATGCCGGTTGATAAAACGTGGGGCATAATGCCCCTGTCTGGTACGAGCCCGTCTATTCATTATCCGTCATTTATTTCATGAATTTTCTCTTAACTCCTTTTTTTTTTTTTAGCAAGAGACCGTCCGCCTATCTCGACCGAACAGTTTGGTTTCTTAGAGAAAATTTTCCAAAAGACAAAGTTATCTGAACGGACCTGGTCGAGGCTCGTCACCTTGGACACATTGCACTGGTACTGTGACGGTCCTGAACCCACACACGCCGCTAGAAGATACGACACAGGTGTACGCAAACGTAAGTGCTGAAATCCCTCCGTCGACAACTTGACTTTTTTTTTTTTTTTTTTTTTATTGACCGTCTTCCTTTTGCAAAAATGGACGATGCTAGGAGACGGGCGCTCATCAAACAAGCAGCCAAGAAGAAGGGGGGCGATGCTTCAAAGGTAGATCCGTCGCAGCCCGCACTTAAGAGGCCATCCGTTGATAGGTGGGACCGTCACTCTAAGAAGCAAAAACTCGTGACGGGTCTACCTGCCGGTCAGGGGTCCGGCATGGCAAAACCCGCCCCTAAGCTTGGGATCGGTAAGGGGAAGGGTTTGATGACCAACCCGGACCCCGTGAAGGAGAAACCCCCCGTCCTGCTTCGTGAAGACCCCCAATACGCTCTCCGTCATATAGGTTCCATCATCACTGATGAAGATTATGAAGACTTGGGGAACCATGCCACCGAGACTATGGGGGAGACTTGTTTGTATAGTTTAGCCCAGGTTTGCTTCCGTCATAATCTCATTCCGTCCTCACTTTGGTTTAATTCTTTTTCCGTCATGAATTGACTTATCCTCGAACCGTCGCAGGGTGTGTTAATGGCTAAGGGATTATCTGACCGTTGCCTGGCTCAGGAGAGAGCCCTTGAGCGGGTTCGCGCTAAGGCGAAGGCGACGACAGAAGAGCTGGACGAGCTGAAGTTGTGGAGAGTTCGTCATGAGAAGAAACTGACACTTTTGAGCAAGCTCGCGAAAATTTGGAGAAGGAGGTTGAGCTGCTTAGGAAGACGGTGAAATCTCATGACGACGATATCCAGCGGGCAAAAATTAAAGCCGTCAAGGAGTACCGAGATTCCGACGCACTTATAGCGGAGTTGGGTTCCTCTTTTAATGACGGGTTCGATGATTGCCTCCGTCAGGTGAAGGCATCATTCCCTGATTTGGACTTGGCTCATATCACAATAGATACTGAAGCCCGAACCCCTGCTCACACCGTTGACTCTGAAGGGACCGAGGAACTCTTCGGCGAGGTTCCAGACGACGACGGGGTTGCTAAGGTTTCGGAAGGAACAACCGTCGTTGAGCCTGTCCAGCCGTTGCCTGAAGCTCCTGAGGAACCCGTCATTGTTAAAGATTAGTTTAACTTGTATTTATGAGGAACAAGTTTATTTTCTGTATTCTGTTAAACTCTTTTGAACTCCTTTTAGTTGAATTGTATGGTATTATTTGTAATCCTTTGATAATCCGTTCATATGTTGATCCGTCGTTTTAATCTCTTGCATGATATGCACTGACGTTATCCGTTCACTATTTTTGGACTGTTTGGTTTCGTTTTTGAACTCATTAGTAGATCCGTCTACTATATGGCCAGGAGGCTTTTGTCCCTCTACACTACCCGTCCATTTTGGCGACATAGATTTTTTCATCTTTTAAATGATCCGTCCACTTTGTGGACTTGTAGGTTTCTCACCCTTCGGGTGATCCGTCCACTTTGTGGACTTGTAGGTTTCTCACCCTTTGGGTGATCCGTCCACTTTGTGGACTTGCAGGTTTTTCACCCTCTGGGTGATCTGTCCACTTTGTGGACTCGTAGGTTTCTCACCCTTTGGGTGATCCGTCCACTTTGTGGACTCGCAGGTTTCTCACCCTTTGGGTGATCCGTCCACTTTGTGGACTTGTAGGTTTTCACCCTTTGGGTGATCCGTCCACTTTGTGGACCTGTAGGTTTCTCACCCTTTGGGTGATCCGTCCACTTTATGGACTTGTAGGTTTTTTACCCTTTGGGTGATCCGTCCACTTTGTGGACCTGTAGGTTTCTCACCCTTTGGGTGATCCGTCCACTATGTGGACTTGTAGGTTTTTCATCAGCATGCATTTTAAAAATTCCTCTCATAAGTTCAACCGACCAAATTGTCAATGGAATAGAAAAACCGAGCTCTAAAAAGAGAAAAACTGAGTTCTGAAAAGCAAAAGCTATAACTGTCTAAAATTAAACTGAAAAGTAAGGCAAACTGAAAACTAAGGCAATAGGTATTGTGACTGCTACACTATTGGTAGTACTTCTTCAGGTGCTCCGTGTTCCAGGGATGGCCCAATTTCTTTCCGTCTATTGTCTCCAAATAGTACGTTCCTTTCCTGCGCCATGAGATGATTCTGTACGGGCCTTCCCAGTTGGGACCTAGCTTTCCCAATGATGCATCCTTCGTAGCGCCAAGCACTTTTCGTAATACTAGATCTCCAACCTTGAAGTCCCGGTGTCGAACCTTAGAGTTGTAATGTTTTGCCATCATGTCCTGGTACTGCGCCAGTCTTTGGGCCGCTGTTGCCCTGACTTCGTCTACAAGGTCAAGCTCTAGACGTAATGCCTCAACATTCTTGCTCTCATCATAGCTTTCCACGCGGTAGCTCGTCAACCCCACTTCTGCCGGTATGAGGGCTTCTGCACCAAACGCCAATCGAAACGGTGTCTCTCTTGTTGGCGTTCTTGCCGTCGTTCTGTACGCCCATAGGACACTTGGTAGTTCATCCGGCCATATGCCCTTTGCCCCCTCGAGCCGGGTCTTGATGATCTTTAACAAGGACCGGTTCGTGACTTCAACTTGTCCGTTGGCCTGTGGATGACCGGGCGACGAGTAGTGATTCTTGATTCCCAGCTGAGAACAAAAGTCTCGGAACGCATCGTTGTCGAATTGCTTTCCGTTGTCCGACACGAGCACTCTCGGGATCCCATATCGGCAAATAATATTTTTCCATACAAAGTTGCGAATATTTTTCTCCGTGATAGTAGCAAGAGCTTCTGCTTCCACCCACTTGGTGAAGTAGTCGATACCAACTACCAAGAACTTCAGTTGTCTTGCCGCTATTGGAAATGGACCCATGATGTCTAACCCCCATTGTGCGAACGGCCATGGGGCCGTCATGGGTGTGAGTTCCTCCGTTGGCTGCCTAATAAGATTGCCGAACCGTTGACACTTATCGCAGGCTCTCACGTACGTATGGGCATCCTTCTGCATTGTTGGCCAGTAATACCCTGCTCGGAGCAGCTTGTGTACCAGAGACTTTGACCCTGAGTGGTTTCCACAAATCCCTTCATGAACTTCCCTCATTACATAGTCTGCTTCGTCATGGCCTAGGCATCTAAGATATGGTCGGGAGAATCCTCTTTTGTAGAGGATGCCTTTAATCAGTATGAATCGGGCAGCCCTTACTTTCAATTTCCTTGCTTCTTCCTTCCCGTCTGGTAGCTTGCCGTCCTTGAGGTACGCCACAATTGGAACCGTCCAATCATCTTTAGTGGTTAATTCCTGCACCTGAATGTTATCTAGTAACGACGAATATTGGACGAAGGACAATACCTACTCTGGGACGACCATAGGTTCAGCCGAAGCAGCCTTCGCGAGTCGATCCGCTTCTTGATTATCTTCTCTCGGGATTTGAGTTATCTTGAATTGGAGGTCAGTCGTTCGACCCTTCACTTCTCCGAGGTACCTCCTCATTCGTTCATTCCTACAATCATAGCTCCCGTCAACTTGACTAGCTACAATTTTGGAATCGGTGTAGACTATTGCCTTCCTAGCCCCAGCCGCTACTGCAAGCTCCAATCCCGCCACCAGGGCCTCATACTCCGCTTTGTTATTTGTTGTGGGGAATTCCAGACGGATCATGCATTCAATCTTATCCCCTTCTGGGCTGTGGAGTACAACTCCGACTCCTCCCGCATGCCTATTGGAGGACCCGTCAATGTGAATTCTCCACGTGGGCGTTTCTTCTGCCCCCTGCTTCTCAGGAGTAGTGAATTCTGCGATGAAGTCTGCTAATATTTGCCCTTTCATTGCTGTTCGTGGCTGGTATCGGACATCGTACTCACTTAACTCAATTGCCCATAAGGCCATCCGTCCGGAAGTTTCTGGATTAGTCATTGCCCTCCGCAGGGGCTGGTCCGTTAGGACTATAATGGCGTGTGCTTGAAAATAAGGCTTCAGTTTTCGTGCTGCGGTTATCAGAGCGAAGGTAAGTTTCTCCATCCGTGGATATCTCTCCTCTGCACCCCTTAGCGCCCGGCTTACAAAGTACACGGGCCTCTGTATCTTTCCTTCCTCCCTGATGAGAGCTGCACTTACGGCTGCTGACGAGACGGCAAGGTAGAGGTACAATTCCTCCCCTGGTACGGACGGACTAAGCAGCGGCGGGGCGGAGAGGTATTCTTTTAATTTCTCAAATGCCTTTTGGCATTCATCCGTCCATTCGAAGGATCTTCTTAGTGTTTTGAAGAAAGGCAGACACTTGTCCGTTGCTCTTGATACAAACCTGTTCAGAGCTGCTATCTTCCCTGTCAAACTTTGCACTTCCTTCACCGTCCTCGGAGGAGACAGATCCATAATTGCTTTCACTTTCTCGGGGTTGACCTCAATGCCACGCTGGGACACCATGAACCCTAAGAACTTTCCAGCAGTTACTCTGAATGCGCATTTGCTTGGGTTCAGCTTCATCTTGTACGTTCGAAGAGTGTCGAAAGTCTCCTGGAGGTCCCTCAGATGATCCGACACCTTTACGCTTTTTACCAACATGTCATCTACGTAGACTTGGACGTTCCGGCCAATCTGGTGCTCGAACATTTTGTTCATTAATCGTTGGTATGTGGCTCCTGCATTCTTGAGCCCGAATGGCATCACCTTGTAGCAAAAAAGCCCTTGACTCGTCACAAATGATGTCTTCTCTTGATCTGCCTTCTCCAACTTAATCTGGTTGTACCCCGAGAAGGCGTCCATGAAGCTCAACAACTCATGTTTTGCGGTAGAGTCCACTAAGGCGTCAATGCGTGGGAGCGGGTAACTGTCTTTAGGGCACGCTCTATTCAGATCCGTGAAGTCGACGCACATTCTCCACTTCCCATTTGACTTTTTGACCATCACTACGTTCGCCAGCCAGTCTGGGTAGTAGACCTCCCGTATAAAGTTTGCTTCCCGTAGCTTCTGAACTTCCTCTGCTGCGGCACGATCCCGTTCGGGGGCAAACACGCGCTTCTTTTGTCGAACTGGAGAGAACGAAGGCGACACGTTCAATTTATGGACTATGACTGTTGGATCTATCCCGGGCATGCCGTCGTGGCTCCACGCAAATACGTCTTGGTTCTCTTTGAGGAATAGCAGTAGCGCATGTCGAACCGTTTGGTCAACCGAGGTTCCTATCCTGGTGGTCCGTTCGGACCGTAAGTCGTCCAATTGCACCTCTTCCAATTTCTCCACGGGTTCTGCCGCTGCTCTTTGTTCTTCGACGTTCATTACTTGTGTCTGGTCATCCATCTCCATCATGGCCACATAACATTCCCGTGCGGCCACCTGATTTCCGCGCAGTTCTCCAACCCCATGTTCGGTGTGGAACTTGACCATCAGATGGTAGGTGGAAGTGACGGCCTTCCATGCGTTGAGTGTGGGTCGTCCGAGTATGGCATTATACGCTGAGGAGCAATCAACCACTAGGAAGGAAACGTCCTTGGTTATTTGCTGCGGATAGTCTCCTACCGTCACCGATAATGTGACGGATCCTAAAGGCTGGACCCGGGTTCCCCCGAAGCCAACGAGAGGCGTGCATGCCGGGACGAGTCGCTCTCTTGCAATCCCCATCTGTTGGAACGCGGGGTAGTAAAGGATGTCCACTGAGCTCCCATTGTCCACCAGGACTCGGTGGACGTTGAAGTCTCCGACCTGTATGCTAACCACCAGTGCGTCGTCATGAGGGTGGTGAAGGCGCCGGGCCTCGTCTTCAAAAAACTCGATACTGGAGTCGTTCCGTCGCGTTCTTTCCAGTGAAGGTCCCGTCGACTGGACATTTTGTACCGTCCGTAAATAGGTCTTTCTGGCCTTTTTGGACGATCCTGCTGTAGCGTTGCCCCCCATTATCATCCGTATGTCTGCTACCGGTGGTCTGGGACGCTCGTTTTCCCTCCTCGGATTCTGCTCCTGGGGTTGATCAGTTCTTTCCTTCCTTACGAACCTCTGCAACCTTCCCTGCCTTATAAGTGCTTCGATCTGTTGCTTCAAGTCATAACAGTCCGTCATATCATGACCGTGGTCACGGTGAAAACGGCAATATCTATCTCTTGGTCTCTTGTTCGGATCTCCCTTCAACTTGCCGGGAATGTCAAGCTTCCTTCATCTTTGATTTGCATTATCACTTGGTCAATTGGGGCTGTGAGGGGGGTGAAGCTTGTAAACTTCCCCGAAGGTGGTTTGGGTCTCCGGTCTTCCCGTCGATCTCTGGTTCTAGCCACTTTTCGTCCGTTGTCTGGTTTCACATCCTCCTGTCTTTCCCTTTTCTTTGGTTTATAGTCGTCTCTGGCTAGCAAGGCATCCTCCGCGTTCATATACTTCGTCGCCCTGTAATATACATCGGACATAGTCTTTGGGTCATTTTTGCATAGAGAGAACAAGAACTTACCCTCTCGCAGTCCGTTCGTGAACGCTGCCACAAGTATCTTGTCATCTGCCTCATCTATCGAGAGTGATTCTTTGTTAAAACGGGCTATATAAGACCTCAATGTCTCGTCTTCTCGTTGCTTAATACCTAGTATGCATGTAATAGACCTCTTGTGCCGATGACTTCCAATGAAGTGCGATACAAACTGCGCACCTAATTCCTTAAAAGTGCCAATGGAATTGGGCGTCAGCCTACTGTACCAATCCCTTGCAGGCCCTTTCAGGGTGGTGAGGAAAGCCCTGCACATGATTTCGTCCGGTACACCCTGAAGATGCATTAGGGTTCTGAAAGACTCCAGGTGATCCAACGGGTCCTTGGATCCATCATAGTTTTCCACATGGGGCATGCGAAATTTTGCAGGAACGGGGCATGAATTTACCAACGCTGTGAATGGTGAATCCGTTCTGTGGACAAGGTCATCCAAGTTGCTGGATACCCGTCCTTTAAGGGCGTTCATCATCGCATCCATTCGTTCCCTCATCTCCTGCATTTCGGTGGCTATGTGAGTCGGCACAGCGTCTAAGGCAAGTGGTTGATTGGTTTCTTGTCGCTCGGGTCTAGTCGGAGCATTGCTGCCCTCAGGTCTTTCCGCGTTCCTTCCTTCAGGACTAACGCCCTCCTGATCTTCCTGTGGTGCACTCTGGTGTGCAGTCACCTGCCGCAACTGCTCTTCCAAATCATGATTCTGCTTAGTGAGGCGCTCAACCACCGCCGCAAGCGTTTGGACCTGCCTCTCCAGAGCGGTGGCGTGCGGTTCGTCGCCTTGATTGTTATTCGTGGCCATCGATCGGGTGAGTGCCATGCAACTCTTTGTCTCAGGGGTAAAGCGAGGCTAAAATAGTCGGAAGATTTTCTTCTTCTATTCTGTTATTTCCCACAGACGGCGCCAACTGATGATGCCAAAAATATCACCAGTGAGTTGCAAGCACCCTCCGCCTAGAGTTATTCCTGCAAAAAGAAAACAATGGACCTAAAGAGAGCACCGGTGTGGTGCCGGCCAAAAACCCTCCGAAGGTCAAGTTAGAATCTTGTGTCTTTTACCCTAGAGTGCCAGAGTAAAGAATATTATGCGTACCTTTTGCCGTGGGGTTTTGGATGTATTTATAGAGATGTAGAATTGACCTTTTTTCCTTAATCATCAAGCTCTTTCCTTTCATGACTAAAACTCTTTCCTTATGAAATTCCTTTGATTAAGGCTAACATGTAGCGTAAGTATTCTTCGTATCCACGCTTGTGTGGATCTCACACAGGGCCACGTCAACCCTAGTCGCATAGCGTGGATTGGGTTGGCCTGGAGAACGACACGTGATTTTCCCTGTCCGTCCGTCACCCATCTATCCCCTTTAGGTCGCAGTGCCCGTCACCTTCCATACCGTCATGTTTATTTCATCCTTATCAATAGGATTCAGAGGCTACACCAAATACAATATGGTTATGATTCTCTGGATCCCCACTTTCATAATGAGCTTAGGGTCTTTATGATAGGAGAAGGCACTAGACTGCTCAGGCCCGCTATGGAAACATGAATCCCAATCACCATAGGCAACATCACTACCCCCATAACAATTCAAACGGTGGATAACATGCAACATATCCAACCCCTCCACCACAAGATGAACATAATCCTGATCCCTTTGACCCAGACACACCCTCTATACCGATCCCAAATAGCCAACCCCCAAACCCAGCTCCTAATATGGTTCCACAACTAGAATTGAACCATGCAACTTTAAACTCAGCTATCCACTCCTTCTCATTTGGAAATAATCCAATCCCACCCATGCCTGTTAACTCCCCTACCTCATCCACTGAACAACACCAAAACAGAGACACTGGACACAATATGCCTACTAATCAAGGTTTTCATGTTACCCAAATTCATTGACAGGAGCAAAAGGACACTTCCACCTTCACCATGTAGCCTCTGTGGACAGTGGCAGGCAACTCTTCTCTTCAGTGGACATGGGTTGAAGGGAATAGACCCTTTATAACGACTAAGAATTGAGAGACAGTACAAGGCTAGATACGGATACAAAGAGTGAATCGAAAAATAGCCATCATGCTTAACTTGGACAAGCTAAATGAGGATCATCCTGAATGGGTACGTAGAGATGCATGGAATAAAGGACAAATTCCAGAATCAACAGACCCATTGATAGACCATGTGGTCTATAAGGTCAACGGAGAAAGAATGAGGTTTGAAATAGGTAGCTCCAGTGCTGGGCCTAGGATCCAAAGGTCCCAAGTTGTGGGCCAAAGTCAGTCTCTAACATTACATACCACAGAATCATTAGTGGCAGAAACCCAAAGCCACACTGTTAGCCTAGACACTAGACTGGATAACATCATCACCTCGGATCCTTTTGGCCTAGGCCCAGGCCCACCCTCTCCAATTTCAACAAGTTTAGACCCAAGGCATTTACTAAGCTTATATTTTAATGAGTGGCTGGAGACAAGATGTGGCACATCAAGGAAAAGGCTTGGAACAGAACTAGGAAGGCTAGGCAGGAACATTCGGCAAAGACTGCTTTGTGGATTCTTCCCCAAGGATGAATAATAGGGAGGATGCGGATTTTGTCATGGAAAGACTTGATAGGGTCTTTGCTAGTGTAGAATGGGTCAACAGATACCCTTTATACTCTCTTAGAATTCTGCCTATAATCCGCTCTAACCATGGAACAATCCTTCTAGATTTGGAAGTTCAAGGCCCTTTCAGGAAAAGACCCTTTAGATTTGAACACGTGTGGCTTACCCACTCCAGTTGCAGAGAGATGATTCAACGGGCATGGAATGTGCAGTCTCATGGTTCTAGGGCTGCTCAGTTGAGAAACAAGATTTCAAATGTGAAAGAGACAACTTTAGAGTGGAATAGAGAGGTGTTTGGAAAGGTAGAGAATGAAATCAAGTTGAAGCAATCCGAATTACAAAAAATTCAGAACTCAATCAGTATTATGGATGATGTTCAGAAGGAGAAAATTCTTAGAAAGGAGATCGAGGTTTCGCTAGACAGGGAGGAATTGATGTGGGCTCAAAAGGCAAGGGCCAAGTGGATTCTACAAGGGGATAGGAAAACTAGATTTTTCCAAACTATGGTCTAACAAAGAAGGATAGAAGTAGAATCTTACAAATAAATAATGATCAAGGTCTTCTTATTGACATACCTGATGAGATTGAAAGCAAACTCACTTCTCACTTCATGAAAAGCTATGAGAGCAATAACAATACTAGTCTAGAAGATATCATCCAAAAGCTTGAGGCTTTAACTATTCCTGTCATATCTAAGCAAAAATGCAACATGCTCAATAGGCCAATATCAAATGTGGAAATTGAGGAGAAAATCTTCCAATTGGTTCCTCACAAAGCCCTTGGACCTGATGGCATTCTAGCTTTTTTCTTTCAGGAATTCTGGAACATAGTCTAGACAGATGTCACTAATACTGTCCAAGCTTTCTTCCATTCAAGTTCTCTTTTTAAGCCCCTCAACCATACCTTTATCACCCTTATACCCAAAGTCACTTATCTTAATGAGGTTACACATTTCAAGCCTATTAGTCTATGTAATGTGGTTTATAAAGGCAAATCCAAACTCCTAGTTAATAGACTAAAGCCAATCATGGATAGCATAATAACACCCTATCAAAATGCTTTTATCCAAGGAAGAAATATTTTTGATGGCATTCTCTTAGCTCATGAAATTCTTGATGTCCTTAGGAAAAAGAAAGGGAGAAAAATCATATTTGGTGCTTTAAAGATAGATATGATTAAAGCCTATGATTAGGTAAATTGGAATTTCCTATGAGTTGTTCTATCTGTTATGAAGTTTGATTCAAAATGGATTAATTGGATTATGGAATGTGTGTCCTTAGTATCCTATACTTTGCTTGTAAATGGGAACCTAATAACTCCCTTCACACCTGCATAAGGATTGAGGCAAGGGGACCCCTTGTCCCCTTATATTTTCCTTATGTGTGCAAACATCCTTTCCATTTCCCTGCTCTGAGTAGAGAGTTTAATTAGGATAAAAGGGGTAAAAATAGGGAGTGGCTTGTCCTTTACTCATTTGTTATTTGCTGATGACTCCCTTTTATTCTTTAGGAAGGATAAGCACTCATTAGAAAACTTGATGAAAATCCTTGACTAGAATTGCAAGATCTCAAGTCAGATAATCAATTTGTCAAAATCTAACCTATATTGTTCCCCCAATATGCCTATGTCTGATCAGATTTCCCTAGTTAGAGTGCTGCAAGTTAATCTAGTCCAAAATCCTAGCAAATATCTTGGAATAGATTTCAAGCTAAGAGGGAATAAAGTTGCTGATTTCCAGTTTCTAATTGACAAACTCAACTCTAAATTACAAGGATGGAAAGTAAAGCTTCTTTCTTAAGTAGGCAGAACAACTCTCATCTCATTAGTCTTGCAATCCCTTCCTCTTTATATTTTCTCATGTTTTAGGGTACCAGAATATGTCTACAACAAAATGGATTCCATAGTTAGGGCTTTTTGGCGAGGGCATGAGCAAGGGGAGAAAAAACTTCATCTTATCAACTGGGATCAAATTTGTCAGCCAAAGAGAAATGGTGGACTAGAGCTTAAGAAGTTCAGTTTAATAAATCAATGCATGCTGGCCAAACAATATTGGAGAATCAGTCAAAACACCAATTCTCTGCTAGCTAGAACTTTCAAAGCTAAGTACTTTCTTAGAGGTTTAATACATGAGTGCAATCCTAAGCCACACCAATCTTGGATCTGGAAGAACATCATCAAATTAGATAATCCCAAGTTGGGGAAGGAAAATGAAGGGTAGGAAGAGGCTTTGATATTCCCCTTAACCACCAAGATTGGTTCAACCAACCAAACCTACAGTTAGACCACCCATGTTTAACTACAAGCACTATAGGGGACTCGATTGATCACAATTCATATTCTTGGAAGTTTGACTTAGTTAGATTCATATACCCTACCCCCTCACAATCTTTGGAAATACTGCAAATCCCCTTCTCCAAAACTAATGCAGTTCAAGACAAACTATGCTGGAAATATTCAAGTGATGAAGATTACAAGGTCAAATCTACATATGAGATCTTGGTAAAGGACTGCTCAACTATATAATGACCAACTCAATAACAAGAAGGGGTGTAGAAATTAATTAGGTACCAACCATGCTTAGCCCATGTAATAGAGGGATTACATCCCTTAGTTTGTGCCTTTTCTGCAATGAAAAGAATGAGTCTACGACACACCTTTTTCTTTTATGTCTAATAGGCCAAAAATATATTGACCCCTTGTGATGAATTAATTAATTAATTACTCAAGTTTATTAATTAATCAAATTAACATGCAATATACGTGGCAGCACAAACAAATCACCAACTAAAATATAATGCAGCGAAAAATAAAGTTGACACAGTGATTTGTTTACGAATTGGGAAAACCACCGAGGCAAAACCCCACCAGGTGAATTTAAGGTCACTACTCCCAAGAATCCACTATTATCACAACAAGCAATTACAAGTAAAGGAATCCTAGTACCTTATACCAACCTACATTTGAACCCTTACCCCAATACACAATTGGACTTATTCTATAGTGACAATCTCTCCTTTTAATGCACGACTCCCAGTACGTAACTAACCAATCGATGCATGGATCCCAGTACGTGGCTTACTCATTTGCACGAATCTCAGTTCGTCACTAACTCCACAGCAACCCTTTGATTGTTGTAGTTGATTGGCAGCAGCTTCACATAGAAATACCAATAAAATCTTCAATATTGGTGCAAGAGACTTTGCTTAGTTACAAAACCCAAAGGCATATAAGAAACGCAACAAGAACTCTTTCTTCTGTAGGAGGAGGCTAGGGTTTCAAAAGGAAAACCTTATGAAGCTCTCTAGAGTTAGGTTTTTCTTTTTCTACCTCCTTTAAATAGGAGCTTAATGAGCTCTCCTATTCCAAATAGGTTTACACAAAGCTTGGGCTTTCCTAGTCCAATAAGGATTATACAAACCCATAAACAAATAGCCTTTTAGAGTAAAAATGTTACTGGATATAGTCTTGAACTTTAATGAATCTCGCTAGACCGAGTTTCTGTGTATCAAGACCTGTAGATTGCACTTTTCTTGAGAATTTCTTAAGTAATCTTCATGTCTTCAGTTTAACCACCTGTAATAATCATCTTGAACCTTCATGGATTTACCCAAATACAAGTAAAGTGCGTTTTGTCAAAGGATATGTCAATTACATAAAAATATGTTCCTAACAATATCCTCTCATAAGAGCTTGCTAGCATGGTTCAAATTTAGCTATTCACTCATCTAATTTCAATAGCATAACAGTCCAGTAATGGCTTGCCTTACTTCTTCACAGATACAAAAAAAGAGAATCAAACTCTATGGAATATTTGCAGTTTTTTTTTTACATATTTGTGGACAATTTGGAACCAAAGAAATTGAGTGGTCCATTAAGGAACAAATCATAATCCTATGGATGTAATACTAACAACACATGCCAGCCTTAGACTAGATGGGTTCAAATGTTTAGGGACTGTTTGGACTCTTGTGGTATGGTGGACTTGGGCTTTCATGGGCCTCAGTTCACATGGGTCAATAAAAGGGAGGTGGGTCATTTTATTCAGGAGAGATTGGACAGAGGTTTTACTAATTCTGATTAGAGAGGTATGTATCCAGAAGTGACAATACACCATTTGGCCTACACACACTCGGACCACTGCCCAGTTTTGCTTAAGATTGATGATCACGGCCCTTCTAACTTGTGCAGGCCCTTTCGGTTACAGCCTATGTGGATGTCACACCCCCTCTTTCCAATAGTTTTGACAAACTCTTGGATTGAAGATGGTCCCCTTAAGCTAAATGTTGAGAAGTTCACAGCTGATGTTAAGATTTGGAATAGAGAAGTTTTTGGAGATATCTTTCATAGGAGAAAGAGAATTGAGGCTAGGATTAGAGGAATTCAAACAATAATTGCTAATGGGCCAAATGAATACCTCCTAAATCTGGAATGCCAACTTAAACAGGAGTATTTTGAGGTACTTCAATATAAGGAGGAATTCTGTTTTGTAAAATCCAAGTATAACTGGCTCATACAAGGAGACAGGAATACGAGCTTCTTCCATACTTCGGCCTTGATATGGAGAAGAAAGAAAAGAATTGTTTGCCTTAAAGATAGCCTCGGGAACTGGATTCAGGGCAAGAATGAAATTGCTGATCTAATTAGAAGCAGATTTTTCAAGCTCTTTTCTTCCAGTGCTACTAGTGTCCCAAGAAAGGGGTAGAATTTAAGCATTTGGCCTAGCTTTCTCGGGACTGAAGATGTGAGTACCTTATGTGCAAACCTGACCAGATTGGAAGTGAAGGAAAAGTTGTGGAGCCTTAAGCCCTTCAAAGCCCTAGGGCCTGATGGGATTCATGCTGGGTTTTTCCAAGCATACTAGCAGCAAGTAAGTACCTCAGTGGTGAATGAAGTGTTCAAGGTGTTTCAAAAATCCACCATTACCCCCCATCTAAATGAGACCCTCATTACTCTCATCCCTAAGCATCTAGGGGGCGGAATGCCTGGCTTCCTTTAGACTGATAAGCCTTTGTATTACTGTGTACAAAGTGGTCACTAAGATCATAGTCAAGAGACTTCAACCTTGGTTGCCCAAACTTATTTCGCCTCTCCAAACCACCTTTGTTTCGAGAAGGTTGGGGTTGGACAATATGATCATTGCCCAAGAGCTCATCCATACAATGACCCTCAAAAAGGGGAAGACGGGGTTTGTAGCCATCAAAATAGACTTGGAGAAAGCTTATGATAGACTTGAGTGACACTTTATTAGGGATTTTCTTGAGCTATATAGGCTTCCCCCCTCTCTTATTAAACTTATCTTGAGCTGTTAGTCAAGCTCCTCGATCTCGATTCTTCTTAATGGTGGTCAACTTAAGCCTTTTTAGCCTTCAAGGGGTTTTAAACAAAGAGACCCCCTCTCCCCCTACTTGTTCATCATGTGTATGGAAGTGCTTGGGTTTCTCATCTCACTGAGATGTAAGGAGAAGTTGTGGGATTTGGCTCATGCTTCGAAGGTGGGCTTGCCTTTTCCCACCTTTTCTTTGTCGACGACCTTGTTCTTTTTGAAAAAGCTAATTTGAAGAACTACATTAGTGTGGGAGAGACCTTGGATACCTTTTGTGAATTATCGGGTCAAAAAGTTCATTTGAATAAGTCTAAAGTCCATTTCTCTCCTAACACTAGTCCAGAAATGAAAGAGGACTTGTGTGAGGTGCTTGGCATTCACTTGACCCCAAATCTTGGCAAGTACTTAGGCTTCCCGATAAAGCATCCCGGCTCATCAACTCAAGATTTTAATTTCATGGTGGAAAGGGTGCAGAACAAGCTATAAGGCTGGAAAGCAAGCCTATTATCAATGGCACGAAGGGTAGTGATTGCCCAATCTGTTCTCTGAGCCACCTCTGCTTATGTGATGTAGGGGTGCATCCTCCTTACCCGAATCCTAAATAATCTTGACAAGGTCAACTGTAATTTTGTGTGGGGATAAACGGAAGAAAAGAAAAAAAATGCAGATGGTATGTTAGGGAAAAATTACTAAACCGAAGTGTCAAGGGGGATTGGGAATTCAGGAAGCTAGAGGGAGAAATTTAACACTAGCGGCCAAGCTATTTTGGCAGATGGAGAATTCCAAAACTGGTGGCTAGGCTAATGTGCTAAGGAAGAAGTACATGTCAGGGCCTGCAACAATCAAAAAGGCTCATACTAGAACTTGGAATGCTATAAGTAAAGGAATAGATATTTGTTTGAAGGGCTCAAAGTGGACAGTGGGTTGCAACAGCCCGCTAAGCTTCGGGAATGATAAATGGCTGAATATTGGCACTATGAGATCCCTCATTGAAGGGCCTTTGAACCATGGTGAAAGTGAGGTTTGTATTAAGGATGTGATTAATATTTATGGATGGGATCTAGCTAACCTTTCCTTTGTTTTCCCCAATCCCATCCTAAAGGCAGTACTGGCCACCCCTCTAAGAAGATTTTTTGCTAAGACCACAAGAGCTGGATATCAAGCTTAAATAGGGAGTTTTACCCCCAAAAAAGTATACTTATTGGCAATTAATGAAAATCTAGAGGTCCCGGACTTCCATGGTAAATGGATATGGAAGCTTTAAACTTTGCCCAAGATTCATTACTTTCTTTGGAAGTGTTTGCACCTTAGCTTACTTGTTAAATCCATCCTGGCACACAGAGGTATTGCTGGGTTAGGTGGCTATGACAGTTGTTGTGATCCTGAAGAGAGCATTGTCCATGTTCTAAGGGATTGCCCGATAGCTAAAGCCTTTTGGGAGGGCTCGGCCTGCCTTGTTAATCTCAGACAATCCTTATCAGAAGATCTTGAGTCATGGATTAAAAAGAATGCATTAGGAACCATAAAGACACCTAGCAAAGATTATGACTAGTGTAGCTTTTTCTTGTTTGGGGTGTGGAATTTGTGGCTCCAACGAAATATAAGGGCCTTCAAATAGCAGCCCTCTAATCTGAATTTGGTGAAGGTTGTGGAAATGATGACGAGAGAATTTATGTATTATGTTGTGGACCTAAGCTCGGGGAAAAATAGACAAGTGAAACAAGTCCAATGGTTGAAACCAGCTGAGGGCTGGCAAAAATTGAACAATGATGGCTTGGTTTGCAATTCTAGTGGGCTCGCGGGGTGTGGTGGTCTTCTTAGAGATAGTGCGGGCCATTGTATTGTGGGCTTTGTAAAGTCCATTTGTGCAAGCTCAAGCATCGCCGCGAAACTTTTGGCCTTAAGGGAAGGGCTGAGTCTGTGCGTTGAGAGAGAATGTCCTGCTGTGGAAATAGAACTTGATGCTTCCGCAGCAATTTCCTTAGTTGCTAGCAATGTTAATTCTAATAGAGACTTGTCTGGTCTTGTTGATGATTGCAGGGAATTGTTGTTGCGGCTGTCTCAAGTTAAATTATCACAATGTTTCAAGGAAGCAAATTTTTGCGCCGATGCTTTGGGAAAAATGGGATCAGCTTCGCCAGATGTGTCCTTAGTTTTTGTTTCCCCCCCTTCCCCTGCTATCTCTCAGCTTTTGTATGACGATATATATGATGGGCATTCAACGTCCTAGACTTTGTTCTAGTGTTGCTGTTGTTCGTGTTTAGTTTATGATATATCCTTGGTTTACCAAAAAAAATACTAACAACACAAGCTCTATCTTGCAGGCACAAAGAATCCTTTAATGACCAGCCAAACTACAACAGAAACTCAGGATGATCAAAACCAGAGCAGCAATCTGCAGCAGGTCAATGGCAACTAACCCTAAAGATTGCAGGACCAAGGTGTAAAAAGTCTAAAAGATGTTCTTTTGCCTATGAAGCGATAAATATGCAGGGAGTTGGAAGTGTGCAAGAACTATGTAGTGAAGAGCTACGTTGCACCAACACTGCATTTTTGCCAACGTACCGGTGTCCGACATATGTCAGACACCGGTACCAGTACGACTCGCCGGACTCCGGTGTCTGAGTGGTGTTGTTTTTTTTTTTTTTTTTTCACTTCTCCGACACGGCCCCGACGCGGTAGACACGCCAGCAGTGGGGAAAAGAAAACAGAAACCCACACAGCCCAGAAACCCACCGGTGTCCAAGTTTCCTCTGCCCGCTACCCTCTGTCCCTCACCGGAGCTACATCAAACTGATCGGCGAGTCGGCGAGCTCCCTCTGTTCCTTCCGATCTCTCTCTCTCTCTCTCTCGGCGTGGACAGATCCGATCTTCTCTTCTTCTTCTCTCTGTTTCGCCATTTTTTTTTCTTTTAGCTGCTGACTGACCCTTCACTTGGTGTACTATGGCATGCTATGTTATTATTTATAACACCAAAACTTTTTTTTTTTTAAATCCCACTCACTGTGTTATACTTTACTGTGTGTGTATGTGTATATATATATATATATTTCCTTCTTTACTCAACCTTGTCTTTTAAATTATAATGTTTATTATGAATTTAGTGATTTTTGTTTTTGTGTGTCTTGTTTATTTCATTTTATGTTTTTAGTTTGATATTGAATGTAGTCTATTTATTCTTTTGGTTTGTACTCTAAACATTTTATGTGTATTTTTGTACTACTTTGGGTGTTAGTTTACTTATCTGTAATTTATACATAATTTAAATTCTAGATATAAACGTATTTTATGTCTAAAAATATTTAAAAATATGTCTAAATATAAAATTTAATTAATTATTTAATTGCCGTGTCCACGCCGTATCGTGTCATTGTTTTCCAAAAATTGCCGTATCGCCGTATCCGTGTCCATGTCCATGTCTGTGTCCGTGCATCATAGGGGGAGAGACAGAAGAATATGGGCAATATATGTATGTTTTATTAGGTCTGGAGTCATGTGCAAATGTGCATATTGAAGTTTAGATGTCATTCATATCTGCCAATCAATATTATAAAACAGGAATACAACCAGCCGAGAGTTATAATTCACGTGGAGAAACCCTTTAATAATTGTCATAGCCTCGTTACTTGCCTCACAAAAGCACACGACTTTTAGACTTTTTACTTGGCTCACAACAAAGGTCCCATTATCCATCTCCTCGCTGTCCAAGAGTACACGAAAACATAGAAATTGGGTCACCGTCACCTCTATTTTCTAACAAATTTACTCTCTTTTCTGTTGGGAAGACCAACAAATTTACTTAAAAGGTAAAAAGTGCCCCCACCAATATTTTTACACCACCGTCACTCTTCTATATTCTAACAAATTTAAGAAAACTTAGGTAGGTTACTTCCTTTCAATTGTATTTATTATTTAGCCAAATAATTATATTATAAAAAGAAATTAAAAAAAGTTATCTTTTTAAAATACTATTAAAGTTAAATATTATGATTAATTGATCAATTTTATGATTTTATCACATGATTAAACTCAAAAAAATAAATCACAACATTTAAATTATTATATTAAAAAATGTCCCTTATTTTTACTAAATTAAGAAATTATATTGTTATAATTAATATAAGATCATTTTTATATAAAACTAGTCGCTAACCCGTGCGATGCACGAGAAAATTCCAAAAATGAAATATTTATGAAACATTCTAAATAGTTCTTTTTTAAAAAAATAAAAAATCAAAAGTGATAGAACTCCAACACTTGCACTTACTTATTACACAGTTTAGAAATTGTCCTATAGGATATATGTCCTACCTATTTAACAAAAAGCATGAATTTGTTATAACACATCCGAAATCTCATTCAAGCATAGTTCATGCAACCCAATTGATGACATCAATTGTGAGTTGGCAAGCTCCACAATCAAATCCCTGATCCATAGTTTGTGACAGGAGTGTAACACTTAATGCAGCATTGATGCCATCCACAATAAGTTTCCTTGGCAAGGAATTAATTTAGTATGGACTATAATAGGAGAATCATGAATATCTATAAAAATAATGCCCAAACTTGGAGAATAAGTGGCTTTGAATAAAGGCCAATACTATGTCCAGTATTTTTTTTTTTTTTTTTTTGAGAGAATTTCAAGTTATGGCGTTCGCTCCCGATAATAGCTCTTTATCATCAGACCAAGATACCAATCAATTTTTGGTGTAGACGAGGATTGAACCTCAGATCTCTTATTCAGGATTTGCAGTTGTTGGGCTCACTTAATATTTATGCTTATGTTTTTTAACACAATAAAGTTTAAAGATATTTTAGGCTAGTAAACAGTTAAAGTTATTTTGGTAATAAGTGGGGTAAGAATAAGTTGTCACTGGAAAAAAAAAAAAAAAAAAATGTTATGTCCATAAAATTTTCACAACACTTTTACAATAAATCCTAAGTGGTAAGTTGTTATGAGTGGGAAAAAACATAATTTAAGTTGTAGATTCAAATTAGAACTAATGAAAACTTACCACATATGTTTGGTTATAAAAAGTGTTGAAAAAATATTGTGGACAGAGAACTTATAAAAAAAAAACAAAAGAAAAAAGAAAAGAAAAAAAGAGTGTTTTGTTAGCAAACAAGTCTGAACCACATCAAGTAAAATGCCGTTGTCCAGCAGAACTAATGAAATGGTAAAATGAACAAATAAAATAGTAAATGTATTTTAATGGGTTATTGATTTGTGGGAAGGAGTAGGCTAGTTGTGACATGAGGCCTAGGCCAAAATTTTGTTGACTTCTTTTTCTTCTGTTTGCTTTTCTTATATTTATAGACATGGTAATTTAGTTGTTCATAACCTTGCTAAACTTGCTAGTCATGTCCTATGGTGTGGATAGAGGATGTTCCAACACACATAAACTCTATTCTCTTAGCTGATTTTGGTTAGTTTGTTCAGCTTTTTCAATACAACGTGCTGATTTGATTATCCAAACAAAAAACAAACAAACAAAAAAAACTCCAAGCCTCCAATGTAAGTTTTTTTTTTTTTTTTAATGAGGAAGAGGCAAAACTAAAGTTTTTTTAGGTGGTTGTTCAAATAACTTTGTTTTCATTCTCTTTTTTTTTTTAATTGTCAATTAATTTAACTTTTTGTGTGGTTCATATATAATCTTGTAAAAAGGTTTGCAAAATTTACTGGAGCTTCATCCACCACAATCCATAGCTATGAATTTCTACTTTTTCTTCTACTCTTTTTTTCTTTCTTAAAAGCTAGCTTTATTTAATTTTGACCAAAATTCACCAAAATAGGCCAGAATGGCCACAATTACTAACATATCAAACAAATATAAACGTTAAAAAAACTACTAAATTTCTTCTTCTTTTAATTTTCCAAATAGTTTTAGGCATAAAACTAAATCAAGGTTTGAGCAACATAGCAGATCTATATTAATGGTCTATATCAAAGACATTGCTGATAAGCTCACAAAGAAAGATGATCAGACTGAACAACTAATTGATCTCAGCCTTAAAAAAAAATCATAACTTTGTTTTTGAAGAAGAAGAAGAAGAGTCTTTGAGATTTAAAAGAAGCAGAAGAGGAGGTATAGAGTGTGTTTTCAACGAAGGAGTTAGACTCGTATTGGATATTTCCTTATCTTTCTATGCATCTTTTGGTTGGGTCTTAAGAGAATGATGAATTCAGTGTGGGTTTTGGCTGAGTTGAGGGAGGGGAAGTGATCGACTTTGTAGGTTGGGGATGGAGAGAAAGAATGGGAAAAAAAAAATCAGGGCAATCGAGAGGTGAAAATAAAATAAATAACTAAGGTGTAAATTTGTGAGACTTGAAAAATTGATGTGCCAAAGTCTCATGAAGTTAACAAAAAGTCCATGACTTCGGTTATATACTATGGTATGATCCTAGTGTCCCACATGGATTAAGTATAAGTTTAACCATGTGTTTATAAGCCCTTGGGCACTCTCCCCTTGCAAGCCAGTTTTCAGAGATGAATTCTACCCATGGGTTCCTAACATAGTATTTATAGATAAGTTTAAAATTGAAGTAGATTTTTGTTTTCGTTACTAATATGAATCAATACCTATGATATTAGACTTTTTAAGTTTTTGTGCTATTAACTACAATGTATGTGCCAAATGTTGTGGAGCTCATATATGGAATGAAATAAATGCATTTATTAATATTGTATTTATCCTTATTTGTAAGTATTAAATATTTATCCTTATGAATTTCTTTTGAATGGTTCAACAATCTTCTCTTGCTTAAGTCCAAGTTTTGTCTTTTCTTAGCTGGCTGTACATTCACCTCCTTAAAGAGAAGTACCAACTTAATACAATATTGGAAATTTCAAGTAGAAAAATAGCAAGCATATCTTTGGAAGTCTATATTCAATATCTAAAAAGGCTAGTGTCATTGATCTTTAAAATGGAACGACAAAACCTTATATGAAAAACATATTAGTCCAACAACAAATGGCAATTCACACTTTGATGCAATGTGCATTCCTCGTATGGCCAAAATAAAATTAAAAAAAAATACAGATACTCAAAAAAAAAAGGCAGGATTCCAAGAGCATGTTTGCTACAATTATTGAATACATTACATTTTTTGTGCACAAAGCCATAAATAAGACTTTTTTTGTTTGGATAAAATCATTCACCTATAATTTAAAGAGTCATGTTAACGGGTGCCCTTAGGGCAATTATTAATAAACCATAATAAGAAAGTTTTGACATCATTTTCATGGGAATTATAAAAAGTTGTCAACAACATTTATTGTTTTATAATTCTCCCAATAAAAGATTTCTAAAAATAGTTTCTAAACCAACACCACTACAAGAAAACTGCTGCTATAGGTCGCCTATTGTGGCGCTTTTTTGGCCCACCTCTATACATGAGATCTATTGCGGCGGGCCAGTGGCCCGCCGCAATAGATCTAGTCTATTGTGGCGTACTATTGCGGCGAGCCAGTGACCCACCGTAATAGACCTACTTTAGCGGCCTTCATCTTAGATATAGCGGCGGGTCAATGACCCGCCGCAATAGACCCTGAAATTGCAGTGGGCCTATTGCGGCGGGTGCAAAAACTGTCGCTATAAATCGCCTATTGTGGCGTGTTTTTGGCCCACCGCTGTAAATGAGATCTATTGCGGCGTTTTTTGTGACCGCCACTATAGGTAAGGCTTTTGTATAAAATCAAGTTTTTGTAGTTTATAATAAAGCATAAAAGTTGAGTTTAAAGATCAAATCGTAAATTACATTTGATTGGCATGAAAATTGGTATGCATATTAAGAACATATAGAAAATGTGATCCAACGGTTGGATTTTCAAAATATGAATTAAACAATAACTTATTGGTTAGTGTAACATTTTTTAGAGTTATATTAAGTGTAACTTGAATCCAATCCTATATTTCTTAATTCAATGTGAATTTTGACAAATATACCGTTAGATTACATTATCTTCATATATTTTTCATGCTTGCAAAATTTCAAGGTGATCAAAGATTAATAGTCATTAATCAATTATTTAAATTCAAGTTTTTATAGTTTAAAATAACGCATAAAAGATGAGTTTTAAGCTCAAATGGTAAATTACATCTGATTGGCATGAAAATTGGCATACATGTTAAGGACATATAGAAAATGTGATCCAACGGTTGGATTTTTAAAATATGAATTCAACAATAACTTATTGGTTGGTGTAACAGTTTTTAGAGTTACATCAAGTGTAACTTGAACCCAACCCTATATTTCTTAATTCAATGTGAATTTTGACAAATCTACCGTTAGATTACATTATCTTCATATATTTTTGATACTTAAAAAATTTCAAAGTGATCAAAGATTAATAGTTATGTCATTAATCAATTGTTTAAATTCAAGTTTTTATAGTTTAAAATAACGTATAAAAGATGAGTTCAAAAATAAAATGGTAAATTACATCCGATTGGCATGAAAATTGGCATGCATGTTAAGACATATAGAAAATGTGATCCAACGGTTGGATTTTCAAAATATGAATTCAATAATAAGTTATTTCTTGGTGTAATATTTTTTAGAGTTACATCAAGTGTAACTTGAACCCAGCCTTATATTTCTTAATTCGATGTAAATTTTGACAAATCTACTATTAGATTACATTATCTTCATATATTTTTCGTGCTTGCAAATTTTAAGGTGATCAAAGATTAATAGTCATCAACCAAATGTTTAAATTCAAGTTTTTGTAGTTTAAACTAACACATAAAAGATGAGTTTAAAGATCAAATGGTAAATTACATTTGATTGGCGTGAAAATTGGTATGCATGTTAAGAACATATAGAAAATGTGATCCAACGGTTGAATTTTTAAAATATGAATTCAACGATAAGTTATTGGTTGGTGTAACATTTTTTAGAGTTACATCAAGTGTAACTTGAACCCAACCCTATATTTTTTAATTCAATGTGAATTTTGACAAATCTACCGTTAGATTATATTATCTTCATATATTTTTCATACTTAAAAAATTTCAAGGTGATTAAAGATTAATAACCATGTCGTCAATCAATTGTTTAAATTGAAAATTTTGGTTATTTTTTGGGTGTATCAAACATTTTTTATTAAATATATATTAATAACAGCATCATTTTAAGTTTTACTAAAATAATTTTAAAATAAATTAATCAAGAAATATATATATATATATATATATATATATATATGTGTGTGTGTGTGTGTGTGTGTGTAAGCCCAACCTGAATAAATAAATAATAAATAAATAAGCAATTTATTGTAGACCTATATATATTATTATAGGTAAAATACAACTAATAAATATATATTGCCTTAATGGTAAGCACATGTGTGTTTTAAGTTCCTGCCTCTGGTTCTAACCTTAATAACAGCGTTTTTCATTTTTAAGTTTCTATTATCAAAACGACGTCGTTTTGAATTTATATAAAATTAAACATCTAAAACTAAAACCCTAACATCTCTTTCTTCTTCAGCCGCTCCATCCTCTCTCTATCTCTCTCTTTCTTTTCACACGCAGCCTCCATCACTCCTTCTCACACACATCAGCCTTAGCACACGTAGCTTCTACAACCTCACGCTTCAATCTCCTCCGCCCTATCTCCGCCATCATCTCCCCAAATCTCCACCACCAACTCTCGACCGATGACACCTGGTTTGCTTTTGAAATCTCGAGCAGCTCCTCGAATGCCTCCGCCATAGCCGATAGAGGAGTCGTCATGCTGCAAGCATTATTGTCGTGCCTGTACGTATCCATCGCCTCTTTTCTTTTCTTTAATTTGCTGGGGAAATGCTGTAAAATCAAATTAAGAAGACTTGGTATATAAATTAAACTATTGCTTCTTGTTGTATGTATAATATGTATTTGATTCCCTTATTCCATTTTGGTTTCAGCACCAACGCACCTTGCGTATGAATGTCTCTTCTCTGTGAGTAATGGGAACACCAAAGTTTACATTAATGGCCGTGAGATCACCAAGATTGAGCTTAGAGTGTTGAAGGTATGATTTGGTACAATTTATTTTCAGTATCTTGAAAATGGGATTGTTTGAAAAAGCTACATGAAAAGAAAAAAAAAAATGAAGTTTAAAAAAACTGTACTTTGGGAAAGTGTGATTTGGTAATGCAATACCAGAATTTTTGTTACAATAGAGTCATTCATTTAGAATATAGACCAAATGTCTAGCCATGTGGAGTCCTATCCGTTATCAGGAATATAGTTAAAAGAGATTCATACAGATGCATCAAAAGTGCTAATCATATCACATGTTAATAAGGAACAACCATATTTGTAAAGGTTTTCATACCACTTACTAGATGGAGTTGTTTCCTTGTTTAATATGAGAAAGCTCATCTATAACTTAACTCCTGCCACTATTTGGCCAACTTGGAATCTATACCTTTTGACTTAGTCCTACCCCTTGAGAATTTGTTGTTACCACTCCCAGCTGTTTTTACTGTGTTGGCCTTTTTGGGTATGAGTTGTAAATAATTGTTGCTTCTGAGGGGCTTAAAAACATGCAAAAGTTACTTACCGCCACTCTGTGTCTCTTCTCTTGTCTTGGGGGATTTTGATTATTATTAAAGTAGGACTAGGATAGCTAAATAGGAATCGAATTTGAACATCATCAATTAAATTAAAGGTTAATGAGTTATTATTGGGACCCCACACGCCAAACAAAAAAAAAATTTAACAATTTGGTTGCTTTGCTTAGGTTCTCTCTAAAACTATTGGAAAGACAAACAATTAACAATCAAATTTTTTTAAAATCAAATTAAATTAAATTAAAAAAAAAAAGAGTCTAAAACTCAAACTCTGTTGTTTGAGTTTTGTTTTTAGGTTCTCTTTTAGTTGTTTGACTCAAAAGTTAGTTAGAGAGAATTCAAAAAAATCTAAATGAATTCATGTTTGGCTTCTGAGAAAACGCAAGAAATTGACTAAAGAAAAAACGAAAACAATATTTGCCGCTAGTGAATAACAATCATGATTCGAAATCAGATCAATCAGTCAAGAGTATAACAGCATTCACTTCAAATCACAAATCGGTACTTTAAAAATCATTTCAGAAAAAGATTTTCCAGATCATAATCCAAATAGCCATACGAATATGAATGAAATTAATCATTGAATCGAGATTCAAAGGTTCACTAAATGATCAAAACGTGTTCTCCAAAAAACAGATTTACGAATCAAAAATTAGCTTCTCTAAACAAAAGAAAAGAAAGAATTGATTTCTGATCATTCTAAGAAGCACAATCGGATTCAGAATCTCACACACACTCAAATACACACCAAAACCTTTAAAAACTCAACAAATCCACCCTATAGTCCCTAAATCTCCCACAAATATATATAGCTTGTTATTGTTGTTCTTTTCCTAATTAAATTTGATATTTCATAGCTTTTTGTTTTTTTTTCCTAATTAAATTTGATATTTGATTCTACTTTGTTTGTTAGCAATAGATTTTAATTTGTTGTTATGATGTGTGTTTATTGGTATGGTTTTGAATAAATAGTAGGGAAAATGTGTATTGCAAATGCCTTGTTTATGAGTTTATGCAATGAAGGTTGTTTGTTTTGGTCAGAGACGGTGTTGAATTCAAAGTCAACAAGATCCCTGGGTCCGTTTCTTCAAACTTTTTCATTTTCTCATTGTTGTTAACTTAACATACGAAATCTCAAATTTTTTTATATCCATCTCATTGCTTTCTTTTCTTTTTTCTTTTTCAATTCAAAATTTATATATATATATATATATATATATAGTAAGAAATTAAACAATTAAAAAGAAACACAAGTCATTGTTAATTGTTAACAATTAAATTCATATGTGGTTTGCAACTTGGCATTAGTAGCATTATTAATGTACTTTACCTATGTTCAACAACTCCCTTGTGCCATGTTTTGTAATTTTATGAAAATGGTTGCCACATACATGATCTAGGGCAGGCATTAATATGATAAAGGTGAGAGGTATTAAGGTGTTGGCCCATTAGGGAAAATGGGAAAGTGCCTGCAATCTGTGGATTAGATAATGTCAATTCATGGATTCAAGGTTAATCTTTTTCCAGATAACCATTGCACAGATGAAGAGTGGGTTTGTCTCTCTATGTAGGTCAATTAGTGCACCTAGGTTGGGAATTATTTGTCATATCTGGGCTAACTTTCCATTTGATAATTTCTTATCATTATTTGTATTCGCCCTTTACTTGTTATTCCAGAAATACTTACAAAGTACTTGTACAACTCCATATAGTTATGTCTTTTTATTGTTGTTCATCAATCTGAAAATATAGTCTTATGCACATCAGCTTTTGTGATGTATAATTTTCTGTGGTTTTTATTTTCTAGAACCTTTTTTTCTTATCTCTGAAACACTTCTAATTGCATTTTTTTTAGTGAGGTAATATTAACTTTAGGAAGTTCAAGAACAGTATTGGAATTTCTTTGCGCCGCAAAGGAGAAAAAGAGATCATTTCGGGTGTTTGTAGCAAAGGGTGCTCCAAGGTTTGTGCAACTGCCTAATATTTTTTAGGTGGTGTGATTTCCTCTCTATAATGCCTTTTATTTTGAAAATTAGGTATCAGGGACATCTTCTTGCAAATGATTTGGTCACGAGAGGTTTACAAATTTCATTATAGCAGAGGTCACTAGTTTAAATCTATCCTTTACCCTCCCTTGAGCCTAAATATATAGAAGCAATTTCTAAAACTATTACACCGGCAATTCAGTGAGAGCCCAAACATTTGCTCAGAACCTTTTTGTGAGTTGGTTGCAGGTAGAAACGGTTTATGGATCCACACATAGTCACAACATTTTTTTTTTCTCAATGCCATATCATATATATACATAAGTTTAGGATGTAATAGAGAGATGTAATAGACATTTTTTGCCTTGATAATATTTTCTTGTCATTCTATTCCATTTATACGCACTTATTGAGTAACCACACTTTGTATGTAGGATGTTCCTTTGGCCGAACATTCTCCAACTCTGCCAAAATCGTCAGCCGCATCCTATCAACCAAGCAGCTTATAAGTTTTATCTTGGTGTTCGAGGACTTTTTTGTGAACAAAGAACTATGGAAGAACAACTACATTTTTTGCAAGTGTTGAAGGATATTTTTTAAACACTTTGGAACTTTGATTATAGTATTAGCTTAATTTGAACGGTTGTTTTACTCAAAAGATCACATCTTTTTTTGTTAATTTTATGATGGTGGTTATAGACAATGTTATGTATTTGATAATATATTTCTATGCTAATATTACATTAGTTTGGAGACATTTGTGGTGTTGTTAATTAATTACATTTGTGGTATTGTGTTAGTAGAGCTGAAACTATTATAGGTTCTTTGTAACAGGTTTGAACAATATATTTGATGCAAAATAGGTTCTTTGTAACAGGTTAAACAATAATATATTTGATGTAAACAGTGGTTTCAAAGCCTAATGGAAAAATTAAAAAAAGAACCTATAGCGGCAGTCAAAAAGCGCCGCAATAGATTCACATTTTATGTATTAAATGAAACTCTATAGCAGCACTTATAGCCCGCCGCTAAAAGTCATTTGAAACGAATTCGAATGTTGTATTGCAGCGGTTTTATACCCGCCACAATAGACCAAAACCGCCACTAAAAGGCGTATCTACAGCGACGGTTTTATGCCCGCCACAATAGACCAAAACCGCCACTAAAAGGCGTATCTACAGCGGCGGTTTTTTGTACCGCCGCAATAGAGATATTGCATCACGACAAGGCTGGCGGGTAGAACCGCCGCAATAGCCCCCGCCACAATAGGTGAAATGTACCTATAACAACGGTTTTGGCCCGCCGCAGTAGGCCAATTTTTTTGTAGTGCACCCTAAGGGCATTGAGTAACATTTCCCTTTTTCTTTTTGTTTTTTTTTTTTTTTAGAGAGTTTCAACCTATGACGTCCTTTCCTGATGATAGTTCTTTATCATCAAACCAAGACACCAATCAATTTTTGGTGTAGATGGAGATTAAACTACAAATCTTTTATTCAATTATCAGAGACTTTACTATTTGAGCTAACATTTCCCTAATTTAAATACATACAATATCATAAGCCCTCTGTTTGTCCTTTGTATAGTTCTTTAATTATTAAAATAAATACATCATTTTTTGTTGGGACAAGTTAATAATTAATTTTGTAAAATTTGGGACCTTATCTCCTATAATTGGTGAATATATGCAATACTTACAACGTAACAACTGTTCCAATAACAAAGTGTGAAATAATTTAAATAAAAAAAAAAAAAACACACACACACACACACACAAGCTCAAACTGACAACTAACTTATCAAACCATAAAAACATTCATGACCCATTTATCGTCAACAACCAAACAACTCCAACTCTCAATAATCCTTCCCAACCACAACCTACCAAATTTGGGGGAAAAAAAACCATTTCACATATACTTTTTTCATGAGAAACAAAGAAAAGAAAAGTTGTGATCTGTCTCCATAATTTGCTTTCCGATTTGTTATACCAATGACATATATTCAAGCAAAGACAATGTCTTGAGGGACCAAATAAAATCTGTGACACCAAGTGGGTAGAGATTGTCTATGACATTATCATTCACAGACATAATTTTGAAACATGGACTATTCAAAGGATCGTAAAAGGGAAAGGTTCAAGATTTTTAAGGTTGGACTGAAGTTAAACTGAGGTCATACCATGATGACATTATAATTAATTTAATAATTAATTAAAAATATAAAAATATATATTAAATTAGTAAAAATATTATAAAAAAATTGGCTAAAATAATTCAAATAAATATAAATGTTTATATTTCAAATGTATTTTTCGTATCTGTTGACAACCAATTTTACAACTTGTATTTAACCAACCGGTAGATCTTCAGATTTGTAATACAAAACAAATCTTGATGCTCTAACGATCATAATGGTATGTCATGGGTTTTGATCGGACCAGCTGATCAAAAGTTATCATACAATCTATTTTTAATGATCATGGCTAACCTACATGATGGGCTCAATCATGTCCTATCTTAAACACTTAATTTTGATTGGCTCCAACAAGAATTAATATAAAATTAATTAAGTGTGAATTTTGATTGGATTTCATTTTTTTTTTTTTTTAAATAAAATTTTTTTCCTTTATGGCATCTTATCTGCTCTTTTGAAAAACAATTTGGAGAGAGAAAGATATGATCCATGAAAAATTAAAAAGAAGAAGAAAAATGCTCAAAAAACGTTATTATCTTTAGCAGAAACTTGAATCGCATTTTTGGTCTGGAAAACGTTGAAATTTGATTTTCTCTATTTCAAAAAACACAATCTTGAATCAATTGGAATTTTAAGCAGAAAGTTATGGCCAAAATACAAAACAGGTGCAGAAGATAACACAAATTCAGCATCATTTTCAATTTTCTTTCAAAATTTCAAATGAGGGTCAACACCCAATCTGATCAAGCTTATCTAATAGGCTTATTCCCTGCCTTATCTTTAGAAGAAAGATTTTGAAAAACAAGTTGGATAGGAAAACAGATACATTCTTTGAAATTTTTCAAAAAACAGAGAAACGCTCAAAAAACGTTACTATTTTCAGCGGCAACTTAAATCGCATTTTTATCCTGGAAAACGTTGAAAATTGTTTTTATCTATTTCTGAAAAAGTTGTAGATAATTAAATTTTCTTTCAGAAAACACCAATTTTGAATCAATTGAAATTTTGAGCAGAAAGTTAGAGCCAAAATACGAAACAGTTGCAGAAGATAACACAAGTTCAGCATCATCTTCAACTTCCTTTCAAAATTCAAATGGGGATCAACACCAAATCCTTTCCAGCTCATTTGAACAGGTTTATCTCCTCCATTAGCTTCAGAAGAAAGCTAATAACTTAGCTTTAAAGCTAAGCCATCCCTTCCCCTATAAATAGAGAAGATCTCTTCCATTTTCTAGACCCCGAATTCCCTCTAGAGAGCTAGTGAGAAAGCAAAAAAGAAAAACTGTTGTGCAACCATTGTTCTTACTTTGGTTGTAGTTGAGTACTTCCTTGCTCTCTCCCTAGCTCTTTAAGTGATCACTTACCCCTTTTAATATATGTTCTATGTTGGTTAGTAGTTAATTATGTTCTTAACTTTCTATACATGCTTGAATAAATGTTTAACAAATCATTATTTATTTCTTTCATGATATGTTTAACATGCCTATATGTCTCATTGATATTCCTTTTAAATGCTTAGATGAACACTTCTAGGCTAATACACAAATTTTCTCTTGAATGCTTAGATGAACACTTCTAGGCTAAAACGCAACTTTCTCTTGAATACTTAGATGAACATGTCTAGGTAGTTGTTTTACTTTGTTAAATGCTTGAACAAACATATGTAAGTATTTTGATTTTCTCTAGATGAACATGTCTAAGGGATTTTCCTTTACTTCTTTTCATAATTGCTTGGATGATCAAATATGCTTAAATGTTTTATTCATTTTTATTTATTTTCTTCTCTTTGCAATTATGTTAATGACAAATAACATGACAACTTTGTTTTTTTCTTTTTTTCACATGCTTAGATGAACATGTCTAGGCTAGGAATTCTTTGTTTACATTGATTTTTTGGATGAACATGTCATTACCTTCAAAACACATATTTACTTACAATTCTTGCAAATTAACTTGTTTGTATGACATATTGTTTGTATTTTTTTGACATGACATGATGTTGGCCACCTTAACCTAGGAGACCAGTTTTACTTGGCAAGATGGGTGCTTAATCCCTTCCCATTTCATAAATTAGCCTCCAAACCAAGATCAAGGGTTCTAGATCATGCTTTTGTATATGCAATTTTACATTTCTTAGAATGTAACTAGGAAATAAAGCAATGTAATTTATTTTTCTTAAATTGTATCTAGGAAAAAAAGCATTGTAATTTTTTGTTACACAATTAATGTAAATTGTCATAAATATTAATACAAAATAAGCATTTTTCATTAAAAGTTTTCTTATTTTTCGATTTAAATTAAATAAGTGGCGACTCCATATAAAACCCTCGATCTAGGGGGAATACATTTTACAGTGAATTCGTACATTTTGAGCATCACGATCCCACCCATTCACACAGGTTAGGCCCAGTTTAAGAAAAAATTGGCGGGCCGGGGTCGCAGTCGTAGTCGCTCACAGTATCATAACATTCATAAGACAAATAAGTAATATTAAATCATAATCAAACATAAAAAAAATATTGACTTTCTCAATCAATGTGTGTGTGTGTGTGTGTGAAATTATTATACTTAAACTTTTTGTTAGAGTTCAATATTCTAGGAAAATCTTCATCTAAATTATCTTAAATCATGTTTAACCCATTTGATTACCCAAAACTTTTTTTATTATGCCCAACCCCATTTAGTATTTATGAAATTAAAAAATAAAAATACAAAAACCTAAAGAAGGGCCTAACATTGGTTTGTCCACCCATTAATTGATCAAGTTACAAAAGCCCAAGCTAATTTAAGAAAGAAATAAGTGGTTAAAGGCTTGCAAGCGTTTGGTACAAGTGGATGATGGCTCAGCTTGCCTAAGCATTGGTTTGTTTGTCCATCGTCTGCAACAACTTAACCTTCACTATGACAGTCAAGCAAAGAAAACCTGCAGAAATGGTGAAAATGCAGCGAAAGCGAGAGAGACAGAGAAGAGAAGAAGAACAAGAAGAAATAGCAATGCCACCTCATGGTTTGACAGCATCTCATGGTGTTTGAAGCTTCAACAATGGTTGTAAGTACCCAAAAAAAAATCTCTGATCTAAACTTGTGATAAGGTGGTTTCACTGATTTTCTTGCATAGGGCAATTTTATGGGTTAAAAGAATCGTTTTGGTGAACGGTTTACAGTTAACCCGGTCAGACTGTATGGTCCGATCTAGGTTTCAAAACCATGTTTACAGATTGTTCAAGCATTTTTTAATGTTGACAATGTTTTCGTTTGGAGGTTCAAGGGCTTTGATTCTAAAAGCTTTTGTTTTTGTGTTTTTTTTTTTTTTTTTGGGTCTGTTTGCTTGCTAAGAACCCCACGACAAATATCCATGGCTTCAAATTTGATAATTTCGTGGGGACTCCTTGGTGGGAAGGATTGGATTCTACAATGGCATAAGTTAGGCTGATAGGCTCTTTATCTATGGAGGAAGAGAGATTGCATATATATATATATATATATATATAGAAAAAATAAAGCAGTGGGTGTTCTATTTCCAATAGGCAAAAATTGAACGTTTTGAATAACCTCTTGATCGAGAATAGGAAGAATCACCACTAATCAAGATAGATTTGAAGAAGGTCCAAATTAATGCTCAATTAGTTGAAAGAATAGCAAAATATTAATTACAAAAGGAAGGGATAATGTGTACCTAATGTGGACTCTCTTTTTCTTTTTTTTTCAGTATAGTGGCAATTAAACAGGTATGAAGGAGTGATTCAATTAAATGAGGAGAAGAAGAGTTGTGAAGTTTTGTAAGCCTAAAAGACAAAAAGGTTGTGAAGTTTTGTAAGCTTGAAAGACAGGAAGACATAGAGGGGTTAGCATTAAAGACTATTGAGCTTGGTTGGTGCTTTACAGTGGTCAGCATTAACCGTAATATATAAAGATTGGCCTTTAAAGTGGAGATAGGATTGAGAATAATTTCTTTCTTTTTTTTGAAAAGAAAGCATTCATTCATTCAATATTATGTAAAGAGTCTTGGTACAAAGCCTCCACCGCCGGCGGTGGTGAATCCTCTATCCAATAGATTACATCATCAACATTTTTTGCATACCTAGCTAAAGAATGCGCAGCCATATTCCCCCCTCGCTTAACACAACTGATTGAAATATGCCTCATCCCATTCAGGTAAACACAAATATCATCATAAATATGTCCAAGCAAGGAGTTACGGTAGGTGAATAATTTCTTTTTAATAGTATATTAAAATTATGAAATAAAATTTAGAAAAAATAAGGGTAATAATGTGGCTCAATGTAAGCGTAACAACATTAAATGCTACGTTTTAACTTTTTATATTAATATTATATAGAATATAGATATAGATTATTGCTCATATTTTTATTTATTTTTCACTTGTGTGAAATTGTGTCACTGCAATTTTTTTTTTCCTTAAACTTTTGTGTATCCAAACTTCCCAACTTTGCCCAAAAAGAAAAGGAAACCTTTTTCCATGCATCTACGTGGCTCGAGACCCATATGCTAGAAAAAGAAATCTAGTATGTTCTTTTTACCTTTTAAGTAAATTTGTTGGTCTTCCCAACAAAAAAGAGGGTAAATTTGTTAGAAAATAGAGGTGACGGTGACCCAATTTTTATGTTTTCGTGTACTCTTGGATAGCGAGGAGATGGATAATGGGACCTTCGTTGTGAGCCAAGTAAAAAGTCTAAAAGTCATGTGCTTTTGTGAGCCAAGTAACGAGGCTATGACAATTATTAAAGGGTTTCTTCACATGAATTATAACTCTCGGCCAGTTGTATTCCTGTTTTATAATATTGATTGGCAGATACCAATGACATCTAAACTTCAATATGCACATGACTCCACACCTAATAAAACATACATATATTGCCCATATTCTTCTGTCTCTCCTCACTCTTCACTACTCAGTTGTTGCACACTTCCAACTTTCCAGGGGAGAGAATATCCACGACCAACAATGTGGGCAGTTGTGTTGCAAGTAATGTTAGTGGTGGGTTTATTGGTTATGTTACAGGTTCAACAGGCTTTGCAACTGAGATCTAGTCATCCAATGCATGGGGTTGTGGATAAGATCAATGAGAATGCTGGACCTTATATTGGGCTAGTGATGACTTTTCCTACTGAAGAACTTGCACTTATAGACTCTACTGTCTTTGTTCCCAGCTCGGAGATCCCATGGGTTGACTTGGCTGGTACTCTCTCTCTCTCTCTTCTCTCTCTCTCTCTCTCTCTCTCTCTCTCTCCTCTCTCTCTCTCTCTCTCTCTCATTGTCTTTGTTTTCTTTCTTCTTTTGGACTTGTCGGTGTTGATTATTGACTAGAATAGCTTTCGTTGAAATATGAAAATGTTTTGTATAATAGGGTAATTTCAAAGGTCTAAATTTGGGGGAGATGGCCCAAGGTATGCCCATTTAGCCCAAAAGTTATGCCACTTCACTATTAGTTGTTGGAAATATATTTATAAATGGTTTATATTTAAATATATTTTGGTAAATAAAAATTCAAATGAATTAAAAGTATACAAATATAAATTAGGACTTATTTAGAAAAGGACCATATATAGTATAATCAGAATTTGTTTATTTTAGGCTGTTTTTATTCTAATTGCCAAGAGTCATCAATAGTTTAAATTCCCTTTCTGATCCTTCCCCAATTATCAAATTATAAAAAAAGAAAAATGTTATTTTATTCTGATCAAACAATGAATTCTAGTTGGTTTTAATTTACATGTAAATATGTAATAAATACCAAATTTAAAAATATATAATTTTTTTGAGAAAAAATATATATATCATATAATATAATAATATAATGATGATCTTAAAAAATTATGATTATATAAGCTTTTAAAAAGTTGAAGTGACAACATAAGAAAGAGTCAATCTAAAAAGTCAAGTGCTTTCATTTTTGTATGTGTCAAATAAAAAAATAACAAACTTTCATTTTTATATGCGTGCCTTTTTGTTGTGGCAAAGGCATTAGTTGCACTGTCAGCTTTGCTGTATTCTTCTATGGAGTTTAGATTTATTGAGAAAATCGTGTAGTTACACACAATCAATAAGCAAATGCCTTCAGGGAATATGAAAAAATGTTATTAGACATACTAGATTATTTGTCAAGCCTGCACATAATGAACAACTTCTTGCCAATGTGTCTATTTTGTTGATTGCCTACTGCCTAGGAAGGAGGTTCAACATTGGGACTATTAAAGGTGTAGATGTAATTTATGTGATGACTGGAGAGCAAACAGTAAGATTTCATCTATCTTTCATTTTTTTTTTTTTCAATACCATAACAATTAATACATTCTACATATACTTGATGTGAAACATTTTTCGTGAGTGGTAGACTTGACCTTTTTGTGGCACTCTTAGGTGAATGCAGGTATAACTGTTCAAATCCTACTTGATACATTTGATATCATAGGAATTGTTCATTATGGGATCGCTGGAAGTTCTAATGATTCATTGTACATTGGTGATGTTAGTGTCCCAAATTATGTTGCCTATACAGGATCTTGGACATGGAAGGTACAGGTTTAAATTTGTATTAAATTGATGAAAGAATAAAGCTTTTTTTTTTTCACTGCAATCCTTGCTTTTAAAATGAAGAAGAAGAAGAAGAAGAAGAAAAACTAATCTTTTCTTTGTTTGATTTTATTGCTACATTCTGATGTTTGCCTTTATTGAATAAAAGTATTTAACATAAAGAATATGCACTGTACGTATATTTTGATTCAGAAATGGTCTTATGTTTGAAGCACCTGGTTAAGTATTGGCACTATGTTTAATTCATCTTTCATCTTCTTATTTGCATTGTAAAGGAATTCAGGTTAGCAGAGGAGAGTATGACAGAATTGAAGTTTGGTAATTTCAACTTCCCTAAGAAGGGAGAGAATTTGTTGGCAATGATAGACTTCACTCCACAACAATTGTACTCTATTGGAAAACCAATGGAAGAGGTTTTTTGGCTTCCAATTGATCCAAAATTATTCAATATTGCTTCTGAACTTCAGGTTCGTAGTATAGCTTGATTGCTATGTTCTGATGAAAATATCCATTCAAGGTTATTTTTTAGTTCATTATGATGTAAATTTTTAAGTGATTACAGGATGTAAAGCTACAACAATGTGTCAATGAGACATATTGTCTACCTGAAACACCAAAGGTTGTATATGGAATGAAAGGTTCTACTGCTGATATATACCTGGACAATGCAGCTTATAGAAAATTTCTTTTCAAAGCATTTAATGTCTCAACTGTTGATGAAGAGAGCGCTGCAATTGTAATGGTCAGTAAAATTAAAAAATAGATTCACTTAATGATAATTCAAATGTATTTGTAAAGAATGTCTGTTTACATGTTTGGTGTTGTTGCTCTCTATGAAGACATCTCTATCAAATGGAGTGCCTTGTATTGTGTTTCGTGGTGTATCGGATTATGCAGGCGGAGAGGGATTCCTATCAGCAACAAGCCTGACTTATTTGGCTGCTATGAATGCTCTCAGTGTTGCTGTTGAGTTTATTGGATTATTTGGCGAGGAAGTTGCTATCCATGACCACTGAAAATGGACACCCTTTGAGGCTAGAGAAATATTGCTAAATATGTAAACAAATTATTTAAATTTGATAAAGTAAAGTCCTAAAATATGGATTTGCCTCATGTTGTACAGTTCATACTGATTTCTAGAAGGTCTTGCCCTACCCTATGAGGTGTGAGAGTTCTAAAGTGTGACCTGTGAATATTACCATATCTGTCATATGAATGACTCTCTTGGGAGCTATCTGGTGTGGACACGTCTAGTTGTCCTACACATGGATCCGGGAATACACCACTAAATCTAGGGCTAAGGTGAAGAATGGAAGTCCCCACTTCCTTTAGGTCCAAGAAACGCTCTTGGCCCTTACTTAGAGGTCCAACTTAACTAGACTTCAGTCTGGAGTTAGGGTACGGGTTAGCCAATTTGTTAGGCAGGCACCCAGACTTACTAGACCGAATGGATCAGCCTCCACTAATATTTCTAGGCCATTTTTGAAAAGATCCAAGAAAGTCAAAGAACTTCTATGTTATTGCTTATCCCTTTTTGAGAGTATACTTGGTTATATATATACAAGCCTTATCACAGTACTCAACTAATCAATGATTACAACCAATGATTTAGTAACTACCAACTAACTAATCAATCATTAACAGTGCAGTAACTAACTAATCAGCAATACTAATTGACTCAACTCAGCAGCCTTGGCACGACTCAACAGCCTTGTATCAATTTTCAATTAAAGTTTTGACTAAGTTGGTTCCCATCTATTATATTCAACTAGTATGTAATCATGCTTACGCACAGAAATTGTGAATTGTAGTGTTGCTATTGATATTAGTTTATATTATTAAACATATAGGACATAGTTTGACCAATACATTTGGAGGTACTAATATAGTTTTTTCTTGCAATTTTCATGATATTGGTTATGGTAAGTTTCTCATTATATTGCTATTACATATATAATTTGAAAATCACCATCAGATCTACATATATAATATCAATTCACAATTATTGTCTGCGAAATTCTACTAAATACAACACAAAATAAAATAATAAATTGGTCAAATAATATCTCTTAAATTGAATGGGGATAGGTGTATGAGATCTTTTAGCTCAATTACAGTTTCTTACATACAATATCTTCGCACACAAATATTTGAATAGAAATTGTATAAAAAATATACTAATTAGTTCAAAGAAAAAAATAATAACAAAAATCTAAACAATTTAATTTGCATGGAAAGCTAACAAATGCAAAATCTAATTTTGATTCTAATTGAATTTTCTCTTTAACTATGGTATATTACATAAAGGACAAAACTTAGGTCCAGTATTAAGTGTTGTTTCTTAGGTTCCTCTCTTAAGATTTAGTCATGTGATTGCTTAACTAAAAAATATACTTCCATCCTACGAAGAAAAATTCACATGGTAGAATAGTAAAAATGAAACCTAAGGAACAACACCTAAGTAATGTACCTACATAAATGAATTATAAATTTAAATTGTTTTTAGTTATATGATTAAGTTTTTTATGGTTTATATATATTGGACTCCTAATTTTCTACACTAAATTAACTCATTTGACACAAAAATTATAAAATTTAGATTAGATGGGACACGTGGCATAAGATTAAACTCTAATTAAAATCTAATTTTTACACTAAATTAACTCACTAAATACAAAAATCTAAAACTTAAATTAGATGAGACACATGGGGCAAAATTAGACTCTAATTGAATTCCAACTTAAATTCAAATTGAATTTTCTCTCAGTTTTACCTATGAATATGTATATATATATATATAAGAGAGAGAGAGAGAGAGAGAGAGAAACTAGCTTTGTTAGCCCCATTCATATGCATGAATATACTTAAAGATATACAAAAAGAGAGATCGTATAATTCATATATATATAATTTAAATACTATTGATAGTCATTCTTATATTTTGTTAACTCTTTAAAAAATCTTGTAAGAATCTTAGGATATGTTAAGTAACTGTTTTTTCCCTCTCATTTTCTGTTTTCAAAAACAATTTTCTATTTTTGAGACTAAAAAACTTGTTTGGCAATCCAAAATAGACAGAAAACAAAAACTATTCTCAAAACTCAATTTGTGAAGGAAACTGAAAACATGCAAAAGGTTTTTTTCAATTTCTAATTTTCAAGAGTCAATGAAAATACGCATTTAATTTAATGAATCCATCTTATTTAATGAGTTAACATTAGAGTTCAAATCCTAGTAACCAATGTTATGAATACCGTTTCGGACCCCGTTTCGGTTTGCCTATTGTAACGGAATGTTTCGGTACCGGCTTATTTTAGCGTACTATTTCAGGGTGTTTCAAAATTATTGCTATTTTATAATAAATATATATATATATATTATTAATAAAAAAAAACCTATATAAATTATTAAGAGTTTTAAAGAAGTTATAAATACATATTTCAACTAATATTTAATCTTTAAGCCAAAATAATAATAATAATAATAAGTCTTAGTTCAATCATTTATAAAATACAATAAGAGTAATAATATGATTAAAAAAAAACCCACAGTTAATATTAGTAGGTGGAATAAGGCTGAACATTCTATTTTTATTGTTAGTTTTGTGGGGCTCACAAAAACATAACAAAGAAAAAATTCAAATTTTAAGACAAGTGACAAGAGCATCACATGGGCTTGCAAAACAAAGTAACAAACAAAAAAATTAAAACAAAGACATAGCATTAAAGGAAGCGTAAAGGAGGCTGATGGTCAAAGCACATCTCCATTTAGTCATTTACCTGTACAGAACAGTGAGCACACAAATAAATTAAAAACAAAAAGGAGGCAGGATCGAAACCCACCAGAAGAAAAGAAGAAGAAGATGGGCTCGAAACCCAACAGAAGAAGAATAAAAAAAACAAGAAGAAGAAGGAAAAAAAGAAAACAAGAAGAAGAATGGTCTGAAACCCAAAAGAAGAAGGAGGAGGAGGTAAGATTTTTTTTTTTTTTTTTTTTTTAAAGCCAAAATCTGGTACTGGCCGAAATATGTATTTCGGCCGAAATTGGCCGGAATTGTCCGGAATGACCGGAATGGCCCAAAATTGCCCGAAATCTGACCCGAGGTGGAACGTGGGGTATTCTGGTACCGGTTTGCATACCAGAACGAAAAATTCTGGCTGTTCCGGCCGGAACGGAACAGAATCAATAACAATGCTAGTAACAACATATTTTAGTCTTTTCTATTTTTTTCTTCAAAAAACTATTTTTTTTAATTTCAACTAACCAAACATGTTTTTTATTTAAAAAATATAAGAAAATTGTTTTTTATTTATACCCAAAAAAAAAGTTTTTGAAAATAGAAAACAAAAACGTTTACCAAACATGACCTTATATTTTGTTAACTCTTTAAAAAATCTTGTAAAAATATTATAAAGTATAAAATGTAAATTGTCCATATTTATTTATTTATTTATTACTTCTTAATTTTTGTTATTGTGAAGCACTTTTTTTTTTATGATTTATTTATGATAGCCTCTTTAGTTTTTCTACTCAATAACTCACTTGGATAAATATTTATGATGTAGTCCCACATTTGATTTTAAAATTAGGAACTAAAACTCTCTCTAAAAATAAATAACTTAGATGGATTAGATTTGAACTCTTTAATTTATATTCTCAATAATTCACATGTCACAAAATTAAAAATTAAATAGGACATGTGGCGCAAAATCGAAAATTCAATTAAAATATAATTGGATTTTCTATCAGTATATACTAGTGTTTAACCCGCGCAATGCACGTGATCATTTTATATATTAACGAACTTTGCATCCAACATAAACTTGGTTATCATACTTCTACTACATATATTCAAACTTAAATAACGTAGTATATTTACGCATATAGTGTCCAATATCCCCTAAAATTTTTAAAAAAAAATTTAGTTTCTTCAAATCACTCTTGTGTACTTCCCTGTTATGAGAGACTTTAAAAAAAATCTGACTTTAAGCAATTAAAACTTACATGACAATTTCAAATAGCAAGTCCGCTATTCCTAGGAACCACAATGAATCACACCGAACTAAAACTTGCAAGACAATTTCAAATACCAAATCTACCATTCCTAGGAACCACAATGAATTAAACTATGAGATTAGAGAATTTTACAACCAAAAAGTTTAAAAGAGAAAAATGGCTACTGATTTGTGAAATAAAAAGTCAAAAAAATATGAGTCAAATAATAATATGCATAATCAATAGTACATTGAAATCTCAAATTGTAAAACCAAACCAATATATAACCCTTAAAAGGGACATTGAATCCAACTTTTTAAGCGCAAAAGAAAAGAGAAAAAGCTATAGTGCATAATCAAGCCACAATATATAAACAAAACAGAATTCCACCTGCAACAAATAAAATGCATAATCAATAGTAGATGGAAATCTCAAATTCTAAAACCAAACCAATTCATAAGTCATAACCCATAAAAACAAGGTGTAAATGCACTTTTAGTCTCTGCATTTTGACTCGATTTTTATTTTGGTCCTTACATTTTATTTTTATCAGTCCCTAAACCAATTAACGCTTAACATTTAAGTCCTTACCGTCACCCAACTAACAGAAAATGCTAATGTGGCTAACGGCACAGTAAAATAATAATTAAAAAATCTATTTTGGTATTAAAAAATTGTCACATCACCTGACACATCACTTATTTTAATTTATCAATTTTAGCAAAATTAAAAAACAGAAAAACAAAATTAAAAACGTAAAAACACATAAATTCAAATCATGTTGAAGAATATGTATAAACAAGATCTTAAACCCAGATTACAAAAACACAACCCCTGATCACAAGAACGAAGAACATAGTACTCAAAGATTTTCTTTTCCAGCATTTCTCATAACACAAATTCAACTAAATACATAGAATTTCATCCCAAACATATCTCCAAAACCAGTAAATCAAAACCCAACCAAATCAACAACAAGACATCTAAATCATCCAACAAAACAAAACTCAATCATCAAATCAAAATCCATAAATTCCAGACCACAAATCCTCAACAAACCCCAGAGAAAACCCAATCATCAATGCCGATTCGTGCAGCGCCAGAGTCTTCGCCAAGTCACGCAGTTCCTCATCCATCATCCTCACTGATTCATCATCCTCCTCGCCGCCGCCGACGAAGCTCACACACTATCGCTAAAGCTCACGCACCATCACACCGAAGCTCACGCATCATTGCCGACCCACACACCATTGCCGACCCAATTCATCATCCTCCTTACTCATCTTTGAAGCCCAGCTCCGTTCATCCATCATCCTTTGCCGATCTATTGATTTTTCATTTGGGTTTGTGTGTGTTTGCATATGGGTCTACTCGAAGCCTGTGGTGATCCTCGACGTGCTTTGGAATCTTGCCCACGGCGGAGCTTTTTTTTGGTGATGGGGATTTGGAGCTTGGATTCTTGGTTATTTTGGCCTTTGAGATTTGATGATTGATGAGTTTTTTGGTTTGTTTTTCTTGTGAGTATTTTGGATCTTTTAGGTTTGCTGGATTCTTGGTTATTTGTGATGTAGGTAATGGAAAACGTTAAGTTTTTGTGAAGTTGATGCGGTTATATAGCTTAAATGACACTTTTTTTTTGTATGTGTTTTTGTTTGGTAGTTGAGAAAATGAGGTACAACTTTGAAAATTGGAATGTTAGAGCTCGGGTTTTTGGTTATTGTGATGTGGGTGCTTTTAATTTTGTTTTCTCTTCGTACTTGTGTGTTCTTCATTTAGATTAAGAAATAATTAATTAAGATCAAAAGATTCCAAAGTCCACCGAGATGTGAATTTTTCTCGTTTTGAAATTTTCTGAGCTTGAGCATGTAGGTTCTTAAGGGAAAAAAAAATGAAAAGTAAAAAAAAAAAAAAAAATAGATTAATGTTTATTTTAAATTTTATTTATTTATTTTCTGACCCAGATTTTTTTTTTTTGGGCTTTTTAACTTTTTTTTATTTTTTATTAATTAAAATACTGATATGTCATGGGTGATATGGCATTTTTTATAATATTATAATTCCTCTGTCAATCTCATCAGCATTTTCTATTAGTTAGGTGACGGTAAAAACTTAAATGTTACGCGTTAATTGGTTTAGGGACTAAAAGTGATAAAAATAAAATATAGGGACCAAAATAGAAATCAGGTCAAAATGTAGAGACTAAAAGTGCATTTACGCCTAAAAACAACATCAAATCTTAATCTTGACCCTAAATTTCAATTGCAAAACAAAAAGAGAAAAGAAAAAGCTCACAATCCCGAAAAAGCTGCAATGATACAGAGAAAATTTGTTAACAAACCTCATAGTGATAAATAAAACAGATATATTAGATTATACACACACCCAAGTTATGGAATTCATGAAACTTTTCACCCATTATTATGTAATCATCTATTCATAAAATAAATAAATAAAAGTAAATCATTTATAAGTACGCAAATCCAAAACACTAAGACATACACAATAAAAACAATCATACCTTAGATTATTCTTTTGAAGGTAGTCATATATATTTTTTGTTTTATTTCAATAATCTATAGGAAGTGAATCTTATGATTCACAATATTCAGTATCATGGAATTGACTAATCTCTGTTTTATTTACATTAAATATATCACTTTTGCAAATACAGGACTTCGAGTCCATTTTCTATTCAGTCCTACTCAAAACTGTGGAAGCTTTCCCTCCAAAAAGTAGCTAAGGTGGGGATTTTGCATCTAGGAACTTGCAAGATGGAAAAGCACATGGAAGTCCTCATCTTAACTCTAAAACTATAGAAGAGCAAGGTTCCTATAGAGTTGTAGATTCCACATAACACAATCAATCAGCTTTGACCTGAGGAAGAAAAAAAATTGATAAGAGAATGATTGGAGGGAGAAAAAAAAGTCATCACAATGAACTAACTTCAAATTATCTACCACCTCAAGCATCAGTGCTACATTATGAAATATTGCAGATGATTTTTTTTAGTATTCTCCTCAAAAAAAATCCAAATCTTCATTTATGTAGAAGAGCCCAACAATCAGACATACATCATCCAAAATACGAAGCCTATCAAACTCTAAGATGCATACTATAAGTCAATTAACTATGTGTCTGTTACCAAACCAAACCACCTTTCAAACCCAAGAAAAACCAGAATAAAAGGCTTCCAATAAGACAAACGAAGGGTACGTACAAAAACTGTACATAACTCTATAGTGGAGGAGAAGTCACTAAGAAGGTCCTCACAAATTTCGTACACAATCAAAATTAATCCCGCTTCTATCTTAACAAAAAATACTCCAATGCTAAATAACAAAATGATACCAAAAAGTATAAAAATATACATTAATATAAAATATATATATAAAAAAAAAAAAAAAAAAAAAAAAAAAGCCATAGGAGACTATTTATTTTTTATTTTTTTGAGAGAAACCATTAAAGCCAATTTGAATCATTACTCTCCACTTAAAATGAAACTAAATGGAAATTAATTTGAGCTATAAATACTCCGGGAAAATTTGCTGTCATTGTATGTGGGGTTTGATTATTGTATCTAAATTCAGAGGTATATTCTTGAAGGTTTTTTTTTACAGTGAGGGAGATTTGATTGTGTTATTTAGAACAAAATACTTCAACTCACAGGTGAAAACATTTATCACAAACTTCATCAATAAACATAACAACATAGGTATCACAACATCAATCAATAACAATAACAATAACAATTTTTTATAAAATCAATCAATAATCAAAACAACATACACTGATAACTTGAATAACACAGCCGAACAAAGGGAGGCAGGTAATCTCAAAAGTATTATCACACAATCTTCAAATCGAAGGGACCTTATCAGGAAGGCCATGGCTTAAGTACCAAATTTGGATTTTATGCTATTGACAACAACATTGTTTACTTGGAACGCCTGAGTTAATGCTTCATTAGGCATTGGGGGTTGTGAACCAAAGAGAGTTGTTGAGGCAATCACAACCCCTGGCATGTGAATATTGAAAGAAGTGAAGACAATGCATGATTGCCAAAGTTAGCACATTGCCTTGCTATTTGGATTTTCTTTTTTAATAATTCTACTATTTAAGCCAGATGACTATACCATCCCAAACCCAATAAAATGGCACATTTATTCATGACCAATCTACTGTTAGATCCTGTAAAAAAATCTGCAATTGAAAAACATTTAGCAAAAGAATTAAAATAAAAACAGTCAACTAAAATTTAGCCAAAAGAAAAAAAAATTAGCTATAAAAAATATGGGAAAGTATTCAAAGAAAGAGAAAGAATACAGAAAGAATATATGTGCAAAAAACATAAGAAAAAGAGAAGGGCTGTAGAGGCCCTTAAATGCCAACAACTGGCGGCTCTTTCATCTCCTAGTAAGTTTTCATTTTAATTTCTTGTACTCTTCCCTCACCTTAACTAATTAGTCACATAATAAATAATCTTCATTTTGATGTTGGCCCATATGCTTAATTTGAAAATAATAGTCTGACTGTGTTAATTTGATAATTTTTTTTGATAAGTATGTTAATTTGATAATCTTCATTTTGTTTTTGTTTTTGAATTTTTTGTTCTTTGTCATAAATCCATGTTTTGAGGTTCAGTTTTACTTCCCATTTAAACAATTCCTTCCTTTCTCCCAACAATAGTTCCTCCAACATTTTCTACCTTAACAGTAAAACCTTAAATGTACCCATCTATTTAAAGTTCTAGTTAAGTTCTTAAAATCTCCTTTTCTAAGATTTTCTTTTCCCAGAGAACGTTTGCACTTATAGTCTTATTTGTGTTGCTGTTAAGGAAATCTTTGTTCTAAACCAAAGCAATTGCAAACAGAAAAGAGATTTCATTGAACAATGAAATAAAGAGGAAAATTTAGGCTATCATACCTTTCATTTTATTCTAGAGAACCCAACGGTAATTCTCCTATTAGAGAACCCAGTAACTTTTCAGGCAGGGAAAAAATTAAATTAGTGATTCAGATAAATGACATTTGAAAGTTTGAGAAGATAGGCAAACTACCCGTGAGGCATTCAACAAAACCAAACAATGCCAACAAATTGCAGTCAGCAGTATTTACAAAGTTTTCTTCTTCTTCTTTTTTTGAGATAAAGATAGAAATTTTATTTGATAAAAGGGACATACATGTAAAAACACATAACAACCCTGTAAGCATAAATACATGGGAACAAAGACCTGTTCTGCAGAAAACAAAATATGCAACAAAATAAATACAGCCCATGGACATACAATCCAGAAACAGCAACAGATATTACACTCAGCCCCTTGTAAATAGCATTCAACAGATATTACACTCATAGCATTCTCAATTTTCATCAATCTTGTATTCCCAAAATAAGGCTGCACTGAACAGAGCAGCAATCTAATAGAGGCAAATGAATTGCAATCTACACTTACAACCGAGTTCAAAATTAGAATCACATATATTACAACACTTGCAATTCATGTTGATATAAGAGTCTTAGGATGCTCAGAGATTATAAAACCATAGCCTATATACAGAAAAATTAAATCTCTCATAATCTGAAATAAAACAGAAAATTAAGTAAATAAGAAAAAGGGTATGAAGAAAAGAAATTGGTGCGTAATTCTTAACCGTTTTTTATGCTACAATTAAATGAATTCAAATTTCAGGTGCAAACAGGAACAAAATCCAACAAAAATCTACCAAACAGGGGAAAAAAATTTCTAACCAAAAAACAATAATCAACAATTTCAGGTGCAAACAGATACTAAATCTAACAAAAATCTACCAAACAGGGTAAAAAAAGTTCACATCGGAATCGACGGTGGTTACAGAAGGCTGATCGGAAGCCTCATCGGTTGGTTCTTCCTCTTCTTCTTCTCCGAGGCGATCTGGTGGGCGTGACAGCAGTAGTAGTGTCGTCGTCTAGGGTTTTCTTCTATTTTAGTAGTGAGGTTGAGGTTGAGGTTGAGGTTGAGGTTGAGGTTGGGTTGGTCTGATGAATCGGTGGCCGTTGTGTGAGGGAATCGGTGGCACCTCTGATCGCTTACTTCTTTCTCATCTAAGTTTTGGATTTTGATTTTCATCTAAGTTTTGGATTTTGGTTTTGGGGGAAGGAGATGGATTTGATTTTTGGGTTTCTGAGAAGAGAGAGGAGTTACGGGTTTTAATTTTAGCTTTTAGAAGAGAATTGGGTTTTTTTTTTTTTTTTTTTTTTTTTTTTACGGTAAACGGTGTTTTGGGTCTGCAAAATCGTTTTGTTGAAGCCTTTTGATTTCATCGCCTCTCTCTTTCTCTGTTTACTCTCCGTGTCCTTATCGCGTCTCTCTCTGTCTTTCTATCACGGTGCACATCTAATTTTAACCGGTTAATTCTTCTATACTATTATTTAAGAGGCTTCTCCTGTTTGGATTCTAATTTTTTTAGTTCAAAAATGTCCCTACATTTTTATGTTTAAATAGAGACAAAATTAAAGTATAATCCGGTAAAAATGCAACTCCAACTCCCACTAAAATATTGCCTAAAAAATAGGACCACTCTCCTATTTATTTTTAAATTGATTTATTCACTTATAAATTAGATTTTTAAAATAAAAATCATATATATATATAAAATAATTAAATGCAGTTTTTTTCTACAAAATAAGACTACTAAAAAAGATAAAAATCATATATGTATATAAAATAATTAAATACAGTTTTTTCTTACAAAATAAGACCACTACAAAAGAAAAGTCTCATTGCACGCGCGAAGCGCGTGTGATGAGACTAGTTATTTATAATGAGAGCTTTTTAAACGGTGTTTTAGCATTATGAAATAATGTAATTTATCATGTTTTAACTTAAATGTGTCTGAATTTTAGATAGGTTTTTTTCCTATGTAATAGCATCTCTTTAATGGTAGGAATCAACTTTTTCTCAGGTTTTGTTATTACATACCGTATATGATAATATAGATATATAAATAGAGTGGAATTTAAACTAAAAAGAATTCAAGAAAATAGGGTACAAAGATTATACACAATTGGGGCTTAGCCTAAAGTGGGTTTCAAATGGTTATGATTGCAGAGAGGCATACACATGACCTGTTGTTCCATAAACATACATTGAACATACATATGCAATTGTGAGCAGGGGCGTAGCCAGAATTTTTCACTTGGTGGGGCCGAATTATATATTTATATACTAGTCATAATTCATAATTATTACAGTAATTATATTGTATATATAATAGTCAAATTTAATATATCCATGTTGGTACAACTTATAAGGCACCTGGATTCTAAAGGAAAACAAAAAATCAACTAAAAATATATAAAAATAAGATGATGATAATAAGAGAAAAACATATGAGGAAAAAAATTGGAAATATGAGAAAATGATCAAATTTTGTGAAAAAATGACGATAATGGGACCTGAATAAATGAATTTGAAGACTAAGAATGAAAAGAAAAACACATCAATTCGAGCAACGCTCATTGCATTTAAAAATTGATAACAATAGGAATGTCATTTTTCTATTTTTAGAAAAAATAAAAAGAAAGATACCTGGAGATTAGGGATTTATAAGATTTTGGTAGAAGTGTGTGTATTGTTTGGGTGGAGTCCACTTGAGAAACTAACTAAATATTGGAATTGTAAATGGCTAAATGCAATCACTGATATATTTTAAAGGGGAATAACATAAAAACTAACAATGAACAGATCTCCATGACATTTATTTTTAAAAGGAAAGTCAATATCGAAAATCAGAGTAAAGAGAAAACTAAGCAAAACAACAGTAAAAAAATTTAAAAAATAAAAAATAAAAAAGCATGAATTGTTAAGATGGTGAATATTCATAGCTAATTAGAACTCTAAAACCAGAGACTACCTTCTGTTCAATAGTTTGGAAACTCCAGGTTCTTGGCATGTTCTACAAGTAGGTGGGCCACTTGGTTACTTTTTCTTTTATTATAATTTAAATTGAGTTTAGAGTAGTCTAGACTCATGTATTAGGTGGCCTATCGAACTATGCTAGACCAATTTTCTTCCATTGACAGCAAGAAGGTTTTGTGAAATTTTTTGGAGGGGCCAATCAATATAATTTGTAGGGGCCCAATTTATTTTTATATAGCACTGTATGAGGATTTCAAAAGTTTTGGGGGGGCCCAAGACTATATGTACCTCCGCCCCTGATTGTGAGGCATGTGTACGCATCCTGACAAAATGAAACTCTAATTCTACATCTTCTTCATTCTAAGTGATCAAACAAAATCCTAACCTAATTCTACAAATAAAAACAAGCATAAACTTTAAAACAAGAGAGATTTTGGAATTTAAAAAGAGAAGGGGCTTAACTTTTTCGAAGGATATTTGAATTTTGACCAATCCCCTCAAGATATTGGATCCAAGCCAAAACACTATAAGGGTTAGTAAACTGTAGTTTTTAAAGAATGGAACTGCAAGAGAGTTTTTGAAAAGAGAGAATGCTTGTAGCAAATCCTTTTTGACATAATTATTAAGTAAGTCAATTTTATGTTAATTTTCTTAACCTAAAATCAACCCAAAATGGCTCCATTCATATAAATAAATGTCATTTTTATCTAATATAAATTTGAATTTTCTCTATAGAACAATGTAATTAAAAGAAGGCTAAAATACAAAACTGACCTTCTAACTTTCTTCAAATTTCATTTCAGTCCTCTAACTTTGTTTTTGTTCATTCCAGTCCTTTAAGTTTCAAATTTATTCAATTAAAGCCTTTCTATTAACTTCTATTAAAAAATTTTGAAAAAAAAATCTGGAAAATATTTTTCAATTGTTAACGTGTATAGTGTTATGGGCTTTAGGCTCAACTACATTACTTGTATAGCACACATTCTTGTACTGCACTTATATGCCTCCTATATAAAGGCACTCATGTATATTCTTTCATGAGAAATACAATACAATTATTCAGTATTTCTACATGGTATTAGAGTCACTCCTCTAACCTTTTCTTAGCAGTCTTGTCTTTATTGGTGTTACTCCATTCTCAATAGCGCTTCTGCCATCACAACAGCCGCCGTAGCTTTTTGTTGTAGAACCTTCGATGTCTTCCAATCGTTGTCCTTAGGTTTCGAACCTGCAACCGCCGTCATTGAGGAGTCCCGCACCACACAGACCACTGCACTTACCGTCTTCACCGTGCATCTTGCTCCGATAAGTATTTTGCAAGTACCACAGTAATTGTCTCACCTCGATCTACTCAATTGTGGAAGTCTCGCAGTCATCGGAGCTTGAACGCACCCTCACACACCACCCAAAAAAGCTGCGCCTCGGTCACGCACCTCACACGCCGACCTCTATTCTTGCTGACATCATCAATGACGTCATTACTGCCACGTTAGCCCTAGTTGACATCATCATCATCCATTCACATGCTGACGTCACCTGCCACATCAGTTGTTGTCATCGTTGACCGGACCGTTGACTAGACCATTGACCCACGTCGACTAGACCATTGACTTTTCTCCAGGGTTGACTTTTTGCAGTCCAGGTGCTCCTTAGCCAGTTTTTCACGTAGATTTCATTTTTGCAATCCTTTTTTTTTTTGCATATTTTGCTTCTAAATTAAGAATAAGGACAGGTCTTCTACTTGTTGTAATAATCGTCGCCAACAATCCAACAAACGTTTTTGCAAACGCAATATTGAGACTTGCTATCATCACAACAAATTAGCTGATTCAATTTCTACTGCTACTATTGCAAACACTAGGAGTGTCCAACCAATGGCTCCTGTCTCTGAACAGTCTAAGTCTTTAGGTCGCATTTTCACCCTGTCTACAGATGACCTTAAAAACATCATCGCTAATGTCATTCGTATAGTTGGTAATGCATCTTATTCCTCTTCTCTCTCAGCTTATCTGGTATGTCTCATTCCTCTTGGTTTATGGATTCTGCTTGTTGCAATCACATGACATGTCACTCATCCTTATCTTCTGAACTTAAACATGCACCACACTGTCTTAATATTTGCACAGCAGATTGTTCCACAATGTTTGGTCATAATATAGATTTCGTTTCGACCTCCAACCTCTCAATTCTCGGGGTATTTAATGTTCCTGATCTTTCTTACAATTTATTTCCTGTGGAACAATTAGCTGAGTTAGGTTATCACATTATCTTTGATTATTCTAGGTGTATTGTGTAGGATTTGATGACAACAAGAGTTTGGGACCGGTCCTAGAGTTGGGCATATGTTTCCCTTGGACAACCTTCGTCTTCCACTTGTTGCTTTTGTTTCTATTGCTGCAACTGCTACAGTTTCTTCTATTCCTTCTCTAGCACTTTGGCATGCTCGACTTGGTCATGCATCTTCCTCTTAGGTACAACAATTGGCTTCTAGAGGTTTGTTAGTTCAGTGTCTATAGAAAATTTTGATTGTATTTTAGGTCAGTTAGGAAAACAACCAGCTTTGCCTTTCAATACTAGTGAATCAATATCCACTGATATCTTCGATCTTATTCATTCTGATGTTTGGGGGCCTTCCTCTGTCTTTAGTATTGGTGGATCTCGATATTTTGTTGTCTTTGTTGATTATTACTCTCGCTATACTTGGATTTTTAATATGAAATATCATTCTAAATTATTGCAAGTATATTGTGATTTTGCAAAAATGGTTGAAACTCAGTTTTCCAAACGCATTAAAAAATTTCGATCTAATAATGCTCTTGAATACACTCAATATGCTTTCCAAGTTATTTTTCATTCTTATGGCACTATTCATCAACTAACTTGTCCAAGTACCTCTCAGCAAAATGGTAGAGCCGAACGAAAACTTCACCACATTCTTGACACTGTTCGTACTCTTCTTCTCTTCGCCAAAGCTCTTGCTCCTTTTTGGAGTGAAGTTGCACTTCATGTTGTTCATGCTATTAATCGCATTCCCAGTTCTATCATCCAAAGTCAAACTCCATATGAGTGCCTTTTTGGGTAATCTCTAGATTATCATCACCTTCGCTCCTTCGATTCTGCCTGTTTCGTTCTTTTTTCAACCAATTGAGCGTAACAAACTTGAGCCTCGGTCAAGGCTTTGTTGTTTTCTTGGCTATGGCGAAACTCAAAAGGGGTATCGGTGTTATGATCCTGTTTCTCATCATCTTCGTATTTCTTGCAATGTTGTCTTTTAGGAACATCGCCTCTTTGTCGAGTTCTCTCACTTCCATGCCTCCCTATCTTCCTCCTCTATCTTAGATCTTTTTCCAAATGAGGCACATATTCCTTCTGTAGCTACTCCTGATCCTCTTGTAGTTGATCTTGATTCTCCTATAGACTTCTCTGTCCAACCACCAGATATCATTGATCCCTTTCCTAGTTCATCCTTTAATGAACAGGTGGAAGATGAACAGGTCAAAAACAAGCTACCCAGCCCCAACCTTGAGCTTGGGTCCCTTACCCCTACTCCGCCTAAAGATCTTGCACAAGACATTCTACCTCGTCACTAAACTCGGGTAAGATTTATTTTTGTATATTTACTTGACTATCATTGTTACATTACCCTTGCTACACTGCATGAGCCTCACACCTATTGTGAAGCTTCCACTGACCCTTTATGGAATATTGTAATAAAAGAGAAACTTGATACATTATCAAAAAACCATACTTGAAATTTGGTGACACTCCCCCTTAGGAAATTTGTGGTTGGTTGTAAGTGAATCTACAAGATTAAGACTCGCTCTAATGAGTCCATTGAGCACTACAGAGATCATCTTGTTGCAAAAAGTTTTACACAAGAGTATGAGATTGATTATGAAGAGACCTTTACTTCGGTTACTCATATCTCATCTATTTGTGCCCTCATAGTTGTTGCTAGTGTCAGTAAATGGGGTTTTTTTTCAGATGGATGTCAAAAATGCATTCTTTAATGGGGATTTAAGTGAAGAAGTTTATATGCAACCTTCTCCTAGTCTCTCTGTTGAATCAAACAAGGTTTGTCACCTTCGACGTGCACCTTATGGCCTTAAACAAGCTCCACGACCTTGGTTTGCTAAATTCAACTATATTATCTCTCACTTGGGTTACATGGTCAGTCCTTATGATTCTGGCTTATTTTTTCGTCGCACTGATAAAGAAATTATTTTATTTCTCCTATATGTGGATGATATGATCATAATTGGTGATGACCTTAGTGGCATTTAAGAACTCAAGGATTTTCCCAGTCAGCAGTTTAAGATGAAAAATCTTGGACATCTTAGCTACTTCTTGGGTCTTGAAATCACTCATTCTACAGATAGACTTTTTATTACTCAAGCCAAGTATGCCTCTGAACTCTTGTCTCGAGCTGGACTCATTGATAGCAAGACTATTAACACTCCAGTTAAGCTTAATGCGCATCTGACTCCCTTAGGAGGGAAACCATTGTCTAATCCCTCTCTTTACAGACGCTTGGTTGGCAGCCTAGTTTATCTCACTGTCACTCGTCCAAACATTTCCTATGCTATCACTAGGTGAGCCAGTATCTGTCTACTTCACAATTGACTCACTATGCTGTTGTTTTGCGCATTCTTTAATACCTAAAAGACACTCTCTTCCATGGTCTTTTCTATTCTACTCAGTCTCCTCTTATTCTCCGTGCATTTTCTTATGTTGATTAGGCAGGAGATCCCACTAATCGCAGGTGCACAGTGTGCTATTGCTTTCTTCTTGGATCTTTTCTAATTTCTTGGCAAAGCAAAAAAAAAAACTCATGTGGCCCACTCCAGTACTAAAGCAGAATATCATGCCTTGTTGATACCATATTTGAGCTCTTTTAGCTACGATGGCTTCTCAAAGACTTAGATGTGTCTACATCCTCTGCTACTCCTCTTTATTGTGACAACTAGAGTACCATTCATATTGCTCACAATGATGTCTTCCATGAATGGACTAAACACATCAAGATTGATTGTCATTTTATTCGTTATCATATAGTCCATGGTGCTCTCAAGATGATCTCAGTCTCCTCCAAAGATCAACTTGCAGATATCTTCACCAAGTCACATCCTAAAGGACATCTTGACCAAGTCACATCCTAAAGGACATCTTCGTACTTTGGTTAACGACCTCAAGTTGGTCTCACATTCATTTAGAATTTGAGGGGGGCTGTTAACGTGTATAGTGTTGTGGGCTTTAGGTCCAACTAGATTACTTGTATAGCACACATTCTTGTACTACACTCTTACTTATACTGCACTCATATGTCTCCTATATAAAGACACTTATGTATATTCTTTCATAAGAAATATAATACAATTATTCAGTATTTCTACATCAGTCATTAATTGAATTTTTTTAATTTAAAAAATTTAAAGAAAAATTTATAAAATTGAAAAATTAACCACAACATATAACAAAAGTTGATAAAAAAACCTTAATTGAATAAACTTGAAAGTTAGATGACTGAAATTAACAAAAACAAAGTTAGAGAGCTGAAATGAAATCTGAAGAAAATTAAAAGGTTATTTTTGCATTTTACCCTTAAAAGTATTTTAAATTCATTTTGGCTTATTTTTTGAACGGTTTGGAATGGGTCATTTAAATGTTAACCCAATACAAGTTTATCAAGCATTTGAAATGAGTAGTGTTTGCGTATATTATGCGAGCTATATGGATCATGTTGTGTCACTCGCTTAATAAATGGGTTCTGTTAGGGTAAAAGGGTTTTGAAATGATTATTAAATGAGTTAGGTTAGGATTAGCCTATGTAGCTAGATACCAATGTCTTGAACACGATTTGTCATTAGTCATCACTGCATGCTTGAACGAAATTGTTAAATAATGGATTTTTTTTTCCACCTTTATATATATATATATAAAGATTCTCCTTCATTTTTTTTAAATTTAATAATCTAATAGTTGGGAAGGAGTGGATTTGAATTTGGACACATCGTTCAGAACTACCTTAGAAGCTTATTGAGCTAAAACTTAAAAGGTTCGTTCACATTTTACATTACGATGAATTTCGTATTTATAATGGGATACAAAGTCCATGACATTTGAATAAAAATTACATATTGATTGCTTGAATTCCATGATTTACTTTAGCAATCAATCCCTTGATTTATCAACCAATCCCATAATTTTCTCTTGAAACCAATATCTTGACTTGGTCCTATGGCGGGAAAAATGAATTATACTTTCTAAACGAATATATCCTAATTATACATGGTAAATACAATACAAGATAGAAACTCACACATAGTCATGTTTATGTGGCAAAATACAATCATCTGCTCTTAGTGAGCATAGTTCTTAGGTTCCAATCCTATCAACGGAGGAAAAAAAAAAAACTGAAGTTTGTTGATGGTTCTTGGCTATTCATACACAAATATCTTAGCTCAATTGTTGATTTTATTTTTTTTAAGCCTTATCCTCATAACAGAACGCAAAACATGGAATTGGCCATGACTGGATTGTCTTGTCATCCATATCTTAGGCTAGTTTTTTGCATTACGAAAAATAGGATGTGATTATCCACAAAGCTGACTCAATGCGTTATCACATTTCTTAATCCCCTTTTCTTTGTAAATGACAACGATGCACCTTATTGGCAACAAAACAACCAAAGCATTAGAAATGTGGTTACATGGCTAAAATGGAGATAATGATTGACCATTCAATACTCTTACAGAAACAAGTTATTTTAAGGTAAAGTTTGTTTGGATAAATTGGCTCTAGGATAATGAAAATTTGCAGTTGAGGACTTATTATTTACCTATAAATTTGACTGGGGCCTTTCAATGGTATTTGTCTTTGCTTTGCTTGCCTTGTTCTGAGTTTTTAAGTGGGAACAAGATGATTGCTGTTGAGAACCAGGCGCTTGGTACAGCTTTGATTATTGTTCCCTTCTTCCTTTGTCTATGAATGTCAATAATTTTTATTTTATTATAAGTCTATAAGACTATAAGCTTAGTTCAATTGGAGTCTAACTTTTGTGATCTTTTGTTTGAAAATGTTTAGTGTCAAAGAATGCAATACCAAAAGAAGCATCAGATGGATTTACTGTGGATTTACTGTGCCAGAATCCAATGCCTTTGGCCAATCATTCAGGTTTTGACATTTTCTTCCACAATCTTTGTTTATGAGATCAGGTGTTTTTCATAAATGGTGTAGTTTCTCATTCAATGAATTTTCTCAAAATGTGTGGTAGGGATTATGAAGCAAGTGTGAGGCTAAGTATTGTGGAGAATACCTATCCGCTGAACCATATTAACCAAACATATGATTTTGTAAGTACACTTTCAATAAGTTAATGTTTAAATATTAAACTACCGTGTCTATTTGGGAACAACTTATTTAGCTGAAACTGAAAATTTTTGAAAATTTTTTGCTGAAAGTACTGTAGATAAAAGTAAAAGTTAGTTGAAAAGTACAGTGATACCCATGAATAATACCAAAAACAAAAAGTGCAGTGGGACTCATGAATAATAGCAAAAATAATCTGAAATTACAAATGAGCTGAAATTTTCAGCTTGTCCCAAATGCACACTTAGGACTTCATAGATTCAATTTGATATATGAAACTTTTAATGCAAATGCAGGTAAAGAGGACAAGGGAAGAGTATGCAAAATTGAACAAGGCAGAGATGTCCATATGGGAAGCCATTGAACTCCTTGACAGTTTTGTGGATGAAAGTGACCCTGACCTGGATGAACCTCAGATTCAGCATTTGCTACAGTCGGCTGAAGCCATAAGAAAAGATTATCCTAATGAAGATTGGCTACACTTGACCGCCCTTATTCATGGTAAATACCCCATGCACATTCCTAGTTTCTGTTCTGAGGCTAACATGCAAAATATAAGTTCTTTGAATGTGTAATTGTATATATTTATTTAACTTAGTGGCTCTATGCTCTTATTCATAATATCAGATAATCACTACACACACTAGGCCCTATATATTCAAGTTTACATAAAACAATATATTAAACAACTTCATAATTGATTCTTGCATGGTTTTCAGATCTTGGAAAGGTTCTTTTCCATTCTAAATTTGGATCGCTTCCCCAGTGGGCTGTTACAGGTAAGAAATGTTCTTTGACGAAATAAATGTTAATATACTTCTCTTGTTTCGAATCATTTCAATCTGATGATGAATTCTGATGTTGCAGGAGATACGCATCCTGTTGGTTGTGCTTTGACGAATCGATTGTTTATCACAAGGTCTTCTCAAAAACATGAGTTAATTATGTTTGACATGACAATATGTAGTCAGTCAACTGAAAGAAATTTCTTCGAATCTTTTACATTGCAGTATTTCAAGGAAAATCCAGATTACAACAATCCTGCCTACAACACTAAACTTGGAATCTACTCTGAAGGATGTGGACTAGAAAATGTGCTGATGTCATGGGGGCATGACGATTACATGTACATGGTATATCCTCTGAACCTTCAATGAATTTTTAATGAAAAATCTTTAATAAGATTTTCATATTGAAATTTCCACAATATGTTATTCCAAAATAACAATCATAATACTAATAATGTTGTTTCCAAATCCTTAGGTGGCCAAGGCAAATGGAACTACTCTACCTCCAGCTGCATTATTTGCCATCCGATATCACTCATTTTACCGTGAGTATTATTCTTTATCTTTTCCTGTAAATTTGAAAACCAGTTAATATTCTCGAATTGTTTTTATGCAATAAAATGAGTTTTATCTGTCCATCTTGCAGCATTGCATAAGGAAGGAGCATATCAATACCTAATGAATGAGGAGGACAGAGAGAATCTGAAATGGGTTCAAACATTCAAGTAAGAGCTTCCATTTTGCTGTTTAATTTGCACATTTTTTTTTCTTTCTTACCAGTGTTCTTCCCCAACAATTATTCATTTCTCATTGAGCTGATTGTGAGCATCAGTGTTTTTCCCCCACCAATTATTCAATTTTTGTTCAGCTGATTGTGACAACTAAACTGATTTTATTGTACTGTACAAAATAACAGCAAATATGATCTCTATAGTAAGAGCAACATTCGAATTGACGTTGAAAAAGTTAAACCATACATGAATCCCTCATAAAAAAGGTGTGTACCAGTGCAAAATTCTGTGCTTTGGTAATTTTAAACACTTTTTTTTCTTTACTAAAATTGGTTTTTTTTTTTTTTTTCTTTTTGCAGTACTTCCCGGAAAAGCTCAAATGGTAATCCTTGAGGATCCGACTTTAGGCTGGCTGCCATACTTTTAGTTGTGCTTGCTTTCAAATGGCAAAGTTAATTTTATTTATATGTGCACTATAGATTTCTGTAATCAGTACTAAGAAGTTTGTAAAATATTAATTAATATTAGTAAATAAAACACATCATAATGATGTGGCGTGTTCATTATTATTTGGTTTGGTTCTTATATATTGATGGCCAGGAGGACATGTGTGGGATGTCTTTAAGGCCTTGGGGCCTAATCAAATAATGCTAATGTTGCGGCTTCAAAGAAAAAAAAAAAAAAAAAACCTATGGATTGTACTTAGGCTTGCTTTGTATCAGCATCAAGCAACAACAATGAAAAATAGAACCCTTAGAAATCAACACCAAGCTATTGAAGGTAAAACTCCAACAATCAATTTGATTACTGAAGCAAAACTGTATACAATACTGAACTCCAGGTTCTTTAAATAGAGTTCCAAACTTATTATCCTAACAAGAAAAGGAAACAATTCTAACCAATGAAAATTCTACTAATCTAGTAAGAAGATGAATTAAATCCATAAAACAAGTAGAAAATAAAATAGTATTTAAAAATTTGACAAAGTACAGCTACAAAATTAGCTGAAGTCTAAGGCTATACATTTTATTAGAGGTGAATTTTGACAAATCCATCGTTAGATTATATCTTTTTTTAATATCCTCCATACTTGCAAAATTTCTAGAAAATTAAAGATCAATAGTTATGTCATCAAAAATTTGTTTAAATTGTAAGTTTTTGTAGTTTAAAATTATACATAAAATATAAACTTATAGATCATATAGTAAATAATATTCAATTGACACAAAATTTGATATGTATATTAAGAGCGTAAAGAATATACAATTCAATAGTTAGATTTTCAATATATATAATAATATTTATTTTATTGAGTAAAATTATAACCTTATAAACTACAACCAATTTTGTAGCTAAACTTTGTTATTTCATAAAGTATATCAAATAAATTAAGAACATTAATAGATTAGGCCTTAAACCCAACTGTTAGTAGGCTCTATTCCTAAGGCCAGTGGTTGGGCCATCTTCTTCTTGTGTGTTGTCCATAGCTATGTGTAATTGGGGGCATTTATCTTGTGTTGGCACCAGCTAAACTAGGCAGGAGCTGGTTGGGATCTTATGCAGAGTTAGAATATGCTAGTGATTGGGCTAAGGCTAGTTCTGATATCATGCTTCATTTGATTTCATTAAATATTCTTGCCTAAGCTTTCCCAGTAGACTTTTTGGTTGTTAAATATGAGCTTATTGGAAAGGGGACTAAGTGATAACAGTTCTGAAAAGAGTACAAGCCAGAAAAATCAAACGGAGGTAAGCTAGCTAAATAGCTAAATACCCCATTTCACCAAGGCATCTCTGCAAATTGCTAAATAGCCTATTGAAAAGTGCTTTCAAACAATCCTTGGCCTAAAGTGGCATTCTTTGGTCATATCGATAGAACTCATAACCCTGAGCCCTATCCCATCTTCTTCTTCATTTTTTTTTTCTTCTTATTTTTACAAAAGAAGAGGTGCTTGTGATTCTCAACCTACTAGAAAATGGGACAAGTTAAGGAATTAAGTAACATCATACAGAAAAATCACTTAAAACTTACGCAGTGAAAAAGCAGATGCAGTTACTTGAACTCTTTACCATTCTAAAATTTTTTTTCTTTTTCTTTTTCTTTTTAATGCGTTTAACGTTAAGCAACCTTCCTTTTTTAAATCCAAAACGAGAAATTCATTAAACCAAAACAGAAGTTACATCAAAAGCTAACTGATCAAAAAGAAAAGAGGGCGGGTCTTCAAGCCAGACACAACAAGAGGAAGCATCCTATAATTGATTATTGATAAATGGATCTCATAAAAAATTATTCTGTGAGAGTATTTTTTTATGTAAAAATAATAATTAAATAAAACCACGATGGAGAAGGTATGAGATTCTAATATAAAGCACATCACAAATTGAAAAAGCGCTTCTTTTTAGTTCTCACATGAAGAAACTAGCCTCTAGGAGGTTAAAAAAAAAAAAAAAAAAAGGCTTCCCCCAACCCCAACTCTAATCTTTCTTACACACCAAGAATTTTCCTTTTAGTTTTTATCTTATTTTCAAGTAATACACTTAGGTACTCTTAGAGCAAGGAGAATGGTATTTCATTCTCTCACATTCATAATAGAATTTACTTATTAAATTTATGGTAGAGTCCATTATGAAAGTGAAAGTAGGGAGCACCGTTTACTTATATTTCGGGAGTACCTACGAATTTTCCCTTATTTTGATTCACCGCAATTTATTTTGCTTATCCCAATTTTTTCTCCTTTTCACCAAAATTGCATGATTCATGGCACCTTATCCCAATTTTTCTTTCCTCAAGGCATTTTCAATTAATGGTTCCCATATTATACACAAAATAACTAATTAAAAATTATTTAGATTTTCTTATACGGTACTAAAGCCCCATCCAGTATCTTTTTTTATTTCCACCATCTCTTTCCTCTTTCATAGTATCAAATTCTAAATTTGCTATACCCAAATTTTAAAGACCTAGAAGAGAAAAAGAAATATTGAATTCTACATTTTTTTAAGAACAAGCCAGTGAGATGTGATGGTACTGACGAAGATGTAACTGACGAAGATAAGTGTAGACGAAGCTTGCTCCACGGATGAACATAACCAGTATCCCCGTCATCAAAAAGAATTAATGCCATTCAATGCTGCCAATAAAGCCCCAACCGTTACAAGACCAGCTGGACGAACCAATGGAAACACATTAAAACTAATAACTCCACCAGAGACGTTATCAGGGAGTCATTAACACTCCAAACGGCTATAATCCCCAAGGGTATATAAAACCCTCACAACACCAATACAAGGTACAACATAGAAAAAGGACAGCATCACAACCTGAATCATTTTTTATTATTATCTTCTTGGTTACTGACTTTATCATCGGAGGCGCTGTGGCAGGCACCACACCGGTGACCAAGTAAAGAAGTTTCTGTCTTATCCGCAGAAGTGATACGGTCATCACAAGGACGGACGACCACCGGCTGGTATTCATCTGGACGAACCCTCAACTGACGATATTCTGCTTCATCAGTTTGGCGCCGTCTATGGGGAACGACGTTCTCGTACTACGATCCGAAAGCGCAGTTCCTACCAACTTCAATATCCAGATGGAGTCCAACCAAGACCCAGCAGCTTTGGCTCAGCAGGTTCAGGCTCTTGTGGCCACTGTGGAAGAGCTCACCAGACAGAATGAAGAAATGAGGCAAAGGCTTCAGCAGGAGGAGAACCGATCGAAAGCGATCCAAGAAGACGAAGGAGATAGCCACGGGAGAACTGACCGACGAAGGACCATCACTCCAGAGGAGCAGCATTCTGATCTCCTACAGGAAATGAGAAAAGAGATGAACGAGCTGAAAAATGCCATCAAGGAGAAGACGGACCGGAGCCTAAATAAGATGGTCAGGGCCACAGATTCGCCCTTCACCATGGCAGTTTTAGAATGGCCAATACCACCGAAGTTTCGGTTACCTCAACTCGAACCTTTTGAAGGACTCAAGGACCCCCAGGACCACCTTAATACCTTCAAGACGACATTGGGTCATCAACAGCCCCCAGATGAGATAATGTGTCGTTCCTTCCCTACCACTCTAAAGGGGGCTGGTAGGGAATGGTTCACGAGACTGCCCACCTCATCTATTAACACCTTTGAGCAGTTAAGTAGCGCTTTTCTGCGCCATTTTGTCGAAGGACAACGTCCTAAGAGACCCGCAGATCACCTGCTCACTATTAAGCAAGGTGAGAAGGAGACATTGCGCTCGTACGTAAAGCGCTTCACTCGAGAAACCTTAGAAGTGGACGATGCAGACGACAAGGTACAGCTGACGACATTTAAGGCCGAGCTTAGGTCTCAGGAATTCGTCGTCTCGCTGGCAAAGAATCCGCCCCGGACGATGGCAGAAATGCTCCTGAAAGCGCAAAAATACATGAATGCCGAGGACGCGCTAGCAGCCATCATTGACGAAGGTAGATCGAAAAAAGAAGTCAGGCACGACAACGAACGTAGGGGGCAAAAGAGGGAGCGTCCAAACCGTTGGGGGAGTGACGTAGACAAACGAAGGGAAGAGAAGACGCCACGAACGGTAAAATTTACCCCTCTGATTATGCCTATTGACAAAATTTTGACACAGATCCAGGATCAACACTACCTTCAATGGCCAAAGCCTCTACATTCATCCCCTAACGTGCGAGACAAGAACAAATACTGCCGATTCCATAAGGATCACGGCCATTACACGGAGGATTGCCGAGACCTGAAAGGACAAATAGAAGAGTTGATACAGAAAGGAAAATTGCAGAAGTATGTCAAGAAGGGAGAACCCAGCAGGTTCAGAGACGAAAGCAAGGGCCAGCGCAAACCTTCGGCAAATAATGGGGTCAGCACTTCACAACTACCACAAGACGTGATTGGAGAAATACACACGATTGCAGGAGGGCCACCAATGGGAGGATCATGCAAGTCCCTCAAGAAAGCATGCCAGAGACAAGTAAATAGCGTCCATATGCAGCTCCCATTCAAGCAGAGACGAACAGACCATGACATATCTTTCAACGAAGAAGATGCACGAGGAGTAAGGCAGCCACATAACGACCCCCTAGTTATAACACTCACGATCGAGGGATTTAACACCAAGAGGATACTTATAGATAATGGCAGTTCCGCAGATATCATGTACTGCCAGCCTTCCAGCAGCTGAAACTTGATCCCAAGAGGCTGCACCCCTTCGACTCTCCTCTCGTTAGCTTCAGTGGGGACAAAGTATACCCCAGGGGCATAGTAACATTAAAAGTCACGATAGGAACATACCCAAAGCAACAAACACGTCAGCTGGATTTTCTAGTAGTAGACTGCCCGTCGATGTACAATGTAATCATTGGTAGACCTACGCTCAACAGATGGAAGGTGGTCACGTCCACATATTGCTTAAAGGTGAAATTCCCAACTGAGGATGGTGTCGGTGAAGTTAAAGGAGATCAAGTCCTGGGCAGGGAATGCTACCAGGCTGTAGTGGCCACAAAGGAGAGTCACACATGGACAATAGAAAAGGAGAAAGAAGACAAAGCAGAGGCTTTGGAAGCCGTCGAGCTCGTAGAGGGGGAACCTGCGAAAATGACGAGGATAGGGACAGCACTAAGCCCCGAAATGAGGACGAAGCTCATTCAATTCCTCAGGAAAAACCAGGACGTCTTCGCATGGAGTCATGAGGATATGCCCGGCATATCGCGACAAGTGATTCAGCACAAGTTAAACGTAGATCCCGAAAAGAAACCCGTCCAGCAGAGGCGCCGCGTCTTTGCCCCCGAACGAAGCCAGGCAATCAACGACGAAGTCAACAAGTTGTTGCAGGCAGACTTCATCAGGGAAGTGTATTATCCCGAGTGGGTTGCCAACATCGTGCTGGTAAAGAAAGCAAATGGAAAGTGGAGAATGTGTGTAGATTTCACGGACCTAAACAAGGCATGCCCAAAGGATAGTTTCCCCTTGCCTAGGATAGACCAGCTGGTGGATTCCACGGCCGGGCATAAAGTCCTGACGTTCATGGACGCCTTTTCGGGATACAACCAAATAAAGATGGCTGAGGAAGATCAAGAGAAGACCGCCTTCATCACGAGTCAGGGGCTCTACTGCTATAAGGTAATGCCTTTTGGACTGAAGAACGCGGGGGCAACATACCAAAGGTTAGTAAACAAAATGTTCGGCAAGCAGATCGGCAGAAACATGGAGGTATATGTGGACGACATGCTCGTCAAGAGCAAAAAAGAACTGGCACACCTGGACGACTTAGAAGAAACATTCAACACCCTCAGGAGATATCAGATGAAGTTGAATCCCAGCAAGTGTGTTTTCGGGGTAGCATCAGGGAAATTCTTGGGATTTATGGTGTCCCAAAGAGGGATAAAGGCCAATCCGGAGAAGGTGCAAGCAATACTAGACATGACGTCACCGAAGTCCGTCAAAGATGTCTAGAAGCTCACAGGGCGGATCGCTGCACTAAATAGGTTCGTCTCCAAAGCAACGGACAAATGCCTCCCATTTTTTAAGACATTGAAGCAAGCTTTCGCCTGGACTGACGAATGTTAAGCCGCGTTTCAAGAGCTCAAACGCTACCTAAGCAATCCACCCCTACTAAGTCCGTCAAAGGAAGGGGAAAGTCTCTACCTATATCTAGCAGCGTCAGAAACAGCCGTCAGCGCGACCCTGATCAGAGAAGAAGACAAGAAACAGCTGCCAGTTTATTACATAAGCCAAGCCCTCCAGGGAGCAGAAGCCAAGTACCCTAGGATTGAAAAAATTGCATTTGCTTTGATAGTAGCTTCACGGAAGCTGCGACCATACTTCGAAGCACACCCAATATTGGTAATGGCAGACCAACCGATCAGGAAGTCTATGAACAAGCCAGAAGCAGCCGGGAGAATGGTTCAATGGGCAGTGGAACTTAGCCAGTTTGACATCGAGTACCTTCCCAGAACTGCCATCAAAGCCCAAGCGTTAGCAGATTTCATTGCCGAGTTCACCCCTAATGACGATGACAACTGCGAAGATGCTACGGAACGATGGACGATCCAGACTGACGGGTCATCAGCCCAAAAAAGGGGAGGAGTAGGGATCGTTATAACAACCCCCGATGGAGAAAAACTCAGGTATGGGGTTCGACTTAAGTTCCCAGCCACCAATAACGAAGCTGAGTACGAAGGAATACTAACAGGGCTGAGACTAGGGAAGGCAATCGGAGCAAAAAACCTGGTCGTCCAAAGTGACTCGAAGCTAGTAGTAGCACAGATCAAGAAGGAGTACGAAGCAAAGGAGGAAAGAATGCAGAAATACCTCAAGATAGCGAATCAGTTGGCCCAGGAATTTGACAAACTGGAGTTCGTACAGATCCCAAGAGGCCAGAATATGGAAGCAGACGAGATTGCGAAGATAGCCTCGTCAGAAGATGAACCAGCATGCACGGAGCTGACCATGGAAATACAAGAACGCCCCAGCATCGAAGAAATCTCGATATTCGCAGTCCAGAGAATAAACAGCTGGATGGCACCGATCATGTCCTTCCTCCAAGACGGGCACCTCCCCCAGGACCCCAAAGACGCCAGGAAAATCAAGCAAAGAGCAACCAGATTCACCATTCTGAACGACCAACTATACAAAAGAGGTTATTCCCTACCATACTTGAAATGTGTCGACGAGGACGAAGCCAGGTACATCTTAGAAGAAATACATGAAGGCGTATGTGGGAACCACGCTGGCCCCAGATCCCTGGTGAGCAAAGTCATCCGAACAGGTTATTTCTGGCCAACCATCCAAACGGACGCAACGCAACTCGTTAAAAATTGCGACAAGTGTCAGAGATTTGGGAACATCCAACGACTCCCGGCGGAGAAGTTGACGACCATATCATCCCCGTGGCCATTTGCGCAATGGGGAATCGACATCGTCGGACCGCTACCCCCAGGAAAAGGACAGGTAAGATTCCTACTCGTCGCAATCGATTACTTTACAAAATGGGTCGAAGCCGAGGCAACGGCATCCATCACCGAAGCACGAATCCGAAGCTTCGTGTGGAAAAGTATCATATGCAGGTTCGGGATTCCACGGACGATTGTCACGGATAATGGGTGGCAGTTTGATAACTAAGGCTTCAGAGACTTTTGCTCCGGCCTCGGCATCAAAAACCAGTTCTCATCCCCTGGGCATCCACAGGCGAACGGGCAGACGGAAGTAACGAATCGGACATTGCTCCAGATAATCAAAATCAAGCTGGACGACACGAAGGGTGCCTGGCCAGAAGAGTTACCCAACGTGTTATGGGCCTACAGAACCACGGCAAGAACCCCAACGGGCGAAACCCCCTTCAGGCTTACGTATGGCACTGAAGCAGTAATTCCAGTCGAAATGGGAGTAACCAGCATCAGACGAGAAGCATTCCATGACGAAGGCAATAACCAACAGTTACGAGTAAACCTGGATTTCCTGGACGAGGTAAGAGACAGAGCCTCGGACAGGATGGCGCAATACCAGAAGAAAATGACCGAGTACTACAATAGAAGAGTGAGGCTCAGGCGACTCCACATCGGCGACCTCGTCCTGCGGAAGGTGACGACAGCAACTAGAGACTCCACCCAAGGAAAGCTCGGCCCCACATGGGAAGGACCATACCGAGTCACTCATTACTCCAGGCAAGGCAGTTATCACCTGGAAACCCTAGACGGGAAAGCACTTCCTCGACCATGGAACATTGAGCATTTAAAGAAGTACCATCAAAAGGTGTAACAAGCTAATGTATTCACTTTTCTGAAATTAATAAAAGCATTGCCTACAGTCGTGCCAACTGGCCAGTCCACATTACTGACGAGACACAAAGAATGTCTCCAAAAGTCTAAGTAATAAAATTCCGCGTCGACAGATGTACATTACTGACGAGACACACAGAATGTCTCCAAAAGTCTAAGTAATAAAATTCCGCATCGACGGATGTACATTACTGACGAGACACAAAGAATGTCTCCAAGAGTCTAAGTAATAAAATTCTGCATCGACGGATGTACATTACTGACGAGACACAAAGAATGTCTCCAAGAGTCTAAGTAATAAAATTCCGTATCGACGGATGTACATTACTGACGAAGCCAAAAAAAAAAAAAATGCCTAAGTAATAAAATTTCGCATCGACGGATGTACATTACTGACGAAGGAAAACGTAAAAAGAAAAGAAAAAAAAAATGCGCAGAGGAAAACTTAAGCAGTGACGTTCCCACCGGATGAACATACATTGAAGATGAATGCAAAAAAGAAAAAATTGACATACAGGAGAACATGTCCAAATAGATACGATGTTATAAGAGCCTAAAACCAAAGGCCATTGTTCAAAAAAAAAAAAAAACCCATAAACACTGGGCTAAAAATACACATAAAAATTTTTAGTTGTCCAGGAAATTGAGCCTGAAACACATGTCAGGCACTTCAAAAAAAAAAAACTTCCTAATAACAGGTTCAAACATCCGGATCGGCATCGTCCTCAGCTGGGGCATCAATGACGCGAGCATCAGGAAAGTCCCCAGGAGCTTCGGCGGCGGCGGCTTGGGCAGCCTCGTCAGCAGAGATCTCCTTATCGGCCTCCTCCATATCCAGCGCCTCCAAATCTACCCCGGAAGGATGCTTGATGCAATACCTCCTCAAGAGCTCGAACCCCTTAAAGTACCAGCTGAAGAGCACGGAGTTGTACTCTTCGGTCTGCTGGAAGCCCTCGATGGCCCTAGCGGCGACGACCTTAATCTTTTCTTTCGCGGCTGCGAACTGCTCGTCCTTTTCCAAGACCAGCTGCTGCTCAACCTTAAGATCGTCGCCCAGCTTTTTGACCTCGTCCTTGTATTGGTGAATGTCCTCCATCGCGGTTATCAAATCCCTCTTCAGCTTCGAGTTCTCCATCTCCAGGACTTTGATCCGAGAAAGCGAAGACTCGACCTTGGCTTCCTGAGCTTGATACTCCGCTGAAAAATGGACGGCTTCCCCCAACACCTAAATATATATATATATATATATATATATATATATATATATATATATATATATATATATATAACAATAATAGAGGCATGTAAAGGAATAAATAAGAAATAGGGGGCATATATGTAGAGGCGTCATAAGAAACAAACAAGTTACCTAGACGAGTTTATGGATATGACGACCCATCAACTCAGCCAGGGTTGAACCTGAGAGCACCTTCAGGTCCTCAGCATTCACGACCCCGTGAGCTCGATCCGTCGCCAACCTCTCGTCATCCCAAACAGTGGACGAGCCGGCGGCCTCCTTTCCTCTATCCGATGTACGAGGCCTCTTGGAAGCAGGTGTCGGGATTTCTTCTACCGAGGTGGCCGGAGAAGCCGTCCTCGTCGTCTCGGCACCCGAAACGACGGGTGTAGTCGAGGCCGTAGGAGTAACGGAAGCGACCTTGCCTTTCACACGAACCACCTTCTTCCCGAGGTTCGACAAGGGTTCGTCTTTCTTGGACCTCATCTTCTCATACAAACCCTTGTTGAATTTCGTCGTCATCTCTGCGAAAGGGAAAAGTTTTATAAGAAAAAGAGCAAAATCAAACAAGTACAGTCTCAAGGTCGATACCGACGAACTCAAAAACTTACTCTTCTTTCCCTCGATATCAAGGCTCCGCAAGATGTAGGGAGACGGATCGGGGCCGAGGTTGTAGAAAGCGAGAGTCCTCGGGTCTACCAAGTCGTCCCAGTTTTCGATAGACTGGGAATACGTGATGGCCGCCTCGACGAGCTCCTTGTACCTACTTTTCAACTTTGATCTTCATTTAACTGCACCAAGACGAAGAAAGTTAGTGACAATAACCTCAAAATAAAAAATAAAAATAAAGAACCGAGAAAGGAGACTGACTCACCTAAGGTCGGGGTTCCCCACCGACGAAGCAACCTGGGGATCTCACCCCAGTCCTGGCTAGAGGGAGTCTCAAAATCGTCCCCAGACACAAACACAAATCTAGACTTCCAGTACCTAAAGGACGAAGGTAAGCCCTTGACGATCTTGGTTCTTCTCTCCCAAGGTACAAGCTTGTAATACCCGTACTCTTTGGACTCCTTTAGACGGTATAAATAAACGAGCTCATTTACCTTAATCATATCCCCGTTAGCGGCCAACCATATTTCCATACAGTTGACCACTATTCTCCACGAATTGGGCATAAGCTGCCCAGGGGCAATCCCCAGATAAGCTAGGAGCTCTATCACAAACGGGTGGACGAGAAGCCTAAGTCCACAAGTGAAAGCGGCCTCATAGAAGCACACTTCACCGGGGAAAAACGAGCAAGCCCTATCTTCGTCAGTGGGGCGACGAACACGGACCCGCTCTAGAAACTGGAACCTATCCCTAAACCGACTGACGGCGTCGGAATCTAACCCGCACAGCTCCACGAGGGCATGAAAAGCCCTAACCTCTCTAAAAGTCGAGACGGCTGTATCTCCCTCCATAGGGTCGTCGCTAGACGACAACCCAGTATCAAGGTCACTAGTCCTAACCTCAGACATCAACTGCAATTTCTTCACCAAGCCTTCAAACCAATCGACCGACTCTCGGAGCAATGGAAATAAATCACCCAAAACAACACCTAAGCTGCTACCCTCAGAAACAAAACCCCTCAAATTGGGAAAAGCACCTAAAGACCCCCCTAAGCGAGCAAAAAGAAAAGAAATTGAAGGACAAGCTTCCCTAACCTCTAAATTACTGACCATGAACTCTCAATCTTAAAAGAAAAATACTAAAATTCCCAAGAAAAAGAGGGGAGAAACAAACAAAAACACAGAAAGAACCAAGAAACAAAAAAAAAAAACAAAAATCAGATACTTGCAAAGAAGGGAAAAAGAAGAAGGGAGAAGAAGAAAAAGCTTACCTCTAAGAAGCGGGAAGCCCAACAGCCAAGCAAGCAGCCAAACTCGGAAGGAAGTAAAGAGATATACGAAGAAGGTGCTTAGAGGAGAAGAACTGAAGTTTGAAGAAAAATAAAAAGTAAAGTACAAAGAAAGGAGTTTAAAAACCAAATAGAGGTGAAAACCGAAAATCGGCGGGAAACCCAAGGGTCAGTCCCTTTCCAACCACATCACGCCACGTGGCCACAGCCCACGTAACGCCGCCATAACGCATTCAATGCGGCACGAAATCCCAAAGGGCAACAAAAAAAAAAAAAACTGTTCGGCTTCCACGATCGTCACTGACGACCATGAAGCCCGCGGGCATCTGATGGTACTGACGAAGATGTAACTGACGAAGATAAGTGTAGATGAAGCTTGCTCCACAGACGAACATAACCAGTATCCGCGTCATCAAAAAGAATTAATGCCATTCAATGCTGCCAATAAAGCCCCAACCGTTACAAGACCAGCTGGACGAACCAATGGGAACACATTAAAACTAATAACTCCACCAGAGACGTTATCAGGGAGTCATTAACACTTCAAACGGCTATAATCCCCAAGGGTATATAAAACCCTCACAACACCAATACAAGGTACAACATAGAAAAAGGACAGCATCACAACCTGAATCATTTTTTATTATTATCTTCTTGGTTACTGACTTTATCATCGGAGGCGCTGTGCCAGGCACCACACCGGTGACCAAGTAAAGAAGTTTCTGTCTTATCCGCAGAAGTGATACGGTCATCACAAGGACGGACGACCACCGGCTGGTATTCATCTGGACGAACCCTCAACTGACGATATTCTGCTTCATCAAGATGTATATAATACTTTGTAGGTATATTCAATGACGGAGCTACTCTTGGATAAGGGTGGGCATTTTTCTTAAAATTATTAGTACGTATATATGTAGTAACTTTAGCAATTCTATAATATAAAATTACACTTTACTCCCTAACAATATCATTAATTTTTTTGAGAGTAATGTTATAGGTACAAACTTTTCTACATTATTTTTACAAACCGTTGGGATAGTAAATTATTATTGGTTTTCATCTAGGCTTACCACTCACATCACTTTTTTACATAACAATAACCATTAACCACATCAACAATTTATAAAAAAGTTTGTAACTCTAGCATTTTCCTCCTTTTAAATGCTATAAAATTTTATAGATCTAAAGTTTAAAACAAAATATACAAACCCAGAAAAATTAGCCCAACAATAAAAATTACCAATAGCCAAAAAAAAAAAAAAAAACCAATCAACCAATTTTACTCAAAACAAATAACTTGGCACTTTAAAAAATTTTAAACAAACTAATTTGTCCTTACCCAATAGTACACATCAAAGACACAATAAATAAATAAATAAAAAGCTCTACAACTAAACAACATATCTAGAGACTAGAACCAAAACATACAATTAGCAGCAATATCGTACCCTTAATTCCAAGCCTTGACTCTATCCTTGGGTATATTACAATTTTAATAACACTTTAAGATTTTTTTTTTTTCATTTATTTTAATGAATCAAATTAGATGTCGAAACTTAAGTATTTAGATTAATCTCTTAATTTGATTGTTAGAATATTAAAAATTAAAAATCATGTAGCAATTTTAAAATATGAAAAGCATTGGTGATTGTTGAGTAAATTGAACTAAGTATGAAAAAATAAATTATAATTTACATTTATATTAGAATTCGTATGACAATTACATTTGTTTGCAGCCTTTTATTTATTTTGTTATTAATTTCAATTAATATTTTTTAGTTTCATTTTCTAATATTGTTTATTAATCTTGCCCCCTAAATAAGAATTCTAGATCCACCAATGGGTGGGCCAAGTTATTTATAGTGAAGAGTTTTTATCTTTTTCTTATTTTTAAGTATTTAAAAAAAAAAAGTAACTCATGTGTAATTATCATCCGACACTCATAGTACGTGAAGCCCATTAATGCCATTGGTGTACAGCAAGGCATGCCACTATTAATCTATTCCATTAAAAATAATGAGTTTTCTTAAATTTCTCGTACTATAAGAAATCCACCACTGACGTTAAAAATGGTTTTTTTTTTAAACTCTTTTTTTTATTAGTAAAAAAATAAATAAATAAATAAAACAACAACAACAACTCTTGTACTAACGAATCCTTTTATTTATATATATTTTGACAAACCGAATCCTTATATTGTTCCTATCATTCTGGTCAAAAAATTGCGCCTGTCATTCTTTTTATCCATTTTTGTCGGTTACAATGGGTTGTTATATTACACATTTGACATTAATCATTACTTTTTTGTTACAAAATAAAAAAAGATTTTGCAAATCATACTCTTTCATTACTCTTGTTTTTCGTCTTTATCAAAAGTTTCCTTTGACATCTTTGACCCTAATTAATCAAAAATATTTCATTTCCAAATAAAAAACAGCCACGGCACACCTTTGGCATAATGATCATTTCACAACTATGTAAGTGTTTGTAGGGTGTGTGGAAACAATGGTCAGGGTTCAAGTTTTCAAAAGAAAACTTCACACACATATACTTTTTTTTTTTTTTGAGATCACACACATATACTTAGATTAAACTAAACTAAAATAGAATACTATCTTTGTTCAAAAAAAAAAAATCAAAAGCCAAATTAATGCATCTAAGCATTTATGGTCCCTAATTAATCATCATTTGTCAAAATTAATGCAAAAAAATAAATAAATAAAAAACCCAAATCAATGAATCTATGCAATTATGGTCCCTAATTAATCATTATTTATCAAAATTAATGCAAAAACAAAAAATCAAAAACCAAATCAATGCATCTATGCATATTTGGTCTCTAATAGTCATTATTTATCAAAGTGAAATGCTAACAGATGTCCTAAAAATATTGGTTTATGAACTATTTTTAGAAACATTTTATGAAAAAAAAATAATAAAACAATTAAGTGAAATGTTAACGGATACCCTTAGAGCAATGGTTAACAATCCATTTAAAGAACGTTTTTATGGGGGAAAAAAAACAATTTATATTTTGACAGTTTTTTCAAATTTCGTGAAAATTGTGTCAAAATTTTCTTAAAATTGATTGTTAACCATTACCCTAAAGACACTCATTAGCATGACTATCAATGTATTATAGTGCAAAAAAACAGACAAGACATAGATGCATTCATTTTGATAAATAATGACTAATTAGGGACCATAAATGCATAGATGCATTAAGTTTTCTTGCATTAATTTTGATAAATAATTATTAATTAGGGACCATAAATGCACAGATGCATTAATTTGGTTTTTAATTTTTTTTGCATTAATTTTGATAAATAATGATTATTTAAGGACCATAAATGCATAGATGCATTAATTTGGTTTTTAATTTTTTACATTAATTTTGATAAATAATGATTATTTAGGGACCATAAATGCATGCATTAATTTAGTTTTTTATTTTGCTGCATTAATCTTGATAAATAACGATTATTTTAACTTCTAATGATAAATTCAAAAGAATAATGCTAGAAATACAAACTATTTTACAAAAACTTTTGAAAATAGTTAATGTGGTGAGTGATTATTGGTAAATGAAAAAGTAATATTAATGGTGGCTCTAGATGAAAACCAATAAAAAGTTGGCTACGTCGACATTTTGTAAAATTGTTATAAAATAGTTTGTATCTGTAGCATTACTCAATAAAAAAATAAAAACAACAAGATTAATGAAGAGTGTTAAGCTACAAAACCTTTTTTTTTTTTTTGTAACAAAAAATTAATGATTAATATCAAATGTGTAATATAACAATCCATTGTAACAGACAAAATGGGTAAAAAGAATGACAGGAGCAATTTTTTGACCAAAATGATAGGAACAATTTAAGGATTCATTAGTGAAAGAGTTTTTTTTTTTTTTTCTTTTTAATTTTTTCTTTATTGTAATTTTTTCACTCATTAAAAAAAATTAAAAAAAAAACTATTTTTTAACGTTAGGGGGAGGATTTCTTTTAGTATAAGAAATTTAAGAAAACTCATTATTTTTAATGGGATAGAGTAGTGGCATGTCTTATTGTGCATTAGTGGAATTCTTGGGTTTACCAAAAAGCAGAAGTGACAATGTACTATGGGGCGTTGAACAATAATTACACACACGAGTCACATTTTTTTAAAACTTAAAAAATAAGAAAAATAAAAATCTTTTCACCATAAATAACTTTTCCCATCCATGGCGGAGCCAAAATTTTTATTTTGTGGGGGTGGGGGGGGGAATTAATAAAAAAAAATTTAAATGAACTTAAAAATATTAATCAATATTAATAACAAAATAAATAAAAAGTTACAAACAAATGTAATTATTGTGCAAACTGACAGATAGACGCTTAGTGGTCTAAGGACAGATAGACGATAGGGAAGACGCAAGAATCAGAACGCCATGAACAAACTATGACTGCAAAGGTTTGGGAAAGTAGTTCGGGGAGGAATGCCGCCTTAGCTAAGCACTTCGAAATGTTCTACTGATAAGGATAAACATCAAGGAAATATAGGGCAAAGGGAAGCTAAGAAATATCTAAGAAAAAGCTGTTAGCATCGCATTGAATGTTCTGCAGCTAACCCTCTGGTCGAATTAATGTGGAGGTGATACCTGAATAGTGGTCAACAACGTTACAGTTACTCCCAAAGACTTCAGGAAGGTGTTGATGGGACCAGGATCAAAGTCAACAATTTGACCTACATGTGTATGGTGGAGATGAAGAAAAGAGGGGTATATAATAGAGAAAGAAGCCCCTTAGAGGGGGGGATCTGAGAATAGAGAGAAAAACATTGTAGCACCAAGAAGAGGACTTGTATCCAAATTCAAAAGAAACATATATAAGAACTAGTCTCCTCGGATTGTGCCAAAGACGATTTTTTTTGGGCAAAACCAATTTATTCTTGTTTTCTTGTCATCTGGGCTCACTATAATTATTATCTAACTCATTAAAGCCTAATTTTTTAGTCTACTCTCTACAAATTCATTGTATTGAGTTCTTTAGGCCTAGATCTTTTTACGTTTTGGGTTTAGGAACCAAATGGCATCCTTACATATATATATATTGAGAAGATACAAATTATAATGTAAAAGTAAACTATAATTTATTTTTTCATACCTAGTTCAATTTACTTATCAATCATTGATATTTTTTATTTTTTAAAATCGCTATATGATTTTAATTCCAAATATTCTAACAATCAAATTAAGAAATTAATCTAAATACCTAAAGTTTAGACATCTAATTTGATTCATTAAAAATAAACTAAAAGTGTTAAAAACATAGCAATATACCTACAAAGTTGTATACACATTGTGGGGACACAATTTTCAGACCAAGCCCAAAATGTAAGGGATCTTGGCCCAGTGAACCCAGTACAATAAATTTGTAGAGAGTGGGTCAAAGAGCTAGGCTTTAGTGCTTGGATAACAGTTAATATGGTTTTGGATGATGAGCCAACAAGAATTGAACCCGGTTTGTGCGAGAAAGTTGGTTCTCGGCACAGTCCGAGGAGCTCTGTTCTAGCGTATATTGGATGACCATGGTTACAGGAGTTGTTGAGATTGCTATAGTGCTTTCTCTTCTCCTTTTTTTTTATCTCCATCTCTCTGGGATCTCTACCCTTATTTATATTATATCTCTCCCTTCATCCTTACCCTACATGTGGACTACATGTGGACAGTTGATGGTTTATGCTGATACTTGTCCCATCAGCCCCCTCTAAAAGTCTTCTGGGGTGGCTGTAAGGCTGCCATAATACTGTTCAGAGGTCACTTCCTCATTAATGCGGTAGTAGCAGCTTCCCCTTAGATATTTTTTGAGCCCTTATCCTCTTGTACATTCATGGTGCTCGTTGCTATCATTAGAACTTCCTGAAAGGTCATCTTTAATCATTAGGATCTATACTAGATTTGTGTTTAACTTTAGTCCGAGGAGATAGTACTCCTCGGATTCGGACGACCCATGCTTCTCGGCCAAAACCACATGCTCTCGGCCAAATCCCAAAATCCATGACCCCACAATAGCCCCTCAAAACTCCGGTTTTCTCCTCGCATCTGAGGAGAAAAGTGGGGTTTTGAATTCTTAAGAGTCGATTCTACTTTGATCCTTTGATTTACACCTGAGGGAGTGTCGTTTCATGCGCCCCATATTTATACTGTGAATTGCTTCTTTCAGAGCTACCAATCTGAGGATTTGGTTATAATATTGGGCCTGTCTTGACACTTAGTGAGAAATAAATAGATGTTGTGGAATGATAATTCCCCAAAGTATGGGATCCGAGGACTGAGGCATGATTGAGTTATAGTTTAAACACTTTGAAGAGAAATGTTATGAAGTTTTAACTTTCTCATATCATTTGGTCTGAGGACCGAGGCATGATTGAGTTATAGTTTAAACACTTTGAAGAGAAATATTATTATGTGTTAATTTCCCCAAAGCAGGAGGTTTGAGGACCCGGCATAGCTAAGACTCTTTTAACACTTTAATAGATGCTAATGTGTATTAATTTCCCCAAAGCAGGAGGTCCGAGGACCCCGCATAGCTAAGGTTCTGTTTAACCACTTCAATGGATATCAGTGTGCGTTAATTTCCCCAAAGCAGGAGGTCCGAGGACCCGTCATAGCTATGGTTCTGTTTAACCACTTCAATGGATGTCAGTGTGTGTTAATTTCCCCAAAGCAGGAGGTCTGAGGACCCGACATAGCTAAGGTTCTGTTTAACCACTTCAATAGATGTCAGTGTGTGTTAATTTCCCCAAAGTAGGAGGTCCGAGGACCCGGCATAGCTAAGGTTCTGTTTAACCACTTCAAAAGATGTCAGTGTGTGTTAATTTCCCCAAAGCAGGAGGTCCGAGGACCTGGCATAGCTAAGGTTCTGTTTAACCACTTCAATAGATATCAGTGTGCGTTAATTTCCCCAAAGCAGGAGGTCCGAGGACCCGTCATAGCTATGGTTCTGTTTAACCACTTCAATGGATGTCAGTGTGTGTTAATTTCCCCAAAGCAGGAGGTCTGAGGACCCGACATAGCTAAGGTTCTGTTTAACCACTTCAATAGATGTCAGTGTGTGTTAATTTCCCCAAAGCAGGAGGTCCGAGGACCCGGCATAGCTAAGGTTCTGTTTAACCACTTCAAAAGATGTCAGTGTGTGTTAATTTCCCCAAAGCAGGAGGTCCGAGGACCTGGCATAGCTAAGGTTCTGTTTAACCACTTCAATAGATGCTAATGTGTATTAATTTTCCCAAAGCAGGAGGTCCGAGGACCCCGCATAGCTAAGGTTCTGTTTAACCACTTCAATGGATATCAGTGTGCGTTAATTTCCCCAAAGCAGAAGGTCCGAGGACCCGTCATAGCTATGGTTCTGTTTAACCACTTCAATGGATGTCAATGTGTGTTAATTTCCCCAAAGCAGGAGGTCTGAGGACCCGACATAGCTAAGGTTCTGTTTAACCACTTCAATAGATGTCAGTGTGTGTTAATTTCCCCAAAGCAGGAGGTCCGAGGACCCGGCATAGCTAAGGTTCTGTTTAACCACTTCAAAATATTAGAAGATATCAATATATATACCTTCAAGGACTAGCCCCGTCGCAAAGCCCCATTAAATTGCTCATATGTTGCTGCCACTTCCTCTAATGGAGGTTCAGCGAACTCGGCCACCAAATTCGCGAGGACCTGGCCCCTGAAAGAGGCACGAGGCATGTACTTGATGTCAAAAGCCCCCAGAACTGTGCCCCATTTATCAATCCTCCCCGTATAATCCACACTTTATAGTATAGACCTGAGCGGAAGCTAAGTTAGGACAACAACTGTGTGCCTCATGTAGTGACTTGCTCACATAGCAAACTGGCCACCATAATGGCTTTTCCCAGGGACTCTTACTGATGGGAGCCTAATTGTATCATATTTAACCGTTGCACTTACTATCACACAAGCTCTTCCCACAGACGGCGCCAATTGTGGGGACACAATTTTCAGACCAAGCCCAAAATGTAAGGGATCTTGGCCCAGTGAACCCAGTACAATAAATTTGTAGAGAGTGGGTCAAAGAGCTAGGCTTTAGTGCTTGGATAACAGTTAATATGGTTTTGGATGATGAGCCAACAAGAATTGAACCCGGTTTGTGCGAGAAAGTTGGTTCTCGGCACAGTCCGAGGAGCTCTGTTCTAGCGTATATTGGATGACCATGGTTACAGGAGTTGTTGAGATTGCTATAGTGCTTTCTCTTCTCCTTTTTTTTATCTCCATCTCTCTGGGATCTCTACCCTTATTTATATTATATCTCTCCCTTCATCCTTACCCTACATGTGGACTACATGTGGACAGTTGATGGTTTATGCTGATACTTGTCCCATCAGCCCCCTCTAAAAGTCTTCTGGGGTGGCTGTAAGGCTGCCATAATACTGTTCAGAGGTCACTTCCTCATTAATGCGGTAGTAGCAGCTTCCCCTTAGATATTTTTTGAGCCCTTATCCCTCTTGTACATTCATGGTGCTCGTTGCTATCATTAGAACTTCCTGAAAGGTCATCTTTAATCATTAGGATCTATACTAGATTTGTGTTTAACTTTAGTCCGAGGAGATAGTACTCCTCGGATTCGGACGACCCATGCTTCTCGGCCAAAACCACATGCTCTCGGCCAAATCCCAAAATCCATGACCCCACACACATCTCACTGGTTTGCTCTTAAAAAATTACGTAGAATTCAATATTTATTTCTCTCTTCTAGGTCTTTAAAATTTGGGTATAGAAAATTTAGAATTTGATACTATGAAAAAGGCAAGAGATGGTAGAGATAAAAAAATAATAATAAAATAAAAGGATACTGGATGGGACTTTTGTACCACATAAGGAAATTTAAATAGTTTTTAAATTGTTATTTTGTATATAATATGAGAATCCTTAATTTTTATTTTATTTTATACAAGATAAAAATTTTATTCTAACTTAATCTAAGTGTATATGTATGTGAAACATCCTCCTTGAGACTTGAACTCCGACCCTTACTCTCCACGCCCCACAAGCACTTATACTTGTAGAGAGACTAACACACCAAGGGTTTACATTAGTGAGAACCATTAACAGAAAATGCCGTGAGGAAAGAAAAAATTAGGATAAGGCCGTGAATCTTGCAATTTTGGTGAAAAAAAGGTAAAAACTAAAAGGAGAAAAAATTGGGATAAGAAAAATAATTTGCCGTGAATCTTCGGTGAAAACAAGATAAAAACAAAAAAGGAAAAATCTTGGTGTGTAAGAAAGATTAGAGTTGAGGGAAGCCTTTGCATTAAAACCTCATACCCTCTCCGTCGTTTTTTTAATTATAGGAAAATTATAGTAAACCCACCTATGGTTTGGCTCGTTTGCACCTTACTTACCCTTAGCTTAAAACTTAATACTTTACCCACCTATACTTATTTTTGTTTAGTCTCCCTTACCCACCTCCGTTAAAATCAAGGGTAAAAATGTATTTTCTCCTCCTTTTTATGTCTCTCTCCTCCAAAAACAAAAAATAACATAAACAACACAAACAAAAAAGATTAAAGAGGGGATTTTGCAAACAAGCTAGGTGTCAAAAACAATATTAAATTGACAGGCCAACTCTCTTCCTTTTTATGTCTCTCTCTCAAACTCTCATCGTCTCTCTCTCTCTCTCTCTCTAAAACTTAGATTTACCCCTTTGTTCCTTTGCACCAAAAGTCAATTTGGGTTGTTGATCTGAGTAAATTAGTTGATCTCTCTGTCTCATCTCCTCTCTCCGATGGTGGCACTGACGAGGCTGATTAGCCACCACAGCAAAAACTCAGATCGACCACTCTCTTCGCTTCATGGGTTTTCTTCTTCTTCTTCTTCTTCTTCTTCTTTTTTTTTTTTTTTTTTTTTTGCTTTTGGGTTGTGGGTTTGATAATGATTTGATTGTGGTGGGGTTATTGGTTATGGCTTGCAGTGGTTGTGGATTGTGAGGGAGGTGGTGGTGGTGGTGAGTTCTAGGCTCTTATAGTGGTTATGGTGGAGTGGGTGGACAAGAGAGAAAGAGAGGATAAAGGCGATCGGACTGCAACGCTTCGTAGGTTTCAATTTGTTTTTTGGTTGTGGGTTTTATTTGATTTTGGCTTCCTAGTGGTGGTTGACCTCCATGGCCACCGCTAGCACTACTATAAGCCACCGCCATGACAGCCAAACCGTCATACAAGCCACCATCAAACTTTAGGTCGAAGCACTCAACAACCACCACCACCAGCAAGATGAACAATGGTATTGTTTTTCTCTCCCTTTCTTTTTTTATTATATTTTTCCCTTTCCATTTTTGTAGTTCCCCCTTGTTTGATTTATTTTGCCTGTGATTGAAATTCTCTCTTTGGTTTGTTTCTATTTTTTGTTTAATCTATGATTGGGTTCTAAAACTTTTTTATTACATTTTGGGTTTGAAAAATGAGAGGGATTTTTGGTATGGATTCAGAGGTTTTATATGGTTTTGGATGTGTGTAATTGGAAATTTTGAACTATATTTACAAATGTTGTTTTCTGGGTTTGAAATTTTTTTTATTTGAGCCATCTTCTAAGAGATGCATATTCTTGGATTTGAAATAGTCAATTTTGATATTGTTTGTTTGTGTTTTTTGTTTTTTTTTTTTTTTGGAGGAGAGACATATATAAAAGGGATGGAAAAAAATATTTTTATCCTTGATTTTAATGGAGGTAGATAACGGAAACCAAGCAGAGTTAAGCACAACTGGGCAAAATGTTAAGTTCTAAACCACAGGTAAACAAAGTACAAACAGGTTAAATCACAGGTGAATTTACTCTAATTTCCTTTTTAATTATTATTATTATTATTATTATTATTATTATATATAAACACGCACCACAACTTTGCACATACTAATTCATTATATAGAATAATTTTTTATGAGATCCATTTATCAATAATCAATAGGATGCTTCTTCTTCTTGGGTCTGGCTTGAAGACCCACCCTTTATTATTTTTGATCAGTTAACTTTTGATGTAACTTCTGTTTTGGTTCAATGAATTACCCGTTTTGGGTTTTTTAAAAAAGGATGCTTAACATTAAAAAGAAAAAAAAATTATAGGAAGGTAAAGAGTTCAAGTAATAATCCAAAAAGATTAATAAGTTACTATAACATGAATAAATTAATAATTTCTCAACAATCTAGCGAAATCTTTGATGCACTTGTCATTGAAATCAATCAACCATCCTTGTTCAAGATTAATCATGTGGCGATGAAAATAAGAATTTAGGTCAAATACTTAAACTTTCCCAAAAAAAGGGTCAAATAATAAAAACCATAAATCTTTTTTAGTTTTTGAATATGCAAATCTTATCAACTAAAAAAAGTAAGAAAACAGTTCGACTGAACTGCCAAAAAGGGACAACAACACCAAATTCCCACCCACAATACGCCCCTACCCAAATTAGGCAACTCCCAATACAACAATTATTAGTTTTCATTTAAACCCACCATTAATATCACTTTTTCATTTACCAATAATCACTTACAATATCAGCAGTTTATAAAAAATTTTGTAAAATAATTTGTATCTCTAGCATTATTCTTTTTTCATTTATTAATAATCACTCACCACATCAACAGTTTATAAAAAAATTTGTAAAATAGTTTGTATCTATAGCATTATTCTTCGCATAAAAGTAGTATTAAAATTTTCCTAAAATGTATTGTTAACTATTACCCTAAAGGTAACCATTAGCATGACCCATACATTAATACCTCTTTATATTCACATAAATGGCATTTTTTAAGGAATTTAGAAACCAAAAAAAAACTTAATTCCTCTATGATATGGTTACAAAAAAAAAAAAAAAAAAATACTATGAGTTTGGTTAACGAGAGCTCTTAAAACATTTGATATTGAATCATTTTAGGAAAGTTGTATTATAATTTTTATAGGAAATACAAAAAAAAATTGTTGAAAAATCAAAATTTTTTTTTTTTACATAAAAAGTTTTGGAAAATACTTTTTAAATCAATGCCTCATCATCAATTAACTTTTCCCGAAAATCAAATCCTAACTTTATAAGGTACTTTTACATTTTAACTACCAATTAAAATCACTTTGGAGTTTACACACATCCCCATCCCTATTACCTCAGGCATGGTTTTTCTCGAAACCCGTCAGGCATGTTAATTATATGAGTCCTTCTTGTGATACAAAAAATGGCACAAAAAAAGCCACAACTCGCCACATGGGTGAGTTGTGGTTGGTGGAAAGGTGATGGTGGGACATCATCTTTTTATTTTATGTTTTCTTATTATATGTCTAGTTTTTTAGGCTTTATTTTAATTAGTAATTTAGGTATGCCTTTATTTAATTTATATATTTATATTAAAATCTCTTAAACTTTTTTTTTCTTATTTAACCTTGGGTCACCACATCCAATTTGGATTTAATAACTATGTTCATGTTTTAGGCATATTAGGATAGGAAAAAAGATTTTCTCCATTTGAAATCATTTAATTTTTGTGATTTGAATTAAATATTACAATAGAATATATATTGACCATATAACTGTAAGATTGATGTCATTTCTAAGTCTTATTAGATTTGTGATTTTTTTTTTCCATATAATTATAGGGATGGAACGAAAAGGATTATACGTATAATGATCATCCAATGATACCTAGGCATAACATAACAATGTTTCAGTTTTTGAAAGCAGATCTAAGCACTAAAAACGAATTGCCTTATAATATTTAATCATGTAATTTTGTAATTGGGGTTGTGTGATTATGGCTAGAAATTAAGAGCTAGTAGTCATAGGGGTTTTTTTTTTTTTTTTTTTTTTTTTTTTCCTTACTCTCTTTTTCGATGAGTTATTCATCGGTGCTATCAGATCGTAATCATTATCATTCTTTTGATGGCAGGTATGGGAGCAAACTCTCCATGACATTGTTGACAAACTTTTTACCGAAATATATACTCTCTGCCCATCCTCATTTCCATTTCGTCAATCAAACGCTACATAATATATATATATATATATACACACACATACGTGCAAGTTTAGAAAACGTGTTAGGCAGGAAGTGAAAACATTAGAGCAGTCACATGAAGCTTGTGAAAAGCATGGTTCAATTCATATAAATGTTCTGCCATATATGGAGGGAACTTAAATTTCTTTACCTGCACGAAAGTAAACTAGCTAGGCCTCAGGCAAAACTTGTATATTGAATAATATTAACGAAAGATAATAACTCAAGCTTTACTTTATTGAATAAACTTGGCGAAGGAGTAAAACTTAAGCTTGATTGAGAAAATTGCTATTGCATTTAACAGATAATAGTATTCCCTCCTTTCACATTTATAATGATGTCCTCTTGTTAAATTTATGATAAGGTCCATCATGAATGTATCAGAAGGAGGGAGCATAATTTCTCCATAATTTTTTCCCGCATTTAAGTCATTTCAGAGAAGTTTCGTCAAAGATAAATAATGACTCTGTGAATGTGACTCTGTCCCATATCTATTTCTCTTTGATTTTCTTCATCACAGTGCTAGTTTCCTTTTGAAATTTTGTCGTGTGCGGTGTGTGCTCATGAAAATATATATGACATGCTGCTGAAAGATAAAAGGCTCTTGTGAGGAAATGCCAAATAAACAGCCATTTGGCCCATGTCAAATTATGTTTACTTTGTTTTTATTTCTCTCTCTCAGACCTTTTTCTTTTTGGGTCTGATAAATTAGATTATTGAAATACAAACACACAAACAATTAAGCAGATTGTGTTTGTTTAAAAACAACTTATCTAACTTTTTCTGAAAATACTGTAGATAAAAGATAAAAATAAAATAAAATAAGTATAAATAACTTGCATGAGACCCACTAATAGTAAGAAAAATAAGCAATAAGCTAGTTTATAAGTGCATCCCAAACATGCATTAACCTGCCAACAATCATGTCATACATACAAGCTGCTCAAGCTACACAAACATGATAACCAAGGCATAATCAAGGGGGTCATGGCTTAAAATAGATTCTAGAACTCCCAAAGAGAACATAAAACCATGTTATAAAGGTGTGTGAAACATGTAACATCAAGCTAGACTAAGATTTAGCCTATTATGAATATCTCTCAATAGATTCATTGCGAAACATAAATCTTAATAGTAATAGTACTGCTATCGTAGACTTTTCATCGTAGATGTTGGCTGGGCCGAAGAGGCAAAACCACGTTAATGCCGTGTATTTTCTCTCATTCCTTTAATTTCGTATTCATGTTTACTCACACACTACATGTGATTTCAAATTTCTTGCATTTATCACTCTCTCTTGTTGAGACTTAAAAGTCAATTAGGGAAGGAAAAACATAAACATATGCAAATTTTTGAGTACTCCCAAAGTACAATAAATGCATACTCACTCCTCTCACATAATTATGAGTCTCACTAATTAAATTCATGATGAAACCCACAATTAATATGAAAAGAGGGAGTATGCATTTATGATACTCCGAAAGTACCTAATAATTTTCCCTTAAAAGCTGATTAGAAAAGGGAGAAACATAAGTATTAAGCCAATCATAGATTAGTTAGAGTAAATGGCAACTGATTGCATTATAGCAAAAGCCAATCTGTACAGAACTTTCCCTTGGACAACCAATCTGTTTAACAAAATTATAGTTGTTAATACTTAATACCATATAAAATTATCAAACACAATTTCACCTATACATTTTAGGCATTAGAATGTATGTAGTGGCAATTCAAGATAATATATAAAAAATTTGTACACATTCAAATATTCAGATTTATTCGTCATGTATTTTCAGCTGCATTTGTGTTGGCACAAAATATTTTCTCCATGTTTTAGGTGTTTAGCCCAGTTGAAAATATTGATACAAAAAAAAAACAATTTTGGTTTGACAAGGAAAAACACCTTCACAGAGTGTAAATCGTTTAATGCATCACATTTACATCAAGCCCCTCCTTCAAGGTTGAACTCTTTCACCTCCCTCTACCATCATTGTACCCAATCTCTCTCTCTCTCTCTCTCTCTCTCTCTCTCTCTCTCTCTCTCTCCTCTCTCTCTCTCTCTCTCTCATCTCTCTCTCTCTCTCTCTCAACAATTTCAATTTTTTGTTTAACGTACAAGATGATTTTTTGAAATGAATAAAATTAAATCTTTCGAAAATTAATAAATTTTGTGATTGTTCGTGTTGTCAATATGCATGTACATATATGGTGTTGTTACTTATTAGCAAAATTACTATTTTGAAAATATGTGAATATATTTGTTTTTCCATAGCCAAATGATAGATAATGTTTTTCTAAACATTTTCAGGAATGCAATCAAATATAGGAAAACAAAAATGTTTTCAAAAGTTTTGCATGCTTCATTTTCTTTTAATTAACCATAATTAGTCTTTTTTGGGTGGTCAGGACTTATCGGCATGCTGTTATACCCAAAAGTGTTAATGGCCCAATCTTATCACAGTGATGGAGTTGGGCCACATCCAATAAGCAGACATCTTTAGTTTCAAATCAAATCCATAAAGGAGATTTTTAAGGATGGTAATCGAAAAGGAGATAAAGCCCACGAGGCCCATTTAGAGTCCAATTCGATTGTTCTTCTCTAACTGGACAGCTCCAGTAGGCTAATATAAAGAAGGTAGTCTTTTCTTGTCAAAAAACTCTATCAGATTGAATTCCAAGGAGTCACACACTTGAAGAAAAAAAAAAAAAAAAAAAAGATATCTTCACTGATGTCATATGCCAAAGGTTAAAAAATATTAATTACAAAGCACTTTTTAAAAAAAAATATATATATATATATATATATTTACTATTTTTTTTCAATGCATAATTCAAGATGGTTGCGTCATTGTGTGTGTTTTTAAACTTTTTTTGAGTTTTTCTTTTTTATAGCCTTTTTTTAAGTGCAAGTATATTTCTTTTTCCACTTTTAGTAAATCAGTTAATAAAAAGCTAATTAATCTAAAGGCACGTAAACCCTGACAAGTAGTGTACATGTGTGGATATGGCACCACAGCATGAGACGATGATGCAACAACTCGAACATTCTAGGCTAGCAACTCAACTATGCCTAGCTAGTCTTGGTGAGAATCGACGAAAAGTCCAATGGTTATAGTCATAAAATGACATCTAGCTAAAACCTAACTGGCACCGAGAACTCTGGAATTAATCACTGTTTTTGCGAAATATTATCCTTGTCGTTTTTTGTGAGATATTATATCCATATATATCAGCTGGAAAACCACTTGCCATTGATTTGGATTTCAACCTCATACTTGGATGATGACTTAAGTTCTTCTCCTATCAAGCATAAAATGAAATGAGAACTCATTTACAAAGGAACCTTCCCGCCAATCAACCCCCAATGATTTTTTATATGTTTTATTTTTCCTTTATAACAAATCATTTACAATTTGCATCCTAAGAGCACCAGCAGTGAATGGGCTAAACCCATTCTCAATGCCAAATTATCAAATAGGATAGCATTAAGGCCCAAAACAAAGGTCCATTGAATATGGGGTTTTGTAAGAATTGCAAAAAAAAAAAAATACCATGAGCTATAGTCCGATTCTAAACATAGAATCGTATTGTAGCTGATGGTAAACCGTATATTAATAGTTTATTGTAAAATATCAGCCTTTGGTTCTTTGTCACCGCCTCTCTTTGGTATTTTTTCTCTGTTTCTTTATCTTGGTCTCTCCTCTGCACTTCTGCCTCTCCATTGCTGAGTTCTTCCATCACACACCAAGCCGCTTGGTTCTTTGTCATCCCCTCTCTCTATCACTCTCTCTTCTCTTCAAACCGAGATCTCAAGGCTGACACGGTTTGGGTTAAGATCAAAATCAAAATCAGCTTGTGTTTGTGTTTGTGTTTGTGTTTCTTTTCTCTCTCTCTGCAAGCTTGGTGCTGAATCAAAATCAAGATCAAAGCGATATTCTAGGTGGGTTTTGATCAATGTATTTGAGTTTTTGTGTTTGTGTTTCTTTTCTCTCTCTGGAAGAACAAGGGGGTTCAACTTGTGTTTGTGTTTTGGTTTTGATAACAGAATTTTTGTTGATGTTTGCAGAGGTGGGATTCAGCTTCTGCTCTCTGTCCAGTCTTTAGCATCTTCAGAACAGCTCGGGTCCAACCTCAATTACCAGTAAGTTTCACTCTCTATCTAATTTTGTTTTTTTTTTTTCCAATTAGATTTTGTTACGGGGGAAATGGATGTTAGAGGGTGTTGTCTTTGGTTTTTTTTTCCAATTACCCGTAAGTTTCACTCATGTTGTGTTTGTGTTTGTGTTTCTTTTCTCTCTCTCTACAAGCTTGGTGCTGAATCAAAATCAAGATCAAAGCGATATTCTAGGTGGGTTTTGATCAATGTATTTGAGTTTTTGTGTTTGTGTTTCTTTTCTCTCTCTGGAAGAACAAGGGGGTTCAACTTGTGTTTGTGTTTTGGTTTTGATAACAGAATTTTTGTTGATGTTTGCAGAGGTGGGATTCAGCTTCTGCTCTCTGTCCAGTCTTTAGCATCTTCAGAAAAGCTCGGGTCCAACCTCAATTACCAGTAAGTTTCACTCTCTATCTAATTTTGCTTTTTTTTTCCAATTAGATTTTGTTACGGGGGAAATGGATGTTAGAGGGTGTTGTCTTTGGTTTTTTTTTCCAATTACCCATAAGTTTCACTCATGTTGTGTTTGTGTTTGTGTTTCTTTTCTCTCTCTCTGCAAGCTTGGTGCTGAATCAAAATCAAGATCAAAGCGATATTCTAGGTGGGTTTTGATCAATGTATTTGAGTTTTTGTGTTTGTGTTTCTTTTCTCTCTCTGGAAGAACAAGGGGGTTCAACTTGTGTTTGTGTTTTGGTTTTGATAACAGAATTTTTGTTGATGTTTGCAGAGGTGGGATTCAGCTTCTGCTCTCTGTCCAGTCTTTAGCATCTTCAGAAAAGCTCGGGTCCAACCTCAATTACCAGTAAGTTTCACTCTCTATCTAATTTTGTTTTTTTTTTTTTTCCAATTAGATTTTGTTACGGGGGAAATGGATGTTAGAGGGTGTTGTCTTTGGTTTTTTTTTTCCAATTACCCGTAAGTTTCACTCATGTGGCGATTTGGGGCTTCCTCTGTATTGTGAACTCATAGTTGACAACAAATTAAGCTAGAACATAGACCAGAAATATGTACACTTGCTACCCAAATTAATTTGAGTCAGCTGATCTGCTAACAACATAATTTGATACACTAGCAAGACACATTACTGCATGTGTATGACCCATTTAAAATTTTTGCCTATAGCCGGCCCTGTTCCAAAGCTAGCCACGGTATATAACAAAAATTTTGTATCTTTTCAGTTTTCACTGCAATTTGACAATGATTTAATCGAGAAATCTATAAGATTCCAAAGCTAGCCACTGTAAATAACAAAAATTTAGTATCTTTTCTGTTTTCCTTGCAATTTTTTATTTGGAGCTACTTGTCCTGTCATATTGTAACTTGATAAAAATAAAAAGTACTACTTTTTGTGTTGGTGGACAATTTTCCATTTCCATTAGAAGCAGAACTTTAAAACCATTGCACATGTACAACTTTTACTCTAGAATGCGTAGTCGGATTCAAATTTATTAAGATCTGTGACTTTGATAATGCAGTGGATTCTCCTTTTGAGAGAAAAAGACCTTGCTTTTATGAGTTTATGGTAGAGTATTTGCATTACCAAAAGCAGGATAAAGGGTAAGAGCAGTAAGAAATAAAGGAGCTACAATTGCATTGCCACTGGCACCATGGATTGTTAAATTAATAACATCAAGGATGAGAAGGTATATGTGACTGCCTAGCTAAGCTAATTTATAGTTTGGTGAACTGTTGATGTGGCTTGAAATTACTTTAAAGTGTAATAAATATATTATTACACCTTACTTGCGGCACATGGCATTGAATCAGTAAATCACATTAAAGTCTGCTACATCTCTAGCCCAACTAGAGTTGTATTATTAGGAGTCCCTTATTCAATAGTACTATTTGTTACTTTCTTTTGTGCTGAACTTCTTTATAACCTAGTCAATTTTAATCAGCCACTTATTTTCTTTCTCTAGGTAATTAATTAAGGGAGGGGGGCTAACTGGTGTGGTTTGAAAAAAAATTTCCTTCTAAATTTGGTTATTTGTGAGAGTATTTGAGTTTTGGGTTTGAGAGAGTTTTTATTTTTTGTATGGATGTAGGTGTATTATATCCAACCACTTAAATTCTTGTATATATAAGTATAACTATTGATTTATATTTTCTTTATCGGTATTGATTTAAATCTTGGGACTTTCATTACACAATTTGAACTATTTACTTTAGTAAATTTACTGTACTATTTTTTCCTCTTCTTAAGGTACATGTAGTAGAGTAGTACTATAAACTATAAGGCTCTTCTTTTTAAGGGCTTTAAGGTTTGTCTTAGCCTCCCAGCATGTGATTAAGGCCAATACCTACAGCTTAGGGGTACAAAGAAATGGAATTAATGTTTTAGAAACCTAACACTTTTTTTGCTTACTGCCATGATGTACAAGGAATACAATTTTAGCTTTTTGTTTGATAAGTTTTTGAGTAATTGAAAAAATTACTCATTCTACCTAGTGTCAATTAATGAATAATAAATAAGGTAGCTCATAATGCTCTGAAAAAGTAATGCTCTGGAAAAGGCAGAACTAGGCGCCAATTTCAATATACATAACCTATATTTCTGCTAATAGACTGAATATAATTAGGTGTGTGCTATTATTTTTATAAATATATCTACCAACTTTCGACTATGCTTATTGTAGTCTATATAGTCGAAATACATTGATTAGGAGCTGTCAACATATATTGTTTTGATTAGGAGTTGTGGCACCACTAACTGTTTTAGGATGTTGCTATAAACTAACTGTTTTAGGATGTTGATATAAACTAACTGTTTTAAGTTCCCTATTTAAAAGGGATGGATACTTATCACGGAGACATATCACGATATGCTAATATCTTACAAAGGGATTCCGATTTTGTGGCACCATTTTTAAGTGGGTCTTAAGATTCTGAAATGCCCATCCAAGAGTCTGTACCAGAAGTTGAAATTGTCTCCTCCAATCCATCAAAACGTGGTGGCAAATTCAGTGTAGATGAGGACAACCTCCTTGTCTCTGCATGGCTTAACATTAGCGTGGATGCCGTGCAAGGTACTGACCAAAAGGCTGACACATTTTGGGAGAAAGTTTGGCAATACTTTTGTGAGAACAATACTTATGGAACCACACGTTCTGTTTCCTCTGTAACAAGTCGATGGGGAATAATTAGTAGGGAGACAAGTAAGTTTGCTGGGTTGTTGGCTAAAATTGAAGCCCGAAATCCAAGTGGTGCGACTGACCAAATGAAGGTATAAATTATATTGTAATGGTGTCACTATATTAATTTCCAAATAGTTTCGAGATACTAATTATTATTATTATTATTTTTTAAATTTAGTTGGAAGATGCAAAGGTTCTATATATGAAATCATCACATAACAAAAAAGTAGCTTTTGCATTTGAACATTGTTGGGCTATGTTGAAGAACCAACCAAAGTGGACTACGCTTAAGAAAAAATCAAAAGGGCTCCCTCAAACTCCAAGTTCAATTGATCAAGTTGGTAGTAATAATGTTGACTACGGGTTTTGAGGATTATTTAGCAAAAAAATTGCAATATATTCAGGATGCACAAGAACAAGAGAAAGAGGCTCTTCGCATCAAAGCGGATAGGGTTCGAGTGGAAGCGGAAAGAGTTGATATTGAAAAGGAATCACATGAGAAAGACAAAGAGGCTCTTCGCATCAAAGCGGATAGGGTTCGAGTGGATGCACAAAGAGCTGATATTGAAAAGGAAAGGCTTCGTCTTGACACTATTAGGGAGGAGGGAATAATAATGACCATGGAGACAACTGGCATGAATGAAAAAGAAAAACTTTATTTTGAAAATCTCAAGGATGAAATCCTTGCAAGACATAATTTAGAGTAAATAGTTGGGTTTGATCCAAGGAGATGATGTCTTGTCGTAACCTTATTTTGGTAGTAAATTATTTTAGGGTTGGGGTTTGGCATATGTAGATGATATTTTGTTTCAACCTTATTTTGGAAGTGGCTTATTTGAAGCATAGGTTTGGAACATGTAGATGATGTATTGTTCTAACTTGATCATTTGGCAATAGGTTGTGCCACTTATGCAATTACATCATTTTTGCTTATATGAAAAACTTATGTAGTTTCTATGTTTGGAAGAATATTTTCTACACTTGTGTATTTTCTATGTTTGATGTCATTTTCCTTTGCTATCAATTCTAATGGCATTGCTATCAATTCATTAATTTCGACAATTGAAATTTGCTTGCTGTAGTGTAGTGTATGATCATGATGACCTTACCTTGCCTTTTTCCTTAATTTTGTTGTTATCTCATAGTAGACATTTGCTTGCTAGTCATGATACTAAGTTGTACACTAAGGCATGCTTGTTTGATACCAAGTGTATTCCTCTACTGTCAAACACCTACTGGTTTATATATATATATATATATATATATATATATTATAAGTAAATGATTTTATAAAAACCTACCTCATGACAATTACAAAACCCAAAATAGCCTAAAGAATTGCAATGAAAGAATGGTCTACATTTACTATTTGATACCTGAAATCCCAAGTTGAACTTCAATGGTAATTAATTCTGGTACTTGTGCCTAAATAATTGAGCATGCATGGGCATGTTTCATGCTTAATTAATTATTGTCTTGTTCAATAATATTGATAATTTCCTAACATTGTTGTCTTCAAGGTTGTCTATATGAGTCGCTCTCTTTTTCAAAAATTGCTTTTTGACGACTCAGATGAGGATGAGATTATGAGGCGAGTTCTTAAGGGTTCAAAAGCACAACGTAAACGTCGTCGGTATATCGAACGTGATTGTTTGGCAGGCCATAAAAGACTTTATCTCGACTACTTTGCCGACACACCAGTTTATCCTCCTAATTTATTTCGGAGGAGATTTCGGATGAGTCGGTCTCTTTTTCTCCGTATTCAATCTAAGGTAGAAACTTATGAACCTTACTTTATCCAAAAAAGAGATGGTGCCCAAAGACTTGGTTTATCTTCTCTTCAAAAGATAACAGCTGCACTTAGGATGCTTGCATATGGAGTTGCAGCTGATTTTATGGATGAGTATGTGTGGATTGGAGAATCCACTGCAATAGAAAGTCTGAAAATATTTGTTAAAGCGGTGGTTGATATTTTCTCCAAGGAATACTTGAGGTCCCCAAACAACGAAGACATTGCTAGAATTTTAGCCAATGGGGAAAGACGTGGATTTCCAGGGATGTTAGGGAGCATTGATTGCATGCATTGGAAATGGAAAAATTGTCCGGCTGCATGGAAAGGTCAGTACTCTGGTCACATTCGTGAGCCAACCATTGTTTTGGAAGCAGTGGCATCATTTGATCTTTGGATATGGCATGCATTTTTTGGGTTACCTGGGTCAAATAATGACATTAATGTATTAGAACGGTCTCCTCTATTTTCAGAGCTTGAACAAGGACGTGCTCCTGCAGTTAATTACTCAATTAATGGTCATGAGTATACGATGGGATACTATCTTGCTGATGGCATATATCCGAAGTGGTCAACATTTGTTAAAACAATTCCATCTCCACGAGAAAGGAAAAAAAAAAATTATTTACAAAAGCCCAAGAGGCGTATAGGAAGGATGTAGAGCATGCATTTGGAGTGCTTCAAGCAAGATTCGCAATTGTGCGTGGACCTGCAAGATTTTTCTATAGTGAAACGCTCCAAGACATCATGAAAGCATGCATAATTCTTCATAACATGATCGTTGAGGATGAGCGAGATGTAAATGAAGTGGTGGAATTAGATTATGAGCAAATTGATGACAATCCTACTGTACAACTGTCACGGGAGCACACAAATGAATTTACAGAGTTCATTGAAATCCATCAATCTATTCGAGACTGTGAAATTCATTCTCAACTCCAAACAGACCTTGTTGAGCATTTATGGCAATTACAGGGGGAGTTGTAGGAACTTAAGTGTGTGAGTTATGTATGTGGGGTTTTATTGTATTTTGATATATGTATGAGTCTTCTAAAGACAACATTGATAGTTATGTATGTGGATTGCATCTATATATATGTATGTGGATTTTTAAAGTTGTTGAGTTGAGTACAAGTGTATTTGGCAGGTCCTTTCTAAAAAAAAAAAAGAAGCAAAATTGGCAGGTTCTATATGTGTGTGTGTGTGTGTGTTTGTGGATCATTAAAGTTGGTAGGTTGAATACATTGATATTTGGCAGGATGCATCTACAAATATGTATGAAGATTTTACATTGATATTTGGTAGGTTTGATGGAATATATATGTATGTGGATTTTTAAAGTTGATAAGTTTAAGTACATTGATATTTGGCAGGTTCTTTATCAAACAAAAACAAAAATATTTGGCAGGTTGTTGAAAAATATATATGGTAGGTTGTTGAAATTGAAAATATATATGGCAGGTTGTTGAAAAAAAATTGGCAAATTGAAAAACAATTGGCAGGTTGTTGGAAAGAAAATATATCCGTTGGAAAAAAAAAAAATTGTCCGTTTGAATAGTGCTTGCATATTGAAAAAAAGTTACTGTTAGAATAGTGCTGAAATTTGAAAAAAATGAATGTTGGAAAGAAATAATAAAGAAAGATTTAAAAAATAATATTTTAATAGAATGGTAAAATAATAGAATGTTTTGATGTTGGAATATTGTAAAATGGTATGGTATAATTGATAAAGTAACTTTTTAGATGGTAAAATAGGATAGAATTGAAAAAAATGAATGGTGGTGCTCTAAGGAAGCATGGAAGATTGGAAATTTGGAACATCCTATAACCATTCTCCTATCCTTTTATCATATATACACGTAATTCAATAAATTAACATTATCAAAAGTAGATAACATCTGCACTAATTAAATAACTTGCTAAATGGAAAATTAAAAATAAGGAAAAGTACTAGAAAAGTACAATTTTAGGCTCAGTTGGGTTGAATTAAAGACAAATCTATTGGCAAAATAAAAACAAAGTTTGGCATACTCGTATTTACCAAATTTGAATTAAATATTAAAGTACAGAAATAAAATGTTAAAAACTAATTTATTTTATGAAGAAGTTGTAGTTCACGTGGGTTGGTGTGATAACTGATAAGTGTTAAGAGGGAAAAGTGGCAGACTGCTTCTCCGCTATAAACATGTAGGTTTATATTGTTTGGAGAAAAAAAAATTAAAAACTTAAAAGACTAAATAAAAGCACCGAAGAGACTAAAAGAGAGTTTCTCATTAAGCCATTACAAAATAAAGCAAAAAAACCAACAACAATAGAAGAGTGCAATATTGTAACAAAAGAAAAGGAAGAGTAAATAGATGCCAACCTGAAATGAAGAACAAATGAGAGCAATCAACACACCATAAACCTACACCGATTGATGAGTAGCTAGCCATGTACAAAGAAAAAGATGGAGAGTAACAAGGTTATCAGTGAGAAGGGAAAAAAGGGTGGGGGGTGGTGGGGGTGGAATTTGATTTATTAAGAAAATCAAATTTGTATGTAAAGCTATAAATTCAAATTTTAATTAATTGGTGAGAAACAAGCATTGATTTTATCAATGAATTCGTATGTAAAACTATTAATTCAAGTTTTAATTTTTATAGGAACGTTGGATTTTTTTTTTTTTTTTTTTAAAGTTTGCCTCTTCATCTTCTACATGTGGTTTTCTTGATTAAAAGAAAAGGCATTCCATTGGCCAATAAAAAAAGTCCTTATTTTCTTAGATGAATATATTTTATTAATTAATGAAGGGACTTTTTTCCATTTGGGAGCCTAGTGGTTGAATCAAGACTGCCTATAGGTTAAAATTTGAAGTTCTTCTTCTACTTAGAAATCTTAGGCGATCGACTTGATTGCCTATACTATACCAATTAAGAAGATATTTGCTATCAAATGATACTACGTCAGCTGTATCAAAATCTAATAAATGATAGACTTGTGCGCAAAATTATAACCTCACTAACACCCCTTGAGAATAATAGTAGAATACTAATATGGTTATTTTACACTAATGTCTCTTAATTGTTACATTTTGATATCGATAACGTAGTATCACTTTATAGTTAATACTAAATATTTTTCCATACTTTAGAACCAACCTTGATTATTGCTAAACGTGAAACATTTTATATTACCTAAAGAAATACATAATATGGATTAAAGGTATCACCATCATATCGCTTCACTTAATATTTGGTGTGATTGAAGCAATATTGTTTTAACAAATATGTTGTACCCAGAAGAGCAAGACTTAGGTACAGTACTTAGGTGCTGTTCCTTAGGTTCCTCTCTTAAAATTCTGCCATATGGCTTTTTTCTCATTAATAGAAGTGTATTTTTTAAGTTAATTAGAGTTAAGTAGCCACATGGCAGAATCTTAAGAGGGGAACCTAATAAACAGCACCTAAGGTACTGTATATAAGTTTTGTCCGTACCCAGAATACCCTATTAAGATGTTGATGTTACACTTGGTATTACCTTTATTGTCAACATTGAGTCAATGAGTCACACGGAAGACTTTTTTTTAAAATTTTTTTAAGTTGGGGGTACCTGTTGACACTTGAATTGGTGTACCCAAATTGTATGCCAGGTGTCAACTGTGGACGGCAGTAAACATGACACGTGTCCACTTTTTGGTGTCTAAAGTTAGGCCAATCCGTGTGGGGTGCATTAATGTTACATCGTCAAAAAGTACCAAGTTGTTAAGAGAATAAAATGGAAGCTACGTGGCACTCTATAACTAAGAGAAACTTGAATCTAAAATCCAGAATTACCAATAAAACCCAACGTGGACCAAGTGCAATCTGAGATGTGATTCGCTGTATTCTCCATCAGCAATCCTGGTGCAGCCCCGTCCACCTTACGTTACTGACATGTGTTGCTTGGGTCTTGTCCACACGTCAATCTCCACTTTACCCTCCACTGCACGCTCCTTAAAAAATCCAAAAATATCAGTTAGTGCCAAAATTGTAGGCATTTCTTTGTTTTGTTTTTCTTTTTCTTTTTTTTTTAATTTATATAAGAATATTTTTTTAAAACTAAACTTTTATATAGTTTAAAAATGCTTCTAAATCTTGTTTTTAATAAAGAAAAAACTTAATGGCAACCTAGTAAAAATATATATTTAACTTTATTTAAAATGCTTAAGAAATAAGATACCCTCTTACTAATTTATGTTTTTATAACAAACTTATCCAATTTTTTTTTTAAGGAAAAGTATGATACTAAAAGAAAAAAACAAAAAAATTACATTTTACACGCAAAGCACGTGTAATGAGGCCAATATAAGTTTCCATTTGGAAACAGCTTATTTAGTTAAAACTGAAATTTTTTTGTTAAAAGTACTATAGATAAAACTAAACGTTAACTGAAATAGAACAGTGAGACTCATAAATAATAACAAAAAGTGCTATGAGACTCATAAGTAGTAGCAAAAATAAATTAAAATAGTAACAAAAAGAAGCTAAATAGTAAAAAGTGCTACATTTTGTCAGGCAATGTAAAACATAACTTAAGTAACAAATTCATACATTTAAAGAAAAAAACAATGATATAATATTTAGTAGAGCCGTGTGAGACTCATATGACAATATAATATATGCTATTTATAGTAACGTTAAACTTTGTATTACGTAATAAAGTTTGATAGTGGAGATACTCTAGATTGCAAATAAATGATTTTTATAAAATGTGTGATCAATAGGGTTGTAAACGAATTGAGATGTTCGTGGACAGCACGATTTCACTCAAATTAAAAATTTTAAAAAAAAAGTTTATGTTTATTTTATTATTTATATACAAATAACGTAAGCTTTAGCCTAACTTTGAGACTTGTTTGGTATCTAGTTCAAATAAATTGTTTTGTTCATAAACAAGCTTATGACCATATAAAACATGAATATATATGCAGACCCTAGGTTCGTCTTAAAGCTTGTTAATAAGATGTAAAAAATATCTACGCATGCAAATTGCCTTGGCTTATTTGCAGCTCAAATCTATTCATGTGAAAGTTATCACTTTTGCATTTTCTATTCTTTAGGTGCAGTTTATTCTGAACAAAACTTGTTTAGAGGATAGAGTTTGAGCTTGAGTTTGTCTCGAGGGATTAACTAAGGAATAACCATACTTGATCCGAATTGACTCAACTCAATTATAATTCTAGTAGTAACATCACATTTTTTTTTTAATAAGGTAAGTTTTCCTTATTTACAACCTCAAATGCAATAATAGATTTAGATTCGAATCTCGCACACACACAAAATCAATTGATATCTTAGCCTATATAAGGAAGAACAATTATTATGAAAGGAACACTATAAGTTCAATTCTATCTAATGTGTGTACATATAATGAACAAAATTTGTTGTAGTCTAAGGCTATAACTTTCCCTTAAAAAAATAAATATTACTACCGTGGGGTATAGAAATTTAATATGGTAATAGTGTCACGTGTCATACCTGATACCGAGGAGGCCGCGCAGTTTCAAGAAGGCCATATCCTCAGACGGCGAGGCCATGGAGGCGAGCCATGGCCACATCGGCGGCACATCACCAGAGGAGGCCTCACTGTAAAGGAAGAACTTCATAGATGGGGAATTGGGGATTAGCCCTAACATGATTGGAGAGATAGTAGCTGCCACCACATTTAATGCACCCCACCAAACCCACTAGCCGCATTTATGTGGAAAAGACCCCTGAACAATGTTGTCTCAATTCCGGTAACTTACAAAGGACCTAGGAAGGGCGTTTGATGGGACAAGTACTCAAATAGCGTCCTGCACAATCAGCAAGTGGAAGGCCAAGATTAGCTGAAAGAGCTATATAACGTAAGAGATCCTCCAGGGGGAGGATCATCTGAAAAGTGGGAAAAAAGATATTGTAGCAACCAAGAATTGAAGTTGTAACTAAGTCTAAAGAAATATATTCAAGAGCTACTCTCCTTGAACTTTGCTGAGGAGGGATTTTCTTTGCACACAGCTTAATTGTCTTTGTTTTCTTACTGTCCCTAAACCCTTGTACGCGTTGCTCAATCTATCGAAGCCTAGTTTTAAGCCCACCCTTTACAAATTCATTATGTTGGGCTTTTTGGGCCCTAATCCAGTCACTTCTTGGGCTTAAGACTCAAAACCCGCCCCTATAACTACATATTTTTAAAATATAATTGTTGAATTACATGTTTTTTATGCTCTTAATACACATGTCAAATTTTGTGTCAATCAAATATTATTTATTATATAATTTGTAAGTTTATATTTTATACATAATTTTAAATTACAAAAACTTACAATTTAAATAATTTATTGATAACATAGCTATTGATCTTCAATTTTCTATAAATTTTGCAAGTATGGAGGATATAAGAAGAAAATGTAATCTAATAGTAGATTTATCAAAATTCATCTCTAATAAAAAGATATTGAGTAAGGTTATTAATGGTCGTGCCATCTTATGGCCAGGGTGGTCTCAGGACCACCTTGACCTAAAAAAAAAAATTTATTTAAAACTTTATATTTATTTACCTTTAAAAAAAAATTTGGGATCACACTAAATTTTTTTATGCCAATAAAATTAATTTTTGGTCCATAATTTGAGCAACTTAACAATATACTAGAGTCTTTCAAGCAAAAGGAAAATCTCAAAAAAAAAAAAAAAATTGAACCAAAATCTGAAAAAAAGAAAAAAAGAAGAAGGTATATATATATATATATAATATATATATATATATATATATATATATAATATATATATATATATATATATATAACTACTACAGGTTGGGCAGTGACTTGATTCCTTCCACTAAACACATTGCCAAATACAACACAATTTTCAACATTTTATTATTTTTTATTACAGTAATATTATTTTTTCTCACCAAACATATATTACTTACTTCTCATTTTTAATTATTTTTTCTTATTTATTCTTAACTACACACGACTTCTATCTCCTTTATTTTTACGTCTCATACTTTTAAATTTTATCACATCTTCATCTACATTTTACTTTCCTCCTTGTTCGTAACTTATGTGTCTTCTACCAATACCAGTGAGGCAGTGTCTCTTCTCAAGTTTTAAGTCTCAAATTTCTCAATACGATTTTTTTTTTAACTGTACAGGTACCTTTGTTCATTTCTTTTCTTTTCTTTTTTTTTTTTTCCCCTTTTGAGGTTTTTTGGTTTACAAAATGCAAATTTGTTTTGGTTTTAAGAACAATTTTTTTTTAAGCACAAACTTCATGCCGGCCGAATCTTGAATTTTAGCCGGTATATACCGAAACACCCGAAATAGACCGGAACGATCCAAAATTTTTCCCGAAGTGGAATAGGGTGTTACTATTCCGGTTTGTTTACTAGCACGGTATTTTCCAGCCGTTTCAGCCGAAACAAAATGAAATTAATAATATTAAATCAAACCTAATTATTTAAAGGCTAAAAAGAAATAAGATTGTGTAATTTATGCTTCTTAAAGAACACGCTGAACAAAATTTCTGGAGCCACCACTGAAGGTTGTAATCTTATGTTACAACCAATTTTGTAGTTAAACTTTATTTTGTGGCTAAACTTTATTTTGTGTGACTGTATATATAGACATAACAATAAGCTTAATTGCAATAGAATAAATTCTGATTATTTATAAATATATCACTTTGGTTGCATATTTTACTCTTTATTATTTTATGTACACATCTTTTACTCTCACAAATTTACTAGTGTTTAAAAAAGTGCAAGGAGTGCTCAGAAAAAATAATAATAAATAAAAAGTGCGAGGAGTGAAGCCTTTTCACATCATTTTGTAACAACAAAAATAGAGTAGTTTGTTTCTTGTCTAGTTTGCAAGTGATTTTTTTTTCTTGAATAAAAAATAAGGTATATGGTGTGGACTCATTAAACCCACGCCACGTAAATGTAATGAATAGTATCACATGTACTACATGAATCTTGGTGGGTTATCACTTGAATAGCTTTTATCTAAATACTGAGATAAAAACTTTTACCATCAAGCCACGTCACGTGTAACGTTTGAAAATGAATTACTGAATACCGAACTAGTAATGTATATGTATAAAAAAAAAAAACAAAAAACAAAATGGTTGACAATGCCATAATAGATTTTTGACTGAAATGATAGAAAATGCCATAATAACTATATATACTGTAGTTGTTTCTTTTCCCAAAAAGACAAGTTTGGCCGAATAGTAAGTTGATTTATGCATTTGAAACATGCCAACTTCGACAAGCATACCCAATTTTTTTCCTTATTATTTATTTATTTTTATATATTAGTAGCTGAGAGTTGAAGTTGAGTAGATTAATTTTTGAACTTTGAATGTTTCTGATAAAAACATTATAAGTGTCAATTAAATTACAAGACTCATAACATACATTCTTCTATCTATTTGCACACAAGTTTTTATATTAATAACAACTTAAGAAATCATTGTCAAAAAAAAAAAAAAAAACAACTTAAGAAATCACTGGGTTTGAATAATAGGCATTCCAATTTCTCTACTTATACATAAGGAAAATGTCAAAGAAAAAAGCTAACAACGTGGAATTAATACTAGGTAGAATTGCTAAATAAAATCCAATTAAATTTTAGGACAAAGTAAATTTTAGACTATCAACTATGAGTTGAATTTAATCTTGTTGATGAGCTTTTTTTTGGATAGGGATGAACTATCTATTATGTTAATTTAGAATTTGAGTGACTTCTTTTTTCCTTCTCACAACTAGTGAGCCTTCCTTCCCACGTCTTGTGAGGTTTTTCTACTTCTCACTATAGGTGAGTATGTTTTTCTCTTACTACCTCAAGCCCAAGTAATTATTTTCACCTGCTCTGGACAACCAAATTCTCTTCAGAGGTAATATGGATTTGGAATTCCTTGAGAGGGTGCAGAATATAACTTTGACCGAGGAAGAAGGGGAAGTGATTAAGGTCAAAAGTACACACAAAAGGACAAAATACTTGAAGCATGTTCACTAGCCTGCTTGGACGCTTTCTAACAACAAGATCGTACAACCAAAGTGTTGCCAAATCACTACTTCACTCGGTGTGGAAGATGGGGGCCGAACTGAAGATTGTGGATGTGGGTGATGGACTGTTTCAATTCAAGTTTGCACTAGAAGTCAGCTAAAGTGGGTTATCCATAATGGCCCGTGGAGTTTTGAAAATCATCATCTAGTCTTGAGGAGATGGGAAAGGGGGATGACGGCTAAGACAATTACTTTCAACTCTATTCCACTGAGAGTTCAAGTGTGGGGTTTACCATTCGACTTAATATCTAAGGAAGCGACTAGGGAAATTGGTGGTGGACTAGGGACAGTTGTGGAGATTGACAATAAAGCTTTTTCATCGGAGCAAGCCCGCTTTGTTCGGGTAAGGGTTGAAATACGCCTTGATAAACCACTACGACGGAGTGGAGTGGTAGCTAATCCAGAGGGCGATATGGTTCAGATAGGTTTCAAATATGAAAGACTGGTTGGCTTTTGCTATCAATGTGGGAAAATTGGCCATGAAGCTAGGGAATGCTCCTGCCCAAGAGACAAAAATCAACGTGGGCTTCTATATGGGGAGTAGCTGAAGGTAGGTTTCAGGGGGTCTGTTAGCAATCCGGACCTACGAAGTAGACAACCATCACACCGAGGCAGTGGAGACGAGGGGGTTCACGGCGGTAGGGTTCCATCCCGCACCACACACACGCCAGGGTCTGATACCGTTAGAAGTACAATTGGCGTCAAAGTTATTCAAAGAAACGTTACGGATCCTTCGTATCCACTAGGTGCTAAATTAATGGGGAGAAATAATTATGAGGATAATCATGAGGCCAATAATGTAGTAACAGACCAATTAATCTCGCAAAGTATTGAGACTCAAAAGGAAACTGATGCATCAAATGAGGAAGAAGAGTTGAGCATGAACGTTGTTGCTCCAGGAACAGTTGCTTTAATGATGGTACATCCATGTGAAACTGAAAATCTGATTAGTGTACCTGTTGACTACGTATCTGTGGAAGTGGAACAGTACAAGCTCATTGAGAATTCATGTGAGGCAGCACATGAGTCAATTAATGCACACATGGGGAAAACTTGGAAAAGAATAGCACGTGACCCACACTTCTCCAACCACGCCCCTTCTGTGAACTTTGAAACTGTGGATCCAAAGAGGCTGTTCCAGGAAACAATAACAAAGAAAGATGACTAAATGGTGGATGGGTTCAACAAGAGCAGGAAACAGGGCAAGAATGCGGTAGACAACCATGACAATGACTATACAATGGTGGAGGCTGATGACCAACCCCGCCGAGCCCAATGAAGATCCTAAGCTAGAACTGTCATAAGGTTGGGAACCAAATGGCAGTTAACGTACTCTCTCATTTAGTGAGGGAGAAAACTTCTAATGTTTTGTTTCTCATAGAGACAAAGCAATCCGTGGTAGAGATGAGAAGGATATAAGCGGACTTACCTTACCGCTATATGGTAGTTGTTCCAAGTGTTCGTAGAAGAGATGGTTTGGCCCTTTTATGGATGGTAGATGTTGATTTCCATGTATAAACCTACTCACCAAATCATATGGATGCTCTGATTACAAAAGACAATTCTTTTTGGAGATTAATTGGTTTCTACGAATGGCCTGAAGAGCAAAGGAAACATGAATCGTGGCAATTGCTAAAGCACCTTCACTCTAGGAGTTCATATCCATGGCTACGTTGTGGAGATTTCAACGAAATTTTGTGTATGGAAGAAAAGCAAGGCCGAATTCCAAGGCTCTAAGGCCAATGCAGGATTTCAAGGAGGCACTATTATTTTGTGGGCTAGCAGACTTGGGTTTTTGTGGTAATATGTTCACTTGGGATAATGGAAGGCTGGGCGAGGACTTGGTGCAAGAGAGGTTAGATAGGGCATGTGCCAATATGGAGTGGAGAGACAGATTTCCTCATGCCAAAGTTAGTCACCTCCAGGTATCATATTCGAATCATGTGCCTATTTTAATATCAACAGAACCGCTCAATCCTAGAAGGAGAAAGAAGTTGCCAAGGCGCTTTGAAGAAAAGTGGGTAACTCATCCAGATTGTGAAAGAGTGATCCGTGAGGCTTGGGAGGGCCAATCCGAAATAGGAGTCCAATGTTTAGATTATTTGAAAAAATCAAACAATATCGACATGCCTTGGTGGATTGGAGCAAGTCTAATTTTGGGAATTTTAAAGCGAAATTACATGAGAAACAAGTAGCACTTGAAGAGTTATCAAGGGAGAATAAGGTTGATCACATCCAAAGAATTAGAACACTGAAAGCAGAAATAAAAACTATTTTACACCAGGATGAACTCTTTTGGAGACAAAGATCTCATTCCATTTGGCTACCCACAAGTGATAAAAATACTAAATTTTTTCACCAACGAGCTAGTCAAAGGGCAAAATCAACTATCTGGTATTCAGGATGTAGATGGTAGCTGGAAAACATCTGAGGACCAGATTACACAGGTTGCAAAAAAATATTTCCACTATCTCTTCACTTCAGAAAATCCATAGATATGGAGATTGTACTGGATGTGGTCAAGAAGTGGTTTACAACGGAGATGAACAATTCTTTATTACAACTATACACAGTTGAAGAAGTCAGACAAGTCTTTTTCCAAATGCACCCATCAAAATCTTCGGGTCCTAATAGTATGTCTCCTTTTTTCTTTCAGAAATTTTGGAATATTGTGGGGGTTGATGTAACTAAGGCTATCCTTTGTCTTAAATTCTAGACATATGTTGCATAAAATGAATTATTCTCATACAGTGCTTATTCCAAAAAAGAATGACCCATCACTGATATCTGACTATAGGCATATAAATTCGGCTAATGTTGTCTTTAAAATTTTATCTAAGGTGATTACAAACAGATTAAAGCTTGTGCTGCTGAATGTGATACTTGAAAACCAAGGTGCTTTTGTTCCAAACCAATTGATCACTAACAATACCACCGTAGCCTATGAATTACTACACAAGATAAGGAATAAAAGAAAAGGCAAGGTGGGACAAATAGCAATAAAATTGGACATTAGCAAGGCATACGATCGAGTTGAGTGGGGATTTTTGCAGGATATAATGCTAAAGCTTGGCCTAGACCACAGATGAGTAGATATGACCATGGAGAAAATTATACAACATCTTATTTAGTCCTTATCCATGGAGAACCGAAGGGTTTTATTACTCCCACAAGAGGAATAAAACAAGGAGACCCGTTTTCCCCATACTTGTATCTCCTATATACCGAAGGCCTATCTGCTCTATTGAGGAAAGTAGAAGAGACCCTATCACTAAAAGGTGTGTTGTCTAGACGACAGGGGATATGTATTTTCCATCTTTTGTTTGTTGATGATAGTATGTTATTTTTTCAAGCCACAGTTGAGGAGTGTCAAAGATTGTTAACTACTTTTGGGCAAATATGAAGCGGCATTTGGGCAAGTAATAAATAGACAAAAGACAACCTTATTTTTCAGCAAGAATACAAGGCGGGAAGTAAGGAATTTATTCAGCAAATGTTGGAGGCTCAAGTCATGTCAGAATGTGAGAAGTATTTGGGTCTCCCAATGCCAAATGGGAAGTCCAAGGTGGGAACGTTCAAAGAGCTCCAAGAAAAAATAACTAAAAGAGTGTTGGGGTGGAAGGAGAAATTTATTTCTAAGGTAGGGCAAGGAATCCTTATCAAAAAAGTGGCACAAACCATCCCTACATACTCTATGAGCTTATTCAAACTCCCACGGTCAATATGTGATAGTATCAATTCCAAGGTCACTAGATATTGGTGGGGTCAAAACAGAGAGGAGAGGAAAATCCATTGGATAAATTGGAGTAAACTATGCACTTCAAAGAAGAAGGGGGGAATGGGTTTTAGGGACCTTCATGCTTTTAACCTTGCAATGCTCGCCAAGCAAGCATGGCGCCTAATTCATAATAATGGGTTGCTGTTTTTTAGAGTATATAAAGCAAGGTACTTCCAGATTACTTCCTTTTTGGAGGCTGAGCTAGGCAAATAATCCTTCATTTGTGTGGCATTCTTTACTGGCAGCTAGGGATATTATTCATGCAGGGTCCAGGTGGACAATTGGAGATGGCAGAAATATTTCTGTGGCATCTCACTCTTGGTTGCCTCACCCACCAGTTTTCTTGAATACACCCTCATAGGACATGAAGGTGGTGGATTTAATTAACAACAACACTCGACAATAGAATAGGGGAAAGCTATTTGCTACCTTTGATAGGAGAGCATGTGAGACCATTTTAGCGCTGCCCCTTACTCAACAGAATTCCCAGGAACAGCTGATTTGGAAGGAAAACAAATCACCAATATTTACGGTTTGCTCGGCGTATCAGGTAGCTCTCCGTTTAAAATTCCAAACCAGGCTGAACACTCATCGGCGCATGCACACGAGTCCACATGGAGGAGGATATGGAAGCTGAATGTGCCACCTAAGGCCCGTACTTTTCTGTGGAGGGCATGTACAGGATGCTTACCCACAAGGGAGAACCTCCACAAAAAACGGATCAACGATGAAGAATGATGCGAGTTGTGCTACCACCATAGTGAGACAACAAGTCATGTGTTGTGGGAATACCCAGTTGCACAAAATGTATGGGCTTTGTTTAAAGGGACAATCCAAAAGTGCAGCAATGAAGCAGGTGACTTCTTCCTTCTGTTCAAAGTGTTACAGCAGAAGCTTTGCTCATCTGAGTTGGAAAAGTGGGCAATCACGGCTTGGATGATATGGAATGCCAGGAATAGGTTCTATTTTGAGTAGACACAAGTACACCCAAAATATATCTTTGATAGCGCAATGGGCCTACTGGAGGAGTATCAACACCTAAATGCAGCGCAAAAGAGTGATGGAATGAGTTCCTGCCAATGTGTATGTGTATTTGGTCATTTTTACTTTTCTGGGACATCACAGTTTGCCTACTTGTTGTTGTCCCCCAACACTAGAGTTATCTAGTTATACTTGTACACTATTATTTATCTCTTAATGAAATTCTATTGTATTTACCTCCAAAAAAAATTATGTTAATTTAATTATAATTTTGAAAACAATTCACTATTACCATTCTGCCACTTTATTCTTTAAAGAATTGTGAATTTTTTAAATTTGTTTTACCAAACAAATAATTCGACATACGATTAGTTAATACTACACTGAAGAATTCAAAGGAGATACAATTTGTAACCTTTCAACCATTATATTCAAATGAGAGCAAAAATATATTTTAAAAAAAAATTGAATATTTTTCAAAACTTTAAAACTACCGTGTTTGATTCAACTTATTTTCATTTCTATTATTGTGTTAAAATATTATATTTCTTAAATATAATTATATTTTACACAATAATTAATAATTTAGGTGAAATTGAACAATCAAATATAGGTTAAAGATTGAAATAATCAAAAGTCTTGTAGTTTAGCTACATAATCTATTCTTTTTTATTAGAAGACCCATCAAGAATTCCTCCCCATTATTTTAAGAGAAATGTTATATTCACAACATTCACACAACAAATCTTAAGTGATAAGTTATTATTAATTATTAGTCTGTTATTGGAGAATAAAAATAATAATTTATTTTGAGTAATAATTTATTTTTAATGTTTTTGTTAAAAACATTTCCGTTTGTTTTAATGTAAAATATCTTCAGGAAAATATTTTCACATTTTACAATGTTTGTTTTGCAATAAAATATTTGTCAAAAGTAAAATATTTTTAGTTAACCGAATCAATCTAGGAAAATTTGTGTAAAATATTTTACACTTGAAATTTTGATAAAATATTTTACACTTTTTCTCTCCCTCTTGCCCAATATCTTTCACGCTTTCTCCCTCTCACGCTCTTTATCCCTCTCATATTTATCTCCATAACCCAGGTTACCCAACCACCTCTGATCCCTCTATCCCACCACTAGCAAGCTCTAATCGACATCACCAGCTAACTCCAAGCTCCATCAGCGCCGCCCATCATTAGCTGCAAGCTCTACTAGTAAACATATTTAGGATCGGTACTAAACTTCACGCAGAACGCAATTCCTTCACCATGCTTGAGAGAAAAATCCAGCCATTGATGCTAAATTTCATCTACTGAAGCTATGACTTAATGTTAAACTTCATATGGTAACTATGGTTGTTGAATGGTTGATGTGAAAACTTTGTGAGACTGATAGAAACACCATATACCACCCTCATGTGAGAGGGAGGATGTCTGCACCGGAAACACCATATACCACCTCGTGTTGAGCATGACTATCATCAAAGGACAGCTTAAGTTATTACATGTTAGACATGTGGCATATATTGCTCTCATTTTGAGATATTCTGTTATTGTGTGGCCCATCAATGACTGCAACTTTGGATAGAAAAACGTGTGAGGAGGAAAATTAAAAAGAAAAATGGTTTAATGCTCATATATTGTGGATTGCTAGTGGTTTATGGTCAAATTTATAGTTTAATGGTCAGATTTGTAGGTAGTGGCTGGGATGTTGTGATGGTCGTGGCGGTCTTTTTTCTCTCTTCTAGATCTAGTTTCTTGGGGAGGAGTTTATGTTCATTTGGTGGTGGTTTTGGGGTAATTGGTGGTGGCTTTTGCTAATTTGGGGATGACTAGTAATGGCTTGCATTTTCATGTGTTTTGTCATTCCAAACACTTGAAAATGTTTTCTATAAAATATTTTACTTTTGAAATTACTTTACATTGAAACAAATGGAACGTAAGTGTTAATTAAACTACAAGACTCGTAACATACATACCCATATCTATTTGCACACGAGTCTATATATTAATAACAACATAAGAAATCACTCCATACACATTAGTAACCATTGGGTTTGATTAATGGGCATTCCCATTTCTCTATTTGTCCATAAGGAAAAGGATAATAACGTGGAATGAATCCTAGGTAGAATTGCTAAATAAAATCCAATTAAATTTTTTAAGATTGTAGTCCACTACGAGTTGGAGTTTAATCTTGTTGATGAGCTTTTTTTTTTGGATAAGATGAACTAGCAATTGTGTTAATTTAATTATAATTTTGAAAACGATTCAATGTTACTATAAGGACACAATTTGCACCTAAACCCCAAAAATAAGAGTGGGGTAGGTCCAAAAAGCCCGATACAATGAATTTGTAGAGAGTGAGCTTGAAACCTAAGTTCTAGTGAGGTTAAATAACAAAGATGATGGACTAAATCGCAACATCATATAAATGGGGTAGTCTTTATAACAAAAATTGTCCTCAGACTCAGGCCGAGGAGGTTGGATCCTGTATTTCTCCTTCTTAAAGACAGGTTATAGATATTGATCTTGATATTTACAGTATTTTTCCTCCTCCTCTCTTTTCGATCCCTCCTCGTGAAAGCCTTCTCTTTTTTTTATATCATCTCCCTTCCTTTCTCCATCTTCCACGTATAGATCAGATTACTGATTTATATACTTGTCTCATCAACCCATCCCTAAAGTCTTTAGAGGTAGCTGTAAGGCTAAAACCTGATGCTCAGGTATCACCTCCTCATTAATGTGGCCAGGTGTTTAGCTGCAGAGCATTTAATGCGGTGGTAGCAACTTTATCTTGGATATTTCACAACCATTCTTCTTATCCTGTACACCCACCACGCATGTCCTTACATGCAGGATCTCCTAAAACATCGCTTCTGGACGTCAAGCAACCCTTTCCTACCTCGACCCTATCTAGCTGACGAGGGAATCCTCCTCGGACCAACTTCCGGGATGATTATGATCAATCTCCGCTTCTATACCCATCAATATTACTTCTTAGAGTTAATATTCCCACATCCTCGGACCATTTAGTGTCCTCAGATTGGGCTTTTGGCCCAATACATACTTGTAGGCCCATTGACCCTACAATTACCATTCTGCCACTTTCTTCTTTAAAGAATTGTGAATTGTTTAAATTTGTTTTACCAAACAAATAATCCAACATATAATCCTCAAAAAAAAAAAATTCAACATATAGTTAATTAATACAACACTGAAGTATTCAAAGGAGATGCAATTTGTAACCTTTCAACCATTATATTCAAATGAGAGAAAATATAAATAAATAAATAAAATTTAAATACTCTTCAAAACTTCAAAAATTGCCCTGTTTGATTCAACTTATTTATATTTATATTATTGTCTTAAAATATTATATTTCTTCAATATAATTATATTTTACACAATAATCAATAATTTAGGTGAAAACAAACAATTAAATATAGGTTAGTAATCGAAATAATTAAAAGTCTTGTAGCTTAGCCACATAATCTTTGCTTTTTATTAGAAAACCCATCAAGAATTCCTCCCCCATTATTTTAAGAAAAGTGTTATATTCATAACATTCACGCAACAAATTTTAAGTAATAGGTTATTATTGGTTATTAGCATGTTAGTTGTGAATAAAAATGTAATTTAAGCGGTAAGTTTAAATTAAAATTAGTACTGCCTAAGATTTATTTTGAAAATATTGCAAACATGGAACTTCTCTTATTTTAATCATTAAATAATTTATTAAAAATAGAGAGATATTGAAATAATAATTGAAATGGTGTTAATTAAAGGTTCGTTTGGAATTCGCTTATTTTGCTGAAACTGAAATTTTTTTACTAAAAGTACTATAAATAAAGGTAAAAATTAGCTGAAATAGTAAAATGAGACGTGTGAATAATACCAAAAAATATTGTGAGACCCAATATAATTACAAAAATAAGCTGAATAATAAAATAAGTTAGCAAAATTAATCATGCTAAATGAATACTCAAGTGTATGTTTAGCAAAAATTATTTTTATCAGCTTATTTTTGCTACTATTCATGAGTTCACTACACTTTTTGATATTATTTATAGGTCTATTTCACTTCATCTTTTCTTTTATTTAGTAAAAAAAATTTAGTTTTATCAAAGGTGAATGTCAAACAAACCTTAAGAATGTCATTAAAGGAAATAAAGAAAAAGAATGGTGGCAATTGGTATTTGCATCATTTTCCACATTGTTTCCACAAGTGGTTAAATATTCCTATGATGAGATCACACGTTCAGAGAAGATGTGGTCTCTGTGCATCTGGAGTATTTAACCCCTTCACTCGTAACGCCAAACCCAGAACACCATACACTGTCCACAACATTCCCCGCAATCTCTCTCTCACACACACACACTCTCTCTCTCTCTCACAGCTTTTTGCAACGTCTCAAGCTCACCCCAATTGCTCCCATGGCGGCTGGACTCTCCGCCTCCATAACCCCCAAGTCCTTCCGTCTCTTCCAACACTCTCACCTCCCAAAACCCACAACCCTCTTTGCTCCCTCAGTTCTCCGCCACAGCACAATCAAAAAAACCAGAAGAAAAGCTTGCTTAACCGTCTATGTGATCTTGGAGGACCAAAAAAAAAGTACCCAGTTGGTGAATCCTAAAGATGAAGACTCTGATGGCCTGACTAAATTTCAGATCCCATCTCCACGTGTGGCAGAGAAGTTGGCCAGGAAAAGATCCGAGAGGTTCACTTATCTAGTGGCTGCTGTTATGTCTACCTTTGGTATTACTTCCATGGCTGTCATGGCTGTTTATTATAGATTTTCTTGGCAAATGGAGGTACTTTCTCTGCCTCTCTCTCTCACAGATTATGCATTTGTGTATATTATATCTAGTAGTGAAAATTGGGTTTTGTTTTTGGTATAGGGTGGGGAAGTGCCTATGTCTGAAATGTTAGGTACATTTGCTCTATCGGTTGGTGCTGCTGTAAGTTCTCTTATCTTTTCTTTGGGAAATTTTAAGTGATTGGAAATTCAAAAAGTTGTAATCTTTAGGCGATTTTGTAGCTGAATTGAATTGGGTAATTTTGATTTTCAGTGGGAATGGAATTTTGGGCAAGATGGGCTCACAAAGCTCTCTGGCACGCTTCCCTGTGGCATATGCACGAGGTTTGCTTTCAATATCTCTATCCGAGGCTTGAAAACATTTTTCTGGAAACAGTTTTCAAATAATACAGTTGAAAAAACAGAGTCCACATATATAAAATGACACGACGTGGAAGTATGCCAAAACATCGTACAGTTCCTTTATCGTTTTAATTAAATTTAAACATATAATTGTACCGACATATATAATAAATTAAAAACATTAATTGCTTCCTGATAAAATAAAATAAAACATTAATTGTTTCAAAACAATTAAATTCAATGTCTTATATGTTTGAATTTAATCGAAGACTATAAGCAAGATAGTTTTTTTGTTGGTATTTGCAGTCCCATCATCGACCAAGAGAAGGACCATTCGAGCTCAACGATGTTTTCGCCATTATCAACGCTGGCCCAGCTATTGCTCTCCTTTCCTATGGCTTTTTCCACAAAGGCCTTGTTCCTGGTCTATGTTTTGGTGCTGTAAGTCTCTCTCTCTCTCTCTCCTATCTTTCTGAATTTTATTTAATATTCCGTGGTTAACGGTTTAATCGTACTTAATTAACTGGGGATTGCAAATTATTCTTTATGTGTGACCGAAAATGACCCTGTAAATTTCTCATATTGACATTTTTGGACTTTGTACAGGGTCTTGGAATTACAGTGTTTGGCATGGCTTACATGTTTGTACACGATGGCCTGGTTCACAAAAGATTCCCAGTGGGGCCCATTGCCAACGTTCCCTACTTTCGAAAGGTTGCTGCAGCTCACCAGGTAAAACACTCGTGCAAACCAATTATTTTTTTATTGTCGATGTACCAAATGTTTATTAAAAAATCGAGCAAATTACAATTTATCCCAGCTGGATTAGCCGGTTGTTATTTTTAGTTTAAAATTTAACATTTTATCAGCCTAAAATTAGATTTTTATATTTCGCATCTGTTGAAAATATGGTTAAATATGTAATTTTACTTTATTTTTATTTTTTTTTATAAAAAAACATTAAAAAATATATAAAAATATAATATTAAAAAAAATTAAAAAAAATCCAATTGGACACTTGGGTAGGGTTTCAAATTATAAGTAAAAAACTTAAATTTCGGTCAAATTTCAAATAAGTAAAGTATCAAATTTTAAACTAAAGGTAAACCACTTAAATTTTAGGGTAAGTTGTAATTTGCCAAAAAAAAATTTTAATTTTTGTAATGGTTTTTTTCTCTAACAGAATCTAACGGTCAAGATTTTTTTTTTTTTTTTTTGTGATCTTTTTTCTGTAGCTCCACCACATGGACCTGTTCGATGGTGTGCCATATGGGTTGTTTCTGGGACCTAAGGTATGCCTTTTAAAGTTAAAATAATTGGTTTTCTTTGTAAGTTTATTACTGATGCAATCTTAAAGAGGTTGGTTTTGAGTTTTAAGTCTCTTAGCCAACAACTTGAGATCGTTTTCAAGAAATTTCTTACTCGATGTATGTGGAGCATAAGCAATTCTTACATATTCGCTGAGTAGTGCTTCAAGCTCTCATAAAGGGAGTGAGCCCTGTGATGGGTCCCATGTGTGAAGCCCACCCTCTTTGTGAGAGCCCGGAGCATTACTCCGGGAGTATGTAAGTTTTTTCTATGGAGCAGGTTTATACTCATCTTGAGATTAGTTATGAGTCTAAAAGTCCTAGACACTGCACTAAAAAATTAAAAATAAAAAGTTTAATACAGAGGCAGGTGGCTGATTTTGTGCATTGTGGTGCAGGAACTGGAAGAAGTGGGCGGTCTGGAAGAGTTGGAAAAGGAGATTAATAGGAGAATCAAATCAAATAGTGGTTCATGACAAATTAAGGGGACCTCGTTTCCAAGCATAATTATCAGAGTGGGCAAACAGTGCAGTGATAAATATCAAAAGATTTTGAGGCTCTCATTTACTGTCTTATTACAATGATATGAAAAGAGGCAAGAGAATGAAACAGTAGATTAAGGAGGCTTTTACAAAGTTTTTACTTGTGTGTTTATGTGAGTGTGTCATATTTAGTGGGATCAATGATCAGAATGAAAGAGATACACAGTAATGGGATTCTAGAATCCCACTGAATTTGATTGCTCGCTGGAGTAGACTGTACTTGGTGCTTGTACAAAATCCCAAACTAGTAGATGATATTTCTTAAAATTGTCACACCTCAATCAGTATTTTATTTATTTTTAAAATTTTGCAATTTAGTCAGTACTTAGACTAAATTTTGTGGTGTATGATTTAATTGGAAGGGTAAAATCAGTTTTTTTTTTTTTGTTTTGAGGGTCAAGTAATCGAACTTTTTTTTAAGGTAAACCAGCAATGACTAACAATACAATTGAAAGAAAAGGTAGTAGAACATCTTCCATCTACACGACAAAATTTGAAATACTTAAAGCGTAACAAGCTGAACTATGAGGGACTATATTACCCTCCCTCTTTACATGAGAGTAGTGTAAATTTGTAAACAAGGTTGCAGTAAATCTAACATCATCAATTAGTAAACCAATTGTGGATAAAAAGGGTGTATCATCAACCAAGGCATTCATCAACACTTGTGAGTCACCTTCAAGGACAACCCGATTGAAGCCCAATTCTCCAGCTAGCAGTAGCGCCGGGGACGCTGCTCTTGCTTCAATCTCCAATGGATTATGGAGCTGAGGTAACACCTATGATAGTGAAGCCAATACACTGCCTTGAGTATCTCGGATAACCACCCCAATACCGGACTTTCCTTCCATCGTAAAAATTGCACCGTCGAAGTTCACCTTAACCAATACTTGTTAAGGTTGACCAATTTGAATCTCTCATTCTCTCCAAAAAAAAAACCAAAAGGCTTGAACATATGCCAAACTTTTTAATTATGAGATATATTTTAAACTAGTTATTTATTTATTTTTACTTTATGATACCTGTTCTTTATTACCATATTAATGTATAAATAAAAAAAAATTTGTACAAGTGAGATTCAAACTCATGTCTGTCATCTGATTATAAAATGCTTTATCAGTTACTTAATCGGAAGAGTTTGAAACTCTGTTATACATGATTGAAATGGGCCAAAAACACAATTTTCGGCTGCATGCTTGAATTGGGAAGGAAATCTCAATTTTATGATGCAAGAGAAATTGGAAGGACTTAGGGTTTCAATTTTTATGTTAAACCTATTTAATTTATATCAGGGGTGAATGCACTTAAAGCTTGGCAAGAATTGAAAATTTTGAGGGACTAGAGGAAAAATTATCAATTCTAAACACAATCAAGCTTTTAAAGTTGTTTGGTATTACTTACAGTCACCCACCTTTTCTTTATTTAGGTAGGTATTATTCCACCATAAAAGGTTTTTCCATTGTGAAATGAAATCCACTGTACTGTCAAGCTCTTTGTTGACCCATCCTAACTTTGCATCACTAATGTTCGGTTGAATTAATATTTTTGAAAAATGTGTCTTTTTAAAATTACAATTAAACATTTGGTAAAATATGAAAAAGTGTTGTATCAATTGACCATTTGGATAATATTATTTAGCCAAAAAAAAAAGACTATTTGGATAATATTGGTATAAAATTACCGTTTCAGGTGTTAATTACAAAAAAAAAAAAAAAAAAAAAAAGACTCAATGTAAATTACAACCTTAACAATCAAGGTTCCTTTATGTTCTCCATATGGAAATTACCCATCACCATTTAATTATGAATTTCACAATCTCATAAATTTTAACAAGGCTTGGGGTCGCATTTCCCTTAAAAGAAAAAACCAATAAGAGTTTTGACAGTACCTCTAAATTGGCATTATGGCCTAAAAGCTTTTTTCCCTCAAGAGGCATCACATATCTCACAAAAATCAACTTCTCATTAACTTCTTCAAAAACTTTAGGAAAATTAAATTTAGCATGTACAAGAATATGACCACGAACAAGGCCATAGCTTAAGTCAAATACCCACTAATGAAAGTGGTACTTTTCTTTAAAAAATGAGAGTTTTGACAGTACCTGTAAATTAGCATGAAGGCCTAAAAGCTCCAGCCTCAAGAGGTATAACATATCTCACAAAAATCAACTTCTCATTAACTCCTTCACAAAACTTTAAGGCCAATAAATTTAGCATGTACAAGAATATGACCACGAACAGGCCATAGCTTAAGTCAAATACCCACTAATGAAAGTGGTACTTTTCTTTAAAAAATGAGAGTTTTGACAGTACCTGTAAATTAGCATGAAGGCCTAAAAGCTCCAGCCTCAAGAGGTATAACATATCTCACAAAAATCAACTTCTCATTAACTCCTTCACAAAACTTTAAGGCCAATAAATTTAGCATGTACAAGAATATGCCCACAAACTCCAATTCTCAAGGTTATAGCTTAGTCAAATACCCACCAATGAAAGTGGTATTTTTCTTGAAAAAATGAGAGTTTTGACAATACCTTTTTTTTTTTTTTTGAGATAATTACAATATGCTGATAATTCCACAACTCGAATATTTTTCCCCCTTAAATTCTCAATCACTTTATGCATGGAAATGTGTCAATTCAGTTACAAGGTCTTTGACACAGTACCTCTAAATTGGCATTAAGGCCTAAAAGCTCCAGCCTCAAGATGGATCACGTATCTCACAAAAATCAACTTCTCATTAACTCCTTCACAAAACTTTAGGGCCAATAAGTCTAGCACAAATATCTGAGTCATTTTCCGCACTCATCATATCACTCCAAATTTACCAACTTTTGTGATTCAGAATCATACATCGTTATACTTGGTTGGCCTATCCATTCTCTTTTGCAAGTTCGTTGACTCAAGTGCGATTTTGAGACGCATCACTAGTCCTTTTCACTCTAGTGTTGATGCTGAGATTCGTACTGGACTTCCCCAACTTAAACCCATATTCAAAAGCTAAGCCAAATCAAAGTTTGCCTACTTTCTACCTTCTAGTTTATATGGTAAAAAGAGAGTACTACATCATTGGACCACATGGCCGTATTAAAAAAATGTAAATCAGAATTCATAAAGTAGGAGAATTTTTTACAATGATAGAGCCATTGATCATAGAGGTATCTAATCTAATTTGTTAATGTGCATGCTCCATGGACCATGGGCAACCCCAATCAAGTTTTTTGTGGGACACCTTGTAAAGTATAAACCTACCGGCCATTTTGTTCTAGATATGGCTATGTGTGGATTACATATAGCTCTAGCATTCCCATTTGGGGTCCTCCAACTTTGTTCTCCAATGCAAAAACGAAACATAAGTGGTTCATGCACTTCACTTTTAGTGGGCTTTCCAAATTGCAATTCAATACCTGTCAAATTTTGAGAAAAAGTCCCACGTAGTTTTGAGATTATGTCTATTAATTTAATTAAAAAGGTCCAAACTCAAAAAGACCAGATCTTCTTGGTCGGAAGATTAAAAAAAAGAAAGAAGAAAGTTTTGATCAATTCATCCAATTATTTTATGTATATAATTATATATTGCTTCCGACAGCAAAATGCGCATTTTATAGTAAACTTATCTTCAATTTGATATTGACTACAACCGAAAAATTTGCATTAAGATGGCAAGGTGGACCGTCCAATATCATATATAGTTGACCATGTTCCAGGTTCTATGAACAGTAAGCAATCAATTATTCCGAAGAACTATTGTTGAGGACAAAAAATTTACTGTTTGTGTTTGTAATATACACATTTTCATGACTATAATGAGAGTGAGAATCACGTAAAACTACACAACTTTTATTACCATTCGTCATATAATAAGTTATAAACAATAAATGTGTAGTGGATCGTGTTCACAGGGAGAGTTATAACAAAAATGATGTAAATTTATACAATGTTAGCATTTTTTCCATAATAAAGAGCTCAAGTTTGATGTGATATACTATTTGCCAATAGAGTAGGTTTAAAGTTGCTTAGGGAAAAGGCCTACCTAGCAAGTGTTCCAAGCAACTAGGCTCGGTGTTATGTCCATACGTAATTGTGTTAATTTGCACTAAGATTAATCTTCTTTTTTTTACATTTTAAAAGTCAATAAGTTTAGACGCATAATTTTGTTGACAATTTTTTTTCATAATTGTTAAAGTTATAGGTAAAACTGATAATAAAAGACCACAAATAGTGTCGGTGATAGATTAAAGTGAAAATCAATCATATATATTTTTTATTAAATAGATAACAATGTGTCATTTTAATATGATGTGAACAAAAATTGTGTTTGTTAATCACTATCTCACAATGTACGTGGCTTTATAATATTGGCACTTCTTTAATAATTGGAGTATTTATTTTTTCTTAAAGTTTGAATGTGGACTTCGTCAGAGTTTAGACAGCGGATTTTCCCCACCGCCCAAGAACATTTAGAACGACAAGCATCCATTTGAGTGGAATTTGGGCCCATGTTGTTGTATCTTTGGTCTCCCACTTTATGCTTTGGAAATGGGGAGAAAAGATCAGCATTTTGACCAACAAAGAAAAAGGAAAGGGTGTGTTATCTTATCTCCGTGTCATCTTGTTAGTCATGATTCAACCGATGAGCTTTATGGTGGGTCTGCGTTTGGAGAAGGTGGACTCGAATCACTTGATATTTTTTTTTGGTAGAAAAAAAAAAAAAAAAAAAAAAAAAAAAAAAAAAAAAGGTAGAAGAGGAGTGAGACCCTGTACTCTCGGTCGGTAAAAAACTCACTTATTATCTTTGAACCGTTTGAGATGAAAATAAGATATAAAAAGCACCAATACACAGCTAGTTGTTGAGGCTCTAACTCAAGTCCTGAGACTTGTTAACCCGACATCTAACCAACTAGGCCACTCGATGCATGCATCTTACTTCTTCTCATGTGTAAATCTCAACTTGCAAACACAACACAAGAGTTAGGGTTTTGCTTTATGAATTTGGGTCAAATTAGGTCAACATGAAATTGACACAATAACAAACGTGTCCGTTGCGGGTTAACTCAATTAACCCATAATTGACAAGATTATACATGTTTACTTATTTGTGTAGATACAAAATGACCAATTTTAACACCACTTGTTTAACTTGTAGAACAATTAAATATTTATTTTGTTTTAAATGTTTTGAGTTATGATTTTGTTTAAAATGGTTTGTTATTAAATTAAAAACAATATTAATTATTCAAATAGGTTGAAATGGGTTGTGTTTGAAGTGGGTTAAATGGATTGTATTTGTGTCAACCTAATACAACCTATTTATTATTAAGCATGTTGAAACTAGTGGTGTTTCATTTGTGTCAACTCAACATGACATGTTTATTAAGCGTGTCATATGGGTCATATTGTGTCAACCAGCTTTAACACGTTGTGTTGGGGTTTAAAATCAAAACAAGATAAAAGGGATAATGTAGATTTCAGATGCATAAAATATTTATTAAAATATCTCTAACTCAACGTGACATGCCAACAAGAATTTTCAGCTCATTATATTATAAGAGTGATGATGTAGATTTCGAATGCATAAACTATTTATTGATATGTTTAAATAAGTTCTTTTATTTTAGTTTATTTTATTCAAAAGTAAATTAAGTCAGATTAAATGTTTCATAATGATTATTCTTTATCATTAGATTAAAATACCAATTAATTTTTGACATGAGTGGAGATCAAATCTCAAATCTTATTAAGCAAATTGAAACAGATCATTAAAAGTTAAAACAAATGGTTAATTTATAGAGCATCTGCATTACTGGGCATAGCAAATTAGGCTGAGAGGCTGAAATGGACCATAGTCTGGACTCGACCCAATTCATTGGGCCTATTACAACCACCACTCTTTCTTTTTAGGCCCAATAATAAATACGATCTTCCTGTTTCAACACCGTCACTTTCCCGAGAAAATCATGGATTTTCCGGTACTATCTCAGTCCAACTCCCTTCGTTTTCCATCAGATTTTCTCGAGAAGCCAAAGCCCTACTTTCCCATACGTCGCAGAAGTACTCCTCTCTGGTCCACAACCAATCACATTCCACCATCTGTCCCTGCCTTGAGTAAAAGCAGTAGCGTAAAATGTACGGTCAAGGAAACTCAAAATCAAGAACCGTTGCAATCGGAAAATGGTCGAAAGGGTCGGATTCACTTTGTAGGTGTTGGAGGTTGTGGATTGTCTGCACTGGCAATGCTTGCTCTCAAACAAGTAAGTGTTTTTTTTTTTTTTTTTAAGTCTAATGCCATGTTTGGTTTCTGAGAAAGTAGAAAAAGAAAAAGGCAAGTTAAAGTGAAAGAACAAAGAAAAGTAGAGAAGATAAGAGAAGTGAAGTGAAAAGAATCAGTTTTGTTTGTTTCTAGAGGATGTCAGAAGCTCAACTTGACAATACCAAAATAGTTATGTATTGAAGTTGATAACAAATGGACTTTACAGTTTACATTCTGTTTGAATCACTAAAAAAATTTGGAAAGTGAAGAAAAATATAATTTTGAGTCTCGTCATTTTGTTTCAACTTAACTAAAGGCATAGAATCGTTTTGAGTTTAGTAGAGTAAATTTTTTTCTTTTTTTTAAATTTTTTTTTTTATAAGTAGTAGAGTAAAATTCTTTGCATCTTGGACCTTGTTACTGGACAATGAAAGCTTAAAGATTGAAAATTTTATATCCCATCTTATGCCCAAATAAAAAAGATGGAACTTTGTTTTTGTTTTGTTCTGTCTGTTTTACAATTCAAATGAATTTTTTTTCTAGAAACCAAATTCATTTATTAATTTTTCAATAATCTTGTCATTGGCTGAACCGTAGAAACATGTTTGATGGGATTTAATTGTGTTGCTTGTTGTTAATTTCAAGGTGTTACAAGTGAATATTTCTTAGGTTTTGAATATTAATAGTGTGAATTGTTTATAGGGTTTTGAGGTTAGTGGCTCGGATGTTAAATGGAGCAGCTACATGGACGGCCTGCAAGAGGCTGGTGCACGTTTGCATATTGGTCATTCGGTTTTGAATTTGAAAGGGAGTGATGGGTCAAGATTACCTAATGCGATTGTTGTTTCAAGTGCTATTCCTCAAGACAATGTGGAGATTTTGCACGCAAAGTCTGCTGGAGTGCCTGTGTGAGTACATCAATATGTGTCAAATTTGGCATTTTTGGCTACAATACCTTTTTGTGTGTGCGTGTGTAAGTACTTTGGCTCCTTTTCAATGTATTCACATCTGGAATCCTATGGGCTGCTTTTGAAAGGAAAATTTTCTTTGAAATTTCCTCATTAGATCAATAAAAGTACTTTTCAATGTTGCCAATGAGCTCTATCTCAACTGGCACCTCCTCCCCTTGCAAGTGCTAGGTGGACCAGTGAGGTCATGGGTTTAAGCCCACCAGGTGCATGTGTAACTTACCAATCCAAAATAACAAAAAGTAATTCCCTGTGTTAGCCATTAGTAGATTGGTTAACTTTGTAGTTCTACTTGTCTAACTGTTTGTTTCACTAGGCAGATGATAGAATTTTTTAATGTTTGATTTATGAAATATAATACATTGGTTTACTTGATTTTCCCTTAACCCTTATTTACAGACACAAACGGGATTATTGGCTGGGAAGGCTAACAGAGTGCTACAAGCTTATTGCTGTTAGTGGTAGCCATGGTAATAATATTATAGGCTGTAGTTCAGTAGTTCATACAAATTGTAATTCATACAGACTTCTCTAAACTCTAAAATTGATTTATTAACTTGTAGCTCACTTTGTTAAATAATATAGGACTTTGATTAGTTGTTCTCTGATCTATTACACCATAATATGTGAAATATTGCTTGGTTGATTAGGTGTGGATTTAGAATCATAAATTTTCTTTTGTACCGAATCAACCAAGTTATGAAGATTAGGTTAAATTTTTTTTTTTTTCTATTGTAATCGGAGACCAAGATTGCAATTATTTAAACATTGGAACTATCATTATAGTTTAAGATTTATTTTATTTTTTTAAGTGGTTAGTTTACGCACATACCCAGTGAGTTTGTGAATGTAAGTTTAACCAATCAATTTATTAGAGATTTATATTGAATCTTCCTATCTCAATTAAGTGTTACTACTAGCTTGCTTAAATTTCCAACAACAAACTTTCAATACTGCAAATAAGTTGAATTGAGCAACTAATATGTTTTATTTCACTTGAGTACACTTCTGATAGTGAGCCGAACAGAAAATCAAGCTAGCATATTTTATCTTCTATCCTATTTAGTAAGTTACCACCCTTATTAATCTTCATTTTCCTTGAAAGAAGTATACACATTATCGTTTTTGCAGGCAAGAGTACAACAGCAAGTATGCTGGCTTATGTTTTGAAAGCAATGGGCGATGATCTTACAGCTGTAATTGGAGCACATGTCCCACAGGTATCTACTTTACTTTGAGCAGCTCTGCAGTAGAGCTTAATTTTACACACATGGGTATCTTTTATTATTTGGCTATACGCTCCAATGAGTTCTCGTAATGCTTTCTCCTTTTCTTTGAACTTCACATTTGCAATTGGTTCCACTACTCGATTGGCTTGTTTTCTGTAGTTGAGACACTTTTCATGATATCACTAGATGCTGGAATTAATCAAAGCTATCCTTTTGCAGTTTCCAGAAGGAAATATTATTTCAGGTGGTGGTCAAAATTTTGTGCTGGAGGTACCCTATCCACTTCTATGAATTGATGAAGAATTTTGTTTCATGGTTTCTGCCTGAAAGTAGAAAAATTCAAATTTATCATTTGTCAAATAATGGAATCTCTCAGTGAAAATATGAAGCAATTTATTAATGAAAAAGGATTGGTATTTCATCACCATTACTGGATCCCACTCCACATTTCTGTATGGACAGTACAGATCTGATAATTGTAACTTTTTTGTCTGTTTCTACTGATAAAAAAAAAACTTTTTGTCTGTTTCTAGAGTATTGCAACTTTATGCTCATGCACTTTATGTTCAGGGTAGGCTGATGAATACGATGGCTGTTTCTTGGGATTATCACCTTACATAACTGTAGTAACCAATCTGGACTGGGAGCATGTTGATATCTTTCAAGATAAGGTGTGTTGATTGATGAGCTTTTTATGCATTGGAACTAATATTACAAGACTGTATTTTCGTAGGCATAGTTTAGACTGATTAAATCTATGCTCTGATCATTAGGAGGCAGTTATATCTACTTTCAGGAGGTTCCTTGATCTAATCAAAGTGGGTGGACATCTCATCATTTATGGGGACAGGTATCCATCGCCCACTTGTCTTGTTAAGGATATAATCGGTGGCACTAAGTTAGAACTTCTGGGGCATTGATAGTTTTATTTCTCATTTCTCGTTGCAAGTACATAATTCTTGTTTGTATGTGATCAGGTTTGTATAGGTGTGTGAACCAAGGATTTGGTCCAGTTAACTCTAATTTTCAGTGCAAAAAGCCAAAAACCTCAAATCATGATTTGTTACCAACTATATAAATAAAACTAGTTACACAATTCATGGCTGGTCCAACTTTTTGCTATGATCTTATATATATATATATTATATATATATATAATATATATATATATATTCAAAGTCAGCAATTTAGTAAGTGAAGCAAAGAAATTTTTTTGACAAATACTAATAATTTTATTTACAAAGCTCCAATTCATTCAAAGTTCATTTTAGTTTATCAGCATGAGCATCTAGTTAGAATTATTAAATTCCTTGAGCAATTAAGCATAAGAAACTAGAATGTATGAGTGATAAATAGCTAAACTTACATGATGTTGCTTCACATGGATGGTGTGAGTCGGATTGTGATATGAACCTTTTTCAAAGATTAAGGCCCAGCATCTCACCACAATATGGTGAGTCCCATAATCCCGTTACCATAACCTATTTGAGGCAGAGACTATAAACTCAAGTTTTCCACCTCAAATTGCTTCCTCATATTCATATGCTGCAACACCAATGCTGTATAAGAAGTTCATGAATGCTGCTTATATGATTTTATCTATTATAGTAATTTTGGAATTTCCTTGGGAGGTACACAACAGTCCAGATACACGTTCTTTGCTAAATCACAGGAGACAAACGACTGGATCAGAGTATTCCAGTGGTATGATGCCAGATCCAAACTTGGAGCTATTTGATGAGCATTACAGAATAACTACTTATGGAATCTCCAGTCTTAATGATTGGCATGCATCCTCAATTCGTCCCAACTGTCATGGCGGCAGTGATTACACACTGGTGGGTTATAATTTTATTTCTACATCTCTGTTTGCCCCTAATGTGGACCCAACCTATTTATAGAAAGCTAAAGCACATATATATTGAAGCTTCTTTGGTCTTTGGAAAAGGATTTGCCAAAGTTATGATACAAATTTTGGCAGGTAAATTACATTCTTTGATATCGACATGTATTATCTCAATTAATAATTTCTACATTTGCCTCACTTTTCTTTGAGAGCATTGAATGGTGCCGAGAAAATATAAGCTTTCGCGAAATATAAGAAAGATATGCATGATCTAAAAAATCTAATTCCATTATTTCTATGGATATGAAACGCTAAATTATTAAAGTAATCCCCCCCGCCCTCCTTTTTTTCTTTTTCTTTTTATTTGGGCCTTGGGAAATAAGGTACACTGCAAGCAGAGCAAAATAACAAAACCAAAACATCAAAAAGATTAGGAGAAAATAATAACTCAAATAGAAAGGACTACAGAACTAATGTGGAGAGGTGGGGGTCTATTCCTTGTTATATAGTACTTGTTCTTAATCCCGATTATTACAGAGTGATTTAAACCAAAAAGGGTCATTATCCAGTGTCAGTCCTGCCTAAGAGAGTTCTTGAAACGGTTTCTTGGATTCAGTTCTAACTTTACTCGTTTTTGCATGAGCTGGTTACTCTAAATTATAATTTAATCTAGAATTATAAATATTTCTTAATTTTAGGATGGTTCTCATAAAAATATTGGTGTTTCAACTTGCATGTTTGGGCTATGTCTTTTGCATGCTCTTGTGATTTATTCCCTCTTCCAGAATTGTTTTTATCAGTAAAATAAGAAATTTTATTGCATCAAAAAATACATTAGCAAAACAGACTACCCTGTACACAGGTGGTGAACCAAAGAATCTATAGAGCTAACAAAAATTACATAAATCCAGAAATTCCTCCAAGGAGGAAAAAGAATGCCTACTCATAGCAGCCATCCAATCATACAAAAGTCTCGAGAAAAACAGCTTCAACTCTAGCAATGAGTGTTCAATCCCTCTGCCAGAATGCCATCCAAATTCTGAAATTCATGCCTTTTAACTGTTTACATGAGTTTTTCTAAATATGAAATTTCTAAGACATAATACATTCATCTAATCTAATTTAGTACTTGATTATCTGCAGTTCCATCGGGAGTTTCCAGAGGTAGAGATCAGTCTACAGATTCCGGGAGTTCATAATGTCCTCAATTCATTAGCAGTGAGTGAAAATGTTTACTTAGTTTTACAAAAAAAAAAATCTTAATGCTCAAAAGCTCCAGTTTCTTTTTGTATTTCGTATAGAGTTATAACTTCTGCATCACATCTATTTTTTTCTGATGTCAGTTGGTATTGTAAGTTAGTCAGATGGAGTTTTACGTGCAGATTGACTGTTAATTTTTTCTTTAATAGTTTGATTATTAGGATTGGAAATATTAGAGGTTGATGCATGTGTACTATGCTTCACTTTCTAGTTTCTTGGGATATTGGTCTCTTAAGTTCCTCAAATATACTCTTAATTTTTCTCTCTTTATTGGGTTAAGCTATCTTATTTTATGTTATTGTCAGGTTATTGCCACAGTGATGGCACTTTTTAGTGACAGAATGCAATATTATGAGCTAATCAGTCATGTAAGACTACACTTGAAAAGTTTCAATGGTGTTTCCAGACGTTTTGAGATGATTGGTACAATTTGTGGATGCCATATATATGATGATTATGCACACCATCCAACAGAAGTCCGTGCAGTTCTTCAAGCAGCACGTCAAAGGTTCCCATTCAAGGCTATATGGGTGGTATTCCAACCTCATTCTTACAGGTACTCTCACATAGAATGGGAAAAAAATGCTTCTTTTTTTTTCTCCAAATGGTTAAATTACTTAAGCACTCGGTTGGTCCTGAACCCATGACCTCCCACTATAACTTGCTTTTTACAAGGAGGGAAGGCCTTTGAGCTAGAGCTAGAGGTCCATCTGTCAATGTAGTCATTATTTTATATGACTCATTTTACTTTCTGCTTATGGTAGCTTTTTTCTTTTGCAGTCGTCTGGCAGCATTGAAAGATGAATTTGCCACTGCACTCAGTGATGCAGATCATGTTGTGGTTACAGCGGTACAGTCATCTTGGTCCATAATCTTTGTTATTTACAGTTGCTAACGGCAACTAACAGTTTGAGTTATGGTGTCAGGTTTATGCTGCCAGAGACAAAGGTTTTTGGGATGTTAGTGGAAGTGATTTAGCTGCTTCTATTAATGGCCCACCGTGTGAATATATCTCTTCTCTGGTAAGACCTGTATCTTACCTTCACAAATGAGGGACTTTATATGTGATGGTCACTCGTCATTCATGATGTCAGAATGGTAAAAGACTACTTGCTGTGCTCTACTTTGATCAATTTGGTGATTTAAAAATCACGAGAAAAATGTTGTAGAGATTATTTAGAATTAGGTGTTCCATTTGCTCTCCTATGAAGGTCTCTGGTTGCTAGATCTCTCTCCTGAGAGCTGACATCAGCTAAAAACATTCACTTAGTAAATAGAGTCGTCTCATTAAAGGTCTTCATTTTTGTGTAACTCCAAAAGTGAAGTCTTCATTCCAGAGAATAAATACAAGATCAACTCTACAAGAAAAAGCAGCTATGTTATATTGATTGATAGGTCACAAACAAGATGATTTCTTTGCTTTTGCAACCTTTTATTTATGGTCCATCTTGTTCTTTTGTGGCTTGACAGGAGGCTGTAGTTGATAAGTTGGTGTTTCAGATATCCAAGGACCTTCATCGCCAAGTTGTTGTTTTGACCCTTGGACCAGGCAAAGATTTTTACTGCTTACCTTTGGATTTTCTTTCATCACATTTTGCAATTGTCTTAACCCTTTAAACAAACAGGTGATATTACTACTGTAGGCCCCAAAGTGCTTCATAAGTTGCAACTGCAATACAAGTGAACTTGTAGATTCCGTGTTGCACCTTCTTGCACATTACTTGATTGATTTTTGAAATTCAGAGATTTCATGATTCCAAACCTTTGAATGAAGATTCCCAAGATGAAGATAATTCATACACTTCTCCAAGATAAGTGCGAGATGGTCTTGCCAAATGCCACTGATTCTGTCTGGTGTGGTACATGGGTATTTATTGTAAGATGACAGCTTCTTTTGTGTGACTTCCCGTTGATTCTTCTATGCAAAGATGAAACCGGTGGCCGGCAAATTATGTTATTAGTAATGAGAGTTTCTTCTATAGACATGGATGGATGTGGAAGTGGAACTATCAAGAAGAAAGCTGATGACACTGCAACTGCAAATTGTGTTCCATGTAATGAATTTGCATTCCCAACTTGTCTTGGACTATGTTCCCATTTAAGGAAAACGGAAAGAAAAGAATGAATATTTTGTTGTACTGTGAGGAACTGAACAACAGAGTTCTTTTCAAGTCTATTAGAGGCTTGAATGGTTGATTAGCTGGATATTTCAAGAAAAATGTATCATCATTTATCGTTAAAAGAATTCAAGAAACAAGCTTGTAAGGAACTCCTCAAAACAACTCCAGTATTGGGTACTATCTTATCTGTTCTTATACAGATTTTCTATGGAAACTCTGTAAGAGAAACTCCACACTCAAATTTGTCAGGCACCATATAAAGAGGATGTAAGTGTAACAGGATAATGTAGTGCTACATTACAAAGTTTGTTTGGACAGACAGTTTGTATGTAATGTCCTTTCCCACTTGCCACTTCAATTTTTAAATCCCCACCCCACCTCCATCCAATCAAAATAGTTTTTAAAGAAAGAAAAGAAAAGACGGTGATTTGATTTCTTGGACTTTATTAGTGATGATAGTATTGTTTTAATAATCTGGCCCAAAACTAGCCCAAAATTTATTAAAAAAAAAAAAATTGGGCTTTCAGTCCCTCTGCTTCACAGAAGAGCAATTTCAACATTTTTCAATATCCCAACATTTTCAATACGTACAATGTTAATTTTTTTTAAAAAGAAAATTTTATTACTTAAAACTTAACATTACAGACCATCAATATCAATATCATGTGATGTGTACAACCCCACCTTGTTGGTATGTTTTTTTCTCATTTGCAGTGGCTACCAACTTGGCAGATAAAAAGCGGTTGAATTTTAAAGTTTAAACAGAATATATAAATATATATGTTTTATGCACTAATCTGAAAAAGCCTCTATCCCCCAAGAGCTCACGAGAATGAGGAGAAAGCACTCACTCTCTAGTCTCTCCGAAAAACATATGTTTTAAACAGATTATCAAGAAAACATATGTTTTAAACAGAATGACGATACATCATTCCTTTTGAATTTTCTCATCTCTCTCTCTCTCTCTCTCTCTCTCGGTGTTTCTTTATTCTTTCTCATTATTATTATTATTATTATTATTATTCAAAGCTCCAAATTACTTTATTCTTTCAAGTTTCAACGCGTGCTTTAAACGCCTACTGAGTACTGGCTACTAGTGTCTGCAACTACATACAAAACACAGAAACAAAAACCCTTTTTGACTTCACCGTTAAACTTAACCCTAACAATAGTTTTACAATCGCAGACAATCAGATATGTATCATCTCTGTGCTCCTACTCACTATGTCTCCTTCAAACTACTTCAACCACCACTAAGTGCTCCAAAGGTCAGTATCACTCAATTCTCCTTTCTTTTTTTTCTTTTTTTTTTTTCACTCTGTTCAATAAAAGTGAGTTAAGTTTAAGAAAGAAACTCTGTATTTCATCACTGTCACAGTGTCAGAGGGAATTCAAAATACTCGCCACTGCTAATGACGCCTCCAACTCCAATTGCATTCCTAAGGCTCCCATTTTTCTCCCCCAAGGCCCATGGAACCAGGTGATCATCTTCTCTCTCTTTTTCTTTCTTTTTTCTTTTACCAAATTTTGCCTTATTTGTCAAAAAAGTACTTTTGTGGAAACAAATTGAGGATATGAAAAGTTAGTTAAGAGGCACATGCACATGCTAGATTTTATGAAATTTAAACATGTGATTAATGTGCTACAATTGTATTCTAGCATGTGATAAAATGTGGGTGGGTTGGTTAGTTATGGATGATGACAATAACTAACCACATGCATTGTAATAGATAGATTGACTGTTGGTAAATTTCATGTGTTTGGACGGTGCTAATTAATTTGAAATCTATGATTGCATAGATTCCTGGGGGAGTCACTGCTGCCGAAGGATTCAAAGCTGCCGGTATGTATGGCGGTTTGCGTGCTAAAGGCGAGAAACCTGATCTTGCACTTGTCACTTGTGATGTCGATGCCATATCTGCAGGTTAGCTAAGCTTTAATTTTTCTTAGGGAGTTTATTTGCATTGTAACTCGGATTAGTACCTTTCATTTTGTAGTGAAAAAATATATGTATTTTACAATTGTTTGTAGTTTGAAGTTATTTCTTGACTTGTGTGCACTTCAACAAATGTGGTACTTTGAGAATTTAAGCAAATAAAGGATTTGATTGGAGATACTTTTTCATTTTAAAATTTATTTACAGGGGCATTTACTATGAATGTGGTTGCTGCTGCACCAGTGTTGTATTGCAAGAAGGCGTTGGACATTTCAAAAACGGTATCCCCAGAGTTTTGAATGTGCTATGCTCATTTTTGTGTCAATTATGATTATGAGCCGATAAAGACAGGGATGAACTTGTGCGTAGCATGAATTTTAGAAATTATATTTTTATGATCGTTAACTTTTCCTGCTAGACTTCAAATGTGGTAGATTGTATTTTTGAAACTATTTTCTTTTGAAATGCTTGCTACCTTGAACATTTGCTGTAGAAGTTACTCACATATTTTGCCAGTAGATTTAGTTATATAGTTAGTTTTTTTTTTTTTTGGGGGTCACTTTTCAGATTCTGTATTATGTTTGCAGTTTCTTGTCTATCTTCTAACGACTCAACTTGGCAACTCATCAGGCACGTGCAGTGTTAATAAATGCTGGCCAAGCTAATGCAGCAACGGTAAGATGTCTGATTATCTAGACGTTTTCCTTGTACTTTCTTGTCCAGACACGGCATAGTTTCAATCTAACTGTAGTAAAGCACCAAAGAACATCCTTGTTACTCCCCGTGGGGGCATCTGTGGCCATGTCCAATCCAAAGACTTAGGATTTCTTCAAGTCACCCAACATGATATTCTGTTGCCCTGTTACTGTGAGATGTATTCATCAAAGAGCGAAAAAATGATGTTGCTTTGAGCCTGAATTATGTCTTATGTGGCTAATTGACCAACCGATGATGTCCAGGGTGATGCAGGATATCAGGACGTGATAGAATGTGCCAGCACGCTTGCTGAGGTATGCTACCTTTAGAGTTTTGAACACCTCATATTAACGGTGTGGTTGTACAGGTTCAATTTGTGCTCACTAATCAGACTAAGAATATTCGTTGTTGCAGCTACTTCAAATGAGACCAGAGGAAGTGTTTATTGAATCCACAGGTGTAATTGGTCATAGAATAAAGAAGGTAACATGGTGATCTTTTGTATGTTATGTTTGATCACATTGATATGTGCTATGCCTGCTGAATATAGATCAGCTGAAAATTTCTGCAGCAATTTTTTTGTCATATAAATAATGTGCCTTGTTGTTTTCAATCTTTTACATATAATTGATGCTTTATTGCATATGCAGGAAGCACTTTTAAATTCCCTTCCAAAACTAGTTGCTTCACTGTCATCATCAACTGAGGGGTAATGCTCATGCTTTGTTCATTTTAGTTTGTGTAATTGACATTTATCCATGTTTTTAAAGGCACCTTCTTGTCTATGTTTTGTCCTTCTAGTCATATATATATATATATATATATATATATATATATATATATATATAATTTTATCGGGAATTGAAAAAGCTGTCAAAACTTTTTCAATTCCCGATAAAACTTTTTTCAAAAATGGTATATTATTGTGTGCCCTTAGGGCACACGTTAGTAAAATTCTATATATATATTCCTATTGTATTCAAGTGATCTCCTTAACAGGTTGTTTAGTCTCCTATATCCTGTTTGTTAAAACATTCTTGAACTTGATCAGCGCATGTGCAGGGCAGATTCTGCAGCAGTAGCAATCACGACGACTGACCTTGTTAGTAAGAGCATAGCAGTTGAGTCTCAGGTGTGCAAGTACTTGATTTCTATGTGTATATATGTTACCTTGACAAATTTAAACTGATGATTATTAGTATTATCCATATATTGGGTTAATTGTGCTACTTGCTTGGATGAGGCATTGAATCTAGATACTGGATCAAAGACCCAAAACAGGAGCAACTCTTAGATTGGTTGCTTGATTTCTAATGCATAATTGGTGACTCAGCTGAAGTTAGATATCAAGAAACAATGTTAAAAGTAAATGGTTTGATTTGGCAACTTCTTGTATTTTATTACGCTTGTTAACAAGTAAAGATCAGTAAACAAATTGAAATTCTTCCTTTGTAGAAAATGTTGTTGGATGTGTACAATAGCCTTATCTCAATTTAATAGAACTTGCACCCAGGAAATTAGAATTCCTCAAATTTTTTGCTCTTGGAAATCAACTTCCTAGCAAATAGACAAACCTTATAAAGTTGATAAATTCCTCAGGTTGGAGGGAGAACAGTAAGAGTTGGGGGGATGGCAAAAGGTTCTGGGATGATCCACCCAAATATGGCTACCATGCTTGGTGTATGTATCCTCATGGTTATCTTGCAATTTTTGCGGGAAGCGTACTTATTTTTCCATTCCTTAATATTGGTTTATGTGTTCCAGGTAATAACAACTGATGCCCTGGTTACAAGTGATGTTTGGAGAAAGATGGTGCAGATTGCTGTAAACAGAAGTTTCAACCAAATAACTGTACGGAATATCAATTCTTTAATCCTGTTCATATCAATAAATATATGCATATACATAACCTAATTCCTTGTCTTATAAATTTGCATACAAGTGGTACTCCTGTTCTATGAACTATGTGTCATCTTTGGCAAGCATGCTTGTTGATGTTAATGGGCACCCAAGCTATCCTTTCTAACATGGTGTGATTCACACCTGGGACATTAATGAAAATTATATATATAATAGCTGGTTGATTTGGTGCAACAGGTAGATGGAGATACTAGTACCAATGATACTGTTATTGCGTTGGCTAGTGGCTTATCTGGATCAACCAGGATAGCTTCTATAGACAGTTATGAGGCATTGGAACTCCAAGCATGCCTTGATGTGGTATGTTATGCTGCCATTAAACTATTCACTCATTTATATAAACTTATAAGTATTATTTTACTTCTCATTGATATAGATCCATTTTCTGCAATACTGGCACCAATTTTTCATTGCATTTGTACTCTGTTCCCTTCGCCCAGCAAAACCTCTTTGTTTATTTACTCTAAGTCCTAATATAAAATTACTTCTTCTTTTTTCTCACTTCACTAAGATTGTAAAAGATCCTATTTCTTCTTCTTCTTCTTTTCCCCCCCTTTTTTAAATGTAGTGTTTCACTTTACCAAACACTTTGCCATTGCTAGTGCTCAAATTTGTTCCTAGGCCTTGGTCCTGCCTTTTTTATGGTTGTACAAGAGGCCTGTAATCAGTCAGAGGCCTCAAATTGTATCTATCTGAACCAATTATTGGGTTTTATACATATAAAGTTTTATCAATGTCAAATTTTCAGGTAATGCAAGGTCTTGCCAAAGCAATAGCTTGGGATGGAGAAGGAGCAACATGCCTAATAGAGGTCTGCATCTAGTATTAATGTTATCTCTACTTATTATGAGCCAAATTTGATGCTTTGCATTTGCCCCATTCTATAAAATGGACATCCAATAGTAACCTACCAAACCTACTCTTGTCGCTGAATTATAACTAGTGCTGGATAAGTGGATATGAACACAAATATGAGCAATGAACAAATCTCTTAAGAGGAGCAATGCAAGCAGGAACACTCACATCTACTATGAACCAGTATCCTCTTATTCATTACATTAAAAAATAAATATATTATGCACAAGTATAATTCTTTCACAAAGAATGAGAATGCAAAAATTTGAAGCTTATCTTAGTGACTTATTCTAGTTCAAATGGCACTTCCTCCTCCCATCAGAATGGGTTTGAGGGTGAGATTGTGTCATCATGGGTGACCCACTGGGTCTGTAGGTAATTTACAAATAAATAGTTAAATAATCTTTGTGACATAATTATGATTTCAAACTCAGCAATATGCTATGATTTTAGAGAAGTGACCAGCCTATACGTTAAAATCTTCCAGCTAATTCTACCTTGGTTTTGTAGGTGTCTGTGACAGGAGCAGGCAGTGAGGCTGAAGCAGCAAAGATTGCACGCACAGTGGCATCTTCTTCACTTGTTAAGGCATGATTTTTAAACTTGACAATCCTTCCAATACCCCACTTTAGCTAAATCTAATCTACTGACAGTTTTGTTAAGCAGGCTGCTGTATACGGCAGAGATCCAAATTGGGGGCGCATTGCTGCTGCTGCAGGATATGCAGGGATTTCTTTCCACCAAAACAAGCTTCGAGTATTGCTAGGAGACATTCTGCTCATGGATGCTGGGGAGCCACAACCGTTTGACCGGTAAGGTTTGACTTTTCAGATTAAAATCTGGGATATAACCAAGAACTGGTTCTTTTCTCTGTAAGATTTGATCTTTATTATGTTTCTTTTCTTCTCCTCATTTATGCTCTGTGGAACTAGATCATAAGCTTCTTCTTTTCTTCTTTACTTGGTTCTTTTCCTTTTTCTTTTCCTTTTTTGTGGGGAGGGGACTTGTCGCATGTCATGGGGTCACTTGAAAATATTATATATTATACTTTTTTGGTTGCTCAGTATTAAAAAATGTAATCAACTTTGCAATCATAGTTGCAGTTTTGATAGATACAAGATGTAGCCATCATCCAGATGCTAGTGCAAGCGCCTTGTCTCTTTCCCAAGCTAGCATACTTCTAACTGAATTTATAAGGGAGAGAGGACTATTGTATTTGTATATATGTGCATGCAGTTTTTATTGTGTGAATGCATGCATGTTGCGTGTGCACTTTGCCTTTTAAGCATGTCACTTTTTGTTTTCCAAATATCTTCTCACCTTGTACCTAAACTATCTCTGATTCTCTCGAGTAATTGGTGATATTTTCAGAGCTGCAGCAAGTAACTATCTGAGAAAGGCTGGTGAAACCCACAGTACAGTTGAAATTCTTATATCAGTTGGTAAGCTTCTGTTCTGAAGTACGCATGAAGCATACATATGCTACTTTTGCTCTCTATTGACAGTGAATTCTAAAACCAAGTCTACTAATATTAGCTAGTTAGGGGATCACACTCGCCTAGAGGGTGGGATTGACATAATTTTGTAAAATATACCATCAAATAATTATCTGCAATTTGGCCTGCTAACCTTTCTTTGCACAATGAATACTAATATTAGTATAGTATGTTAGTACATCAATCTAAATCCAAACAATTCAGTTAGGCTCACATTCCTGCTTATGCTGCACATTTGCTTAGTTGCTGAAGCGCTAGGATAACTGAATTCTCTTCTAAAACAATTTAAATAACTACTACACTTTTGAAAACAATGTGTTAGCTCTTTTGCTTCGCAGCAATTAATATGGGATGCATTTCTTAAAGCGAACGAGTCCCCTAGCTGAATTTAGAATTGCTCTTTGACCAGCCATCTTCAAAAATTGAGATTTACTCTAGTATGTAGTTGACAACTCATGTTTAGTTAGCCAACACTTGATGGCTCCAAAAGAATAAAAAATTATCACCAGCTAGTCTTGCTTTGATGAGGTTAACATTCCTAGTCTTGTGGCATCGCATATTCTCACTGCATGTGTATCTTTGCAAGTATAAATGATTCCAATGAGATTGAACATCTTTCAGTGAATCTTATTTGATTTGCCTCATATCTTCTTCCAAACAGGTGATGGCTTGGGAAGCGGGCAAGCATGGGGATGCGATTTAAGTTATGATTATGTCAAAATAAACGCAGAATACACAACATAGGAGAATTTGCGTTGTGTCTTCTCTTATTTCTTCTCACTTCACAGAATTTTCAAATAATAAAGCCCACTTATCACATTTTTCTTGGTTTAATATTTTATCATTGTTGTATCTTGTGTGTTTTTCAATGAAGATCTGCCTATGCAAAGCATTTTTCTGCAATCAACACAAGCTATTCCTTGATATTGGATTGAGAGGAATTGATATTATCTACTCAATGTTACAAATATATTTCAAAGCTCCTTCCTACTATCATAAGAAATAATTAAAAGTTTAACTGGACATAGCATAGGAAATCAAATAAAGGAGTCTACAGTAAAAGCTCCTTCCCATGATAAACTACATGATCAGCCTAAAACGTTATTTATGCAGCAAAAAGCCTACAAATTTGTGGTAAGTTAGCAACAGAAACATATTCCCCATTCCAAACAACCCCTACACATTCCCATATCAATATTTATCTCGAAGGTAAATCTCTACCTTGAAAAAGGAAAAGTATCACCCAGTAACAAGACTTTTATGAAATAGTTCTTCTACAGACAACTTTTATCACAACTTGCTTAAATGGTTAACTGTGAATGGTGGATAATCACTTTCATATTGATCCGCCATTTTTTTCCTATCACTCACAGTCAAACACTTCAACAAGTTGTGGCAAAATTTTTCCGTAGACTTTCCCTTTATAAAAAGACTTTAGAACTGAAAATAAGATTTCGGCCCTCCATTTCAACATAATTTGTGCCCCAGCTCCGGTATTAAAAACCTAAGGTTTTGAATCAAAACCAAACTACCTCCAATGGTCCACTGTTTTTTAACCTGATTATGAGAACTGACAGGCCAGGCTTAAGCAAAGCTATCAAAATGCTGGTTAGACATGAAAAAAGGTTCTACCTGTTCTATGGAAACAAAAGGAATCCATCACATAATTAGTACTAGGCAGTCTTCTTTCATCACAGACTAGGCATTGATACAAATCTACCAACAGGACAAACTTTGAAATCAATGCCACTATATACAAAAGAGTGAACGTCTTATGTTAAACTAGTTGAAAGTTATCACTACTGTCAACCAAATAACGCATGTATCATCCAAAGCTCTTAACCATCAGAAACTAACAAAATGACTATATAGATAAATATTGAGAACAGCAAATACATGGAAGTCACTTCATAACAGATCTTTGGTCAAGAACAAAAGTAGGCAGGCTAAAATGTAATAATGTGTAGCATAGTAGATACATATAGCAGTTCCAAATGATTAATTGCCACAAAGTGTCTCAATTGATTAAGGTACACCTGAGGACACAGGTTCAGATAACAATGATAACACTGAGAAGAAAGGGCAGAAAATTTCTAACACCAAACAGGTTCAAATAGCAACCCTGATCCTAAACTAAAGCTAGGATAGCATTAGACTAACCGGAAGGCTAGTTGAGCAAAATATTTGTCACAAGCCCAAAATGCACCTGGCACTAGCAGTGGGCTAGATTGTTGCTAACCAAACTAACTGCAAGCTACAGTGCATAGCCAAGTCTGGCTAGCATTGTAAAAGTTAGCAAAATGAATACTTCTCTCTCTCTCTCTCTCTCTAAGAGGAAATTTCTGCAGAAAGCACTTAGTTGGTAGCCGCAATTACATGACTGGATGTATGAGAATACACATGAATCTCACGTACACACGGGGATTAAACAAGGGATGAAATGTAGAATCAAACAATAATATAAACTACATCAATCATCCATCTTTCATTCATATTTACTTCTCTATCTTTCTGAATTTATGATTACATAAAATCCTAGTTTGACATGGTCAGTTAACAAGGATGATACATTCAACAGTCATAAATGATTGAGTTCCACAAACAATTCATGCCTCAGTTGATCACATTACACCCAAAAGACAGGGCAGAAAATTTGTAAAACCAAATAACTTCAAAGAACAATGATTTCCCAAAATTAAGCTTGAACCTTCCAATTCCACAATGTTAACAAAACAAATAGAGATTTTGTCTTGACTAAATACAGAAAATCAATCCTTGAAGAACCAACATGTTGTCATTACCCTACTGAACGCATTGAATGTAATTGAGCATATCTTAGCTAAAAGTTACAAGCACACACCCCTAACATTAACAATACTAAACATCTAACAATCAAACAAACAAAACATTAAATTATCAAAAATGAAGACTTGAAGAGAGTGACAAACTTTACTGACCCCACTGTAACTGTACACAGCCTCACCCTTTCCCATCCTCCAAAATTCAACATAATCCCATGCACATGGTGTTATGATGTTCAATTCTTATCCTCCGAAAAAAGAGAAGAACCCGCGCTTTTTGGGTTCCTCCTCCATCATCACAGCCTTCATACTATCCTGCTCAACAAGCCGCCAAGCAGCTTGCTCGAAAGCCAACCCGGCCAATGTGGGTGGCTTATTCAACACAAGAGGGTACCCTCTATTGGTACTTCTTATAACTTCCGAGTCCTCAGGAATCACACCCAACAAAGACAAACCCAACATTTCTTGCACATCAAGCACAGACATCATATCCTCACCTTTGATCATATCAGTCCGAACCCGATTCACAATCATCTTAATGTCTCTAATCCCATCACATTCCAACAACCCCGTGACCCTATCTGCATCTCGCAAGCTCGTGATGTCCGGCGTGGTGACGAGGACGGCCTCATTGGCCGGAGTAATGGCGGTGATGAACCCGGCATCGATTCCAGCCGGACAATCAATGATGATGAAATCAGGGGAACCCTCTTGGCGAGATTTCAACGCGTCAACGAGCCAAACCAATGCTTTTCCGCCGAACCCAATTGGCAATTTGGATCTGGGCTTCGAAATACAGAGGAGTTCGAAGTTGGACCAGCGTTTGTCGCGGACTAGAGCTTGGTCGAGGCGGCAATCGCCATTGAGGACCTCGACGAGGGTGTAGTTGACACGGTTTTCGAGGCCGAGGAGGAGGTCGAGGTTGCGGAGGCCAACGTCGGCGTCTACGGCGACGACGGAGAAGCCGAGGCGGGCGAGGGAGAGGCCGACATTGGCGGTGGTGGTGGTCTTGCCTACGCCGCCTTTGCCGGAGGTGATGACGACGACACGCGGGGTCTCTCCGGCCAGTTGGGGCTTCCTGTTGTATTGGAGGAGTGACTGGGTTCTGGTTGTGAAGTGGGGTTTGTGGGGTTTTGGGGGTTTTAGAGTGTTTGGGAAATGGGGTTTGAATGTGGTGGAGAAAGGTGGGGTGGAGTTGTTGAGGTTTATGGAGGGTTTGGGGGTTGTGGGAAATGGGTTGTGGAGAGAAAGCATTGTTGCAGTGTTTGTATAGAGAGGGAGAGAGTTTTATTTAGGGGAAGAAGAAGAAAACCATTTTTGTGTGAGTGAGGCAATGAGAGCTAAAGTTGTAATAAGAAATGAGAAGTAAAGGACTAATGTGAAGTGAGAACTCAGAAGGCCCTACAGCTGGGCCTCTGGAGTCAAGATTCAAGAGCACAGGTTGGTAATTGGCCTTTGTTTGGAAATTCCATCATCTGCCTTCCTTCTTCTTTTTTGAATGCAAATTTTGACCGAAGTCCACCACTAGATTACAGAGTCCAGACTCAAGAGCCCAGGATGGTGATTGGCCTTTGTTTGGAAATTCCATCATCTGCCTTCCTTTTTCTTTTTTGAATGCAAATTTTGACAAAAGTCCGCAACTAGATTACGTTATCTTTAAATGTTTTGTCATACTTGCAAAATTTCAAAGTTGTTAAAAATGAATAGTCATGTCATCAATTAATTGCTTAAATTTAAGTTTTTATAGTTTAAAATAATACATAAAAGATGAGTTTATAAATTAAAATGTTAAATAACATCCAATTGACATTAAAATTAACATGAACATTAAGGGTCTGTTTGGATAGAACTTATTGCTGAAAATTGAAAACACTGTAGCAAAATAATTTTTAAATGTATAAAAAATTACTATTTACTCTTTTTTTTTACTGTTTATATGAATAGTGCACTAAGCGCTATTCTTTTTATAAAAAAAACGCAGAAAAGTGGTACATATTGAAAATGATCTTGATAAGAAGCCGCGAGTTTTTATTGTTTTCTTAATTTTAGTCATTGCATAGCTAGCAATCAGTTAGAAATAGTGGTTTTTTATTTTATTTTTTATAATATTTTTTGTTAATTTAATTGTGCTTTTGTTCGTTTTCAATTCATAAATTCGAAGTTTCTTAATGATTCGTGAAAATGTTGATCCTTTATTTTATTTTTTTTAAATACGTTTTTTAAAGACCCAAGGCCCATTAGTTATTTAGAAAAGAAGAAGGTTGGGCTGGGTTATGCTATTCGGCCCATTAGTATTGTTTTTATAGGATTAGTTTAATTTTTTTTATGGAAATATCCTGCCCATTAGTTTTTTTTTTGGACCCAAGGACCCTTTATTCTAAAATCAAAAAAGCCCAGCCTAGCCTACACTTATTTAAACATCCATTTCCAACCCAAACAGCCAACCCAGACAAGCTATTTGTTGAAAGGTTCCTTAGAGGATAAATGGGTTGTTAAATATGGGTTTGCATCTGATAATATAGTACAGTTGGGGCGGTTCACCAAAGTCTTATATTGGCATAAGACTTGGGTTTTAAATGTATTCACCTTGAGATTGATTCTATGACAATTCTTTCTTTGTTAACTACTACTAATAATTTATCACCAGATGTTATCCCATTAATCTCTGGTTGCAAGAACATTATAGCGCTTGTGGACTGTCCAACTGCTTCACATATACCATAAGGCTAATGGCTACGCAAATGCTCTAACAAAAAGGGGTCGTTAACAACAGTGTCTTTTGGAAGTTTATGATACCTGCCCATCCTTTGTATGTGCACATTTTATTTAGGATATGAAGCACCTCAGGACTAGTAAACTGTGTCCCTTGGAGGTTTTTGATCATGTTGTTATATAAACTTTTAGAAATAAAGGGTCATGCTAACAAATGCCCTAAATGAATGCCCTTAGGCCATTTGTTAACAATTTATTTTAGAAAAGTTTTGACATCACTTTTATGATATATGAAAAAAATTGTCAAAAATTAATTGTTTTTCTTTCTTTTTTCATAAAAACTTTCTTTAAATAGATTATTAAATAATGCCCTAAGAACATTTGTTAGCATTTCTCATAAATAAATAAATAAGACTTTCCCCTTTTATCACCAAAAAAAAAAAAAAAAAGCAAGTTAATTGGAAAGAGATTCAATTGAGTAAAGCAGTTAGTAATAGAATGATATAAGCATGATGCAAGAAAGCTTTCATGTTGACGTGAAAAGTTGGTGAAAAATGCGATCAAGGAATAGGGATGTTAATACAAAATTCTCATAATTTATAAGTTCATTTTATGAGATTCTAAATAAATAAAAATATCATTTTATGACAAAAATTTAGGTTTGATTTTTTTTTTTGGTAGTTATTATAGGAACTAAAAACAAACAAAAAAAGTAATTGTGTCTCTTCCTTGTCTTTATCCCCCTTTCTCACTATCTCATGAAAAAATAGTGATTGTTAGGCAATTACCGAAAGAAGAAAAAAAAATCATAAAATTATCTTTGGAATTTGGAACACTATAAGCCCCATAGTCAAAACTTTCATAAATGTATATTTCATGGGTAAGGGGTGGGATTTGTATGGGATTTCCGAATTTCATAAATGTACATTTCATATGTAAGGGTGGGATTTGTTTGTAGGTTTCTTTGAGTACATTTATGAAAGTTTAGGGTTTTAAATGTCTCATTTGAAAGTTTTTGGTTTAATATGTTCCAATAATAAAATTACAGGATTATTTGTACCTTCTTCTAATTTTTCAATAAATATAAAGGTATAGAGAATTTAATATATTATCGAGTATAAAGTTATTGAGAATTCAATATAAGCACTAGCATCCGAGAATGTAGAGAAATTTATATTTACATTCTCAACACCTACTTTATCTATTTTACCATCCTATTTTACAACTCACTCAACATTCCAAATTCTAATTTTACATACAACTCATTAAATTAATATAAACTATACCAACAAATAATATAAAAAATTTGGTTTCTCTCTCTTCTCTTCCATCTCCCTTTTCTCTCTACCTTTTTGTCTCTTTTATCTCATTAAAATAATATATATCTTTTACATCCTTCTGGTCAATTGGTTCTGATATATGAGAACCAACTGTTCATAATTGACATAAAAAAATAAAAACCCATCCCTAAATGTGGCTTGATTTTAGCTTGTTGATTGCTAAAATAGCAAATGAGAAGTTTTTACACCTTCAATACTAGTGCTAACAGACAAGAGTTTTCTATTTTTCTTTCTGTTTTTTTAACTAATGGGAAGGGAAACCACTTGTATAATTTTAAAAAAAAATCATATGACTAACTTTTTATATGCCTCATCAAAAAGTTAGTAGCAAATGATTTAAAATTTAATAATGTGTATTTTTTTTTTAAGGAAAATGCGTGTATCAATAATAATATAAAAAAATAACATGTAATCCTTTTTCTTTTTTCTTTTTTTGATTTGGAATAGAGGAAGGTGAAACTACTCAATTTTATTAGATACATGTAATCCTATTTGATACAGATAACATCTAATTCTAGGATAAGACTTATCACCCATTTGGAAAAAAGAGGAATAAAATAAGAGATTATTTTAAGTTCACTTTAGGCCCTAAAAAGAATGAACAATCTTCCTTTAAGACCCCCTAATAACTGAACTAATTTCAGTATCTACCCTCCAAACGTTGTTAGGTTCCAGAATCTGGACCGTACAATCACACCCCAAAAAAAAAAGTAACCCAATCAGACGGATCAAAAGTGCTTATAAGTAGGACCCACATAACAATTCTAATCCACCGCAAATCTTGCCACCTGTCAAAAACCCAAAGCAGTGACAAACCACAAACAGTGTTGTCGGTCCCAAATCCCAATCCAATGAGAACACAGAAAAGTCAAATATTTCTAGGTTTTCCTTACCTTGTACATCAACCTGGTCCCACAAAATGCCACGTGTCAAAATTTCATTGGTCCTTCAAACGATTACCCTTCCCCCCTACCATGTGATTAGTTATTTTCTCTCTCTCACACTCTTCTCTGGACGCAAGAAAAATTCACTTTTCTTCTCCTACCCAACTACGTTTCTCTGGATCCAAACACAAAAAAAAAAAACTCCAAAACCCTAGAAATTTTCTCCCTTATTTATTCACTACTCATTGCAACTTTGAAAAAGCTTGAGAACCTCTCTTTCTCTCTTTCTCTCCTCCCTCTGTGGTGTTCCAATCAGGTCTTTACTTATTCTTCTTCTTCTTTTTTTTTGTTCAATTGTTGTATTGTGTTGCAAAAATATATGATTTGGACTTAATTCTTGTTATTTGATTTAGATTTGTGCCTTTTGGATTAATGGGTATTTGGATCTGATGCTAGGTTTTGTAAAAAATGATGTTTTTGTATCTGGGTCTAGTAGATCACACAGTTGCAGTTATGGGTTTGTACTGGATTAGTGCCTTTTAATTCAATCTTCTAGAATATCTAGGTGGGATTCTAGGAGGTTTATCTTCTATTTTGATGAGAAAAGGTGAAGAATTTATATGGGAATTTTGATTTGATGTAAATAGGGTTATTTTTGGGTTCTAACAAAATTGAGAAACTTAACTGTATGTCAATTGGTTGACATTGGTTTCAGTGGTAATTTTTATTTTCTTGCTTCATATGATGATTTGAATGAGAATTTAGATGCAGATTAAGTTTGTTCTTTCATACAATATCACTGCAACCAAATGGAGAATTAGGGTTTTCAGTTTAGGTAGGTAATAACTATTAGAATTGGTACTGAGAATGAGAATTCAGATCTGATATGCCCTCAGGTAGAGGGTGATTAGGGTGAACTCCTGCCATAGGTTCAAGTGGATCTTCTTTCAGGGATTCTTCGTTTCAGTTAGAAATTCTTGACTATTTTGCTGGGATTAGGGATTGCAGTGAGGATGGGAATCATGTACTAGTTGGTTTTCCGTGTAACTGTTGTGTGTGCATCTGTGTGCTTTTGTCCATGCACGTTATAGATTGTAATTTTTCTTGGAAATTTCCTCTTTTTTACATTCACATGATCTACGAGTTTATTTCCTTTTTGTTTTAGGCATGTATTTTAATTTGGGTCACCAAGGATTGCTTGCAGTAGCTAGTCTTTGCAATTGTCAATTTGAAGAATTCTTGATGGTTTATTTATTTAAGTTGTAATTAGTTATTGGACTATGTTATTGAGATCTTCATGAGCTAATTATCTTCCTTAAGAATTTGATAATCCTAATGTTGCTTCAATCATGATAGGCCATGTCAATTGAACATTGTGGCCCTAGCATTACTCGATGGAAGTTTAAGCAATTGAGCCTTTTGTTGTGGTCTGTTATTGACTTATTGTAACTGTCAAGGACTTAGAATAGACTAGTGTCCGCAACTGTTATGCGTACTTGTACCTATCAAAAAATAAAAACTTTTATGTGTACTTGTGTGTTTATGCAGTTCAGTGGGATTTGCTGTTTCAACCGAATGACTTATATGCTGATTCTCCATTTCCATTGCAGTAGGGAAGGAATGTGAGCTGTTTGAAGTTTGAACCTCACTATATTTGTGGCTTTGACTAGCATTTCCATCTTAATGGTTCTTTTGGCACAAAGAATGGGTAAATGCAAAGGTTGTGGAAAATTAGGAAGAATGGTGCCAAGGGGTGGATCTGTAAGTGCTTATGACTCTGCTCTTCTGTTGTCTCCTGTTGTTTCTGTTTGGGATTGCATTGTTCGTAAAATGAGGTATTCCTTCAGACCTGAGTGGGTGTAGTTATCAGGGCCATCACATTATAATATTAGTTTTTTTATACTATATTCTATTAGAATTTACTTAGTATTAATTAAAGAAAAGAAACGAGGGAAAGAACAGCTATAGGGAAATGTATACATTTTGAGGAATTTACTTAAATAGTAGTGGAGCAAAGGCACTAAGTAGGTTATTAGTTAATGGATAACATGGGATGTAATAAATTGCAACCTGTTGTGAGAAAGGGGAAGAAGAAACAGGTGAAGGATGAAGTCGATCGAATGAAACAGGCTGAGAAGAAAAAGAGGCGCTTGGAGAAAGCTCTGGCTACTTCTGCAGCCATCATTTCTGAATTAGAAAAGAAGAAACAGAAAAAGAAAGAAGAGCAACAGAGGCTTGATGAAGAGGGTGCTGCAATTGCTGAGGCTGTTGCTCTACACGTCTTACTTGATGAAGAATCAGATGATTCATGTAAGATTGTTCTAAACAAAGATGATGGGTTCAACTCTTGGGAATGTCCTGGTAATATTGACCTCTTTGTGAGTGGAGGAACAGGCTTTCCTTATCAGGATTCTGCCAAGCACTCACTTGAAGGGATTGGGTGGGTGTCTAATGCTTATAGATCTGGATGTGAGTGCGGTAGCTCAGTGGGCAGTGACTGGTCACTCGCATCTGGACCTTTTGAGGAAGCAGGTTGGGGGACTACAGGATTCTCTGCTGGTCTCATTGCGGCGCAGGCGGTTTCATCCCTCCAGATTGCAGAGGATGCTCATGAAGACGCAATTGTCCTTAATGGAATGCTAAGAGAGTAGAATGATCATTCAATCACTTGCCAAGAGTCTTGATCATACATCTTAATAATGGTTGTATATAATTATCATGAATGTGTTATTTCATTCATCAGATACTCGTGTTTGTGTTGCTTCCAGAGTACTGAACAATGTTTTAAGCGTCACGCCCGCTGTCATGATTTTTTATTACTATAATCTGTTGTCATATATTTCTAGAGGATGCAAGTTTTCCCATTGAGTTGACTATTGCCGTCACCCGCAGACATCAAATAGGCCCATCATCTTGTTTGCCTGCGTGGAGTGATTCTTATATTAGTGTCTTGCTGTATTGAACTAGTATTGCTCCATCCTGAATCATTATATTAAGATCCTTTTGTTTTGCTTTATGAATGTTCCAAATTCACAGCAAATTCATTTTGATTTTATCAAGCTTTATCAATTATTAGATCAATTTCTGGTGCTACTTGCTTTTCCCCGCTTCATCTCCATTCATTTATCGTACCAAAATTTCTGGGTTACTTTAAATGTCTGTTTGGATAGAACTCACAAAAAGCTTGTAGTTCCTTAAGGTCTTTCCAGTCAGCTTTTGGATCATTACTACCACCGTCCTTCGATTTCTCCTTAACCATTTTTGCTACAACTTTCTTCTATACTCATTAAGGCATTTCAACAAATAGTTTGTGTGCATATCATAATCAGTTAGGCATGCCCACATGAAAAATGCAAAGTAAAATCACATATATTCAAATACAACAGAGGTAGGAAGAGAAACAATGGTATTACATGAAGGATCAAGGAACCCACATACTAGTGTCATGGAAAACACAAAAGAACCCCACAAAAACGTTGAACACAAAAACCACACAAACGTTGAACACAAAAAACCACAGATTAATGAAGCCTCAGGGAAAATAATATAACTACACACCAACAGATCAGAGAGCATGAGAAGTTAGAAACAACTTACCTGTGAATGTAGAAACCCACAGTGGCGGCAACGATGTCCCAAGGGGAGAGAATGTGAGCTCGAGCGAAGGAAGAACAGAGGGTATCTTTTCAAAGAGTTCTACATAATGGGTTTGCTTGTACTGTGTGTGCTCTGTTTTGATGGTTTTGTGGTTGGTGGGTAGGTGCAATTCATTGAAGAGGATTCGGACAGAGCATTGAAGAGCTTTGAAGACATTTTGCCATGGTAGTTGAGAGAAAGGAAGAAAGCTGAAGAGAATGAAAATAGCCGTTGAACAGATTGCACCGTTTTTATTAGATGATAGCTGTGCTTGTGCAATGAACAGTACACGTACCGTTTTTCACAGTACACGCACACGCCATGAACAGTACACACACACGCCTTGGAGTTTAATGAAACAATGCGTCTCTTTTGCGTTTCAGCTCTTTTCAATTCATTCCTGAATTTTGCTGGCTTTGGTGTCCATGAGCAGTACCTCAACACACGTTTGGAGTTTAATGAGACCTTGCGTTTCAGCTCTATTCATTCCTGCGTTTCCTCGGCTTTTATTTTGTGTCTATTGTGTAGCGTGGGTCCCAACAAATAATAAACGCAAACGTGAAACGCAGCACAAAATGTGGATCCACACAGATACTTATAGTTTAGTGATGATTGTGTAAAACACTAACAAATACCATATCCAAAAAAACAGTACTTTTATGGAGTACTTTTATGGGTAAGTGGGGTTTATTATTTCACTATCATGGAGTGGGATTAATTATTTAATTACATTTAACTCAAAACAACAACAAGAAGTCTTAATCCTCCTGACTATTGGGGTCGGCTATGTGTCAGATCCTTTTCTTGCATGCTATTCTATTTGAAGAAATACTTTTTGTTACTTCTTTAATTAATAAGTTTGTTTTAGTAATTATATTTAACTTTTTCTTTTTTCTTTTTTAAGAGGCCAATTTTTCAATGTTTCAAGAGAGGAATGGCCTGCCCTGTGGTGAACGTATGCCGGGACAAAAATTTTGAGTGCTTTCTTTTCTTAAAGCGACTGGCTGGACCACCCTTCACTCCCTTTCATGCCATGTGCAGGAAGATATAAGTTGGTTAACCTTTAAGGTTCATGCTAATTGATTGGATAAGGAAAGCATGTAAGGAATGTAGGGCCACTGATCTGGACCATCTGCTATACAATACTACTACTTTTTATTTAAAAAATAAAAAATAAATAAAAATTCCCGGGAACATTGGATTAATTTAGAGGATTGACGTCATTCATTTCTTCTTCTTCTTTGATTTGATTCGTTTCTGCATAATTAAATATTCGCTCAGGCTAAGCTGTGTGAAACAAAAATTAACGTACATATTTGCCCCCATTGCATCAAGGGAAGCATTGGCATCTACCGTTGCTGGGGACCCTTGAAAGTTTGAAACTAGAGATTAAACATGAAGGACTGCAAAACGAGAACTAATATAGATTTCAATTTTCTATAAGCAGGGTTGAGAAAACGCTCAATAGTCGCAAAGCTTGTGTCAATTGCATGTGTAGCCAGAACGGCCCTGAACACTCGCAAACAGATTACTCGGGTATCCGGCCATGTGCAGTGCTGTAGTGTGGTAATTTCATTCTTGACCAAGGCCACATTACACTATTATTTTTCCTACAGACTACAGCCATCTGATCCAAGACTCGAGCCACTTCCTAGTACAACCGAAGACTTGGTTCTTCAAATATTAAATTCCATAACAGAGATTTCTTAATCTGCCACTCTGGCACAAAGATATATGCAAGTGTAAAGACGATGCTGACAACCACTTGCATCTGATGCAAGCAAGAGTCTATGAACTTAAATGGGCATGCATAAGCCAAGAAACAAATTGAATTAGAAAGATTATATCCATACAAATAGGTCTACATCTAAATATCTAATTGCAGACTTACAAACAGCATACTACACAGAACCTTGCCCCAACCACCATACGAGAGCTTCAAGAATGTGTGGAAATCAATTCATCCTGCCATATATGGTGAAAAACGCTATAAGATGGACAGTCTTCTGTGCTTTAGTCCTTCGGGGGCATCACTGGGCAGAATGTAGCTGATCAACAAATGGAAATTTTACATTGATACACAATGAATAAATGTCAATGGCCTTCGCCAACTACATGTAGTAGTTACACAACCAAGATGACTACGGAATATACCCCTCACATGTCATGCCGTGGCTGTGACTTTTGCCAAAGAGGTGATTTATCATCATGTTGCTGTTGCAGCCGACTTGCACCCTCATCCTGATTCTCAATTTCTGAGCTACTAGATGGTTTTGCACCATTTGTGATGAGGTTTTTAAACCAAGTACCTTGAAATCTAGGAGTAGTGCCTCTGCTTGAATTTTCAGGTGACTCAGAGTCAGGAGCACCTGTGGTATTGTTAGCAACTCTCACAATAAACTGGTAGGCCACTTTGCTTGCTGATACAATTTCTGTCTTGGCTTGTCTCAACTGCAATAACCCAGAAAATTATCAGAACTAATGAACCTTCTTTTCTTAAGGACCAGAATCTAAGACATACCCCAACCTGCAGCACCCACTACTTAACTAAACAAGCAATGAAACTGGGAAAAAAACAGTTGTAAATTTAATCCAAAATGAAAATATAAAGATTCAAAATTGCTTCTTAAATGGTAATGTTCCATCTGATTATTTATCCACATTACCATGCCATTTTGAAATTGCTCCATTGGAGCATGCCAAATATAAGTTCAGTACATGCATCAAGTTGTAGGAAACTTCACACTAAGCACATTAACAATGAGATATCCACTACATTTTTAAATAACAACGGCGAATTTATTTAGTATAATAACGAATACAATACCCATGCGGCCAATTAAAATCTATAGATGTGAAGCAGCAGGAGATAATACAAAGCTGAGCATCAAGTAATGTACCACATGCATAAATTGATTGGTCCACAAAGCCTGAACTGAATAACTCATGCCCACAAATAGTTTGCACATGTGAAAATATACGTACCATTTGTATTTATAAAGGAACCATAGCAATTTAATCAAGTGCCCATCAGCCAGCATAAATGATGCAGAGATAACAAATTATTTCAGCAGACTCTGACAATAACAAAATGAATACAAGCTTCTCACCCGCAGTGCCGTATTTCCAGCAACTTCCATGGCAGCATCACCAGCATTGGCAAAACGATTAACCCAACCTGTCAAAAGTAGATGTGAGAATATGCACTGCATGCTAATATGCAAAAAGTAATTGTTCTCTTTTCAAATACAAAAGGCACCCACAGGGGGAAAAAGAAGAAGAAGAAGAAGAAGCACTCAGGTGACCAACAAATTCATTATCAAAGTAGAGAATTGGTTTCTTCATGTCAAGTTTGTGACACAGCAGATCGTCTAAAAAAGCAATTTTAGTAGATCTAAAGTAATGCAAACACACACACACACACACACACACACACACACATTTTAAAAGCAATGGAACAATGCACACGCATGCTAAAATATCAATGTATATTAAAGCAATCAGATTGAAAGATGAGTAAAAAAATCAAATGAGACATTTTTCTAAGATATAAAATGAGTTGCTGCAAAATGTGGACACAACATGAATCAAGTAGCCTACTTAAAGACTTTCATGTAATATGTGAATTGAAGAGAAGGAATTCCTATAAAATCCGGACAGCTTTGTTTAAACCTTGAGAGTGTGATTTCCTGGGTTTTATCTTCTCTTCTTTTTCTTCCATCACTGTTTTAATAACAAACAACCATCACATTCCTTTTAAGATTACTTTTTTCCTCCTAGCCTAATGATCCCTAAAATTGTTATACATCAAACCCCATCTCAGAAGCCTTCAAAAGCCTATCAAGAATCTTGATCTAGTGTTGTTTTCTTAAAACCCTGCATCATATTTAGTATCAAAGTCCACTACTGCTTTCTGTCCTGCATCGTTTAATTATCAAGTTTTGACCAATTTTAGGTTCTTGTGGTCCTAGAAACTCACAAGTGGTATGCTAATAAATAAACAAGAGTTATGTATTTCTCCAATACATCAGCAATAGTACATGGGATCTAAAATAGTTGATTTTTATACAGTAGGTCCAAAATACTCCATATCTGTTTCTTAATCATAAGACTTGTAATGGGGACTATTTCTGTGATTGACTATAGGATTCTTATGAGGTTTTTCAACAAGAATGCAATCAATAGTAGGAGATAAATCATAATTCAATAACAAAAATAAGCAATAAAGGATGGTGTTTTGACAAAAGAGTAAAGAGAAAAAAAGGAAGATGGCTCTAGATGTTCACAAAACACCCTACTGCAGGTGGTCTTCAGGAAAATTCCAATTCTCAATAGTCAAGCCAAATGCAAGCGATCAAGGCATAGGTATATCTTGGTGTTCTTCCACCGATGCTAACCAGGATCAATTAAAAAAGAACAGGCAAGACACGTATCAATATAGAAAGTTATTTGTCAAAAAATAAAAGTATCAATATAGTATGTCACCGAATGAAAGGAGGTAGTCAACACACACCATGTAAATCTTCCATTTGCAATTACATTTTGATGCACCATAAAATTGTGTATTCAGCATTTGCAATTAAAAGGGATAATACGCTGCTCTTAATATATCAACAGTCGATAAAAGTCAAACGTACTATTAGCCAAGCAATCCTGAGTTGCACAAATACACGTTTAAAAATGAAAACACATAACAGAAAATGTAATCCTAGCTGAACTTTACCTGGAAGCTTCTGCACTCCAAGCTTTTCACAAAACTCATCACAAAAGTGATTGCAGTTTTTTGCCAACAAGTCATATGAATTTCCAGGCCATTCTCTACTAAGTTCCCTCAAGATCTGTTTTACCTTTAATATTGAACAGTTTGTTTTTCCAAGAACAATGCATTCACGATATGTATACATTGGATTTCTCTGGGAAGGGCAGCTGAAAACTCCAGGTCCTTGTTCACAGAACCCAAATGACCATTCTTCATCTCCATAAACCTGTAACATACAGCATAAAGGATCCAATTACCTCTACAAGAATTTCTTGTCATCATAATTCGGAACCAAAAAAACAAAAACATTTAAGAATATCTGTGAATACATATGATAATAATATAGTAATACTCAAGCCAAGAAGCTCAACTGGCACCTCCTAGTGTTTCCAATGGAGCTATCCAAGGTTCAAATCCCCCCTCCCCCATTGTAAATATCAAATTATCGAAAAATAACATACAAATACTGAAAACCAATGAAATGGGGGGAAAATAAGAAACAATTGAGATACACACAATGACAGCATTACATACTCAGTAAGGTATAACCAATAATCTTCAGAGCCTCAAATGGTTAACCTCCCACACTTCTTCTCCACCCCCCCCCCCCCCAAAAAAAAAGGAGTAATAGAAACAGTATTTACTGTTGAAAAACATATGCTAAACATAGAGTTTGCGATTTAAATAATGCTTATGGATTAACAAAAACAATTCAGGGATTTCATCTGATTAAAGAAATGATTTGATAAAAACTAAGTTTTTCTCAGCAATCAAGGCCAAGCTTCCTATTGGGTCTCACTCACTTACAGGTTAGTTTTGAGATATTGCATGGCACTTTTCATGCAAAACTGGGCCTATTGTGAACTTAAAAATTGTACAAACATCCATAAAGATAGTAAATATGTCCTCAAGCCTTTGTTTTTGACGATCCATGGAACATGATGTAGGATAAGAGCCAAAGGCCTTATCAACAACTTCACAACCAAATAGAGGTACACAGCTGCATTTCTTCACTCAATTGCATGCTTTCTTGGTGCTATCAGTGTGTTGATTATAAAGCAAGTTTTCAACATCATCTTGATGCTTTACTGTGGTACTTTAAGCACGCGTTAGTGGATAAGAGTAATTCTAGGTTCTTTTAGTATGTAGCCCTTCAGTTACATAAAGGGCCAATGCATCAGTAGCGATGGAGCTATACTGATTGCAATGACTATAGATGGCAAAAGCACCATCCAATGCGCCAAATCATTGTTGCTGGAATCATAAGCCGACATTTGTTCAGCAAAAACATTATTCTTTATCACCAAACAATCTAATCAATCTCACATCTTTATATTTTAGCAAAATAGCAAACTATAACGCTAGCTGTTCTTCAAGATTTGCATATTGCATAAATTCCTTTTTTTCTAATTACGCATACTCCAATGAACTAACTAAGCATACTCAAAACACATACCAAAACAACGAACAAGAACTCCTTAAGTATTGAATTGAACTCATGGTTTGAAAATTCACACCTATGCATAGCAAAACCCTAGATCACTGCAAAATCAATCAATATGCATACATACAGAGATTGAACTATCACACACAACAAAATTAAAGATTTCCAGCAATATTCACCAAAGTGAAAAAAAAATCCAAGAACCAAAACTATAACTCAAGATCTCATCTGCAATAACAGAACTCCCTTAGAGAGAGAGAGAGAGAGAGAGACCTGGACAGCGCTGTGGAAAATGCCACCGAGGCCAATACCGTCCTTGAAGATCTTGTTGATCTGAAGAATGGTGCTGTTGGTCTTGTCCGATCCACTATTCGTCACATCGTACACATGCAATCTCACCTCCACCTCCATCGTCATCATCTTCTTCTTCTTCTTCTTCACGAAGAACTCGAACTCAAACCCTAACCTTAACCCTAATTCTAAATCTTAGCTCCTTTTCTCTCTCTCTCTCCTCTCTCTCTCTCTGGGTCTAAACTCTAAACACTCGCTTTTAATGAAATGAAATGATTCAATTCAAGAACTCTGGCAGTGCGAGCCAAAGCTTATTTACACTTTTTCCATTTCCGCTTTCAATTTTTTGAGAGGAATTGAATTTTTTTTTTTTTTTTTTTGAATCGCCTCGATATGCTAAACTTTGTCTACAATGGTGTGAGTATTTTTTTTTTTTTTTTTCTCTCTGAATTTCGGCCTAACTTTCAAAAACCGAAAAAAGTTGTGCGGTAAATTGCAGATATGTTAGTTTTTTATTTTTTATTTTTGACTGAAAAGTTAGAAGGTATGTTAGTTTTTAAAATCCCCTTTTTCAGTTACTGTTGGTAGGGAAAATCTGTAGTTCCCTCTAATTTTGACTTTTTTTCAATTTACTACTTTTTAACTGTCAAAACCTAATTTGTTACTATGAAAAAAAAAAATTTAATGGACGCCAGAGAGGATTTGTATAAGTTTGTGCAAAAATTTCTGTCTATTTTAATATAGTAGTTTACTTTTTCTATTTTATTTACTTACTTTTCAAAACGTCTTATATCATAGTTATTAAAAAAAAAACTACATTTACTAACTTAATAAGAGCTTACTTTTTTTATTTTACATATTCATTTTTCAAAACGTCTCATATCATAGTTATCAAAAAAAAAAAATTACACTTTATCACTCTAAAATATGCCTCATATTACACTTTACACCATAAACTATTTGAATGCACAATTTGCATCTAAACTATGACTCTTGTTACACTTTGCACACCGACATTAGTTTTACCGTTGAGTTTGATGAAATGTAAAGCATATGATTTGCACATGTGTATTATTTAAGTGGGACAAACATAAAAGATAAAAAAAAAAACCTCTCTTTCCAATCAACTAAAAACAAAAACTGTTTTTTTTTCATCTCTATCTCATGCTTATCAGCCCCTATCCCCAAATCAAAATCCCTACAACCATAAATCCCTAAAGCAAAATCATCTTCGGCACCACCATTGTTTCACCACTACTATGAAATCCCTAAAACTATGTTCGCATTCTTTATAAATTTTTGTTATAGGAGGTAGAATCAACGGAATCTACTGCAAAGTTCAAGATTGTTGTTGGTCACCATGCCATTAGAAGTGTTGGACATCATGATGATGCAAAGGAACTTACAAAGTGGCTTGGTGGATATGAAAAAGCCAAGTGGGAATCACATAAGCAACTAAGATTTTAAAAAACCCAAAACAACATGCAGGTAATGTTCCATTTAAAATGAGATGCGTAAACCATTCAAGGACCAATTTCAATTTTCATCGCTACAACAAGCGCCAACCAGAACAAGAAGTGAACAAAGTATAGTTCCCCGTAAAGGTCCTAATCCAAAATCCAATCCAATTACACCACACAATTTAGAGATCTCGCGAAGATTGACCCAATTTTGTTCCCATCTCCTTGTGTAGACTGCAGTCTAAAAATTTTTATACTCTTTATAAATCTACGATGGTGTCAAGAGAGAGATGAAAAAAAAAAATGTTTTTAATTGATTTGGAAGAGGAGTTTTTTGGTCTTTTATGTTTGTCCCACTTAAGTAGGTAAGGACGAAGCTAGAACTTAGATTTAGAGGGGCGACTTTGCTGCCGGTTGTATGCAGTGACTTTGACTTCCGACTCTGCTGCTAATTGTTCAAAAAATTTTAAAATGTTAGATTGTTTGTTTTGAGTAAAATTGGTTAACTAGGCTTAATTTTTTTTTTTTTTATTTAGTTTTACTATTGGTAATTTTGTTGTTGGACTAATTTTTTTAGGTTTGTATATTTTGTTTTAGATTTGGTCTTTAAAATGGAGAAAATGCTAGAGTTACAAACTTTTTTACAGATTGCTGATGTGATAAGTGGTTATTGGTAAATAAAAAAATAATGTAAGTGGTAGTCCCAAATGCAAACCAATAAGAATTTGATCTTTAACAATTTGTAAAAATGTCGTAAAAAAATTTGTGACTCTAACAATATTTTTAAAAGAATCAATGATATTGTTAAGGAAAAATGTAATTTTATAAAAAAAAAATTGCTAAAATTAGTACTCACATATATAATAATATATTTAAAAAAATTGGGAGGGGTCCAACCATGGCTCTATCCATGTAAATAAGTCACATATGCAATCACATGCCTCATATTTCCATTCAATTTAACGATAAAACCAACGTCGATATGCAAAGTGTAAAAAATGTTATAGTTTAGGGCGCAAATTGTGCATCTGAATAATTTAAGTGTAAAGTGTAATCTGAGGCATAATTTAGAGTGGTAAAGTATAATTTTCAAAAAAATAAATAATAAATAACTAAAATGCCTCATATTATTTTATCTATTTTACACTACACATTTCATTAAAATATCAAATTTTTTTTTTTTTTTTTTTTTTTTTTACACAATGACAACTATCATCCACTATTTTCCTTCATCCTCGGCTACATAAAAAAACTAAAAACAAAATGAATAGCATTAATGTAAATTTAGATGGTTACTGTAGCAAACTTGTAGACTTATACAATTATACACGGACTTATATGAGTCATTTTTAGGAAAAATTGTGTAAATTTTATACATTCTTTTATTATACACTGACTAATGTGAGTTTTCTAAATATTGGTTTATAAAATATTTTTATAAACTTTTTATGAAAAAAGAAAATATTAATTGATTTTTTGACAACTTTTTATACTTCTCATAAAAGTAGTATTAAAACTTTTTTTTAAAATAATCTATTAACAAATGCTTTAAGGAGATTTGTTATTTTAAGCTTTTTTTTCACTTTAATTTATATTTAATTTTTCTAAATTCCTTCCACTATAATTTTTAATATATTTTATTTTTCAAAATGATGTAATTTTGGTGGATTTAATTGTGTCAATTGTGATGAGTATAACTAGGAAGGACAAAAAGGTAGGCTTCCTATTCCTTCCCCTCCACCCACCCTTATTTCGTGGTGGCCCTTGCTCCTATCCTAGGGGGCATCCCGTCCTAATCTATTCAATTTTTTATATATAATTTATTAAAATTTAACTAAAAATATATCATATATAAAACTAAAAACTCATAAAATACACACACACACACAATACAACAAGTTAAATCTTAAACACAAAAATAAAAATTCAATAATACAGCTATAAAAGATATTATAAATTCAAGTTCAAAGGTTAAATAACATATGTATGCCCTAAAGAAACAATAAAAAATATTATAAAAAGAATTTTTTAAAAATTTATAGAAATAAACATGGGCGAGAAGGAGTTAATCCCATCCATGGGTAAACCCCACTTCATTAGGGCGAGGTTACGTAGTACCCACCAAACAAGTTTAAATTGTCATCTCTAAGCGTAACATCATTTTTATTGGGATCACTACTTACATTATTTTAACTATACACTATCCACAATCCAACATCTTTATAATTGTAAAAAATATAAAATATGTTGTGCCTTTAAACATATTCATTAATATTTATTTATTTGATAAGGTATTTTTTTTCTTATGGGAACATAGATCAAAGATAAAAACACCACAAAAAATTTGTAATTTTATTTGGAAGCTGTTGCATGACAGTCTTCCAACCAGGTAGCTTCTAAGAAACAAGGGAATCACTGACATTATTTTTTGCCCTTTATGCAATTGTGAAGAGGAATCCACTTCCCACCTGTTCCTGCTATGCACTTTTGCCAAAGCTTGTTGGCATGGATTACCACTAGCTGTTCACACTTCTGACCTTATTGGTATTTTTGTGCAACAATGGTTAAGGGATTTGATTGTTTCTCATAATTTAGATGATGAGATTTTTATGGAGTATATGCAGAACATATTCATTACATTGTGGACCATTTAGACTCATAGGAATTTGGTGGTTCATGAGGAAAAACAACTAAATCCCATGGATGTTGTCCTTACAACTCAAAATTTGTATTGCAGGTACAAAGAAACTTTCTACATCCACCATGACTCAAACAAAAGATGCAGCAGATCAAGAGTTGAACACAACACAGCTGCAGGACACTGGTAGTTGCTAATCAAGGTTGCAAGGGTTAGAAACTCAAGGTTTAATAGAAGTGCTTGGGCCTATGAAGCTAAGAATCTACAAGAAGTTATCAGGTTGTATGGTGTAGTTAGTAGCAATGCAGTTTCAACAAATGAGGTTGTACAGGATGCCTTGATGGAAGCAGTCATCACAGTAAAAAACTACAAATTTCATAGGATTATATTTTTTATCAACAACAAGAATCTAGTCCAACTTTTGAACAAGTCTAAGAATCCAGCTTGGCAAGAGAGATCGTTGATTGCTGATATGAAGTTTTTGTACCAAAGTGGACTTGTTTGTAATTTGTTAGTTGTTCCGAAATGTGTTATTGATTTTGTTTATGTTGCTGCAAAATTGGCAATCCGAATGTCAATACACCATAGTTGGGTTGATCCAACTTTTTATAATCTTGATAAACTCTGTATCTTGCTTAATTGGTATTAAAAAAAAGTTAAAAAGGGTATCCTATCCATCAATTTTAAAAAATAAAAAAGTATAGTTTATAATTTAGCAAAAAAATATATAAAAGGAATGGTGTATGGTCCCATGCACATAAATTGACCAGCTAGTGAAATTACGAAAATAGTTGTTTGAGCTATGATTGACTTTGAATTAGATAAAGGGCCCCACGAAGTGACGCACACCATTACTCTTAATAATAATGTGAGTAAAAACACAGACAACTGTGAAGAGTAGTGAAATGACAAAAATATCCTTACTTAAAATCAAAGTACTAGCCCGCCTAAAAAAGAAGGAAACGTTTCCATGTGAGTTGTGTGTGTGTGTGTGTGTGTGAGAAAAGCCTTTTTGCCTTATTCATGATACTAATTCCTAGGAAGAAGTGGGCATCACATGATAGCTAATAATAATGTACTATATAATAAGCAAAGTTTAAATTATTTTGCCAAAAAGTGGCAAACTTATAATCTATTTTGCACCAAAAAAAAACTATTTTGTTCTATTTTACACACCCATTTTTACAAAACGTTTATATCAGTTTATCTGTTCTATACACTTATTCAATAAAATATTTATTCTTTTACAATTTTTTTATTATTTACTCCCTCACTACCCCTCTCTCTCTCACAAACCCAACACTACCAACGATCACTCCACACCCAACCACCATTATCACCACCCAACCAGCATCATCAAGGAAAGCCAACCCAAAAAATAAGAAACACAAGATTTCATCATTTCTTAAGCCATACACATAAAACAAAACAAACAAAGAAATACTAACTTTGATAGACATGGTCAACCTCAAAGGAAAACACCCAAAAACCAAACTAAAATTACAGAACCCAAAAGAAAGAAAGAGAGAGAGAGAGGGAGAGAGAGCTTCACCGTGAAACTCAAACCAATGTTGCCGCTAGACCACCACAACAAACCATCGTCGCTAACAACAAACCCAAATCCAAACACAAACCACCGTGAACTCATACCCATCAAACCCAAGACCCACGATGAGCTGCTACCCACAACCCCACGACTACCCACGGCCCCATAAACCCAATACCACCCACATCCCCACCCACCTAAAGCCGATTTTGAGAGAGAAAGAGGGAGAGAGAGCTTCATTTGATGATCGGCGTGGTGTGATCAAATGAGGAAAGGAAGAGGGACCAAAACCCAGAGACAAGGAGAGAGAAAAAATCATTAAAATATTAAATGCAAGTGTTACAGTAATTGTGCATATATGCATGGTTACTGTAGCAATTGTGCATTTATGCACAATTTTACACCCACTGATGTGGATATTTTGTTGATCAATATGTGCAAAATGATGCATTTTTTGTATTATGCAAGATTTTGCATCCACTGATGTGGATGCTCTAAGCAAAGTTTAAATTATTTAGCCAAAAAGTGGCAAATTTTATATTTTAATTTTTAAACTGGAACTCATAAAGATTATTATTATTATTATTGTAAGAACACGGGATCAAGATGCCTAAGCCCACTTAGAATGGTGAGATTAGAATTTCTAAGCCCAGCCCAAATTAATAGATATTTGTATAGAGAGTGAGATAAACAAGTTTATGCTTTGCTCAAGGATAAAGATAAAGAAAGAAAAGACCAGGGGCCTAAGGCTTGAATATATGAATGGATCTTTACAAGCTTACCTGATAACAATATTCTTGATTGTTACAAATACTGTTCACTCTCTCCCTCAGTTACTGTTTTCTTTGTAATATCTTTTCTCTCAATTCTCGCTAGATTCCTTTTATCTGAGAATATCTTTCCTTTATATACTCCATGGTCTCATGCATCCTAGCCCTCCACCTTTAATTTCCCCAAACCTCCTTAGTACACTTGTCCCATTAGACTTTTGGTGAAGGTGGTAGAAGGAGCTACTGAGCTATGGATCCACTATTTAGGTCACTTCCTCATTAATGCAGCTGATAAAGCTGTTGCCAATCATTTAATGTGGAAGAACATGTGAGGCTTTTACAAGAAACTTCCTACAAAGATCCCATTCAACCCCTGATGCACCCATTTGCACCCATCATAACCCTCGCAGGCGCTTCGTCACTTACCATTCTATCCTCAGGCCACCTCACTCATCGGGTTGTGGATGCTCCTTCTAGAGGAACACTGAAGACTACAACGCTACTTCCCATCTTCGGTCCTCGAGTTCCCACAATTATTATTATTATTATTATCTTGAAAAGATTTTATATTATTTCTGATTATGTTGATACTTGATAGCTACCCTGCCAAGAATTTGATGGTGTGCATGTTCTAAGCTAAAGATACTTTCTTTAACCAATTTTAATGAATTAGATTGACATGAGATGTTTTGAGACCAAAAAGATAGGGGGGAAGTACATATCTTAAGTACATGCGTTTGGCATTGACTTAAAAAATCAGTTTTTTTTCCTATTCATCTTATTTTTATTACTATTTATGAGTATTATTATACTTTTTAGTACTATTTATGGATTTCAATGTACTATTTCGGTTATCTTTTAATTTTATTTACAATACTTTCAGTAAAAAAAATTCAGTTTCAGCTAAATAAGTTGTTCCTAAACAAACACTACAACTGTATTTATCAAAGGCAAGTAAAGGGTAGTGGAGTCTGGATTTAATTTTAGGAGACAATTTATAAATATGAATGCATAAGTGACATATGCATGTATCTACATACATGTTTACTACAGATATGACACATAGCAATTGACGTAGTCCTTTTTTTTTATACATGTTGTTGTTGCATAGTTCTAGACTATGCCCCCTTATTCTCACAAAGAGATAGGTCTCACTAACCATGAGGCTGAAAGGGAGGAAGTATTGTTAGGGACTGTACAAGCAATATATATATATTTGATACACACAATAACTGCACTACATGCTCACTAAGGTAATAGCCACTTCCACCACCACAACCCCCCCCCCCCCCAAAACAAAAAAAAGTAACAGAATATAGAGTTTGCAGTTTAAATAATGCTTTGGATTAACAAAGACGAATTCAGGTTTTTTATCTGATAAAAGAAATGATTTGATAAAAAAGAAGTGTTTTTCTCAGCAATCAAGGCCAGGCTTCCTATTGGGTCTCACTTACAGGTTAGTTTTGACTTTTGAGATATTGCCGTGAAACTTTGTCATGCAAAATTGCGCCTTAAGGGTGCGTTTGGATGTGTTGAAAAGCACTACCTTGTATTTGCGTTTTATTCTTCTTTTCTTCTTTTCTTTTCTTTTCTTTTTTTTGGAGAAGAACATTCTGTGATTGTGTTGGCTTGTTCAATGGGTCTGTGTACTATTTACGGGACACAAAAACTTTTTTTTTCAACAAAATTTTCGTTATAAAAAGGTTTCATGGCACTATTCACACATGTAAAAATTATTTTGGCATAATATTTTCAGTTTCCAATTTTCAACAAAATAAGCGGTATTTAAACACACTTAAGGGGAACTTAAAAATTGGACAAACATCCAAAAAGACAGTAAACAGGTCCTCATCCTTTGTTTTTGAAAAGTCATGGAACATGATGCAGGATCAGATAAGGCCTTATCAATACCTTCACAACCAAATAGAGGTATGCAGCTCCAATTTCTTCACTAAATTGCATGCTCTCTTCGTTTTATCAGTGCGCCGTAAAGCAAGTTTTTAACTGTGAGAAGCATCGTCTTGACGTTTGTGGATAAGAGTAATTATAGATTCTTTTATTAGTATGCAGCCATTTGGCTATTAATTAAGGCGATACTTAAATAAAGGGTCAATGTTTCAGCAACGACGAAGCCATATATCAACCTCATATCTTATATTTTAGCAAAATATAAGACTATAAGCTAGCTGTCCTTCAAGATTTACATATTGCAAATATTCGTATTCTAATTACGCATACTACGAAGAACTAATTAAGTATACTCAAACACATACCAAAACAATGAACAAAATCTCCATCGTATAAATGTATTGAATTGAACTCATGGTTTGAAAAATCACACCAATGCATATCTCAAGCAAAGCAAAACCCTATATCACTGCAAAATCAATCAATATATATACATGCATATATACATATATACAAAGATTGAGGGGGTGTTTGAGAGAGTAATTTAAATTATGTTGTTTGGGTATTTTTGATATATATGTGAGTGAAAAAATGTGTAATGTTGTTTAAAATGTGTAGAAATGTGTTTAAACGAACTTGCCAAACACCCCCTGAATTTACGGATTTATCTAACATGTTATGTAAGAATCATACATAACAATATAAAAAACACTCTAGAAATATTCACCAAAGTAAAAAATTTCAAGAACCAAAACCATAACACAAGATCTCATCTGCCATCACAGAACTCTATAATACAATTGTTTGAGAGAGAGAGGCCATTACCATGTTTGAAGATCTGGTTGATCTAAAGAATTAATGGTGTTGTTGGTCTTGTCTAATCCACTTTTCGTCACGTTGTATATATGCACTCTCACCTCCACCTCCATCTTTATCGTCATCATCATCTTCTTTTTCTTCTTCTTCTTCTTCTTCTTCTTCAAGAAGAACTTGAACTCTAACCCCAACCCTAACCCTAATTCTAACCTTAGCTCCTTTCTCTTTCTCTCTTGGTCTAAACTGTAAACACTCGCTTTTGATGAGACTAAACAAGAAAAGGAATGAAATGATTTGATTCAAGAACTTTGGTAGTGCGACCTAGCCAAAGCTTATTTTCACCTTTTCCATTTCCGCTTCAATTTTGAGAGGAATTGATTTTTTTTTTTTTTTTTAATGAATCGCTTCTATATGCTAAACTTTGTCTATAATGGTGTAAATATTATTTCTCTTTGAATTTGGTTTCAAACCAAAAAAAGTTGTGCTGTAATTTACAAGTATGTTATTTTTAGTATTTCTCTTTTTTTTTTTGGTAGATGATAGCTTAATTCTTTGCAAAGTATTTTTGGAAGAATGTGATTCTTTACAAAGACTGATTGGCTCGTATGACAAAGTTTCTAGCCAACATTAAACAAGTCAAATACATCTTTATTCTCTAGCAAAAATACCCTAGATGACATTCGGGAGGAGTTCAAATCTAAATTTTATGCACAGGTTATTCGCCAACTTACATGAAAAGTATCTTGGCATATCTTCGTTGGTGGGAATATTTAAAAATAGTACTTTTTTGGATCTAAAGAAGAAGTTGGCTAACAAATTGACTGGGTGAAAAGAAAGTTACTATCAAAAGAGGGGAATAAAATTTTAAATAAAGCTATAGCTTAAGTGGTTCTGACATACATAACGAGTTGTTCCAAATTTTCAAAAATTTGACACCTGCTAGTATTAAAAATTGTTGATAGTAGCTAAAAGGTAATGTCAACAATACCCTAAATGACAGTTTATCAACTCAACTGTTGTAAAAAATATTATATATATATTTTTTTGTGTGTGGTATGAAGCACAACTCTCATACCATAAGGTGGATAAATGTAGTACTAATAAAGATTGAATTGGTTAAGTGACTTGAGCCCACATCTTGAGTGGAGATTGAAAGGCCACTCTCACCCACTTCTCTCCGTCATTCAGACTGGTATTGCTGCACCCAAAAGCCAATGGATTTAATTAATAAGGCATATAAACATGTCAAGTTAAACTAGGGCCCTCTAATAAAGCCAATAATAGATGGTGTTGATTGTTGTATTTTCAGCAAATGTTGTTGCAGTCCTGTAAACCAAGCCTTTCGGGTTGTTAATTTGTTTGTGGGTTGATACATTGGGTTGGGTTCTAAATTTTTTTAAGCTTGAATTAGGTCAGGTTAGCGATATTTTAAAACCAATTAACACAACCCAACTTGCACTATTAATATTTTTAAAAATTATACAAATTAGCAAGTTTGATTTAATTTGGATTTTGGGGCATTGTTCTAATTTTTTTAGTTTGATTTATTTTTTATTTTTGATATTTATTTTTGATGAAATTGAACCATTAGACCCAATTATATAAATTGTAGTCATACACTGAATAATGGGTTTACTGAATGAAACCATTTTTTTTTTTATAAGACCTAAAAAAATGGTCCCAACCAAAACTGATAATTTGTTCAACCCAATGGGCCACTAGTCACTTACTAACGAAATGAACATGATTGAGTTTGAATATCGTAATTTCTGGTTGTTTTCCTTCCTTATATAGACAACAACAGCATCATTCATTTTCATACCAACTCATGATACGCATTTGCACATATGGTTTTGATTCATCCATTGAATAAGTGAGTTAGGTTCGATCCCTGTTTATTTTAATGGCAAATTTATACATGTCATGTAGTCCTTACGTTATCCTTTCAACAAAAGAGCAACTGAAAAGCAAATAAATAAATTATTTTATTTACAGGCATAGGCTCCAAAAAGTTAGGCAAGAGTCAAATGCATGCAATAAATTTGAATTAGTGTAAACTTTGTAATTCTCAAGTTTTTACACAAGATAATGCGTACCAATTCTTTTGTAACTTAATTAAGTTCATATTAAAGCGTTATTTAGTGCATATTAAAGCATTAGTTACCAACCCCCTAACGTCTATTGACCACATTTTCCTTATTCATGTGATTTAGTAAGAGCAATGTAGTTTGGAACAACTGCATTTAGAATTGACTCTTACCAATCTCAGTTACCACATTAGTGTTAGGAAGTCTGAATTATCTTAAACTTACACTATCAAACTTGGTCTAGGTGCTCCTTATTTTTAGACTTTAGATTTTCTCAGCACAATAAGGTTGTATTGTGTAAATGCATTCCCCTTAATCATTGCCTTAGATGTGCCAACGAGTGTTGACTTTCCCCATGGTTTGGCCCATAAATGAGGACTAAGGTTGCGGATCTAATCATCCTACTTCTTTCTTCATAGGTTTGGTTCAAATAAAACAAAAATTGCTGGAAGTTTTGAACTTCCAGAATATGTAGTAATAAATAAAGCACTAATTTTTTTCTTAATTCTTCATTTTCTCTCCCTTCTCGAGAAATCATCTTATAAGATAGTCTTATTAGACATTTCTCTCACAATATATGTGGATCTCATACATGTAAGCCTCACTTATTGTAAGAGATAAGTATCACAAGACCGTCTCATAAGATACTTTTTCTCCTCTCTGCCTCTTTCCTCTATATGATGATGTGCATTTCTTAGTGTTTATACCTGTTATACCAACATGTCACAAGTTTTTCTCACGAAGACAATAATTTAAATATGGAATGAGAGAAATAGATGAAAGCCTTCGTAGATGTAGAATCTTTTTAAGGTGGACTTTGGACTTACACCTATAAGCCTTTTGTGTACCCTTATCATTTTACTCAAAAGATGCTGTGGGCTATGTAGTTGATTATTATGACTTTAGGAGCTTTGAGAACTCATCCACTAGTAATCGCTAGATGTTAGATGATCATGCATTGACTTCTCGAATAAAAAAGACAGGTAGGCAAGTAATTACCCATTCAGGCATTGATGATTACACGGGTTTGCTAGTGGTAGTGGGTGAGTAGTGGCTAGTGACTCTTAAAAATGTTAAAATCATACAAAATTCTTCCAAACTTATAATTCACAAGAGCCCAAATAAGCAGTTTTCCCCTGATTTTTGTAACTACAAATTAAAATGCCTTCATAGCATATATATATATATATATATATATATATATATATATATATATATATATATATATATATATATATATATAATGTACGGCACGGGCCTCCCCAGGCCTATTTGGGCCTTTGGCCCAGAACTTCAGCCTTACAGCACGGCCCATAGGCCCAACCTTCTTATCTAAAAGCCTGGCCCTAAACCGAATGAAGCCATGGGACCAGGCCTAATGCCATTTTGCTTAGCCCACAACCCATTGAGCAAGCCATCGTCATACGCGCACGTCATTGTTCATAGCCTGGGAATTGTCCAGCAAAGCACATCTCGGGCGAAAGCATAATTGGTCAGAAACATAATATCTTGGCTATTCGGCACCACCTTAAAGAGAATCGCCGCCGAACATCCCTCCTGAGGTGGGGAGCTATTTCCAATGCCACTCTCACCGCACCCCACTCCCAACTAAAATATCCACTTTGCAATGATAACATTGGACCTCCAATACCACTAACCGCAAGAGTAATCATAACCCACCACTAACTATGAGGCTATAAATATGAGAAGCTAAAGGAAAAGAGGGAACTTTGGGAGGGGAAGGAGGAGAGAGAGAGGGATCTAAAAAGAGGGAGAAAGGGAAGAATAACAGAAGCGTGGCAGTAGCGAAATGAGTAAACTTCATAAGGAGTAGTGTCCATATCGAGTCTTTGCATCATGAACTACCCAAAGTAGAAAATTCAAAACCCAAATTATAAATAGATTGTGAGCCCAAGTGAGAACCAACCCATCCACTTCACTTTTGGCGCGCACAATATATATAGTTGGGTTTAGAGGATTTGAACGGTAGACATTTTTGTTGAAAATTTCCTAAACACTAACAAAAAGTGCCAATTGAGCTACAGGTCTAGGCTAAATTACATTCAATTTGATACTGTTAATTTTGACATTTTTTTGGTTTTAACTTTTAATATCCAGGACATGACTCAGAGTAAAATTATTCTAACAACTCCGAAATAGCAACTCTGTCTCCTATACAAAGTAACAAAATTGAAGAATTTTCGGTTGAGAAAATGCAGGGTCCTTGTGATTGATCATTTCTCTATATTTAAATAGCATTACTTGTATGTTTATCACAACCATTCCATTTAATACAAAACTCAAACATAGCATCTGATGATGATTTGACCATGACAATGATGGTTGAAATGTAATGTTTATTATAAATAACTCTCTCTCATACCACTTTGTCTTAAATATCACTTAAATATCTATAATAACTCTCTCTCATACCACTTTGTCTTAAATATCACTTAAATATCTAATAATAACTCTCTCTCATACCACTTTGTCTTAAATATCACTGGAAAGTACTCAGTTTGCTTTTTTTAAATCTAAATGATTAGACTTGTTAATGCATAGGATTACTCAAGTCTCCACCATTGTTGTGATGGTTCCATTTAAGTTGGGACTCCATTTTAAAGTAGTGGCATCAAATGCAATGGCGACCAATTTAGAATAAGTGATGACTATCTATTACTGTGCAATATCCAACCATGCCCTCATGCATGATTTACAGTCAAAACAACCCAGAGGGTAAATAAAGGGAGCTTGGGTTCATCATATAGAACAATTTAATGGCAAAAAAGTAACTCTCTATATAGACAAAAAGTAGATTATAAGTTGCTGCTGTTGTATCTGTTTAGTTTACAATGAGACAACAACTATATATAGAAAGAATACATTTTCTTGTAGACCCTGATCAAATTATCTACAGCTAAAGAAACCCATTATATTCCATGAGCAAAATCTATTGAAAAAAAGACACAAAATAGTAAAATAACAAACATCACGGCACACAAAATTTACAAGTTCTATGCTTACATCTATAGGCAATACCAACTATAAATGTACTATAAATATAGGAATTACAACCACATATAAACTCTCATAAACTTACAAACACATGCTAACACAAATCTCAGTTCACCCATATGTGCACTAATATATTAGACAAAGCTTGGCCTCCAGCTCTCGCATTAGACGTAGGTTTGGGAGACAAGGAACATGAACATCACATTACTTCTTTGATAAGGAACAAACTTTTCTTCTACATCAAGATAACTCAAATAACTTCACCAAGTCTAACTAAGAAACCTTCAAACTATTCCTCTCATGGATTGACTTAACAAAATCAAAATAAAATATAGATTCACTTGCAACTTAAAAGAAAATATGAGAACAAGTGGTACGAAAAGAACTTTAGAAGTTTAGATTGATACCTATAATATGTTTTTCAGTGGAAGTTTTAACAATTAAATAAGCTACCTTGAGATCACTTATATTTTAGGGACTATAATTGGAGGAGACTAAAGCTATCTGCCTTCATTAGTTATCAACTGGGAAAATACTTTGGTTGTAGACATATCTGAAGTTGGATCACCATCTTCTCCCTCTGTCCTTGTGTTAATAGAAGGAGCACAGGGATCAATTCCAGGTGTTGGAAGCTCTGGCACATCAGTATTACCATCTTCATGTGGTTCTCTTTGCTGTCTGGTTTCCTGAAGCTGAAGTGCACATTCCAGATTCCATAACACATCACCCATAGTTGGCCTATCAACACCATAATCAGCTAAACATTTCTCTGCTGTTTCTCCAAATTTCTTCAAAGAGCTTGGTTTAATCTGTCCAACAAGATGAGGGTCAATTATTTTCTCGAGCATGCCCTTCTTATACCATTGCATTGCCCATTCAGCTAAATTCACCTGCTCCCTAGCAAGCAATGGGTCAACAGCAGGTCTAGCACAAAGAACCTCAAAAAGCACAACCCCAAATGAATAAACATCTGACTTATCTGTAAGCTGCTGTCTCCGGAAATACTCAGGATCGAGATACCCAAAACTACCTTTTACACCAGTACTTACATGGCTTTCATTGAGACATGGACCATCTTTTGAAAGACCAAAGTCAGCAACCTTGGCCACATAATTCTCATCAAGCAAAATATTGGTCGATTTAATGTCACGATGGATGATTCCTTGTGCTGAACCTGTATGAAGGTAGTGAAGACCTCTGGCTGAGCCAATGCATATTTGAAGACGCTGCTTCCAAGACAAAGGTGGAATCCCTGAACCATACAAGTGATTTTTCAAAGGCCCTTTTTCCATATATTCGTAAACTAATATCATTTCTGACTGTTCTTCACAATACCCAACAAGAGAAACAAGATGGCGGTGGCGAATTTTGGACAGAACTGTTATTTCAGTCTGGAATTCTGGAAGGCCCTGCCTGGATCCTGGCACACCTCTCTTCACTGCAACCTTTATACTGTCTCTAAGAACCCCTTTGTAAACCGTTCCAAATCCACCAGATCCTATAATCAGATTCTGGTCAAAATTGTTTGTTGCCGATTGAATATCAGCAAAAGGGATTCTCAATGCAAGATATCCATTTGTTCCAGGAGATCCATAGGCTGTCACATCAGACATTCTACTGTGTGAACTGCCCCCATACACACGTAAAGGTGTCCAAGCCGCACTTTCTGCACGTCTTGGCTTTGGTTTCTTCCTCCTGCATTTCATGGCAAGCAGCACTGCAAGTAACACTATCACTACACATAGACCAACAATGCCACCAACAATTGAACCCACAAGAACCCAAATAGTCTTCTTCGAGCCCATATCTGACCTCTCAAGATTCACCATTTTCATAATTTCTGCCCCATTCAATATAGCATTCATTTTCAAAGTAGTACTCAGAACAGAAGGACCAACACTTACTTGCACAACCCCTGAATCATCTGAATCCACAACAAAATCCACATAGAATGGAGAGGCAAGCACATGGGACGTAAGTACTGACAAATCAAGATCCCCATAAGCAAGGTACCCATTGAGATATACATTGAAGTACAGCGAGTTAAGTGCACGACTAACAATATCACAAAAATGCAATCGAACCAAGTATTGAGCACCACCTGAACCCACTGGAAAATTCCAAGTGATGTTAAACCCTGAATCCAAATTTGTGTTTACCCTATTCATTTCTTGGGCAGTCATATACACAGCATCAGGCCCAATCTCTTGACTTACACCTCCAGGCTGATAATTCGGCGGGTGAGTGGTGCTCACATGCTTTGCAGCTGATTTCAAAACAAGATAATCATCATCAGGGATCCAAGTTCTCCATAGGGTATCATTAAAAGGTGTCAATTTTGGACCTCCAACATTAATCCTGTGAATAGTCTCTAAAACCTTTGATGAAAGTTTCTTGAAATCTGTACTTCTATCAGCACTAATTAACCTAATTCCCACATCAATTATAAAGTCTTTAGGAGCTGAAAAAACTTCGATTGCATTGACAAACCCGAAACTCGAATCATTTACGGGAGTGAACACAACATCAGCCACATTTCCATCTATTTCTAATATATACTCTTTAAGGACAGCACTATTACTATTGTTACCATAATCCAAATGTGAGCTTGTCAGAAGCAAAACCTCATTAACCAAAACACTAAACTTTGCAGAAGTAAGATTAAAACCTTGAGCTACAAAGGGTGAGAAATGCAAACGTACCAAATGAGTCCCATTTCCATTGATGTTAAACTTGTACCCTGAACTGGTGGTGAAAACTCTAGCTGTATGGTACAAATTGGATGAGTTTGCACGTGGGTTTTGGTTCTTGAGTGGAATGGACCGGCGTGCTGTGAGAAAATCCGAACCAGGTTTGGTTGAATCTGCGACAAAGAGGCGGTTATCGAGAGAAGTGTTGGTAGTTGAGCCACAGTTGAGGAGGTAGTTGTCTAAGGGAGTGAAAGAAGTTGAGAAGGAGTTAAGGAGAGAGACAAGAATTAAAGAAAGGAAGTAAAGGTTTTTGATCACCATGTTACTATGTTAGGAACTAGGATGTTCTTTGAGGATGCTTTGTAGAGGTTCAAGATTTGGCACTAATGGAAGTGATGGCGTGTGTGAATGAACTTGGGACTGAGGGAGAAAGAAGTGCTGCTTTCTAGTTGTCTAGCATTAATTAAATTCAACGTCTTTGTACCGTTCATTTTGGTGGGGGAATGTTGTGTGTGTGTTTATTTTATTTACTTATACTATTATTATTATTTTAAGCCATTATAAGATGACAAGTGTCTTCTATTTAGGACGGCAGGTCGCTTATTTAAGACTCGAGTATGATAATTAATCTTTTTAAAAATTAAGGATAAGATTATTTATTAATCACTTCTCTTTTAAATTAAAAAAAAGAGAGTTTTATAAACTATTTTTTTCTTCTTCTTTTTTTAAATGATTAATTATAAGAATTATGGAATGAAAGGATCTGATTATTTTTTGTTTGCATTTTAAGACCAAGCTTTTAGTATGTTCCAATGATCATATTTCATGAGATGAATGTAGTTTGTTTTAATGATCTGACCATACTTGCGGCTTCAAAAAATAAAAAATAAAAAGACCATATTTGAGAGTTTGGCATTCTATAATTTTTGGTAGCTTATTTAGTGAAAAGAGAGGCAAAAAGAAATAAATTTATTTAAAAAATATATATAGTTTATTTGTTTATCTAGTAAAATGTGAGACCAAAAAAAAAAAAAAAAAAACAAACAAAGGAATTAAGCAAAAAGGTGGGGGAGAAAAATGTGAAACAGATCATCTTCACTTATTGTCAATGGATCCATGGGATGCTTCATGCTTGATAGCTCTGCGCTCATGCCAGTGTGGGAAAAGTACACTGGTAGAGAAGAGCATCTCATCATGGACATGGAGCATAAAACTTTTAGCAGCGTGGGAAGGGGCAATGCTTGATAGCTAATTCAAAATTTTCCTTGGGGGTTAAAACATAAAATATTATTAGAGAAAAGCAGTATATAATTTTTGTTCCTTATTTGGTCAGAACAATGGGAAAATAAGAACAACATTGGTTGAAATAAGTTTTTATTCGTTTGTTTTGGAAGTGATTATAAGTTCACATTTTGCTTATTTTATGTATTGTTTGTAAGTTTCGTACTACTTTTTGTTTGAGGTTTATTTCAAATAATATAATTTTCAATTTTTTTGAAAATAAGATAACTTTTAGCATTTTAATATGAAATTATACAAATAAGTTATTGAAAATAAACAATTTTCAAAATGACAGTATATAAAGATAGTTTAGTTGTTATGTTTTTGGCCGTTACAAGAATAACGAAATTAATACCAAATTTTTTCAATGAATTCCAATTAACTCAATTGGTAATTTGAATTTTATTGTATTTAAAAAAAAATTCTTTAAAGTTTTTTTTTTATAGGCTTCAATAAAAAAGGTTTATGTAGTTCTCAATTCTTGCCAAGTACATATTTAACGTAGAGAAGCATAATTGTAGAAGTTACCTCTCTCACATGCTTTTTTTTGTGTGTGTGTGTGTGTTGATAGTCTCTCTCTCTCACATGCTTGAAAAGCTGTGTAGGACCACATTACAGTATTTTGGCGTTTTTATTGTGGTGGTGGCCAAATTTGTTGAACTTTAATTGCGTCGGCGGGTGGGCATCATTTTGAAGTGAAAATTGAAATACATAAGTTGACACCTATACATGAAGATGACATCAAACTCCCCATAATACGAATACTGAAATGATAAATTAAAGAAATTAAGCTCCATAACAATATCCTCAGTGTAGTGCGGACACTTTCACATCCATCTTCATATAATGCGTCATTGGAATTTGGGGCCTCATGTATATGCCTACCACTACGATCTACAATCTACAAACCTCCACTTCCATTTTGTTCATACTTCATACTATTATTATATTATTGGCATGTTCCTGGTAGTTATGGTTAGGGTTGTAAATCAGCTGAGTTGGATCAAGTATTAAAATTTTAAATTTGTTTAAATAACTTTACTTCGAACACAAGTTGAGCTTGAATCATTATCAATTGAATACTTTTTTTAAATGTGAAATTTTCCTAAATCTCTCACCACATTGCATCTAAATGAGGTTGGTGATCGAATCGGTACGGTTCAGTTTGAATGGTGTGATTGGTTTGGTTAAATCTTAGCTGGGTTGGGCTTTTCTTTTTCAGTTTTGGGCTTGTTTGGGGTAGCTCGAACATTTTGTAAATAACAACAACAATAATAACAACAGCAATAAAATAATAGGTGTGGTTTATTGCGATTTTTTGCTATTTTCTAAAAACATAGCTGCTTAGGAGTCCAAATTTTCTATACTACTTTATGTTCCACCAATCACTACTTGCCATGTTTTCATTTTACTTTCCTTATAAAATAACTGAATTTTAACGCTCTGTTTGTTTCGATGTAAAATATTTTAAAAAAAATATTTTCCAATTTTACAATGTTTGTTTTACAGTAAAATATTTAGTCAAAAGTAAAATATTTTCAGTCAACTAAATCATCCTAGACAAATTTATGTAAATATTTTACACTTAAAATTTTGGGAAAACATTTTACATTTGCTCAGTACTTCACACCCCGATACTTATCACTCCCGCACTTTTGCGCTAAAACTCTCTCTCGTATATATCTCCAAAAAAATCCAGCCCCTCTCAGATTTCTCTCCAAAAAACCCAGCCGCCTTCAGTCCCCTCTCTCGCCAATCTCTAGCTCCAAGGTACAACACACCACCGGCTAGCTCTAGCTTCCGCCGGCGCCGCCCATCGTCGGCAAAACCAGGTACTTTTCTGCCTTTTTAGTTCAGATTTCTCCTTTTCTTTTCGTTTTTCATCATCTCTAACCCTTCTCTGGTTTGTACGTTTTTCTGGTTTTTCTTTGATTTTGGTTGCTAACAGAGCAGTAATCTCTGGTTTTTCTGGTTTTTCTTTTAAAAACGAAACCAAATCTCTGGTTTTTCTTCGATTTTGTACATTTTCTGGTTTTTCTTTGATTTTGGTTGCTAACAGAGCAGTAATCTCTGGTTTTTCTCTGGTTTTTCTGGTTTTTCTTTTAAAAACGAAACCAAATCTCTGATTTTTCTTTGATTTTGTACGTTTTTCTGAAAGTGAATTGAAAAAGAAAAAGAAAAAGAAAATGTCTTACCAGGATCAACAAGGTTGTTGGTGCAAACACAATAATAATGGAAATACACAAAGAGAAACTGAATAATACTTCTGAATGTTTTATTAATTTAAAGAGAGAAATTACACAACACTATTTGGACTGAGGCGCGGCACTCGCTCTCTTTAAGGAGATTCAAGCCCTTGGTTGGCTAAACTTTGTAACCGGCAGACCGTCTCTGACTTGTCTCCCCCAGGATACAACAGCCCAACAAGTGTCATATGGCTAGAACAACCTCTGCACAAAGTATTCAAGCCCAAAGCTCCACCAGAAAGAACACCCTTCCTTGCCAGAATCTCTCTATTTTTTTTTGTGTGTATTTCAGTCATATGGATTGTGTCTGAATGAGTCTATTTATAGGCTCAATGGGCCTCACGAAATTACTACCCAAATTAATCTGATTAATTAGGTCCATTATTCTGATATAGTGGGTGTTACAAGATTAATTGCTGGATATTATTCTGATGGGCTGGAGTTACACAATTAATGTGAGATAAGGAGTTTTCTGAATAATGAAAAGGCCCAACGGATAGTCCATTAAGTGGGTTAATGGCTCATTATTTTCCATAATAAAATGGAATATTAATTCGGGCCATTTACTCACCAACGGATATGGTAATTACTCTGATTGGGCTGTCAAGTAGGAGGATCCAAGGTGCTGATTCATTTCCAATTTTGACACCTCCACCCTTCACCTCCCCTTGCGCACGTATCTGGCCCAATATTTGAGACAATTCATGTTAGCCCATTAATCACCACAATTAAAAAGAACAAAATAGTCTCTCTCCTTTTCAATGTGGGATTAAACAATTTCACTAACTCCTCATCTTCCACATTCACTCCCACATCTTTACATTTATGTTATCACATTTATTCATTTTATTATTTAATATTAAAATGCTCCAACAATCCCCCACTCATTTTAATATTAAGTTTTTAGTTAAAGAGAGATTACCAGGCAAAGATGGGTCACTATGCATCATGAAGGTGTGCTCTGCATTGAACCTTCACTTAGTAAAACAGCGATCTCAACTCCAGAGTCGTAGTGGTCTCCGACTTGAACTAGGACTGCTTTAGGGAATTAAGCGTCACTGCTTACACATAACAACCCAGGTGTTGACATGAGCTTTTATAGCTAGCACTTTACGGCCATGTGCTGATCCCGGTTTCATGAGTGTATTTGAGATTAAGTCCAAATCTCATAGGGAGCGGCCCCACCCCCACACTCACATAGGTGAAATTTTGTCAAGGTGCTCCTGTAATTCCGACACCCCACTCATACGAGCTACAAATTTCATTAAGAGTTTTTTACTCAACCTCTCCACATTACAGGATAAATGCACTTACATCATAGGGATGAACAATTAAAAAATATTTACAAAATAAATAATTAAAAAAAATTGTGCATTTCTTACGACCATCGTATGATTTGTTTTTCCCATTGAACCCAATTCTCAGGATCTCTGGTCTTTGGGTTGGGTATCCTCATACATGGCTCATGATTCTATGGACTTATAGTCCCATCCCCCTCGATGTATTCCAGACTCTATCTTTTGCCAAGGCCTTGGTAAATGGATCTGCAAGATTATCATTAGATTTAATATAATCCACAGTTATGATGCCACTACTCAAATAAGATCGCACGGTACTGTGCTTTCTTCTTATAGGTCTGGATTTACCATTGTAATAACGGTTTTTAACTCTACCAATTGCAGCGGTGCTATCACAATGAATTAATATAGGTGGAATTGGTTTTTCCCAAAGTGGAATTTCATATAACAAATCTCTAAGCCAATTTGCCTCTTCACTAGCTGAAGCTAATGCTATTAATTCAGCTTCCATTGTTGAATTAGCAATTATTGTTTGCTTTTTAGATTTCCAACAAATGGCACCACTACCTAAGGTAAAAATATAACCAGTGGTAGAGAGAGAATCACCTGACAAAGTATTCCAATCGGCATCACTAAAACCTTCAATCACAGCAGGATATTTTTTATAAAACAAGCCATAGTTTTTGGTACCAATTAAATATCTCATGACTCGCTCAATAGCTAGCCATGATCTTTACTAGCTTGCTAGTAAATCTGCTTAGCACTCCTACTGCATATGCAATGTCAGGTCTAGTACAATCAGTAGCATAACGCAAACTACCAATGATGCTAGCATAATCCTTTTGATTAAAAATCTCATCATCATTATTCACAGGAAATAAATGAACACTAGAATCAAAAGGAGTAGCTACACTTTTGTGATCATGAAAATTATATTTTCTCAATATTTTATCAACATAATGTGATTGATCAAGATATATCCATCACATGTTTTTGTAATTTTCATGCCCAAAATAAAATTAGCCTCACCAAGATCTTTCATATCAAAATGGCTTTTAAGCATATTTTTGTCTCATTTATAACATGCATATTTGAGCCAAAAATTAACATATCATCCACATAGAGGCTAATAATAACATGTAAATTATTCCATGATTTAGAATAAATACATTTATCACATTCATTTGATTTATAACCATTCTCAATCATGCAAGAATCAAACTTTTCATGCCACTGCTTAGGTGCTTGTTTTAAGCCATATAGGGATTTAGTTAGCTTACATACCTTGCTTTCTTGTCCAGGCTCTACAAAGCCTTCGGGTTGATCCATATAAATTTCTTCCTCTAGGTCCCCATTTAGAAAAGCAGTTTTTACATCCATTTGATGAATTTTCAATCAAAAATTGCAGCAATAGCAATTAACAATCTAATAGATGTAATTCTTGTTACCGGAGAAAATGTATCAAAGAAATCAAGATCAGCTTTTTGTTTAAAGCCTTTTGCAACAAGTCTAGCTTTAAACTTATCTATTGATCCATCCGTTTTCAACTTTTTTCTAAGGACCCATTTACAACCTATGGTCTTACAACCTGGTGGAAGATCTACTAATTTCCAAGTTTTATTAGAAATTAGAGATTCCATCTCATCATTTACAGCCTCTTTCCAAAATAGCATCAGGTGATGTTAAAGCCTCTTTTAAATTTTGGGGATTTTCCTCAATGTTAAAACATAATAATCAGGACCAAAATCCTTTTCAACTCTAGCTCTTTTACTCCTTCTAGGTTCCATTTCAAAATTTTCTTGATTTTGTAAATGTGAAGTAGAAGAACTAGGTTGTGACAAAATATTTTCTTCACCCCCACTATTTTTCAATTTAAAAGGAAATTTTTCTTCATGAAAAATTGCATCACCGGATTCAAAAATTATTTTGTTTTCAAGATCAAAAAATCTATAGGCTGCACTATTAAATGCATAACCAAGAAAAGCACAGGTAGTAGCTCTTATACCTAATTTAGGTATTTTAGGGTCAGTAAGCCTTACATAAGCAAGACAACCCCATACTCTCAAATATCCCAAATTTGGCTTATGTCCTTTCCACATCTCAAAAGGTGTGGTGTGTGACTTTTTATGTGGCACCCTATTTAAAACATGACATGCAGTTAAAATAGCTTCACCCCAAAAATTTAAAGTGCACCAGATTCAATTAACATGGCATTTGTTAACTCAATTAAAGTTCTATTTTTTCTTTCAGCCACACCATTAGAAGCAGGTGAATATGGTGCAGTAGTTTCATGGATAATTCCCAAAGACTGAACAAATGAGTTGAATGCACTTGATTCATACTCACGGCCTCTATCACTTCTTATTCTTTTTATTTTTCTACCGAATTGGTTTTCAACTTCTTTTAAAAATCTTGAAATTTTTCAAAAGCATCACTTTTATTTTTCAACAAATAAATAGTTGTATATTTTGAGAAATCATCAATAAAAGTGATAATATATCTATTTCCTCCACGAGTTAAAATTCCCTCAAATTCACATAAATCGGAGTGAATTAACTCAAGCAATTCGGTATTTCTTACAACACTTTTATGAGGCCTTTTTGTAATCTTAGCTTGACTACAAGTTTCACATTTTTCAAAATCTTTTGACAGTCTTGGAATTAATCCTAAACTACTCATGATTCCCACATATCTACTATTTATATGACACAAACGAGCATGCCAAAAATTAACAGAAGAAAGCATATAAACTGAACTGGTAGATGCTTTATTATTCTCAACATTTAATTTAAACATTCCATCACAAGCATAACCCTTTCCCACAAATAATCCCTTTTTAGTGATTACATAATTATCAGATTCCATAGTTTGCTTGAAGCCAGCCTTGTTAAGCAAAAAACTTGACATCAAATTCTTCCTCATGGACGGAGTATAAAGTACATCTTTCAATGTTAGCACACTCCAGAAGTGAATTTCAATTCAACCTCACCACTCCCAAGAACCTTGGTTTTACTAGAGTCACCAAGCATAACAGTTTTTTCTTCTTCAAAAGAGTGTACAATTTGAACCAATTTTTGTCATAGCAGACGTGCCTATTAGCACCAGAATCTGCCCACCACCCTTCAACATATTGCACCATATTGATGTCTGTAATCATAGCCACTAAAGGCTCTTCGGTTACGTTAGCCTGCGGGACAGATTCACGTTTCCGAAATTTGCAAAATCGAGCAATATGCCCACTCTTGCCACAGACAAAACAGGATCTATTAAATTGATCTTGTGAAGGGGGTCCTTGGTTCTTATTATAATTTTTATTCGGGTTTCCCTTTCCTTGAGGTGATCTATTATTGTTTTTAAAGGCTTTCTTTTTTGGCTTCAATTGACCATTTCTAGGAAAATGATTTTTGGGCATATTATTATTAGATGAAATAAGGTTTACCTTTGTGGTGGAATTACCATTGCTCTCTTGTGTCATGAGTGCATCTTGTCCTCTAGCCTCCTCCTCCACACGGATGCGGTGATCAAAGTCTCCAAGGATGTCTCTTTTTTTGTTTGTGCCGCAAAGTCTTTTGGAACTCCCTCCAAGATTGTGGTAGTTTGTCAATTATGCCGGCTACCACCAAATTGTCTCCATCTTTATGCCTTCGGATCTCAATTCTGCTACAATCATTTGGAAGTCTTGTGCTTGATCCACCACCGATTTTCCATCCACCATTTGGTAACGGAAAATCTACTAGCAGCATACTTCTTTGCACCTGCCTCCTCGGTATCATACTTGCTTTGTAAAGCTTTCCAAATTTTTTAGCAGACTTGTAAGTAGTATCATAATAATCATAGAAATGATCGGCAAGACAATTCAATAGATAAGAGCGACAATTATATTCATCTTTTGTATACTTATCTATTTTTTCTTGATGGAGAATATATTCTTCGTCACTCATCTCATCGGTAGGAACCTTTGACGGATTCTTCTCAGTGAGGATGTAGGCAACTTTGAGAAGGCTCAAGTAGAAGAGGACTTTTCCTTTCCACCTCTTGAAGTGGGCTCCCTTAAAGCGAAATGGCTTGTTAGATCTCCAACAGGCTCATTTGGTTTCTCTTGTGTAGACTCCATGTGTTTGAATCTCCTTAAAATTGTTGGTGCAAACACAATAATAATGGAAATACACAAAGAGAAACTGAATAATACTTCTGAATGTTTTATTAATTTAAAGAGAGAAATTACACAACACTATTTGGACTGAGGCGCAGCACTCGCTCTTTTTAAGGAGATTCAAGCCCTTGGTTGGCTAAACTTTGTAACCGGTGCAGACCGTCTCTGACTTGTCTCCCCCAGGATACAACAGCCCAACAAGTGTCATATGGCTAGAACAACCTCTGCACAAAGTATTCAAGCCCAAAGCTCCACCAGAAAGAACACCCTTCCTTGCCAAGAATCTCTCTATTTTTTTTTGTGTGTATTTCAGTCATATGGATTGTGTCTGAATGAGTCTATTTATAGGCTCAATGGGCCTCACGAAATTACTACCCAAATTAATCTGATTAATTAGGTCCATTATTCTGATATAGTGGGTGTTACAAGATTAATTGCTGGATATTATTCTGATGGGCTGGAGTTACACAATTAATAGTGAGATAAGGAGTTTTCTGAATAATGAAAAGGCCCAAACGGATAGTCCATTAAGTGGGTTAATGGCTTCATTATTTTCCATAATAAAAATGGAATATTAATTCGGGCCATTACTCACACTCATGATATGGTAATTACTCTGATGGGCTGTCAAGTAGGAGGATCCAAGGTGCTGATTCATTTCCATTTTGACACCTCCACCCTTCACCTCCCCCTGCGCACGTATCTGGCCCAATATTGAGACAATTCATGTTAGCCCATTAATCACCAATTACAAAGAAAAAAAGAACAAAAACAGAGCTCTCTCCTTTTCAATGTGGGATTAAACAATTTCACTAACTCCTCATCTTCCACATTCACTCCCACATCTTTACATTTATGTTATCAAATTTATTCAATTTATTTATTTAATATAAAATGCTCCACAAAGGTTAATAATATCCATCCATAAAGTCATTTTTGTGTAAAATTTTAAAGTTTAAAACACTTGAAATTTTTTATATTTTATAGAGGAGATAGTTATGGATCTTTGATATTTTGATATTTTACAAGCATGTCAAGTATAAGAAAATAATGTAATTCAACATGGATTTCTCAAAACCACTTTCAAATGAATTTTTTTTTTAGGAGTATACATAGACCAAATTATAGTTATAACTTGAAATCTAAATCTTTAGAAAAATATATTTATTTGTAGATGAGTATATACATAATTTTAAATTTGATTGGTACCATATGCCTGTCTACAATTTTTGTATATACAAGTATAATATATTCAAAGGTTTTGCAAAATTATGGGGGCATGACCCGTCTCCATGTGACTCCCCCATACACTCTTGTCCAAGATGTTAGTTGGTTCTCAACAAAATCCATTGAATGGACCAATGGTACAAGGTACATCATGTTGAAGTTTAAACAAAAACCCATTTTGACCTATTTTTTGTTTTTCTTGCTTTCAAAGAAGACTTACCAGGAAAACAAAGAAGAAAAAGTTACCACATTTATATTTTAATAACAACAACATACCGGCTTCATGAAGATGTCCTTCTCAAAAAATAAAAATAAAAATCCTGTGAATAACAACAGATCATCTTCATGAAGATGTCCTTCTCAAAAAAAAAAAAAAAAATCTAGATTTAATGCATTTGACATTGAGTTAATAAAGTATAATATCTGGTTTTCCAACCAAAAAAAAAAAAAACAGATGATATGAATAGAAGTGAAATCGTACGAACATAATGAGCTCTAAATTGAATTCCACTGCAAACCCCGTTCTTTTGCCCGTAAGGAAGAAAATAACTAAAGCTGTGGTGGTAGTCCAAGCTAGTTGAGATATTTGATTCCCAAAAACTTGAATTACACGTAGCTTGGATTTGGTAAAATCATCTAAGTGTCATTGAATTCTAATAATTAGTGTTGGATTCACTCAAAGATGGTATTTGACTTTGGATTGAGTTGATACACTATTCTATTGTATCCGACATATTAATCATCCCTTTCTTGAAAAATTATTCAATTCTTTGGGAGTAATAATATTTCATCTTATGTCAAGAGTTTTATAACTCAACTAATTAAAGTCTCTGGTTTTTCTTTGATTTTGTACGTTTTTCTGGTTTTTCTTTGATTTTGGTTGCTAACAGAGCAGTAATCTCTGGTTTTTCTCTGGTTTTTTTGGTTTTTCTTTTAAAAACGAAACCAAATCTCTGGTTTTTCTTTGATTTTGTACATTTTTCTGAAAGTGAATCGAAAAAGAAAAAGAAAAAGAAAATGTCTTACCAAGATCAACAAGGTTAAAATCACATAAGTTCTTGGGTTCCTTAAAAACCTTAATCATAGCATAGCTAGGGGAATAAATGGAAGTGAAGGAACATTTGTGCTTTGTGAGTTTCTGTTATTGGAGTGCTAAGAATGTGATTTATAGAAATGGAAGTGCTAAGGAACATTTGTGCTTTGTGTGTTTCTGCATTAGTAGCTATCTGATCTGACAGGGTGGTTTATATGGATTGTATGTTTAAGAACAAACCAAGTTGCATATATTTATGGAATGTTTCATACTTGAGTCTAATATATTTTTTCTTTGTGTGTGTGTCTACTTCTTTTTGCATATTTGCTTTGTGTGCCAAGCCCTTGTTTTAGTAATTGATATGGGTATTAAAATATGTAGCTGTAGCAATGGTGCGAGTGGGTGTTTTGAATGATGCTCTTAACAGCATGTACATATTCAATTTCGTATGGTATTTGGTTACTACCTCAACTTTTTGGTTGTGTGGTTGGCTTTTTCTATTTTGTTTTAGTTTTGTGTGGCTAAACAAAAGTTAAAAGAGCCCATTATCTTGGTTTTGTTATGTAGATGGATAACCAAAAAATTCAAGCAGCAGTTCTTGCCACAATTGCATCTGTCCTTGCTGTGGGAGCTATAATATTAGAAGATATTAGGTCTAGGAGATTTATAATTAGGCAACCTCGTGTGAACCGGGATTATGAAAGAGAAGGTTTTATAAGTGATATTCTTCATCGAGGTGACGCACGTTGCAGTTTTATGATAAGAATGAGACCTGTAGCTTTCTATGAATTATGTAGAATTCTTGTTGAGAGAAACTTGGTACGTGAGACTATTTATATGCCTGTTACAGAGCATGTGTTGATGTTTTTGCATATTATTGGCCATAATGTTAGGTTTCGAGTCGTTGCTTCCAGGTTCCATAGATCGATTGAGACAACTTATCGATATTTTAAAATTGTTCTTAAAGCAGTTTTGCAGTTATATAGGCATGTTGTTAGATTATCTGAGAACTCTACACCCCCAGAGATAAGGAATAGTAGAAGGTTTTATCCTTATTTTAAGGTAAATTTTCAAATTTTGTTTATTGTTTTTTTATTTGTTAGGTGATTTTTGAAATGAACATTACTTAATATTGGTCACCATTAGGATTGTGTGGGAGCAATTGATGGAACTCATGGTCGTGCATCTGTTCCAATTGAAATCCAAGGAAGGTTTCGTGGTCGAAAAGGGGGGACAACACAAAATGTGTTAGCTGCAATTTCATTTGACTTAAGATTCACCTATATGTTAGCTGGTTGGGAAGGCAGTGCTCATGATTCTCGTATTTTTAAATGATGCACTTAGTAGACCAAGGGGACTTACAATACCAGAAGGTATTATATAGATAACTAGCATTTATATTTGGTTTTATGCTAGAATTTTTTATAAAAAAATTGATTAATAATTTGTAGGTAAATATTATCTTGGTGATGCTGGTTATGGAAACAGGCCTGGAATCTTGTCTCCTTATCGAAGTGTTTGATATCATTTGAAAGAGTTTAGTGATCATCCACCTGAAAATGCAAAAGAATTATTCAACCTTCGTCATTCTTCGTTGCGAACAACCATTGAGCGAGGGTTTGGAGTTATAAAAAAACGTTTTCGTGTCTTGGACGCAGAACCATTTTGGTCTTTTAATACACAAGTGGATGTTGTTTTAGCATGTGGTGTTATTCACAATCACATCATGGGCGTTGATCCTAATGACCCAATTATGCAAGCTAAAACATGTGAGACAGAGTCTAGTGATCGAGTCCAACCTAGCCGACGCGAAGCTATAGTGGAAAGTAGAGAATGGAATAATAAGAGGGATGAGATATGTCAAGCAATGTGGGCTGACTACATAATTAGGAGGCATGCATAAATTTATTCAATCTAAGCTGTTTGGACTTATTTGTTGATGATGTTTGACAGCGTTCTATGATTATGTGCTGTCAACTTAAATTGACTTTGTATTTGGTTGCTAACAGAGCATAAGTGGATATCTTGTATACTTTTTAAAATGCAATAATTGAATATTTTTGTGGGATACAGTTAAAATTGTTATTTGGTTCCTCAAGTTCAAGTCATCATGGCTTTGCATTGTTTTTGGATGATGAATTTTTTGTTCCATAGTTTCAGGTTTTATTTTTGTAATAATGTTTTATATTGTTATTATCATAATGGTTGTGATTCATTAGATTGTCCTTTTGGCTATAGCTATGTCCAAGAACAAGGGGAAAGAATCAGGATCTCAACTTAGGTGGACACAACCAATGTGTGACATGCTATTTAAAATGTTGGTTGTTGAGGCTGAACAAGGCAACAAGCCCTCAAACAAATATAAGCCCCAATCCCTTGACAAAGTGGCAAAAGAAATTGGTGTGAAGTTTAATGTAGAGTGTTATGCATCACATGTGCATAACCATCTTCGTACGGTTAGAAAAGAGTGGAAACTCATTCAAGACATTAAAAAAAAAAAAGTGGATTTGGTTGGGATGATAATTTGAAAATGATCACATGTGACAAGCAAACTTATGATGCTAAAGTGCTGGTATGAAATTTATATAAATGAGCTTCTTCTTTTTTGAGGATCAATAATGATTTATAAATTTATTATATTAAATCATCCAATTTATTGACATTGTCATATTTCTTTGAACAGGCTCATCCTCGTCATGCGCCATATTTAAATAAAAAAATTGAACAGTATGATGAGATGGCTATTGTTGTTGGTAAGGACATGGCAACTGGTGGCTTTTCAAAGCAATGGAGTGAACCTTTTCCATTGGTTGAAAGTGAGACCCCACAGAATGACATCCAAAATCCAGAATTTGAAGGTGACTCTAATACATTGCCAAAAGATGCCCATGAAGCTTCCAATGGATCTTCATCTAAGGAAAGGAGCCATAGAAAGAGAACTTATGCAGCTATGAATGAAGATAGTCCTTTCAGTGAGATGACTGAACAACTCAAACAGATTGCAGTAGCCGTTATAGCTCTGAGTCATGGCCCAGTTAATACAAATGAGCTTCATAAAATAGTGATGAATGTTGAAGGCTTTGAAGAAGACATGCTTTATGAAGCTTTTGATCATTTGGTTAATGATGAAAAGGCAGGAAGGGCCTTTATGGCTAAAAATGATAGGATGAGAAAGCTTTGGTTGGAGAAATTTTTCAACAAAACCTTATAACTCGAAGTTGCTGGATACGTTGTGTGAAATATGTTAGTGGTACCATGGTATTCTTTAGGTTATTAATAATTATGGAACAATTCCATATTTTGCAAGATTATGTGTTAATGTTAGCTATATTGTCATAGTCTTTGGGTTTTGTTATTATAAGTGTGCTTATGGATGGTTATGCAACACTGATTGACATGTTTTGGAGTTATTATGGAATAATGTTATATTTTGGATTCATTAAGATTATGAAATATTTTGTCCAGATATATTTTTGCAGGTTTTGGTGTATTGGTTTCTAAACTATTCTGCTGGTTCTTTTATTTTGTTAATTCACGGTATGCAGTTGGTTCTTTCTCCGTTGGCAAGGGTTAGAAAGAGAGAAAGCATGGTCACTGATGTCTCAAATGTTTTATAGAATTTTTGGCTTCAATTCAGTACTGTGGACATGTTCCTTGACCCAAATGGACATTTTGCTACTAGAAGAAGGCAAAATGATGTTTTGCACTGCTGAACTCCCTGTGTAGCTGCATTGGTTATGATTATTACAATAGGTGAACTCACTAGACATTTGCACGGGGCCAGAAACGTTGGGTGACAACTGTGGTCACCTGCGTTTTCTTCTAAAGTGTCAAAGTATTATTACATTTTTTTTTTCTTCCTTTTTCTTTTGACATTTACATATTTCTTTAAGAAGTGTATTATATGTCAATGATTATTCCGAGCCATCAGCCATGTCATAACGTGTTCTTGGCTAAGATCCAATGAGCTCTGGAATTTTGAATGGTCAAAGAGGTTATACTATATATATGTAAATCCCTTTTGTTTGATACACGTTTTTCAAATGATGGCGTACAAAGAATACTAGATTAGTGCCTTTGATCACTTATGTCTTGCTCTTTCTAAAATTGTAGACACCTGCGTTTTCTAAAATTCATAATTTTTGGAAAAATCATTTAGATATTGTACTTGTTTTAGCCATTGGTGATGTCTCAGTACAATTTTAAATTTTTACCAGTTTTTTTTTTCTTTCCATTTTACATTGTGCCAAACATCAGAAAATATTTTACACAACATTTTCATATACACTGCCAAACACTGTAAAATGAAAATATTTTCTTGTAAATATTTTACATGTAAAATATTTTACCTTTACAAATATTTTATATCGAAACAAACAGAGCGTTAAATGAAAAGTAATAATACACATGGTAAGTAGTGATTGATGGAACATAGAGTAGTACACAAAAAGTGATATAGAAGATTTGGACTCTTTATTGCAATGCACCTCTACCATGATTAGTAGTCCAATGAGTGCTTATGGCAATTACTTTTGGTAGGTTTCGATACAATTATTAAGGGAGTCTAATTTTTTGTAGTTGTACACTCCTAGGAACCAAAAGTGTATTTTGATCATAAAAATATATTTAAACATACATCCATGACATGATTGGGTCACATAGGGCAAGACCAACAAAATCTATACCTATCCCTACCCCTCATCTCTTGAGAGCGAAAAAAAAATTCACATGAGAGAAAGCAACACAAAGATTGTCAAACGAGATATAACATTTTACTTTCCTTATAGGTAATTTGAAATAGCATGAATTCATGGTGCTTTTTGTTTTTTCTTCATAGTTTTGTGTAAGAAGTTAGAACATTTTTAATTCTAAAAAAAAAAAAAAGTTAGAACGTTTTTAGTTTTTTTTTTTAAAGAAAAATATTTTCCTAAATTTATTGGTAAGGAAAATAGCAAGTAGTCGATATTGTACCAGTACAGGTCGTACCGGCTGGTATGTACCGTACTAGTACATATTTCGGTATCAAATTGTCAACATTTCGTATCGGTTTAAATACCGGCCATGTACCGGTCCTACTGGCCGATTTCGGGCAATACCAGCTGGTATCAGGCGTACCGGCCAATACTTACTTGCATTAACTTATTAGTATTTTTTTTTTTTAGTATGCAATGAATAATTAATCTTTCTATTTTTTATATAGTTTTTTTTTCTTTTTAATTGATATTAAAGTCTAAAGTCATGAATAATTTGTTTTGGATTGAGGTCATGTTTTATGGTAAACTTTTATATTTATTATAATACACACACACACACAGACACACATATATAATAACTGTAAATCCAAAATGGTACACCAGTATTGACAGGTACTGAAATATATTGTTCTACTAAATAAACCGGTACTGCCTCCGGTATGAGATTGACTCCCTTGGAAAATAGTAAAAGAATTTATAATGATGATGATGATAATATATATATATATATATATATAATATATAAGCTGAAGCCTAGCATTTATTATTGCTACGCTGATGTTAAGCCATATCAGCGACCACATCATTTACCTATTTCTCACTTCTCTCCACTACTTCTACCGATAACTTTTCTTTTATAATTTCATCTCTCCACTACTCTCAACCTTAATATCACTCCTTATCTATCTTTTCGTATTCCTTTTATTTTGACTATTCTTATCCCCATTTTGTTAGTATAAATATGACATTCTTTATCTCATTTTATACATATTTTCTCACATGAAAAATGTTATTACTCTCTCTCTCTCTCTCTCTCATGTTTTATTTTTGTGTGAATTTTTTATTTTTTGTATCTTTACTTTACGTTGATGTATTTTACTTTGGGTTTGCAATTTGGTTTTGTGTTTTAAGTTATTATTATCTTTTCTTTCCCATAATTGTTAAATGTTATTTTATTGCATATAAATATAGTTTACAAGAAAATAATGTTATTCTATTATATATCATGGCTTGAATAATTTGATGCTTCTTTTTCTTATTTTATTTTCTGTTTCTCTCCCAAAAAATGTGATTAGTCTCTCTCTCTCCTCTCTCTCTCTCTCTATAATATATATATATATATATATATATATATTCTTTTTTGCAACTTCACTTTAGGTTGATGAATCATTGTATTTTTTATATAATACCATTTTGGGTTAATACGATTTGTTAGTGTGTTTGATTTTTTAAGTTTTCCATCACAACTCACAAGTCTTCTATCTCCCTTGTTTAGCTTTTGTTTGATTTTTTTTTTTGACATAATACTTAATTAGTTATTTTGGAATTGAGATTTTGAATTTATATCAAAATACAATGTTGACTACGTATTTTAATGTGTCTATCAACTATTAAAATTAAACCCCCTAAAAAAAACCATTAAAATTTAAACCGCCCAAAATGAATATGTATATACAATATTTTTATTTTTATTTTTCATTGATTTATTATTTAGTTATAACATCAAAATTAAAGTAAAATGAATATGTAAAGTTAAAACTACTTAAGATGAATTTGTAAAGCGAATATATTTATATATTTAATATTTTCAAGAAATTAAAAGTAAAAAATAAGAATAATGATGTGGCCATGATGTGGTGGATGAGAAGGGTCTTCAGGAGCATAGTGACAAAAATGCGATATGAAGATCCAGTTAAAGGGAATTAAATCTTAATAAAGAAAAGTGTACGTACTTAAAGAAAAAATTAGATCGTGTTATCTTTATGTTATACATATATATTTCTTTCATTTCGATAGGTGAAATGTTCAATTTTAGACATAAAATCTAATTTTTTCCTACATATTATTTTAAATATTAAATTTATAATATGGTAATATCTAAAATATATGAAGTTCCAATTTTATGTATCTATATTAATAAAAGAAATTCAATCAATAGTTCAAAGCTACTCCTATTGTAAGGACACAATTGCACCCAAACCCAAAAAATAAGATTGGGATAGGACCAAAAAGCCAAATACAATAAATTTGTAGAGAATGGGTTTGAAATATATGTTCTAGTGATTTTATGTAACAAAGATAATGGGCTAGATCGCAGCATCATACGAATGAGATAGTTTATATAACAAAAATTGTCCTTGGACTCAAGCTAAGGAGATTGGATTCTATATCTCTCTTTCTCAAAGATAGGTTACAGATATTGATCTTAATGTCTACAGTGTTTCCTTTCTTCTATTTTTGATCTCCTTTCTTAAATGTCTTCTCCTATTTTATATCATCTTTCTTCCTCTCTCCATCCTCCACATATGGATCAGATTACTGATTTGGATACTTGTCCCATTAACCCATCCTTGAAGTTTTTGAAAGTAGCTGTAAGGCTGAACCTTGATACTCAGACATCATTTTCCCATTAATGCGGTAGTTTAGCTGCAGAGCATTTAATGTGGTGGTAGCAGCTTTATCTTTGTATATTTCATAGTCCTTCTTCATATCCTGTGCACCCACCATGATCTCCTATACTTATAGGATCTCCAAGAATCACTTTTAGATGTCGAGCAACCCTTTCTTATCTCGGCTTTATCTAGCTAAGGACGGACTCCTCCTCGAACCATATTCTAGGATGACCTTGATCAACCTTCGCCTCTTTATCCATTAGCACTGCCTCTTGGGTCGATATTCCCACATCTTTGAACCATTTAGTGTCCTAAGATTGGGCCTTTGGCCCAATACATACTCCTGGGCCCGTTGATCCTACACCTACGATAAAAAAAATTATAAATATAATAAGAGAATAAAAATTTTGAATAATATATTTGAAACTCAAATAGTTTAGTTGTACAGGAAAAATAAATTAGGAAAATATAACGTACGATAAAATAATTTATCAAAATATGGACCGCCTAAAAATGAATAATATCAATTAAATAAAGTCAAATAATAAAATGATTATATATTTTTTGAGATAAATAAATGAAAAATAATTTTAGAAATTGTTCTAAGTTTTTGAGAGAATAAATTATTTTCTATAAAATTTAGAGAACAAATTATATATTATATCATACTAAAATACAATTATTTATTCCCACACATCGCATGTATTTGTAACTAGTAATAACTAGTTGCTAACCTGTGATATGCATGAGAACCTATCTATTTGTGAGGTAGACTAATTTTTTTTTATAAAATCTTAAATTGATTAAGAAACTACACCATTACATGATTTACTCTTATATGACTTTAATTTGTGTTACAATTTGATGAAGAAGTTATTGCTTAAACGTGAAATGACTTACAAAAAATTTGTCAAACAATTTCAGATACTGTAAAAAATAACTTAAAAATTCAGATATTAGACTTTCTGAAAGACCAAAAAATATTAAAGAATCAAATAATTCAAGGTTTAAAAATTATTGAAACAAAAAAAAAGATTTAAAAATAGAAAAATATAAGAAAAAGATTGGGTTACATTCAAAAGAATAATCCATGACTATAAGTTTGCATCCTATCATAAAATATCATGTTAGTGGAGTAGATAGATGATAATAATAATAATAATAATAATATTAATATTTGAGTTTAAGTTGGACTTGTTATAAAAATAGAGTTTCACTCCTTCTTAAATTTAAATTAAATATAAATAATTTTGTTTAAAAATATGATGAGCGAAAAATTGTTAGAGCGTTTCGGTTATATATATATATATATACACGCACACGCGGTCTGCTAAGGGAGTATAAAATTATAAAACGACGTCGCCTAGATATTGAAAAGTTCCTCAAAACGCTGTTGCTTGGAAAGCGGCTTTCATGCCCACTTCTTCGTTTACTGTGTAGACACAAATCTTGAAAATTTCAACCCATGTTCTTTCTTTCTCTCGCAACCTCTTGATCGTCTTGTAACTCGTTCGAGCTCGACTCAGTATCCGATACCACACCCATTCGACGCGTTTAGCAGTGAAAATGTAAGCCTTATAATTTTTCCCTCTTTTTATTTCTAGGGTTTTTTTTTAATTTTTTTTTTAAATTTGTTTATTTTTTCTCTCGCAATTATGCTTTGTGGGATTTGAATTGTGTTAAATGTTACCAATAAAAAAAAAAAAGAATTTTGTTAAAAATTTCAATTGCGAATTCCTGAAAATTTGATGCTCCTTACTCTGTTGTGTTTGATTAGGTACTCTTTATTTAGGGTTTTTTTTTTTTTTTTTGCTGGTGATTTAGAAAATTTGAACTTTCATGTGCATTACTGTAATGGGTTTCGATTAATTTCAAATATTATTGTCCTATGTACGGATTAGATACCGTAGAAGTGTGATTTTAGCATAAATTTATTAATTGGAAGTTGTAGAGCTCTGCTTTGAGTTATTGTAGTTGAATCAAGGTGGAAATGCAGCATAAATTTATTATTGGAAGCCGTATATAATGCGCCATAACTCGTTTATTTCATGTATTAAATGCAAACATAATATATCATATGTGTGGCTAGTGATATCTTTGCTGTTGAATACATGGCTTTGATTATGGAATAATGCTGGTTGAAAAGTGGGAGTTATTGATCCAATCTAGAAATTATATGGTGTGAGCACAATTTGATGTTTCGAAGAAACATAGCTCTTACTGTCTTGTAAAATTGTTTATGTGCAGGTGTGTGCATACTGTTATTCTCTGAATTCCGGGCGGTTTCTTTTGCTTGTGGTTGTGGACTGGATCTCCAATTGTCAAAATATTGGTTTCACGGTGTCATGGTTAGTTTCAATGTTCTCAAGTATATTTGAAAAACTTAAAGCAGTATTGGAAACATGACTCACTTTATGGAATTCTTTGCTTTTTCATGTACGATCTTAAGTATTCCACGGGAATTTGATGTTGATGCGTCTTTTTTATGTTGTCGATTGTGTTTTCTTTTAACCATTGATTGTTGGTAGCTGGTGCACAGCTTGTGCGTTGCCTAGTGTTTCACCTATTAAATTGGTTACACTTGCATCATACTGATAAATTCTCTTTGGGTTTAGCCTATCTAGTTCTGGAACCATGGTTAATGTGATTTTTGTGTCTGACATTGCAACTAAATCATGAGCCATTAATATTCATTATTGAATAATTGTATGCTGATGTAGGATTTGTGTGTTACTTTTGCCCCATCTGTTAAGTGCCATACCAAACTCAGAATGTTTTCAACCAATCCCTAGATATTGTTTGGGATTCGAAAAATATTTCAGATGTTGAAACATGATGTGTTGAAGTATCATCTTGAAGTTTTCTATATAAATCTATTTTTGCTCATCATTAGTTGAAGTTAGTTTGTCTACTTATTCTTGTCTCTACAGGGTGCTTATGCAGCATCAGCCAGGTTCAAGATGTTTCTATGCTCTGTTTCAGCAAATAATGTTTTCCTAAACATAACTAATTTTCTAGAAAACAATTTCTAGGTTTTATGTTTTTTTATTTTATTATGCGAAGAAACAGTTTTTCTCTGGATTTACTTTGAGAGTGAAGTTATTTCTTTGAATCCTAAAAAGGTTCAACTGATTGTAATAATTTTTAAGCTTAATTAATGTAGTAGTAGTATTATAAAATATTTTAGGTCGACTTAGATCTATGCCAGTGAACTCTTGCTCAAATGACACTACTCCCATAAGAGTGAGACTGAGGGTAATGTTATGGGTAGTATAAGTGTATAACTAATAAACAAACAAACAAAAAAAACCTAGTCTGATCTATCGTGGCATTATGTTGTAATGACTGAATGCAGGATCCCAATGGTTTTATTGACGAGAAGAGTGAAAGCAGGCTTTATGTTGGTAACCTTGATTTGAGAATAACAGAGTAAGGAACACTTTTGAACTTTGTGTTCTTTGTTGGGCTGATGCACTTGACCGAGAATTATGTTTCTCTGCTATATTGAAATATTAATCTCCTTTTTATTTTTATTTTTCAGGGCTGCTCTGATTAAGATGTTTTCTCCCTTTGGAAAGATTGTAGCTGAAGACTTTCTGTGGCATACTCGTGGTCCAAAACGCGGCGAGCCACGAGGCTTTGCTTTCATCCAGTATAGCACAAAAGAGGTAAGCTGATTGCTTTTTCAATTTTTTTTGTTTTTGTTTTTGTTTTCAAGCATTTCCTGATTCCCACCATTAAAGTGAGCATGCAGGAAGCTAAATTGGCCAAGGAGAAGATGCATGGGAAATTAGCTTGTGGGCGCCCGTTGGTTGTCCGTCTTGCTAGTGAGAAGTACTTGGTGGAAACAGCAGAGAAGTTGTCCAAAGGTGTGGGTGACTCACATAAGACAAGCCTTTCTGGTAATAGTTCAGGACAGATGAGTCGAACTGCTAAAATTGCGGCAATCAAGAACAAATTAAAAGCTTTGGAGGAGGATAGCTCTATTTCAAAGAAGCAGAAGCTAGCTGAAAGCGTCTCTACTAGTGAAAGTTTGGATCGGCCCTCTGGCAAAAGATGATAAGAAATTGTAATTGGGGTAGAATTCTAACTGAGAGATTCTGCGAAACCTTTTACCGGACTTCAGAACTTGTGAGGTATTAGCATGGTGCCGAAATTGAAATGATTTCAGAATTTCATTTGATATTCCATGATGTTGTAATTGTCAATGGAATGCTTGTCAATCGAATTCTGATCCTAGCGTTGATAGTGCAAAGCAATTGTGAATTTGAGTTCTGGGCTCCTTTGCTTATTTACGACTTTTAATTTATATTCAGCTAAAATGTAAAGATACGAACAGCAACCTTAAAGTCGAGGGTTGAAATTGAAAGATGGTCATGAAAATGAACCTTTTGAGTTGGACCTAGGAAGGAAACTGAAGAGGGAAAATGAATGTCAATGGATCTGGAAGTCATCTCATCAATAATTTTCTTATGCATTTTGCATATACGACATATCTGTAATATGTCTTTAATAACGTGTGAAACTTTTAGTTGAATGGATTATGAGAGACATGTATGTACCTATATGAAAAATTAAATTATCCTATGAAACTGTCTCATGAGACATCTTTCTCATGAAGTGTGTATTTCACATATCATGTGAAAAATGTCTCATGAGATACCTTCAGAATTAAAGTTTGAGGAAGGGGTCTATAGATTCACTAATTGCTATTAGTTCCTAATGGGTTGATGCTAGCCTCGTGAACTAAAGTGGACTAAGAGATCCTAATCTGCCATATAAAATAGGTATAGGAGAGAACATGATAAAGACTACTATATAAAATAGGTATAAAAGAGGGCATGATAAAGGCTGCTATATAAAATATGTCTCGGTGAGAGCTTGTTAAAGACTGTGCTTCTAGAATAATTCAACAACTCTCAATAAAGTAATTCTAGTATCACATAAAAAGTCATAATTTTTACTACAATTATCCTATGTGGTAGATTGTGATGAATTGAATATCACTTTCATATAAATCCACCACTTTTTCTTTACCATTCATAATCTGCTAGCTAGATACTTGTTTACGTGCTATTAGAATTTTTTGCTCCCAACATGTCAAAACTTCCCTTTTTTTTTTTTTAATTTTTTTAATTTTTATTTGAGAATTAAACAAGTCAAAAGACTCAAAACTACTTACAATATTCTTTTTATTTTATTTTATAATATTTGATGGGATCTGCGTAGTTAAAATATTCTAGCTAGTCTCCGACAGGCTATGAGTCCCCAAGTTGGCAGAGAGGCCTCGCTCTCTGGAGGAGACTTTGCTTTAAAATGGCGATGATGTTACATCTTCCTTCTCCGACTGTCTTTACTCCCAACTCCAACTCCAACTCCAAGTTCCAACGCTCATATTTCTCTTCCCGCCAAATCCCATCAACCGTCATCACTTCAATTCAAGCTCAACCTCATCATTTATCATCATCTTCTTCATCTTCCAAAACCTTTCTATCTCCTCCTTTAATTACCACCAAACCCAGTTCGATTCGATACGCAACAGCTCGGTCACTCTCCAATCTTTCTCTCATTTCTCCTAATGACCACTGGGGCACCTGGACCTCTCTCTTCGCCATCGGTGCTTTCGGTATCTGGTACCTCTCTCTCTCTCTCTCTCTCTCTCATAGTTTTTTAGTTTTCTCTGAGGACCCAAATGGGGAAACTTTGTAAAAATGAAATAAAATTACATGTAAACTTGAATTTTGTGTTATATATACTGTTTTGCTTTTGGTCAAAACAAGAAGGAAAAGTAAAAGGTTGCTCCCGGCTAAGCTACTGGTTGCAAATAAGGAAAGTTGCTGCTAGTGTTCTTTAAGCTAAATGAATTTATTTTATAAATTTGTAACTACTTGTTAAGAAGAAGTTGTGTAGATGATTTGGTTGAAATTGAAGGTCGGAGAATACTAAGATTGGAAGTACACTGAGTGGAGCTTTAGTGAGCATTTTGGTAGGACTTGCAGCAAGTAATTTGGGGGTTATTGCGAATGAAGCTCCCGCGTATTCTGTTGTTTTGGGATTTCTGCTCCCAATGGCCGTTCCATTGCTGTTGTTTAGAGCAGACTTGCGTCGTGTTATAAAGTCAACTGGGACACTTCTGTTGGCTTTCTTGCTAGGCTCAGGTAATACTAGTTAATATCAGAGTATGCACTATAATGTGCTTTTATATTAAATTGTTATTCTTTTGTTACTCTGTGCTTTCTATGTATTGATAAGGAGAATGTGAATACTTTCTCGGCTGTGATCTGTTTCAAGAATAGGTGCATTACTGGTCAATTAAGTAGTCATCTCAAATAATGGAATTACCATATGCTACTTGTTAGTTAAGCTCAATTAGCGCTAGGTCTCTGTTAATATTGGTTTTTGAAAGGACATGCAGATCAATGTGTAGCTTAAATTTTGCAGGGATTTTCAATTTATAAATCCAGCCTTTCTATTCTAGTGTAAAATTTGGTAGGTTAATTTAAATTATATATTTTCAGAACAGATGTAAAAACATAGAAGAAGAAACTGAATCTGCAAATTGTCTCCCAATGCTTGCTGCTTTTTTCTATTCAAATTTAATTTGACCTATAGTTTTTCTATTTATTTCTAGGCTAGCTGATCGGAGGCTTAGGTCCATAGTTTTTAGTGGACTACATGTGATGGATCTTAGTGATAGAGCGACTACTCTCATACTAATTTCATTTGCAATGTAGTAAGTCCCTTCAAGTCAATGATTTGGTTTTTCTAATTATCTCTTTTGGTTCTGTAATTAGTTCATTCAAATTGTATCAAATGTTCTTTTATTATTTTGCTTTTTTGGGTGCGTTAAAGGTTGAACCCAGTGCACAAAGCTTCCACTTTTGTGGGGGTCTAAGAGAAGTAATTAGTAGGTAGCCTTACCCCCTTTTTTTGGAGGATGCTTTACAATATAGAAAAAGATTTTACGTGGACTGCAGTTACCTATCAGATAATTCATCTAAATTTGGGAAGAAATGAAGCAAGTTTTAATTTGAAGGCAACCATGCAACCAAGCCCTGTCAAAATCACCTTACTGAAACCTATGTTTCATGTATTTGTGGCCAATATATTTCACTCTATGTATCTCATATGGGTGGGCTTGGCTTTTTATTATAGAGCAATGTGGTAGTTATGACTTATGCTTTGGGAAATGTTAAGAATATTATTCAAGTAATCACTCATATAGTCAACTTTTCCATGTGTTGGACTTTTCCTACATACACTGATTTAGAGTCTTGTTGACATTATTTGCATTTTGCTTTGTTCATATTATAGTTGCAACAACAGTTGGAACAGTGGTGGCATATGTGTTGGTACCAATGCGATCACTTGGTCAAGATAGTTGGAAAATAGCAGCTGCACTCATGGGCAGACATATTGGCGGAGGTAATTTGAATAAGCTTCTCGCTACGATATATCTATTTATTTGTGATAGTCTCTTGCTTTTCTCATTTATTTTCCCAATATTCTGTATCATGACTGACACTACCTTTTTTTGTCTTTTTGAGATGTTGTGTAGCTGTCAACTATGTTGCCGTATCTGAAGCCCTTGGTGTTTCTCCATCAGTTTTGGCTGCTGGTCTAGCTGCAGATAATGTCATCTGTGCAGTATATTTTACGACATTGTTTGCGTTAGCTTCTAAAATACCTCCTGAGACTTCAATGTCAACTAATGGTGCAAAAAACTATATGTTGTTGTGGTTAACTTTGTCATTGTGGTAGAGTCGTTGTTTCAGCTCTCTTATACTCAGTAGTTTAGTTTAATCCTTAAATCGAATAAAATGCAAATTACGCCCTCTAAGTTTTTGTTGGTTTTCATTGTGGTCCTTAACATTTCAAAATTGGAATTTAGTCCATGACGTCTGATAGCGTTTTAAGTCTCGTGTCTGTTAAGAGGTGGCTGTTTAGTCCCAAATTAAAGTCACCCCAAACTTAGAGTGTTTAAGTTACATTTTAGTTCTGTAAATCCTTTTCCATCTTATTGTAATGTATGATTTTGCATCCATCACCATTTTTTTATAACTAATATCTCTCAAATCTCAAGTTGTTTATGTCCTCTCTATTAATGAGTTTAGTAATCAAATATGAAAGTAGCAGGTTAACGTAATTGTATTACCATAATAGTTAATGAAAGCTGGAACTTTGACAGATGTTGCAATGGATGTTGATTCTGAGCCTGGCAACAAACTGCCTGTGCTACGAATGGCTACAGCCCTTGCTGTGTCCTTTGCCATCTGCAAGACCGGCACTTTCCTCGCAAAATATTTTGGAATTCAAGGGGGCAGCCTTCCAGCCATAACAGCAATCGTTGTTATTCTAGCAACTGCATTTCCAAAACAGTTTGCTTATCTTGCACCATCTGGTGAGGCTATGGCTTTGATTCTAATGCAGGTCAGATTACAAATTTAGTTGGATTTCAAAATTCCGAAAGTAGCACTAGTTTTTGTGAAAGATGATTAAAATTTTCAGGAAGTGACTTGTTTTTGGTAACTTGTTTTCTTGATCAACAGGTATTTTTTGCTGTGATTGGTGCTAATGGAAGCATACGGAATGTCATAATCACAGCACCTAGTATCTTTTTGTTTTCTCTAGTGCAAATAGCAGTTCATCTTGCCGTGATACTCGGGTTTGGAAAGCTCTTTCGCTTTGACTTAAAGCTTTTACTTTTGGCATCAAATGCAAATGTTGGTGGCCCTACAACGGCATGTGGAATGGCCACAGCAAAAGGGTGGAGTTCTATGGTTGTTCCTGGCATTCTTGCAGGCATTTTTGGAATTGCCATTGCGACTTTTCTTGGCATTGTATTTGGCGTCAAAGTGTTAAAATACATGTAAAATCTTCGTATTTTGAATGTCAAAACTGGCATGAGTTGTAACCAATGTAAGCTTCATGTCATGCAATAAGAGAACCAGCACATTAGCAAAAAATTCATTTCTGAGAATGGTTCAACATTCTTGGTGAATGCTTGAGTGGTAAGGATTATGCATATCATTATAGGCGATATTTTCCTTGAAAAGAAGAATCTTGCTCCTGAAAGGTTATATAGAAGGGCGAGTGCTTAATTGTTACCATAATGTTTTGGTGAAGGAAATGAAGTGTTTTAATATTTCCATATCTGTAAGTACACTGTAGCATAGTCGGCAATATGGCTTCAGAATCTTTTATGCAAAAAAGTGGGTGCCACATAATCATGGAGTCAATAAAAAAAAAAGAAAAAAAGGGAAAGAAGATGCATATTTGTTATGCATGAGATACCTTGTTTACAACAAGCAGGAGATTTAAATCTAAGTTATTTTCATTAACTATTTGGAAAATTGGTTGGCAGTTGGTAATTGACACCAAACTAAAGCTAGGGTTAAGATTTCAGAGTTGATTACAATAAGGCTTTGTTTGGTTGGGGAATGAAAAAGTGGGGGATAGAAGAGATTTAGTTTTTTTTTTTTTTACGTGTGTATAGCTGGGGGATGGAAATGTGGAGAAATGAAAAACTCTTTTGTTTAGGTGAGAAAAATAATGAGGATAGAAATGTAATTTGTATAAATTTACTCACATGTCACAATTACATAAAAAAAATTATATATTTGAAAGAATTTTTTTTTCTATTAATATTAATTAAATACAAAACCCCTAAACATAAAAGTTGAAAAACGAAAAAAAGTACGTTATATACATATGAATACACACACTAGTCTCTAAGCATGTACTCACACGCGTGCTCAGATGTTCTTCTATTTTTTTGGGTAAATTTTTCATAATTTATATCTATTATAATTTAGAAATATATATCTTTTTAATTTTTCAAAAAAAAAAAAAATGATAAACTTTGGAGATAAGCAATAATTGTAATTTCTTTTTTGAATGTGAAGAGAAAAAGATCATAAATTTTAGGAATTTTCTTTTTGAATTCAAATTGAATTTGTTATTTGACATTTATGACCCATTTTTAAATAAAGTTCCCTTCAATAATTTTTGAATCACATAAAAATCCAGTTGAAAGAGAAGAATCCTCTTATATATAGTGTGTGTATATATACATATACTATTAATAACATGATTTTCCTTTCTCAAAAAAAAGAAAAAGATTATCTATTTGGGTTCCAACTTTTTGCGTACTAAAATACCCTCATACAAATTCTTAAACTCTCTAAAACACCCCTATATTTTAGTTAAACAATTTCAAATTAAAAAACACAAATTGGTTAAAAGAGTGATTTACTGTTCCTAGGTTTTAGGTATTTTCCTTTGTCTTTCTCATGACACTATCTTTATCTCAGTTTTAAATATTATTTCACGTAAGTTATCTTTCTGTAAAAAAAAAAAATATTAGCTATTTATATATCATTTTTAAACATTGTAACACTAAATAAATAAATAAAAGAGTTATTGCACGCGCAAAACAGTGTGATAAGTCTAGTATACAAGAAAGCCAGCACATTAGCAAAGCATTCATTTCAGAGTTTAGAAGAACTATCTCATGGTTCAACATCCTTGGTGAATGATGAGATTATGCATATCATTATCAGCACATTATTATAGATTTTGCAAAAATATTTTTTTCTTGAAAAGAAGATTCTTACTCATGAAAAGGTTTTATATAAAGGGAGTAGTTTAGTCCAGTGTTCAGCGGCACTGTACCCAGTTAGGTTGTAACACGTGTCCAAAAATTTGGACAGTAAATTTGGACCATATCATTTTTGGACCCCAAATACCGAACTCATTTGTCCATTTCTTCCAATATCACCGACATCAGCTCATCCGCTGCTTGTTTTAAATTGTGTTCATCCTCCTATGTTTTTAGATCTTCTAATTGTATGGCCCATGCGTCAGCTTCCTGGGCCTCTTTTTATTAGGTCCCTTGTTACTCTCCCAGCTCAGGTTCTTGAGGCGGAGAAGGTATATGGGCCTGGCCCTACTTCCGCTTCCTTTTTAATAAAATACTACTACTACTTATTATTATTATTATTATTATTATTATTATCTAGTCTATATTTATATCGATACTGTAAGTGTACAACTTGTACTCAGTTTAATTACTAGATAGACTCAAGCCTAAAAAATTTTATACAGTGAAATTTGTAGAGTATGGGCTTGAAATCTAGGTTTATGGATATTGGACAAATGGTAAACTAGCTAGATTGCTGTTATGTACGCAGTCAATAGATGAATATAACAAAAAAAAAAACTCTCATCGGACGTAAGCCGAGTTCCACTTGTATTCCTTCTATTTCTTTAAACAAGAGATTACAAATGAAATTCCAAAAGTCCCCCCCTTCCCTCTCTCTTCTTCTCTCGTCTTCTTATATCCATCTTCTTCCTCATTTTTTCATCCACGTGTAGCACAGATCTTCCAAATAGATACTTGTCCCATCCATCACATTCTTGAAGTCTTCAAACAATAGTTGAAATGCTGAATATTATTGTTCAGAGGTCATTTCTCCATTAATGCGGCCATGGAGGTAAGTGTAGGGTCTTTAATACGGTGGAAGTAGCTTTTCTCTTGATCAACTCGTATATTCTTCTTTTTGTTACCATATGGTACATATTTTTATCCACCAAACCTTCTAGAATTCTCTTACCAAACACCATGACGTGTAATATAATTTTTACTGGACTTCGTCAAGAAGATGCCCCTTTTCAGACAACACCGCCAACTTTTCTAGCAAATTTAGCTTGTGGCCCCTAAAGGCTCTTCTCGGACAGGTTTACACCACCAAATCAGGCCCAAAACCAAATGCATATTTTGACCATTTTACCCCACATATACTATCATTTAAGGGATTTGGATTTCTACTTTTAGATGCCCTAAGTACTTTCAAATAAACCTATTTAGAAAGTTTAAATGATAGAGTAGACAAGTAAAATTACTAATTTAAAAAAATTCTAAATTAAAGTTTTGTACTTTTTTTTTTTCTTTGTTTTCTTAAACATATCTATTCCCACGTTTCCATTAACTTTTATACTCTCAATAACAAACAATTACTTTATTTTACATGTCTTTCCATCTTTACTATTTTTTCTATTTCTTCTTCAAACTCTAAAAAGCAAATCAAATCCTGCACATCTATTCCTAAATTCCCACTCAAAACTCAATTAAAAAGGTATTAATATGCCGTTTGTTTTTTATAAATTTTATTATATTACTTTTTGTTTCTCTTTGTCTTTTCTCTAAAGCTAGTTGTTGTTATTATTATTATTATTATTTAAAAAGGAAGGGCATGAGATATCTTCTTTATAACAAGGAATACAAATTTAAGTTCCTTTGCTTAACTACTTGAAAAGTTAAAATCAAACTAAATCTAATGTTAAGATTTGATGGCAGATTACAATAAGTTTATGGACACATTTTCATAATTTAATAGACACCTAAAGACATTGCTTGAATCACATCTTAAACAAATGGTAAAAAATATTCGGTTCTTACTTCTTAACTCTCTCAACTAAGATGGTATCGAGTTTCACATGAGATGCCAGGATATTACACTTATTCTCGTTATCTATAAAATTTTATGGATTTAAATTAACTGGATTAAAATTAAAGTACAATAACACTTCCAAGAGTTAAAATTAAAAGTTAAAAAGTTGACTTTTGATTTTTTGTTTAAAAGTTAATCCTGACCCCACTCTCTCCGTCACCGCCAATCCCGTTGCTCCACCTCTCTTCCCGCCATGACAAACTCGCTCTCACTCTCTGTTCCCATAATAGTAATTCTCATTCTCAAACAACAGAGAACACATTTTTGTCACCGTTGGTTTTACCTGCAGAGAAGAACGTTGACTTGGCTCGATCTGTGAAGCTAAGGTCACAGCTGAGGTATCCTATTATATCTCCGGACGACCATTGGGGCACATGGGCTGCTCTCTTTGCCACTAGTGCTTTTGGTCTCTGGTACCTACTCTCCTTCAGTGTCTGTGTTTCTTTTTTTGTTTGGGACATGCAGTCGTAATTCTTAAATTAAGGACATGTTTGGCTTCTGCCTAGACTTTCTTTGGTAATGAAGAAATCAAAATGTGGAACGAAAATACATTTTTCTGGGGATTTTTTTTAATGAAGTGGCTCTCAAATAGCTTTCTTAATTATGGTTCTTTTACAATTTTTTGTTGAATAATTTAAGAACAACCCAACATAGAATTAGACATCATACATGTTACCATGGCGGTTTTTGATCTTTAACTGTCATCCAAGAAGTTGGGTCCATGTTGTTTAGGGATCAAATTTACCTTTTGAAAATAGTCTTTTTTTAAATTTTTTTAATGGATACATAATTAACAATTTATGACATTCCTAGAAAGATTCTCTTTTTTTTTTTTGTGTGTGTGGGAAACTCTTGAAAATCATTTTAGATTGAAAGTACACAACATTTTTCACAATGGCTGATATGACCAGTTGTGATTAGTGTGCATTATAGAAGTGGTGTCACTAGTGGACTAAGGTGAAGGCAATGTTCTCCAATTACAATCTCAAAAGGCCATGTTTGCATTTGTGTGAAAAATGTTGTAAAACGTTCTCTTTTTGTATTAATTTTTGGATAGGACTTTCTTTGGTAACTTAATAGAGGATAAATGACATGAATATGTTTCTGGGTGCTAAGGTCAGAGAAGACCAAAATAGGGAGCATGGTAAGTGCTGCCCTGGTGAGCACATTGGTTGGCCTTGCAGCAAGTAATATTGGCATTATTCCATATGAAGCGCGGGGCATATTCAATTATCATGGAGTTTATGCTTCCTTTAACCGTTCCATTGCTGTTGTTTAGAGCAGACCTGCGCCGTGTCATATGGTCTACTGGGACACTGCTGTTAGTTTTTTTGCTTGGATCGGGTATTGTACTTAACATTATAAAGTTGCTAAGGGTCGGCATTCTACTAAATCTACTTCTAGCTGTTGCCTTAATAGTGTTAAAAATTAATTTGTTTTGTGTCCTGAATTGTTTCACAAATCACAACTACATTCGATCACCTTAAGATTTGTTTTTGTACAAATTATTAAAATTTATGGTAAAAAAAAGCTTAAAGAATTCTGTATCTGTTGTTTATGCTCAATAACAGAATGTATCAAAAGATGGAAAACAAATGCTTGTGTATGTACTCAGTAACACATAGGAAAGTGCATTCTTTTCAATGAATAGATTATCAAATCAACCTTTCTATGGTATTGGTTTTCTTTTAGTTACTTTTGTTTATTTTTGTTATTGACAGTTGCAACTATAGTTGGCACTGTTGTGGCATTTCGGTTGGTGCCAATGCGATCACTTGGACAAGATAATTGGAAGATAGCTGCTGCTCTCATGGGTATTTATATTGGTGGATGTAAGTTGTCAGGAAATGTTATTGAATATTGCTTCTGGAGTGGGCTCTTGTAACAAATGTAAGGAGATATCATGTTATTTCAGTGACAAAAATCATTTTTGTTCGTAGTACTTTCAAATGATGTCAGATTCCTAACAGCATTATATCATCAATTAGCTTTGGGTAACTTCACCTTGTGTCCTTTCTCTTGAAAAAACTTGGTTTGTTACTTTATTTGTTGTACTACAGCTTCCAGTAGTTACACATCATTGTAAGAATACAGAATATGGTTTTTCCAATTAGTTTATATTAATTTCGGTTTAAGCTTGAAAAGTGTAAATATTATATGTTAACTAACTATTTCAATCAAGTGTTGTCATCAGTTTAATATTGATTTTGAGAAATACAGGTAACACAATATGTCCTTAATCTTGTTATCAAATCCGTAAATTCATTGGAAGATGTTGCTGTGGATGTGGAGTCTGATTTTGGAGAGAAACTCCCTGTGCTACAGGCTGCAACTGCTGTTGCTATATCCTTTCTGATATGTAAGACTTCAACTTATCTCACAAACATATGCGGAATTCAAGGAGGCACCCTTCCAGCAATAACTGCTATTGTTGTCATCTTAGCAACTGTTTTCCCAACACAATTTGGTTTCCTTGCACCTGCTGGTGAAACTATTGCCCTGGTTTTGATGCAGGTAATTGAAGTATTTCCGGTTAAGTCAATTTACATCATATGGAAATGCTCCTCTGACATGGAATTATTGCTTTATGGTGTGAATGCTTATGCAGGTATATTTTTGGATTTGGGTACTTAGCATTTGCATCTTGCTCACATGCATAGACACGTAGACAGATTGTGCTGATATATATATATGGGTTCATCTTAGTTGCTTTGGAACAATTAGGAGATTCTATAGAAGAAATACGGAGTTATGCTTCCAGTTGCAACATGCTATAGGGAAGTGGGCCCGCTTATGGGATCAAATCAATCTGTAATGAGCATAACAGCTGTGTTGTTCCGATGGAGAGAAGAACCTATGATTAGCTTTTCAGGAAATTTCCAAAAGAACAATTTCAATGAAATCTTTCAATTTCTTATTTTATTATATATGTTCAACTCTTTATTGTATTTGTTGCTAAAATATCGTAATTAAACCCAAAAGTCCCGGCGGATGACCATAAACCCAAAGAAAGGAAAGAATTGGTTAGATTTTTCATATAATCTCCTCTTATATATAGATAGACTAATTATCTATTTATTTATTTTCTTATTTTATATTTTATTTAATTTTATTTAGAAAAATAAAATGGATTTTTTTCTCAATTGGAAAATTTAAGTGGGGTTGCCAACTACAATGACAATTACATTTCTAGTTACATTTTTTATGAAAGCAGAAATAGTAGTGAAACCCAAATTCTGAGTTGAAAAGGAAAAAAAAAAAGGATTTTTATCTAGCAAATTGTGGTGACTGTGGAAAGCAAAAACAAACCTGTTGAGCTTTCATGCTGCAAATCCAATTCCTCTTATTTGTTTGCAGGTTATGATCTAGTTAGGCAAAAAAAAAAAAGCATCGTGTGAATGCTATAATCATCGAACATTAAACCCTCAATTAATTTGTTTTCTTTACTAGTTTCTACATGTTCAGTTTATTGGTCATCATTTATCTTGTTTTTGGTTCCCCCTATCTTATAAAAGTACTAATAATGGTTCAAATTATGCCAAATCCCGCCACCTATATCTAATCTGATCTGTTCATTCAATCTGTTTTATTCTTCTGAAAATAGACGTGTCCTGAACATGTTTGGACTACACTTTCTGAACTTAAAAAAAAGACCAGACTAATTTGCTTGCAAATCCTAGAATTGATCTTAACCTTCTATGAAGGACCCCATTTAATTATCTTGTGATGTAATAAGTATATATGATCTGAAACGTGTAACTCAAGGTGGTTTACTTGGCAGATATTTTTCGCTGCGGTGGGTGCTAGTGGGAGCATATGGAATGTCATCAATACAGCACCTAGCATTTTCATGTTTGCTCTCGTTCAAGTCACTGTTCATCTTGCTGTGATCCTTGGACTTGGAAAACTGTTTCACTTTGACTTGAAGCTGTTACTTTTGGCATCAAATGCCAATATTGGAGGCCCTACAACAGCATGTGGAATGGCCACAGCCAAAGGATGGGGCTCATTGATCGTTCCTGCAATTCTTGCTGGCATTTTTGGAATTGCGATTGCAAATTTTCCTGGCATTGGTTTTGGATTGACAGTCCTCAGACGTATGTAGAAAATGCCACTTCTGAATGTCAGTCTTGTACTATTTGTGTGCTTGCACGCAGACATTACGTGTTTGTTTGGATTTGGCGTCTGCGTTTTGTTTTTTGTTTTTTAAATCCCAGCGCTTGTTGCACTGTTTATGAGGCATGAACAGTGCAATTAGGCTTATGAACAGTGACCAAAGCTCAAACAATAACTTTTTTATTATTTTTTTGTTTTTAGTTTTCGGCAAAATAAGCATTATCCAAATGCACACTACATTGTCAATATGACAGTCTGTTTATAATTTAGTTTAATGTCTTGGTGAAGTATACAAGTGAAGCACCAAATATATGAGTGACTTCACACAAAATTTCACAGTTTGGTGATATGGCAAATTGTGAATGGTGATGGTATCTTTTGCTTGAGTTCCCGTTAACATTATTTTTATTATACACCAATCACAACATGTTACCTCGACAGAGTGATTTGCAAGAAGTTAGCATCTTTTAATGCATATAAAGGTGATTCGCCCTCATCTCCTTGAAAGCATCCCATTTCTCTCTCCCCCAAATGTTTCATATCAAACAAGCAGGTACTGCCCTCCGCATCTCTAGTCTAACTCTTATGGAACACAGACCATGGATCTTTCACGGAAAAGAGGTTTGGCAATGTAGATGCTAGACTGGACTGGAGCAGACGCTCGGTACCAAATTCATTTAGGAAATTGCAGTTGTATTTGCATTAACAATGGTTTGCATTCCTCCCCACCTTCCCCTCTTCCAAGAAAACAAGACCAACTTATATGTCTTGCATGTTGGTACTATGAGCTATGCAATTGTAGAAGGTGTAGCTTCTCCATTTTGTTTTATGTTTCTGATATCCAATTGCATGCACCTTGAAGTCGATTGGTTTCTCTTTGACATAGCACGAGTCCTTGGTGATAGTAAATTGAGGTATTGGCACACTGCTTTCATCTACATAATCAGCAAAATCATTGTCCAAAGCACCAAACCAGACAGCCACATTCCAGTCTAGCCCATTTGTGCCTCACAAGAATAAAGAAATCGATTTAAATTCCCTTATCCTAGTCATCTTGCTTTGTTGTGACTTGTGAGTATACCGTACATAATACCTTAACTTATGCAGATTTGAATTGTGAAGATTTGTGCGGGAGTATGTTTTGAGTTCCACATCAAGTGTCTATATGTTAAGTTCCACATCAAGTGTCTATTAGGTTGTTTTGTGCTATATAAAAGATTAAGAAGAATTTTGATTATGACAAGCATTTTAGGTTTATACCATATTAATATAGTATATATCTGGCTAGCATTTCCCTAGATCATGACAACACAGTAAGGAATTGAGCTACTAGACCTTTAGGATATGTTAAGTTGAGTCCCACATGGAGAAAAAGTTGAAATCATGAAACGCATGATTGGCACTCCATGTTTGGGCTCCCACGAAATAGTATGAATCTAGAGCTTCGATGATCAGTCAGAAGTCTATGGGAGACATTAAAGCATTATCAGGAAGAAACTTCAGTTGCAATGCCAAATTGTGTTGATGCGGAATAAAAATTAAAGAATTCCCATTGGTGAAGTTATGATGCTGCTATATTTTGATCTTTTTTATTTTTTATTTCAGATATTTCTTATTAGATAACTAAGTTTGGCTTGATTAATGAGCATGCCTTCATATATCACAAACCATAAAAAGTTCAGTGAAGATTATTATATTTTTCTGCATCTTCATGCACCATTTAATTTATATATTAAATGTAGCATGTCAGCAGCCAAAATTTTTTTTATAAAAAATCTAACATGTCAACTTGTATTTTGTACTTCCTTTTCATACTCCGGTTGGTAGTCAACTGTACTTGCATTACCCAATAAAAGGAAGGGGGAAAATCAGTCTACTTAGCATTGGTGGTGTTAAAATAGCCAAAAATATATATAAATATTTTTAGCACACCGCAAACACTGAAATGCATTATATATTGGACCGGCTAAATCTAAAAAAATTTAACAACTTATTACAGTAAATTGCTACTATAGCAAGTTGCCACTAGTAGCAGTCCACTGAAGCAAGTTGCTACTTGTTTTTATTGGTTTTTTTTTCTCTTTCTCCTCTTAGCCTCTCACTCTATCTTTTGTGGGTGGATGTTTTATATTATTTAAATAGGTGAGATATAGGGCGTGTTGTTACATGAGATGTTAAAATAGATAAAATAGGTTTTTGAAATACTAAAAGCTCAATTTTTTAATACCGCTAATGTAAATGCTTGCTAGCATTGTATATCTAATAACTCTATAGAAATACCAAATTTAAACACCATTGCTTCAAGAAAACATATGCACCACATCCTTATATTGTATGATTTATTCATAGCAAACATTAAAGACCAAAATTATACTTATTTCTTGTTCTTAAGCTATTTTGATATATCTTATGTAATAATGTTACTTCTGCTCACTTTCACATGCATTTTGTCACAATTATTGTGGATTGTGATTAATTATATGTCACTGTCACATAAACCAATTATTTTTTTTCTCCGTAATTCATAATGCATATATGTGAGTCTGTTTGAAATCCGCTTATTTTGCTGAAATTGAAATTTTTTGTTGAAAGTACTGTAGATAAATATAAAAGTTAGCTAAAATAATATAGCGAGACTATGAATAGTACCGAATAGTATCAAATAGTTTAATAAAACTCATGAATAATAGTAAAAATAAACTAAATAGTAAAATAAACTGATTTTTGTTTTTTTTACCAAACACACGTATTATGACGCATGGAGTGAATTTAATTTGCCACTATAAATCTTTTGTCAGAAGGCTTCTTAGTGCATAGCCGAAGTTAAGTAGTTTGTCTTTATTATTATAGCTTTTCCGTATAAGAAAAGGGCCTCTTCCCATAATTAGTTCTCCTATTACCAGGGAAAGAGCTAAGAAGATGAGTATGGAAACTGCCTTAAGGATGATTTTCATTGTGGTGTTTCTTGGGTGGCTCATGGTTTGGGTTTTGTTACCAACAAAGACATACACACAAGCATGGACTCCTAAGCTAAAAACCAAGCTCAATTCAACATATTTTGGATTACAAGGTTGCCTTTATTTCTCTAATTTGCTTCTTCTTCTTCTTCTTTAAACTTGGCTGAACTACTTTGCATCATTGTACAGGAACAAATCTTCTTCTTCTTACATTTCCCATGATGTTCATAGCAGCTTTGAGCTGTGTTTATCTCCATATTCAGAAGAAACCAAAGAATTTTAACTCAAAAAGGTTACATTTTTTTTTAAATTTCAATTTCTTAAGAAAAATATGAATACTTTCTATTCATATAACTCATATGGAGTAACATAAATTCTGTAGTGTTCTTAAAAGCAATCTTTTGGCCTTCTGGAGACGTCCAGTGCTTGTGATGGCTCCTCTGGGAATTGTTACTGCAATGGAGCTTGCCTTTGCAGCCATGTTCGTTGTACTCTTAATTTGGTCCCTATCCAATTACTTATATGTCAGCTTCGGTCACCTCCATATGCATAAAGCAGGCGAGAAAGTGTATGTAGAAATCTTCTTCCTTTAAATTTCTATATTTACTAAGATGAAGCTTAATTTGAAAGTAAATTGGAAGACAGTTTATAAGCTTTGTTTCAAGGATGATAGCCTAATTTTATTAAAAGAAACACCTTATTTTGATGATTCCTTATATCAATCTATTTTTCTTTAGACAAATGATGTCTTAATTTTTCTCTACTATTTTTAATTAGGACAGCTTTTGAAGATGAGAAATATAGAAATATGAAAAACTTTACCACGCATACGTAATCCTCACAAATCGATTTATCACCAGTTATCACAATTAAGTAATTTGATATTAGTTTATTATGTTATTGAAGTAATATCAATCATTTTCATTTTTATGTCAGTTTGTAAATTAATATTTTGCAGTACCATTCATTTTTATGTCAGTTTGTAAATTAATATTTTGCAGTACCATTTTAGTACTTTTAGTATTTTCTTTTGAGGGTAATAATTCTATTGGGATTTCCTAACAGGTGGCAAGCAAAGTTTCGAAGTGTATCATTGAGACTGGGGTATGTTGGAAACATATGCTGGGCATTTCTCTTCTTTCCAGTGAGTCGAGGGTCTTCAATTTGCCTCTGGTTGGGCTCACATCAGAGTCTAGCATCAAGTATCATATCTGGCTAGGTCATCTTTCAATGATTCTTTTTGCTGCTCATGCTATCGGTTTCATAATCTACTGGGCCATGACTAAACAAATGGCTGAGGTAATTAATTTAGTCACTATTGAAGCAATTTAATCTTCATTAATGTATGCGCCCTGTCTTTGATTGTTTTTTGTGTGATAATAAGTTTTTTTTTTTTTTGTTGAGAAACCCGTGATAATTAAGTTAATACACGGGACATCTCTTTATCAACTGTGCACTTTGAATTTATTGTCTCTTTGTTTTTGGAAGTGAATTATTGTTGTCCTTGTTTGGTAGATGAGAGGGATGTGTGATGGTACTTAGATTCCTTCGTGCTTTCCTGTAATTTGTCCATATCTTATTCTTTTACAAGGAAGAAAGATATATTAGTGGCTGATTTTGTGTATCCTGTTCAGATAAGAGTATGACAGGGAAGAAAAAAAACAATACCATCTATACACGTAAATAACCGGAGTAGGAGCATATTTTATATATATATATATATCACATATTAAAACTTATCCTACAAAATTAAAATTTAACTTTTTAATGGAAGATTCTATATTAGAGAATCTTAAAAAAATTCTTTTATTTTAAAATGCTTTGATTTTATAAGAGCCTCATGCACGAAGCATGGCAGTGCATGGAGATGCAATTTTAACGCGTGCGCACAAGGGTGGAGCCATCCCCCTAGCCTGTTTGAAGATAAATTGTCCCACATCTTAAAATTGGATTTTTTTTTCTTATAAAAAAAAGGTTTTTTTTTTTCATTTTTTTTTCATTTATACTACCAAACTAATAATAGACTAATATTTATTTTTATATTTCAAAAAACTTCATTTATTTAGGAAAAAAATCTTTTCAACTTTAACATTTTTTTAAAAGGGTCAAAGATAACAAATTTTGATATAGATATAAAAAATAAATAATTTTAATTGATAAAGAACATAACAACATTATTATTACCTTTAATCTAACAGAATATGATAAAAGAATCTCAAAGTCTTAATATAATAATTTATTTTCCCAATAAAATTTGTGTATAAGTAATAAAATATAAGGAAAATAATGTAAAAAAAAACTCCCCAATTAAATTTTTTTTTTTCAAGTTAAACTTTGAAATTTCAAATGTATGTATTTTCACTCTATTTTAAAAATTTTACAATTCAATTATTTATGAGTTTATACTAACCAAAGTATCTATTCACGTTTGAGGCAACTTCACTATTAAAAATATTTTCATGTAAATCGTACGTAGGTACAATTTTGACTAAAATAAAATCATAAAATGACTTATTTATCTTTAATCAAATCCCTGATAGATTAGCACAATATATGTTATTATTCAATGGACTTATGCTAAAATATCACTTAGTGCTCACTTTTTTTTATTTATTTAGATGGGTCTGAAGTAATTGTGTGTGTCTCAATTATAACTTTGCTCCCACATAACAAATCCTAGCTCCACCACTGGTTCGAAAAATTACAAATTTTATCACACAAGTCTTACAAATTAATGGGTTAATTTTAAAAACATAATTAAAAAGTAATTAAAAATTTTATTTTATTATGTTGTTGATATGGTGTTTATCACATTTATTGTTATTTCATTCCATAAACCTTTTGTAGTAAATTTGGTAGTAATTTTAAAATTTTCCCAATTCCCCCCCGCCCCCAAAAAAAAAGTGCCCCTCCCCCGAACAAATACAATTATGCTTTTAGAAATGATAAAATACAAAAAATCACCTTTAAGGGTTTGGACTAATACCAAGTATTACCAAGACTTAAAAAACAAATATATACAATTTGATTCCCAAGCACAAACAACAATATTGAACATCATTTGATAATTCCCTGCTCCTTTAAGTCTTTGGTCTTTTGCCAATAGCTTATCATGATTAATGAAAGTGTCATAATAACTGCATTGTGACAATTATATGGGTAAAAGAGTGCCTAAATAGTTAATGGTAGATAAATAGTAGCTAGAGATATGGAGAAAGAAGCATGAACAGTAGTGGAATTTTCAAATGATGTTAAGTGATGTTTGTGCTTGGGATATTTTGAAAAGTTTTGGTAGTGTCTGACATTAACCCAAACTTTAGGATTAGTTTATATATTTTTTCCTTTTAGAAATAACTAGTATGTTATGTGTTACGTGTGTGTGAGTCTGTTCTTGCCAGAGGTAGAGTTGGGGGAGTCGAGAGGGGGCAACTGCCCCTTTGACTCCACCTAAAAGACCTTTTGCCCCCCGCCATGGTAAAAAACAAAAAACCTTTCTCTATTCATATATAAAGCTTTCCTGACACCAAAAAATATGCAAAACAAAATTCCCTAACACTGTAGAATACAGCATTGGAGTCGAAATTCTTGTGTTTTATATTTTCCACACTATTCATGGAATCATTTCTTTTCTTTTTTTTTTTTTTTTTTTTTTTTTTTAAAAGTGAAATCTAGTCACCTGTTTAGAAAAGAAAAAAGTCATGGCACTTTTAGTGTTTATCCTCTTTTATTCTTTCACACCATTTTTTTTTTATAGTCACAACATTTCAATTGGTGGGTCTTATATTTTTTACACAAATTATTATTATTTATATATATAAAAAATCCTTCCTAATGTCCTTGTATGGTACTAAAACCCTAAAGCCTCCAATGTCTTTTTTTTTTTCTTTATCTCTTGAAATTTTAGTTTCAAAATCTAGATTTTTGTTATAAACCAAAATTTTAAACCAATAATATTTATTAACACGTCAATTTTTGTAACTTTGATGTAGTATAACCTGTAATACTTTTAGCATTTTTTCTAATTTTAAATACTTTGAAGCTAAATCTATAAAAACAATCTATACACTACAATGTGTATACAATACAACTTTGCACGTGTAGCTATATTCTTAATGCTTTTAAATTGATTTATTTCTCTCAAATTATTTAAGGAATCATATTAGATGTCTAAGCTTAATACATTAGACCAATCTCTTACTTTGATTGTTAAAAACTATGTATTGGTTATTTTTGTTTCTATATTTTAATGATATGAAATTCGTACTTGTAGTTAATTTAAACTATAGAAAATCCTAAGCGTAACAATAGTTCAAATTTTAATTGAAACTAGGTAAATTTTGTTTAACAATTACATTTGTCTATTTATTTTGCTATTAGTATGTTTAATATTTTTTAGGGGTTTTTTTTAATATTGCATTTTAATTAATCTTGCCACCCTGAAGTGAAATTCTAGCTCAGCCATTGTGCTTGCATGCCCAAAAGGGCATGACTTCTCAATTTGAAGTATATTTATTTCATGATTTCAATTAAATAATCAAAATCTAAAAATATATTGGCTAGCTGTCGCATTTTAAATGACGTGATCTCTGAGCATACATGCTTGTGTGACTTTTACTACTCATTTAAAATTTTAAAATATGAGGTTTCTACAATGTTACAGATGCTTCAATGGGGTAAAAATTGGGTGCCAAATGTAGCTGGGGAGATTGCAATTGTATTTGCAATGGCAATGTGGGTGACAAGCTTTCCTCGTGTAAGGCGAAAGATGTTTGAGGTTTTCTACTATACCCACCATCTCTATACACTCTATATCTTCTTCTATGTACTGCATGTAGGGTCTGCCTACTTTTGGATGATCCTTCCCGGTATATTCCTCTTCCTTGTCGATCGGGTCTTGAGATTCCTACAGTCCAGACAAAGGGCTAGGTTAGTCTCCGCACGCCTTTTACCTAGTGGCATTGTTGAACTGAACTTCTCCAAGAGCCAAGGTAAAACAACAATATTGATGATTTACTTGAATAGCAAACTTTCAAACTACCATTTTTCTAAAATTAACATGGAATTTTGCTTCCCAGGATTGACTTATAATCCCACAAGCACATTGTTTATAAATGTGCATAGCATTTCCAAGCTTCAATGGCACCCTTTTACAGTTACTTCTAATTGTAACATGGAGCCAGATAGGCTAAGCATTGTCATCAAACGAGAAGGAAGGTGGTCTCAAAAGCTTTACCAAGAACTTTCTTCCTCTGTGGATCACCTCAATGTTTCTCTTGAAGGACCTTATGGTCCTACTTCGTCTCCTTTCTTGAGGTAAGTTTTAACCAGTCTTGAGATAAGTTTTAACCAGTGGTTGTTTCAGGATTCTTTTTTAGGGGTTCAATAAGAAACATAAATTATACAAAATTTTGAACAAAAGATAAATTAAATATATTAATATCATAAAAAAAAATCTAAATACATAAAATTCTACAATTATTTTTTAAAATGTTTCATATTTTGAAATTGTTGCATTATATTCTCATTATCAATCCTACTAGCAACATTTGTTTCAATGCACATAGTCAAACAATCAATCATCCACTAATTTTTTATTTGATTTATTTATATAAAATTTGTTAAGATCTAAATGAGTTTTTCTAAGGTTTAAAATTAGCAAATTCTAGTTTTGTTGTTGGGCTAATTAAATTTTTTCCTAGATTTTAGATCAACTTGGTTTGTTATTGAGATTTTTCTAAGTGTTTACAAATGTCAAGATATTATTAAGAATTAAAATGATCATATTTAAATTTATTTCAATTGGGCTTAAGGTTAGGGTGTTCAAATTTTTACTTTTAAGTGTCAAACATGAAAAATAAGATAAAAAATATTATATTTTTTTTTGGGTCCAATTCAGGGGGTTCATTGGGCTCCAAGTGGAGCCGCCCCCTAGTTTTACCTATATGAAAGAGTTCCTTAAAAAAAAAAAAACTATTTGAAAGAGTTACTTACTATAGCATAGTACTCAAATATTGAGGGTTTTAACTATCATACAAAGATAAAGCTACAACCAATTTTTACTATAAAAATCTTACAAAAGTGATGTATTAATGAATTTGATTAATGTTTCTTTTCAATAATATAATAAACAAATGTTTTTTTAAAGTAATATAACTAATGACAACAAAATATGTTAGGATTTTCTCTTTTTGAAATGAATTTATTTTATACTTCATATTAAATATTATAAAGCATTTAATACCAAATTATTTAAAATTTTAAATAACGTGATATAATGTATACTACTAAATCCAAAAAATAAAATCTTAATTATGAAATGAACTTTTTCAATTTTAAATGAAACTGAAAGAAACTTCTTGTTCTTGTTTGAATGATTTCTTTTGTCATTGATGATACATTAGTTTATGACAATTATTTAGAAAAAATTGTAATATTCTTAGCATCTCTCAATATGTTAATGATTTTGAAATTCTTTTTCATTCGATATGAATGGCTTTGTATGGCCCCAGGCACGAGTCCTTGGTGATGGTGAGTGGAGGAAGTGGCATTACTCCTTTTATCTCCATAATTCGTGAGATCATTTTCCGAAGCCAAAGTACAAATTTACATATTCCTCGAGTTCTCCTAATTTGTGCATTCAAGAACTCGGGGGATCTCACCATGCTAGATCTCTTGCTTCCCATCTCTGGCACACACACAGAGATTTCCAAAATGCAGTTCCAAATAGAAGCATATGTCACCAGAGAGAGTGAGCAGTCTTTTGCAGATTCCCAAAAACTCCTCGATACCATTTGGTTCAAGTCAGACCCATCAGACTCACCTGTTTCTGCAACTGTAGGCCCAAACAACTGGTTATGGCTTGGTGCAATAATTTCATCATCATTTGTCATGTTTCTTCTCTTTTTAGGCATTGTCACTCGTTACTACATTTTTCCAATTGAATACAAAACCAATGAGACTTACCATTTCACCTTGAGAGCTCTTTGGGACATGTTTTTGGTTTGTATCTCCATTTTTATCGCTTCTAGTGCAATCTTTCTTTGGTGCAAGAAACAAAATGCAATGGAAGTGAAGCCAATCCTAAACTTGGAAGTGCCAATACCAACAACTTCAGCAGGTTCTCACTTTCATGTTGGGGATAGGGAGCTTGAAAGCCTTCCCCATCAGTCCCTAGTTCAAGCGACCAAGGTGCATTTTGGTTCAAGGCCTGATCTTAAGAGTAAGTTACTAAGTTACCAGTTACCACCTCCACACCCAAATATGAGAGTAAATGCACCAACTTATGATTAAGAATTATATTAAAGATATTGCAAAATTTACCAAATAAACTTTACAAAAGTGAGTGTGACCAATCCCAACAAATTAATTTAGACATTTTTTTTTAATTGAAGTGACACCAATTGCAATCATTATCAGGTTAATTTGTAAGCTTTTTGTTATAGTAAAATTGATAGTAATTTTAACATTCTCCTATGATTAATATATTTGATGGCATTGCAGAAATTCTAACTGAGTCCAAAGGATCGGATATTGGAGTCTTAGTTTGTGGTCCAAGGAAGATGCGACATGAAGTTGCCAAAATTTGTTCATCTCGGTTGGCAGATAAGCTGCATTTAGAGTCCATCAGCTTTAACTGGTGATGCATTTGGAAGGTGATTGTATGACACAATTTGATTCTGCATGATAGCATTGCAGATAGTCTCTTTTAGTGCATGCTGAGAATGCGATGTTGGAGTCTTTAAGTATGTGGCTCAAGAAATATGTGACATTTGCAAATATTTGTTCACCCTGTTTGGCGGAGGAGATGTGCACGTTTGTTTCATTAGCCAGTGATGAATGTTATTGTTTGAGGTTAAAGGTGCGTATGCGTTTTCAGTTTGTACCATACTATCATGGGAACTCTTTTTGTAAATCTTCATTGTAAAGTATTTATACTGTTGTGAGTATTTATAATACTGTTTAAGGGGCTTCCAAACCGTTTAAGTCATGAACTTTAAGTCTTGAATATTCTAAAATATCTTCTTCCTACTCACTTAATTATAGTTTTCAATTAAGGGAGACAAATTTGTAAAATAAAAACTCACAATTTAAAACCTCCACTAAACCACATTCTCAATAGTTAATTTATAATCCCTTATCTCTTATCATTTTTGAAATTTGAACAAACCCACTCTATTTTCCTCTTTCATCTCTTATCTTTTTTTAAAAAAATTTAAAGGACGTACTCTATTTCCTCCCCCATCTTTTATCTCCTCTAAAAAAAAAAAAAAATTTAGACAAATGTACTCTAATTTCTCTTCTTGCTTCTTCTATGTTCTCTTTTATTTTGAACTGAAAAATCTCTACAGGTATTCAGCAAATTCAAATTCACCATAGATTTCTAGTGCATGATAGTCAATCCAAAGGTAAATATAAAAGTAATTGTTAGATGATGACATCCAAATTTATCTAAAATTTAGAAGAAATTTATGACCCTAAAAGAGATGAATAAATGGAAATTTATGATACTAAACCTAAAAAAAAAAAGGGTCTCATTTGCACGTGCAAAAAGCATGTAATGAGGTTAGTATCAATTATGTGACAACTATAGACTATCACAATAATTTTCCCTTAGACATAGGATACATTTTTGTTTTTGATATATAGATAGTTAAGAGTAAGTGATTTGAATATGAGATATCTTTATTGGAAATAGTAGGAAGTGTATAATTGTGAGATCTCAAAAATTTATGTAGCACAATATGATAAGGTTGCTCAAAAGTCAAATAATTTCATAAAGAGTATAGATAATTCTATAACTCTGGTGCGTCATTCTTCTTCAGTAAGAGAATCCTGCACAGTAAAAAATAATTGGAAAATCTTAAAGAGGCAATCTTACTTTGATTGTTTGACTTTTTACAATTATCCAAATTAATTACATTGAATTTTTACACTTTGTTTGTTTGATAGAAAACCTTAAGTGAACATAGTTTTTCGCATATTTCTGGTATTTGATGGTATTAGAAAAAATGAGTCAACAAAAAATTATCTATAGTTAACAGAAAACACTATTAAAAGCATGGTTTATTTTTTAGAGGTTATTTTTCGCTAAAATATTTTAAAAAACAACTTTATCTCACATCAAGCTAAATAATCGAAGTCAAGAAATAGTTTTCCAACTCATTTTTAAACTTGCTACTAAACATAGGAAAATAAGCCTGATTGGTAGGAGGATTTTTGTTTTTGTTTTCAAAACAATAACAATTTTAAAAAAATTGAACTTGAAACTAGTTTTCAGATAATAATTTTTATATTATACGTATTTGGCCCCTACTTTTAAGAACAATTTTCAAAATACTAAAACCAAAAAATAATTATTTGGGAGACCCTTTCTATTTTTGAAATTTTAAAAAAATATATTTACAAAAAGTAATATGTAGAATTTATAGATTACTTTTTTTTTTTTGTGTGGATAATGATAAGGGAATAGATCTCATTATGTCCTTTTTTTTTTTTTTTAAAATGATAAGTTTCAAATTTGAAGTGTAGGAATTCTTTTTGTGACAAAGATAAACTTCTTAATTTAAGAGATAAAAGAGTTTGGATAAATATGTGGAGTCTATTGTTTTCAATTTATTTACAACTATGTTATTAAAAAATATTTTTGTATCTAGAAAACACCCTTTTAGTCGATTTCAAAATTCTACACTAATCAACTGTTCTCTCGCACTTCTAAATACAATTTTTTGAAAATTGTATTTAGAAAATATTAGTGAAACAATAAATCCAAATACTTTTTGAAAAATGACTCATTTTTCAAAAAACAATAATGTGGAAACAAGAAGAAGTGCGAGAGAACTAAGGATGAGTATGGAGACTACCTTCAGAAGTTGTGTAGTTTGTCTCCATTATAGCTTTTCCATTGAGGGATAGGGTCTCTTCCCATAATTATTTCTCCTATTACAATGGAAACAACTAAGAAGATGAGTATGGAGACTGCCTTAAGGGTGATTTTCTTTGTGGTGTTTCTTGGGTGGCTCATAATTTGGGTTTTATTACCAACAAAGATGTACGAAAACTCATGGAATGACAAGCTAAAAACCAATCTCAATTCAACATATTTTAGAGATCAAGGTTGCCTTTATTTCTCTGGTTTGTTTCCTTATTTATTTATTTCTGTTAGAACTTTGTTGAACTTTGCATCATTGTACAGGGCCAAATCTACTGCTTTTTACTTTTCCCATAATGTTCATAGCAGTTTTGAGCTGTGTTTATCTCCATATTCAGCAGAAATTAAAGAATTTTGACTCCAAAAGGTTAAATTTTTGATATATTTAAATTTCCAATTTCTTAAGCAAAATATGAATGTTTTTCTATTCATATAACTCGTATGGAGTAACACAAGTGCTGGCATATTATTGCAGCGTTGTAAATGGCCGTCGTTTGGCCTTTTGGAGACGTCCACTGCTTGTGATGGCTCCTCTGGGAATTGTTACAGCAACAGAGCTTGCCTTTGGAGCCATGTTCATTGCACTCTTAATCTGGTCCCTATCCAATTACTTACATGTCAGCTTCATTCACCTCGATATGCAGAACGCAGACGAGAGAGTGTATGTCAGCTTCACTCTTCTTAATGTACATTCTTTGTACACATCGCCATTTTACATTTTAAATGCAGATATCGTTTGTACATTGCGTGTATGTAGTGTACATCAATAAGCGTGAGAGAACAATTACCATTCTTTATATTAATCTGCCTTAAGCCAACATTTTAAGATAATGAGTCTATTATGATTGCCCGGCAGGTGGCAAGCAAAAATTAGAAGTGTGGCAATGAGGCTCGCGTATGTAGGAAACATATGCTGGGCATTTCTCTTCTTTCCTGTAAGTCGAGGGTCTTCAATTTTGCCTCTTGTTGGGCTCACATCGGAGTCTAGCATCATGTACCATACTTGGCTTGGTCATCTTTCAATGATTTTATTTGCTGCTCATACTATAGGTTGCATTTTGTATCGGGCCGTGACTAACCAAATGTCTGAGGTAATTAAGTCACTATTAAAGCATTTAATCTTTATTGTGGCATGTTTTTTATTGTTTTTATTTATTTATAAGACAATACACATGAGATCTCCTTATCTATTGTGCAATTAGAATTCATTGCCTCTTTGTGTTTGGAAGAGAGTTATGTTGTCCTCCTTGTCTGACATAAAGAACATAATAACTTGTAGAAATTTAAAAAAAAAAAAAACTAAAAGAATTAAATATATTGATTTGTTCTTCTCCATGAAATTAATTTGTGATATATAAGTAATAAACTCCGAAATTTAAACTTTTTTTTTGTTTTCAAGTTAAACTTTAAAATTCAAGTGTATGTATATGTTCACAGTTTAATTTTAAAAATTTTACAATTCAATCATTTATGAGGTTATAGTAACCAAAATATCAAAATTCACTTGAGTTGTACTTGAGGTGAATCTAACTACTAAAATCTTTTCATGTGAATAGTACGTAAATGCAATTTTGAAATGTATTTATTTTATTATTCAAATGAAATATTCAAAATCTAATAGTGTATTTGGTGTCTCATTTTAAATGAAGTGACACTTTGAGTATGCATACATGTGTGATTACTCTTGCTATGAATTTAAGTATGGGGTGTCGACTATAATACAGGTTTTTGAATGGAGGAGTGATGGGGTGCCAAATCTAGCTGGGGATATAGCACTTGTATTTGCAATGGCAATGTGGGCGACAAGCTTTACTCGCATAAGGCGAAAGATGTTTGAGGTTTTCTTCTATACCCACCATCTCTATGCACTATATATCCTCTTCTACATACTGCACGTTGGCGCTGCCTACTCCTGCATGATTTTGCCTGGGATATACCTCTTCCTTGTGGATCGGTACTTGAGATTCCTACAGTCCAGACGAAGGGCTAGATTAGTCTCGGCACGCATTCTACCTTGTGACGCCGTTGAACTGAACTTCTCCAAGAGCCCATGTATAAAACAACAATCATGATTTACTTGAATAGCAAACTTTATTCAGAAACAACTTTTCCACATTTAATTTGCACTTTTTCCTCTCAGGGTTGATTTATAATCCCACAAGCATATTGTTTGTAAACGTGCCTAGCATTTCCAAGCTTCAGTGGCACCCTATTACAATTACTTCTAATTGTAATATTGAGTCCGATATTCTTAGCATTATCATCAAACGCGAAGGAAGTTGGTCTCATATGCTTTACCAAGAACTTTCTTCTATTTCCGTGGATCATCTCAATGTTTCTGTTGAAGGACCTTATGGTCCTACTTCGTCTCATTTGTTGAGGTCAGTTTTAACTATGAAAGACTTCCCTAGCTAGCTGCTATTTTTTTTTTTTTTTGGCAAAAGACTTCAGCTATCTACTGTAGTGCTACAAAGAGTTTTACTATTAGAAAATGCTAAATCTATTATAAATTTTACTAATTTATATAACAATGAATATGATTGGTGAATTTTTAAAATATAAAAATTATTTTATTTTTTATAATTAATGATACCTCAGTTTGTAAAGGTTATGTTGTAAAATTCATTATGTTTATGATTTTGAATTGCTTTCTCATTTAATCTCTGACTGATCTTTGTTTGGTGCTAGGCATGAGTCGTTGGTGTTGGTGAGTGGAGGTAGTGGCATTACTCCTTTTATCTCCATAATTCGTGAGATCATTTTCCAAAGCCAAAGTGAAGAATTAGATGTTCCGCCAGTTCTCCTAATTTGTGCATTCAAGAAATTTGCAGATCTCACCATGCTAGATCTCTTACTTCCCAACTCTGTCTCACACACAGAGATTTCCAAAATAAAATTGAAAATAGAAGCCTATGTGACCAGAGAGAATGAGCAATCTTTTACAGATTCCCAAAAGGACATCCAAACCATTTGGTTCAAGTCACACCCAACTGACTCACCTATTTCTGCAGCTTTAGGCACAAACAACTGGTTATGGCTTGGTGCAATTATCTCTTCATCATTTGTCATGTTCCTTCTCATTTTGGGCATGGTCAATCATTACTACATTCTCCCTATTGAACAAAAAAACAATGAGACTTACCATTTCACCTTGACAGCTCTTTGGAACATATTTTTGGTTTGTACCTGCATTTTTATAGCTTCTAGTGCAATCTTTCTTTGGTGCAAGAAACAAAATGCCAAGGAATTGGAGGGTGTCCTATACCTGCAAGTTCCAACATCACCAACTTCATCAGGGTCTCAATTTTATGTTGCGGATAGGGAGCTTGAAAGCCTTCCCCATCAGTCCCTTGCTCAAGCCACCAAGGTGCATTTTGGTGCGAGGCCCGATCTTAAGAGTAAGTTACCACCACCACACTTAAAATACGATAGTAAATGCACAACCTTTTGAATAAGAGTGATGCTAGATATAATACACATTTTAATACATATGATTTATAAATTTATGTCACCAATAACCAAAAAGTGCATAATCCAATTATTCATTTAATAAACAGTGTTTATTACACGCTATGTTACTTACCCATTTACACACGCATAAAATTAACTAAAATTATAACTTGAAGCCAGATTTTAATTGTTTTAATATATATATATATATATTTGTAACAGCTTTTTCCCTTACCTATTTATGTTATATATTGAAGTGACTCAAATTATGCATGCATATTTATTATCTTATCTATAGTAAGTTGATAGTGACGTTAGCATTTTCCTATGATTAATATGTTTCGTGCCATTGTAGAAATTCTGCTTGAGTGCGTAGGATCAGATATCGGAGTCTTGGTTTGTGGCCCAAGGATTATGCGACATGAGGTTGCCAAAATTTGTTCAGGGTTGGCAAATAATAATTTGCACTTCGAGTCCATCAGCTTTAATTGGTGATGCATTCGGAAGGTCATTATGTCTGATAGCATTGCAGAAAGTTCACTTTAGTATAGGGGATGCGATTTTGGAATCTTTAACGCGGTAGCTAAAGTTTTTTTTTTTTATATTTTTTTTTTACAAGATACAAATTTTATTTTAGCTTAATGTAAGTGTATATGTATGTGAAACTCTATTCTAAAAGTTTAAACTCTGATCTTTACTCCTTCACACCCCCAAGCACTTATACTTGTTAAGTGACTATTACACCAAAATTGTATGGTGGTGTAATTAAAGAAATTAATGTGTGACATTTGTAAATATTTGTTCACCCTATTTGATGGATAATGAGATAATACTTAATAGGTATAAATTTTGGGGCACCAACTTCTTCACAGATTTTTTTTTTTTTTTTTTTTTTTTTCACACCTTTGCTTATATTTATGTGCTGTGGTGGGCTTGGAGTGAGACAAAAAGAAAAAAAAAAAAATAGAGAGAGCATGTTTATTATATTTTATTTATTTATTAGGGTTTTTTCACATGAATAATAATAATTTTATTATTTAAAAAAATTCAAAGCTGGAACTCCGGCCATGAATAGAAAGATCTTTATTAGTTACATGAAAATTTTACATAAATTTCTACTATTTGTGGACTTTTTCAAACGCGAAGACCAGCTCGCAACTATAATAACCCTCTTTATGGTTCTTTCTAGCAGCTTGTATGACTAGATGCAACAACTTCAACCGAAGCACTGGATGTTTAGAAAACTTCAATTTGATATCCAAAAAACGTCATTTTGCTCCAAAAAACACTCTAGAAGCACTGAAGGGCCTATTTAATACATATGTTTAAACACATGTTTTTAATTTTTAAACAACATTACACGTATTTTTACACATTTTTTCACCCATTTGTATTGTAAAAAATACAAACAACGTTACTAGAATAACATTATCAAACAGGCCCTAATTTTTTTTTGGATTCAAAAAACAAGCCCTAATTGAGCTGAAACAAAATTGTTACACATTTATTTTTATATTCTCAATTACATGTGTGATTAAATTTTCTTTTTCCTTTGATGGATTTTGTTTTAGCCGTTTCAAAGCAACTAAACATGACAAAAAAATACATATTTCAAAGCCCCTTTAAAAAAAATAGAGTACTCCAAATAAATTATATATATATATATATATATATCTCATCATATAAATGTAAACATATAAATTTCCTTTACATGAGTAATTAGTTTACCTTAAAATATAAATGAAAATAATTTTCCATAAAAAATGGAAATAAAAGTTGTTACCCCATTAATACATGGTAATTAATATATATATATCATCATATAAATGTAAACATATAAATTTCCTTTACATGAGTAATTTGTTTACCTTAATGAAAATAATTTTCTATGAAAAATGGAAATAAAGTTGTTACCCCATTAATACATGGTAATTAATTTATAGTGATATAATAAATTTTGGTGACATGGAAGGTTAAATGAAGAGAATATTATTTCCTTCTCAAAGAATGTACCATGTGACAATAAAACATTAGCTAATGTGTGGGATGTGTGTGCACTTTAAGTTCTTTTTGAAGTATTTTAAAAGAAATTTTCTTTATGAACAAGTTGATGTTGCAAAAGCCTGAAGAAAACACATATGATACTCTCTTTAATGGACGAAAACTAAATTGTTAATTTATGGATAATAAACTTCAAATCCACAAGGGATTCCTTAAATCCACAAGGTGATAAACTGGAATCTACCAGAGAAAGAATTTGACAAAAAAGTCTGTATTTTATTAATAATAATTTGAAACTGAATTGCCTTTGGAACATACAATGCGTTTAAATAGTAAAAATAAAACCTAGGGCAACTAAAAACCCTAAGGCGACTACAAAAGCATATAAAACCCTAATTTGCCTAAAAAAAATTAAAAGAACCTAAAAAGAAGGAAATAAATAACTTAAACCTAAAATAACAAAAAGTACATAAAAATGCTAAATTCAAATAATTACAAAAATTAAATATTAAATTCTGTCCTATGTCAGGCCCCTCCACTTGAAACAAACTCGTCCTCGAGTTGACGGTCGAAATCTAAAATCTTCCGCTCTAAATAGACAAATACTTTGAATGCTTTCATAACTTGATTTGGTTTTGAAACTTGAATTCTTCATAATGTTTAGCACGAAATTTATTCTCATCTACCTTTAATTTATTTGCAACATCAATCAACAAAGGGTTGATAATAAAATTAAAATTTTCTCTCCAAGAAAATCAAAATATTTTGTATTCATCTTCAAAAAATCAACCAAAACCTGGGGATTGTGGGTGATGAACTCATACTTATTATAAGGACACAAATTGATCCACAACCCAAGATGTTAGGACTATGGCCCAATAAGTCCAAAATAATAAATTTGATAGAGTGGGTTTGAAACTTAACGCTAAATGGGTTAGGTGTAATTCACAGTGGATTAACTTACTACAAGAATGATTAAGTGAAGCAGATTGAAAAGAAAAACACTTCTCGGTCAAGTCCGAGGAAGGTATATTCTTATATAATATCTTTCAAACTTATACAAATATTTAAGTTCTTGCTTACAGAGTTTTTTTTTTTTTTTTTTTTTTTGATCACCCTTCTGTAATGGAATCCTTTCCCTTTTATACTTCCTTCCCTTCTTTCATCTTCGCCTTTTATGTGTAGATCAAATTGATAATCTCCTTGATACTTGTTCTATCAGCACATTCCTGAAGTTTTTTTGGGTAGCTGTGAGGTGTGAGGTTAGAAGTCAATGTTCAGGTATCACTTCCACATTAATGCGGCCAATTGTTTAGGTGCAGAGCATTCAATGCGGTAGTAACAGCTTTCTTCCCAGATATTTCTCAATTCTTTGTTGACTCACCTCTCACCTTTTATCCCCACACTCATATTTAACCTCAATTGGATCTTCCATAATATTCTCAATAATTACCATCTCTTGAATTTTGTCATTATCCATAATAAACTCAACCTTTGTTTCTTTGAAACCTTCATCAAACTTTTGATAAGTGGTATCTTTAATTTTCAATCCAACAACATGTTGCTAGTCTTGATCTTTTTTAATCACTTCAAAATTTTCTTTAGCAATATGCTGCTTTTTCTCAACCCTCAAACCCTTTCCTTTACTTGACACATGGACTTAGCTATGATAATTTTGTTTCTGTGGTTAACCTTTCATGTTTTGAACATATTGATTTTCATATGAATATACAGATTTATAATCAACACTTGTATAATCTAGTATATCATACTAGTCATTAAGAAATCATAAATCAATTAATACCTTTTTCATTCTTTGCCAAGAGTAAATTGGATGCTTACCTCCTGGCTTTCTATTGATTTGAATGTTCCCTCCATTTATTTGCTTCATCATTCAATTCATTAGATGCAAGTTGTACTTTTTCTTCATCACAAATCTTCTAAAAATTAAAATACTCTTCCAAACCAAGAAGACAGTCAATAAAATCCAACTTACACATATCTCCATCAAAGAATGAAATTTTCTTGTAGTTAGGAGTGTGTCTTTGAATATATTGATCATTGTTGTTGTGAGATGATTTTTTAGCAAGAAAAGCAGTAATCATTTGCTAGATTTTGCCTATAATTTGCCGTGTCTCTTCACGAAATTAGTGGAACGCAGGCCTAGTGTGAACTTCATCTTCAACTTCATTGATGTAGTTGTGGTGGTTACCGTCACGCTGGTTAGCCATCAGACCAGTGTAAGTTAAAAATCTAATATCAATTGATGTCAAAGATTATTGAAGAAAGCACACACGATGCTCTATTTGATGGACAGAAACTAAACTATTAGTTTCTAGGTAGTAAACCTCGAATCCACAAGGGGTTCCTTAAATTGACAAGGGAATCCTTGAATTCACAAGGTGATAAACTAAAATCCACCATAGAAAAGTTTGAGAATATAACTAAGAATATAAGCCTATCACCTTCGTAATTGACAAATATTTAATTATTTTTTAAGACTTATGCACAGATTTTTTTTCTATATATTCTTGATTGTATGTTATTAATTTTTTAGATACAAGATAGAAATTTAACTCTAACCTAATTTAATTATATATTTGTGTGAAACTCCTTCATGGAGACTTACCCCCCCCCCCCCCACCCCACAAGAACTTTGTACTTATGAAGTAACTATCACATTAAGGGTGCACATTAGTATTTATTAAATTTTCTTTTGCTATCTATTGGATTTTGCTTCAATTGCCAAAAAAACAACAAAATTTGTGCAAGAGTGCAATAAATATATAACTAGTTCACCACTACGAGATAATTCATACATGGAAATAAATGTGGTAACCCTATCAATACTCTTTTTAATGACATGACACAAATTTAAGCTATCATAGCTTTGGCGCGCATGCAGGCGCACACACACATGCACACAATAAGTCAAGCACTTAAGAATATGAAAATATATTGTTTTAGTGAAATGACAAATATTTAAATAATTTTTTCGAATAAATTAAATGAACAAGTTTTGATATTAATTATTTCTTTGATGAACAATTTACATTTGCTACTAAATTTACTTTATCTTTTTGATGATTTTTGTTTTAATCGTTACCAAACTAACTAAACATGAGCAAGAATGTTGTATTTCATATTAGTAATTTTTTTTGTTAATAATTAAAGGGAAACCTCGAATCCACAAGGGGTTCCTTAAATTGACAAGGGATTCCTTGAATTCACAAGGTGATAAACTAGAATCCACCAGAGAAAAGTTTGAGAATATAATTAAGAATATAAACCTATCACTTTCGTAATTGACAAATATTTAATTATTTTTTAAGACTTATGCACAAATTTTTTTCTATATATTCTTGATTGTATATTATTAATTCTTTAGATACAAGATAGAAATTCAACTCTAACCTAATTTAATTGTATATTTGTGTGAAACTCCTTCACGGAAACTTACCCCCCCCACCCTACAAGAACTTTGTACTTATGAAGTAACTATCACAATTAGGGTGCACGGTAGTAATTATTAAATTTCCTTTTGCTATCTATTGGATTTTGCTTCAATTGCTAAAAAAACAACAAAAGGTGTGCAAGAGTGCAATAAATATATAACTAGTTCACCACTACGAGATAATTCATACATGGAAATAAATGTGGTAACCCTATCAATGCTCTTTTTAATGACATGACACAAATTTAAGCTATCATAGCTTTGGCGCGCGTGCACACGCACACAATAAGTCAAGCACTTAAGAATATGAATATATTGTTTTAGTGAAATGATAAATATTTAATTAATTTTTTTGAATAAATTAAATGAACAAGTTTGGATATTAATTATTTCTTTGATGAACAATTTACATTTGCTACTAAATTTACTTTATCCTTTTGGTGATTTTTGTTTTAATCGTTACCAAACTAACTAAACATGAGCAAGAATGTTGTATTTCATATTAGTAATTTTTTTGTTAATAATTAAAGGGAAATGCTAATGGCTGCTCTTAGGAAAAATGGTTAAAAATTCATTTAAAGAAAGTTTTATGGGAAAAAGAAAAAAAAAATTAATTTTTTGACAATTTTTTTCCATTTCCCATAAAAGTGGTGTCAAAACTTTCCTAAAATGAATTGTTAACCATTATTCTAAGGGCACTTATTAGCATGACCCATATTTAAATAAGTATTACAAATAAATTTAAGAAGTCATATATTAAATATATATTTAAGAAAAGTAAATGCCTGGATTCCTTTTACATAAATAATTAGTGCACCTTTTATATATATATATATATATTTAATATATGGAAATAAATTAAATTACTCCATTAACACATGACAATAAATTAATGTTTTGAGATAAATGCAAACTTTTAATGGAGTAGAATGCTAAATGAAGAAGTTATTTTTAACATTAATAGTAGGTCCCATTAATTAAATTTATGATAGAACTCACCATTTATTTAATAGGAGAGAATACTATCCCTATAGATAATTAATATATAGCACATAGAAATAAATGCAATTACTTCATTAACACATGAAAATAAATTATTCTTCCATATATGTGTAAAGTTTTATGGAGGGCTAAATGAAACAGTAATTATTCATTTATTTACATGTATGTTGATCTCACCAATTAAATTTGTAGGGACACAATTTGCACCTAAGCCCAAAATAGGAAGGGAATAGGCCCAAAGAGCCCAATACAATGAATTTGTAGAGAGTGTGTTTGAAATCTAATTCTAATAAGTTTGTCTATCAATTGCAATGGGACAAGATGCCCAAAAAGTAAAGATAAAACAGTTTTATACAAGAAAAATCGTCTCGGACTCAATCCGAGGAAGCTAATTCTTCTATATATCTCACTTAAAGATAGATTACAAATATTGTTCTTTGGTCTACAGTGCTTTTTCTCTTCCTCTCCTATCCCTCATTCTGGAGGTTTCCTCTGCGTTTTATACTATTCTTCCTTTTCTCTTTAACCTCCACGTATAGATCAGCTTGTTCGTCTGGATACTTGTCCTATTAACACTTTCCTAAAGTCTTTGGAAACAGCTGTAAGGCTGAACTATGCTACTCAGGCATCACTTCTTCATTAATGTGGCTAGAGAGTTAGCTACAGAGCATTCAATGCGGTGGTAGTAGCTTTCTCATAGACATTTCATAACCTTTCCTTATCTTGTGCTCTCATGATGTATATCCTTATCTACAGGATCTCTTAGGGCGGTGTTCCAGGGTTGCAAACCATACCCTCCAACCTCGGCTTTACTCAACCGAGGAAGTATTCCTCCTTAGACCACCTTCTTGGATGATCACAATTAGGCTTTACCTTTTTACCTATCAACACGAATTCTTAGGAAGACATTCACCCGCCCTCGGACTATTTAACATTCTCGGATTGGGCCTCTGGCCCAATACATACTCTTGGACCTACCACCCCACAATAGCCCCTCAGGATTCTTCTTTCTAGCTCCTCGGGAAGAAATGAGGATTCTGATTTCACTATAATTACCCTGTGCTTGTCATACATCATCTCTAACTGCGCAAGTGCCTTTTTAACTACCTAAGGCATGCTCTTGACACTTCGGCACACGAGACGCGTCTTCATTAATTTTTATGGCTCCTTGTTCCCCACATTCTACGGCGCGATGCAGATCCAACGGTTGAGGATTTTGCTGGAATTCAAACGAGAATTTTCCCTCTCGTAACTTTTATTTGATAAAAATACTACCCAAATTAAACACTCATCTCACTTTTGCACCCATACACTGAACCTGCAAACCCACCTAATCTACTCGTGCCCTTACAATTTCCAAGAGCTAATCTGAGGAGAATTTTCTCTTTCGTGTAAGTCTTTTATAAATCCTTGTGTTTATTATTTTTTATCCACTTTTCTTCTCTTTGTCTTTTTCTCTTCGGCTCTTCTTTCTTTCCTCTATCTTCTAAATACCTTTACACCTCCCTTAGAAATGGGTAGATTCACCAGTCTAGTGGACTCTGAGGAAGGAATAGAGAGTTTCAAAGCCGTCTATACGATCCAACCAGGAGTATCGATTAGATACTGTAAGAAAGGGGAATGGCATGAGAACAGGCAGGAGGGAGAAGTAGCAATCCCAATGATCGCTTTTATAGAGGGAGGGATGAGAATCCTCATGGGTGCAATCACTAGGGATTACCTTAGGGCTCACCGATTAGCTCCTACCCAGTGTGCCACAAATATGTTTAGAATTTTAAGTTGTGTAGACGTGCTTAATAAGAGAATGGGGTTGGGACTTACCCACCATGATGTCAATTGGATCTATAATTTCCACCACCTAAAACGGTAGGGTTATTACCTAAAGTCTAGGTTTCCTGAGGTTAGGCTAATCGAATGCCTCCTCGATTCTAATAAGGGCTTGAAAAAGGACTTCTTAATTGTATCCAATGAGTGGCACGATGGCCTCCCCTTCCTGATGAGAGAGGGGAAACCAGGTGGGGTTCTAGGTTTAGGTTGATTATTTTTAAAAAATCATCCCTATTTCTGTTTCTTTAATTCGTGTCTATATATAATTGTTCCTTTGATTCACACTAACTTTTGTTGATGATTTTGCAGATAAATGCGCTGCTATTCCAAAATTCAGTCTTATTAACCAGTTGAGTTTGGACAAGATACTGAAGGCAGAGGTGTTCATCCATAGCGACGGTCAGCTTAGAGCAGCGCACCTAATTCTCGGATATACTCCCATATCCAAAAGCTTCCAGGCGCCAAAGTGCGTCATAAAGGCTAGAGATGCCCGCCTGCACCAGATAAGTGTCGTCGTTCCGGGTTTTCTCCTTCCCGAGGGCGTTCTTATCCCAGAAGGCACTTTTGCCACCCAACCAATTCCTGAAGGCATTTTCCACATCAACACACAACCAATGAAGCTACCTGCTCCCAACCTATCATTGAAGAAGAGGAGGAAAAAGAGATAGTAGAGGTTTCAGATTCAAAAGATCTCTACGAGGTTTTTGACCAACCCTTGTCCTCCGATACTTTAATTGGTGATCTCGACCAGCTTCCTTCTACTCAAATCAGTCATCTTGAAAAAGCTTCTTCCCTACCAGATGAGATGGGGATACAATGCAAACCTAGGGGCAGCCTAATGGAAATGATGGAGTCCTAGGATGGGAATAAGGCGCCCGAGGTTACTAGTCAAGCTAAACTCTCCTTTCCCCTTACTTCTTATGATACCCAACAGGAGGCTGCAGATAAAAAGAGAAAGAGGGATCAAAGAGGGAAAGAAGTAATAGAAGAAGGCAGGGATGTCTCCTCCAAGGAAACTGAGCCTCAACTAGGAACCAAGGCCGCTAAGACTGCCCAGTCTAGGTCACAAGTTGATGTGGCCCCAGGAGATAGAGGACGTGACCTTCGCACTAAGGTGCCAACTTGGAATCCATCCCTTGTGTTCGGTGGGTCCCTACTTCTAGCAAACTCTTCCATCAAGGACCCCCAGCAAGGGAAGGCTGGGTATGTAGCAGATGCTATAGAGCAGGCTCTACTACTTCCCAATGATATGACCGAGCTGAGGACCCTGGGGACATATGAGGTGTTCTTAGGTCTGAAGAGAGACCTTTTCAAGTTAAGCTGAGTCTGACACCCATTACTTATTCATTTATCTTATTTACTCGTGTTTATTATTATTATTATTATTATTATTATATTATTATTATTATTATTATTATTATATATATATATTGGTTTGCCTATAATTACTTGTTGTGTTTCCTATGTAGGCTGTCCAGGCTACCTTTAGGGTTGAGGAGTTGGTGGAATATTCTCATTGGCAATACAAGAGCGAGGAAGGAAGGAGTATTGTTGCCGTTGAGGCCTTCACTGTGGTTGAGAAGAGTGTAAAGGACCTGAAAACTCAACTCTCCCAATCTGAAAATGAGAGGAAAAGCGCAACGCAAGCAGCTTCGCCAAGCCAAGCTTGACCTTACTGCTGCCAGGGAGCAAAACAAATTACTGACAAAAAAGCTAGAGGAGGCTGAAAAGGCCAAGGACCAGGCTAAGTAGGACAGCTACAATGTGGGGGTAGCTGAGACTGAGGAAGCTTTTAGGTCTGAAGTCACGGGGGTATGTAGAGTTTACTGCCTCCAAGTGTGGAACGAGACCCTTAACCAGGCAAGGTTGAGGCCTTCTCGGCACTCAAAAGGACAGAAAATGTCTACTACCCTCCTGCCATTTGGCCCTTAGGCCCCTCACCCCATCATTGCTAGCCCCACTGAAGAGGCCCTATCCAAGGACCCTCCTCCTCCCAACGAATCTCAGAAGGGGGAAAGCAGACCAAGGAGCAGAGGCCCTCAAGAAAGCTCCCTCCAAGGTGACCCAGCCCTTTAACGTACCCAAGGATTCCTCTAAAGAAGGGGTGGCTGTTCAGAGCCACGATTTGACCTCGGCAACCCTCCCCATCCTTGCCAAGGAAGATCCAAAGGGTAAAGGCGTAGCCTCTTCAACGGCAGCAACAACCCAGCCTGCCAAGACCTCCAAGGACAAGCTTGTAATAAAGATGAAATCTTAAGATGTCTTTCTTTTGTTATTTATCTTTCTTTTTTTATTTTATATTTTTTTTACAAGTAGGCCTTTGTAAGTAAACTGCCTCTTTCCAAGGCACAACTCAATGAAAAGTATATATATATTTTCCTTTCACAATTGTGACACCTGTGTATTTTCCATGTACAGTCTCTTTTTTACTTAACACTTAACTAGTCAGGTAATGAAATGTGACTCCCTTTAGTTATTTGCATAAGTAGTGATACAATTCCTACTTCTTTTTGACTAACAACAGAACAGATTAAAAACTACTAAGTCCATAACACTATTAAAACACACCTTTACTTCAAAATTCATTCGTCATAATAGAACACTTATCCATATCATCTCCAATTAGCTTAATGACCTTGAGGAAATATCTAGATATTGACCGGACAACAGATATGTTTGATATACTCACAAATACTTTAAGTGATGCTCATGAACTTCCACTTGTTTAGATCACTATTGTGGGAATCTCCAAGGTATGTGATCTGAGGAGCTAAACATAACCAAGATCATTTTCAACACTTAGAAAAACGTTGAAATTTTTTAATTTATCCAGGGTATGTGGACCAAGGAGCTAGGTATGACCAATGTTCTGTTTGATACTTTGAAAAATAACTTGAAGTGTTAATTTACCAAAGTAGATGGTCCGAAGAACCAGACATAACTAAGGTTTTGTTTAACACTTAAAAAAATGATGAAAAATATCAATTTATCTAAGGTATGTGGTCCGAGGAGCCAAGCATGACCAAGTTTCTGTTAATAATTTGAAGAATAACTTGAAGTGTTAATTTACCCAAAATAGATGGTCAGGGGAACCAGACATAACTAAGGTTCTAGTTAACACTTAGAAAAATGATGAAAAATATCAATTTATCCAAGGTATGTAGTCCGAGGAGCTAGGCATGACAAAGATTCTATTTGATACTTTGAAAAATAACTTGGAGTGTTAATTTACCCAAAGTAGATGATTAGAAAAATATCAATTTATCCAAAGTATATGGTCGGAGGAGCTAGGCATGACCAAGTTTCTGTTTGATACTTGAATAATAACTTGAAGTGTTAATTTACCCAAAGTAGATGGTCTAGGAACCAGACATAACTAAGGTTCTGTTTAACACTTAGAAAAATGATGAAAAATATCAATTTATCCAAGGTATGTAGTCCGAGAAGTTAGGCATGACTAAGATTCTGTTTGATACTTTGAATAATAACTTGAAGTTTTAATTTACCCAAAGTAGATGGTCGAGGAAACCAGACATAACTAAGGTTCTATTTAACACTTAGAAAATTAATGAAAAATATCAATTTATCCAAGGTATGTAGTTCGAGGAGCTAGGCATGACAAAGATTCTATTTGATACTTTGAAGAATAACTTGAAGTGTTAATTTACCCAAAATAGATGGTTAGAAAAATGATGAAAAATATCAATTTATCCAAGGTATATGGTCGGAGAAGCTAGGCATGACCAAGTTTTTGTTTGATACTTTGAAGAATAACTTGAAGTGTTAATTTACCCAAAATAGATGGTCCAGGTAACCAAACATAACTAAGGTTCTGTTTAACACTTAGAAAAATGATGAAAAATATCAATTTGTCCAAGGTATGTAGTCCGAGGAGCTAGGCATGACCAAGGTTCTGTTTGATACTTTGAATAATAACTTGAAGTGTTAATTTACCCAAAGTAGATGGTTCGAAAAACCAGACATAATTAAGGTTCTGTTTAACACTTAGAAAAATGATGAAAAATATCAATTTATCCAAGATATGTGGTTCGAGGAACCAGACATGACCAAGGTTCTATTTGATACTTTACCATAATGAGAAATATAATGCATGAAGTAATAAGCTATATATAACAGAAAAGACCTTCATTAATAATAATACATTTGCAAATTATTTACATTCCAAGAACATTGTACAACATTTTCATCTAAATTTTCGAGATAGTAAGGCCCTATCCCAGCCACCAAGGTTATGCGATATGGCCCTTCCTAGTTGGTACCTAATTTTCCCCATACTGGGTTTTTTGTAGTACCCAGAACCTTCCTTAAAACCAGATCCCCTGGCGTCAATGGCCTTAATGTCACGTTAAGTCATAGCCTTGTTTGAGCTTGTGTTGATAATATGCTAATTGAATCATGGCGTTCTTTCTTCATTTTTCGACTAAATCCAAGCTTCTTCCTAACAACTCATCATTATTGCTCGGAGTGAAAGAGATTGTCCTCAGTGTTGGGAAACCGGTTTCAAGAGGAATTACAGTCTCGACTCCATAGGTCATTGAAAAGGGTGTCTCCCCTGTTGATCTTCGAGGGGTACTCCGATACGTCCAAAGGAAGTGTGGCAATTCTTCCACCCATTTTCGCTTCACATCATCCAACCTCTTTTTGAGCCCATTCACTATTACCTTATTGACAGTCTCAGCTTGTCCATTTCCCTATGGATAAGCTGGGGTTGAATATCTGTTGGTAATGCTTAGATCGTAACAATATCTTCTAAAAGCCTTACTATCGAACTGAATGCCATTTTCTGAGATAAGGGTATTAGGAATTCTAAACCTGGTGACAATATTTTTCCAAATAAATCTTTTTGCATCCAAGTCCCTGATATTTGACAGTGGCTTCACTTCAACCCATTTGGTAAAATAATCTGTGCTAACCAATAGCCATCTCCTATTCCCTGCTGCCTCAGGGAAGAGTCCTATGATATCCAAGCCCCGTTGAGCAAAAGGCCAAGAGCTGGAGAGAGGATTGAAGGCGCCTCCCAGTTGATAAATGTTCGGAGCAAACCACTGACATTGGTGGCACTTCTTCACATATTCTTGTGCTTCCTTCTGCATATTTGGCCACCAGTACCCTTAGGTGAGTGCCCTATGAAATAAGGATCTACCTCCTGTATGACTTCCACAAATCCCTTCATGTAGTTCTTTTAGAAATAGCTTTGTTGTTCTAGGGTATATACATAGCAGGTATGATCTAGAAAAAGAGCGTTTGTATAGCTTTTGGTCCTCAAATAACTAGAATCGAGGAGCCTTTTTACGTACCTTGTCTGCTTCGAACTTCTCCTCGGGCAAGATATATTCCTTAAGGAATAGCACTACAGAGTCCATCCAACTAGGTCCCACCCTGATCTAATGAACTCAGACCATGTCACCTTTCACCTCTGTAGGTTTACATAGATCTTTAATAAGGATAACTCGAGGTAAGCTCTGCGCCGAGGATGTTGCGAGGGTGCCCAGGGAATCATCATGGGTATTCCTACTTCTGAGGACTGGCACTAAGGCGAAAGATTCGAACTTGGATTGTAAATGTCTCACCTGGTTTAAATATTCTTACATTCTCGAATCCCTAGCCTCCAACTCTCCTTCCACCTAGCCAACAACTAATCTTGAATTTGAGAACATCTGCACTGTTTTTCCCCCATCTTTCAAACCATAATCATTCCTACTAGTAGAGCTTCATACTCAACTTCATTATTGGTGGCCGAGAATCCCAACCGTAGGGATTTCTCAATAGTGATTCCCTCAGGAGATACCAAAACTAGCCCCACTCCAAATCCTCTTTGATTCGTCGTGCCGTCAACGAACACCTTCCACAAGAGAGGTTCCTTCAAGGAAATTACGCCAATTGATTTTTCATCCATATTTGGCCCCTTGGCATTCTCTTCTAATGAGGGCTTGACGAATTCAGCCATGAAGTTGGTAAGGACTTGGCCCCTTACAGAGGTGTGAGACATGTACTTGATATCAAAAGCCCTTAGAATTTTACCCACTTGGCTATCCTTCCAATGTAATCAGCACTTCAAAGAAGTGACTTAAGTGAAAGTTGAGTTAAAACGATAATTGTGTGAGATTGGAAATAGTGAGGGAGTTTACGTGTAGCATGCACCACTGCTAGAATGGTCTTTTCTAGGGATAAGTAACTAACCTCGGCTTCTTGAAATGATTTGCTCACATAATAAACCGCCCTTTGCACACTATTATTAACTTGTACCAGCACCAAGCTCACTACATGGAAGCAACAGCAATATATGCAAACAAAACTTCATCCATCTCAAGTCTGGACATGATAGGCCGTCGAGAAAGGTATTCTTTCAATTGCTAGAAAGCCAAGACACATTCCTCAATCCACTCAAAACCCTTCCACTTATTTAACAATTGGAAGAAAGGTCTACACCTGTCTGCGAATCGAGAGATGAACCGATTTAGAGCAGCAGTTTTCCCCGTTAACTTCTGGACCTCTTTGGGATTCCGAGGTGACTGTAAATTGTTGATTGCTTTGATCTGGTTAGGATTGAATTCAATTCCTCGGTGAGTGACCATGTATCCCAAGAATTTTCCTGATCCAATGCCAAAAGAGCATTTAGAAGCATTAAGGTGCAAGTTGTGTTTCCTCAATATCCCAAATATATCTTCGAGGTCACCAATGTGTCCGGGCTCTATTTTACTCTTGACCACCATATCATCTATATAAATCTCAATGTTCTTTACTAGTTGTGGTCCAAATATCCTGGTCATCATCCTCTGATAAGTTGACCTGGCATTCTTCAAGCCAAAGGGCATCACTTTGTAGTGATAATTCCTAACAGAGGTAACAAAAGCTGTCTTCTCTTGGTCCTCTAAAGCCAAAGGTATCTAGTGATACCCTTGAAAGGCGTCTAGAAAACTCATCTGAGGATGACCCACAGTGGCATCAACCAACTGGTCTATCCGAGGCATAGGGAAAGGATCTTGGGACAAGCTTATTTAGATCTGTGAAGCCGACACATACACGCCACTTCCTATCCTTCTTTTTTACTACTACTATATTGGCCAACTACTCCAGGTAGAACACTTCCTTAACAGCCACTGCCTGCTTGAGCTTGTTCACCTCCACTTTAACAGCATCAAAATACTTTTTAGACGAACGCTGAGGTGGTTGTTTCTTAGGGAGGACAGTCGGGTTAACATTTAGGTGATGGCAAATGAAATTTGGGCTTACTCCGGGAGCTTCACAAGCATTCCAAGCAAACACATCGATATTCTTCTTCAAAAATATAACCAACTCTTCCTTCTCTTGAGGAGGCAATTGAGACCTGAAAAAATTTCTCCGAATCATCGTCAATAAAAATTTCCTTTAGCTTCTCACACACAGGCCTTTCTAATGCTACCTCCATGGGCATGACCAGGGTCCTTGATTGCTATGAGCCCCCCTCAGTAGAGGCCGAGGATTCAACTTCAGGCTGATGCATAATTGCAACTGCCATGCATTGCCTGGTCATGGATTGGCTCCTAACCAGCTCTTCAATTTGGTCCTTCGACAGATATTTCACCTTCAAATGCAAGGTTGAGGAAACAGCTCCTAGGGCATGAAGCCAAGGTCTTGCTACAATGGCTGTGTAGGGAGAGTATGCATCCACCACGATGAAGTCCACTTCCACCACCTCTGAACCTGCTTGTATAAGCAATCTAATCTGGCCCTTTGGAATGACAACTTTCCCATCAAAGCTTATCAATGGTGAATTATAGGCTGTCAAGTCCTCTGGTTTCAAGTTCAGCCTTTTGTATAAGTCAGGGTACATAATCTCCGCACCACTGCCCTGGTCTACCATCACCTTTTTCACATCATACCACCCTATCCTAAGCGTGACCTCCAAAGCATCATCGTGTGGCTATGTGGTCTTAATCTTTTCCTCTTCCAAAAAAACTCAATGCCGATCAGATATCCACTCTGGCCCTCTTCGGCCCAAAACTAAAGTCTTCAGTGAGTGTTCATACTACAATCATCACTCTGGAGGGATGAGAGCCAGTCCTCCCAGTAGCAGCAAAGATGACATTAATCATGCCTAAATGAGGCCTTGAAGAAGTATTCCCCTAAGCTCTTAACCCCGTATGATCTCCCTGCCCGTTGGGCCGATACAATTTTTTTTTTAATCTTCCATCGCTAACTAGTTGCTCTAAATGATTCCACAGAGTCCTGCAATCTTCGGTGGTATGCCCCCGTTCCCGGTGGTACTGACAATGAAGACTCTGGTTGCACCTTATAGGATCTCCTGCCATCTTGTTTGGCCATTTAAAGTATGGCTCGTTCTTGATTTTCTCCAAGACTTGATGTACCAGTTCTTAGAACACCGTGCTGACCACTCGAGGAGCTGTAGACCTAGATTGCCCAGTAAAATCTCACAGGGTCTGCTATTGTTGTATCTATCTGACCTGAAATCTCTCATCTCTTGAGGGATAACCTTGGCCTTCCTTTTCCCTTGTTGTTGGTCCTCCTCAACCCACTTATACTCGCCAATACGGTCCATGAGCCGGCGCACACTCCTTACAGGCCTTTTGGTCAATGATTTTCTCAAATCATGTTTAGCAAGTAGGCCGACCTTGAAAGTACTTATTGCTACATCATCAAAGTCTCCGTCGATCTCATTAAATGTCTCTCAATATCTGTCTGAGTACATTTTCAAGGCTTCCCCTTCTCGCATAGTCATATACAACAATAAATCTAAAGGCCGAGGAACTCTAGTGCATTTAATGAAGTAAGACCCAAACGCCCGGATGAGTTCCTTAAAAGAATCAATAGAACCTACCCTTAGATTGTTAAACCATCTCATTGCCATAGGTCCCAAGCTGGATGGGAAGACCTGGCACATCAAAGCCTCATTTCTGGAGTGCACAACCATCCTCTGGTTAAAGTGGCTCACATGTTTCACAAAATCTGTTTGGCCACTGTACATGGTGAACGTTTGCTGAGTAAATCGCCGGGGAAGTTTTCCTCCATCAATTCTACGTGTGAAAGGTGACTTGGAAATCTAGTTCAACGCTTTACTCATAGCGTTATTTCCCAGGCCTCTGTAGAATGAGTTCCTACTTCTGCGGCCATAAGGGCTGTCCTCCTCACATGAGAAAGACTCATTAGGGGGAGTCCTTGATCTGGGCGTGTAACTGTTATTCCCACCATCATCAGAAGAAGGGTCAGAAAAGGAAGGAGTTCGCTTCCGTCGTTCGTGACGAAACTTCCTCTTTAAATAATCAATCTCCAACTGCATGGCTCTAGCATTTTTCTATGACAGACTTTGTTCTCACCTCATGACTGACTTCTACTAGTGTAGGTGGCCTGTACACTTCCCTCCCAGTCCTTACTTTTTTCAAGATTCAGGAAGTGATCTTAACGTTGGGACCCCATAGACCCTGCTTGGTATGGACTTGATCCTACCATAACGTTAAACTTACTAAAACACAAGATTTCTCACAGATGTCGCCAATTATAGGGACACAATTTGCACCTAAGCCCAAAACAGGAAGGGAATAAGCCTAAAGAGCCCAATACAATGAATTTATAGAGAATGAGTTTGAAATCTAAGTTCTAATAAGTTTGTATATCAATTGCAATGGGCCAAGATGACCAAAAAGTAAAGATAAAACAATTTTATACAAGGAAAATCGTCATCGGACTCAATCCGAGGAAGCTAGTTCTTCTATATATCTCACTTAAAGATAGATTACAAATATTGTTCTTTGGTATACAATGTTTTTTCTCTTCCTCTCACATCCCTCATTTTGGAGGTTTCCTCTGCCTTTTATACTATTCTTCCTCATCTCTTTAACCTCCACGTATGGATCAGCTTGTTCGTCTGGAGTCTTTGAAAATAGTTGTAAGGCTAAACTATGCTACTCAGGCATCACTTTTTCATTAATGTGGCCAGAGAGTTAGCTGTAGAGCATTTAATGCGGTGGTAACATTTTTCTCTTAGACATTTCATAACCTTTCCTTGTCTTGTGCTCTCATGATGTATATCCTTACCTACAGGATCTCCTAGGATGGTGTTCCAAGGTTGCAAACCGTACCCTCCGACCTCGACTTTACTCAACTGAGGAAGTATTCCTTCTCGGACCACCTTCTTGGACGATCACGATCAAGCTTTATCTCTTTACCTACCAACACAGATTCTTAGGAAGATATTCACCCGTCCTCAGACTATTTAACATTCTTGGATTGGGCATCTGGCCCAATACATACTCTTGGACCTACCACCCCCACAAAATTTATTATGATTTGACCCACTATTCATGTAATTAATGGGAGTACTGAAAGTTCAATATAGCGTGTAAAACACTATGAACGTTTAGACCCCCAAATAACAAATTACCAATTCAAGCTTCATATCAAACAAAGTATGTGCGGAAAATGAACATAACTTTATAACAGAATTGATAAACAATTTAGACCAAGTAAAATCACATCCATAGTAAAAATTAAATGGCAAAGATTAAGAGAAGAGAGATGCAAACACAAGGACAACACAACGATGTGTTATTGAAGAGGAAACCAAAGCCCTCGGAGTAAAACCTCTTTGTCGCCCTCCAAGCGGTCAATAATCTACTAAAGAATGTAGTTGGGATACATGGACAGCAGAAGACCCTCCAAGCCTAATCTACCTAGTGTACCTAAGCCTTCCAAACTCCTACTCCAACGAGGTTGCGCCGAACCTATTTCTTCTTTAGCTTACCGGATTCCGCTATAGCTTATAGCATTAAACAATATGAAATTGGTCTCTTCTTAATTGCTTCCCAAAACACCAAACAACCTTCTCACAAATATGGGTATAGTGAGAAAAGGTTTTGATAATGTACCTCTCAATGATGTAACAATGAAGAGGAAGAGAGTAGAGGAATTTGAAGAGTCTCTATGTAAAGATTGTGGATGAATCAATCTTGTTTTTCTCTAGGGTTATTCTCTCAAAATTCTCTCTGGAAACTCTCTACATTTCGTGGGTATAAGGGGTATTTATACTGAAGTGAGAATGGAATGCGAAGAGTCAGGATTTTCTAAATAGAGCTAGCTGGTGACTTGGCCTCGCGACTTGACTGAGTCGTGAGTTCAAGCCGAGAGCAAACAGAATGGCCAGATTGAACTTTTTGTCCTATAGTACTCCAGCTGGCATGACTGTTCGTCTTCTTTGCATGCTTCACTCGTGTGCAACATCTGGCGGCTTGCAAGCCCCGAGCCACCTGCGAGATCCAGTCGCGAGTCCGTGCTTCACTGCACAGTCTTGAGTATTTCTTTACACTTTCTCACACACTACCCTTATATGAATCTCACCTAAATACAAGGTTTCTAAGTACTGAATTACTAGCAAATTGACACAGAATAAAGCCAACAAAATGGTTGATAAATTTCAACCTTACAAGTACTAAATAATGTTTTTAAATGAAGAAAATTTTATTTCCTTCTCTATGTTTCCTCTACATGGCATAACCTTAGGCTACTAATAAGGTTGAGGTTCCTGCTTTTAGATTTGTGCAAAATAAATCTCATAAACATGATTACAATTCACTAGAGTTTTTAGGTTAACTTTCACTATATATATTTCTTAAATTCTCAAGCTTTATTTTAAAATGAGTGAATTAGATTTTACCACGTCATTAATTTAAAAAAAAATAATGTCAGACTATCACTATTTTAGTATTAGGCATAATCCGACCCACTTTATTTCTTAAATGAACAAAAAATTTTAAGAACTTGACAGTGAAGTTACTCTAATAACTCTAGTAGGTTAGTCCCATAAATAAGGTGGTGTAGACGTGCGTGAATGCAGATACATACGATGATGTATGAAGGAAGTTTTGTCACCTATAAATTTCTTAATTTCAAAAGGCTAATTAGAGCATAGCAGAAGAGTTTGTCTCCATTAGCGTATCCAAAAAGCGTCTTTTCCCATTAGTTCCCCAATTCACAAGGGAAAGAACTAAGAAGATGAGTATGGGGACAGCCTTGAGGATGATTTTCCTTGTGGTGTTTATTGGGTGGCTCATGGTTTGGGTTTTGTTGCCAACAACGATATACACACAAGCATGGACTCCTAAGCTAAACTGCAAGCTCAATTCAACATATTTTGGAGAACAAGGTTGCCTTTAATTCTCTAATTTGCTTCTTTTTTCCCCCTTAGAACTATATGCTTAAATTTATATCATTAATTGTGCAGGGACAAATCTTCTGCTTTTCTCATTTCCCATGATGTTCATAGCAGCTTTGGGCTGTGTTTATCTCCATGTTCAGCAGGAATCAAAAAAAATTAACTCCAAAAGGTTAGTTACAATATTTCTATTGTAAATCATCCATTATTTCTTGTCCTTCACCTTAACATTTTTATTTTTATTTTAAATCTTCACTTTCTTGATCAAAATATGAATATTTTCATTCATATGACTCATATGGAATAACATAAATACTGGCATATTATTGTAGTGTTGTTAAAAGTCATCGTTGGCCTTCTCAAAACGTCCGCTGCTTGTGATGGCTCCTCTCGGAATTGTTACTGCAATGGAGCTTGCCTTTGCTTTCATGTTCATAGCACTCTTAATCTGGTCTCTATTTAATTACATACACTATTACACCTTCAATCACCCCTTTGTGCATAAAGCAGGCGAGAAATTGTAAGTAGGAAGACCTCTTTATTTAACTTTCAATAACAAAAAATGAAGCTTAATTGATTTGGTAGTATATTGGAAGATGGTTTATAAGCCTTGTTCCAAGGATAAGAACCTAATTTTATTGAAGAAAAAAAAAAACCTTATTTGTATGATTCCTATAATTGTAATCTATTTTTTTGGTTCAAATGGTAGCACAGCAGACAATTGTATCCATCATATATAGTGTTCCGTATCTGTGGTTGGAACCCCACTTGTTACCTTCAATTTTGTCTATCTTAAGGCAGCATTTTAAGATAATAGGTCTTTTGGGATTCGATTGCAGGTGGCAAACAAGGCTTCGAAGTGTATCATCATTCTGGGGTATGTAGGAAACATATGCTGGGCATTTCTCTTCTTTCCTGTGAGTCGAGGGTCTTCAATTTGCCTCTCGCTGGGCTCACATCAGAGTCTAGCATCAAGTATCATATCTGGCTCGGCCATCTTTCTATGATTCTTTTTGCCGCACATACTATAGGTTTCATCATCTACTGGGGCACGACTCACCAAATGGCTGAGGTAATTCGCTATTGAAGCAATTTTTTTTGAAAAGGATAGAAGTCAGTCCAATAGTGACTTAGTACCCAGAGAGTTAGGAAGTCACTATTGAAGCATTAATTTAATCTTTATTGTGCTATAAGATGATACACGTGAGATTTCTTTATCTATTTTGCAGTTAGAATCCATTGTCTCTTTGTTTTTGGAAGAGAATCATGATCATGTTAGTCCTTGTGATAGTAGACCTTTTTAGAAGAGATTTCTTTTTTTTCTTTTTTTTTTTTTTCCAATTGATGTGTTACTGAAAAAAAGATTAAATTTTTATTTATTAGGTTATTATGGTGCACTAATTATATTTATTTTCACATTAGTTCGTAAATATTTTTTAGTAAAATTTAAAGCATCTTTAGCATTTTTACTTTTTTAATGTTGTTTTTGAAAGTTGACATCTCAATTTGTAAAATCTATGTCACAAAATTTGTAGTATATCTAGCTTCCATCACTCTTTATAGTTTGAGTGAATACTATAAATTTTATTACATAAAACTTAAAAATTAATATATCATTAATCATAAAATAAATCAAATATTTTATTTATTATGTTATTGCAGTAATACCAATCACAACTCATTGTCATGTTAGTTTAAAAATTTTGTAGTAAAACTGGTATTAAGGAAAAATGTCTCAAATATGGAAAAATTCTTCAGTAATATCGGAGTATAGTGAAATGATACTCCCTCTTTTTACATTCATAGTGAACTCCACTATAAATTTAATGAACAAACCTCACTATAAATATGAGAAGAAGAAACACAATTTTTCATACTCCAAAAGTACCTAAAAATTACTCTAAAATATGATTATGTTTTTAAAAATAATTGTTATACACGTCTGCATTTGCGTATGTGTTCGTTACTCACAGCCCCTAGTATGCCCTTGGGCATGAACATGTCCGCGAGGGGACAGTCATATATTTTTAAAATACTATATGTATTTACCTGTGATTCTAGTGTTTGGCCCCGAAAATTCTTCTTTTGCCCCCTTTATAATCCTTTTGAGAGAGAGAGAATGGGTGTTCGTTTTTTGTTTGAGAGAAAAATTGAAAAGTCAAAAGAGGCAATAAATGGGCTCATTAATGGGCTCATATTGTTATCTTGGAAATGATTTTTTTAATTTATTATTATTTTTTAAATAAAATAGTAAACCCCGGTCTTAGAGATGAGAGACGACTTAATACTACAAACTCAACAATAAATTACAATAATTATACAACACTCCCAAAAAAAGTATATCACGTCATTAATAAAAAATTAATTAGAGATTGTGGTATAAGTTCATATGCGAGTTGGTATGATAATTTAAAAAAGTTATAAATTTATTGTTGTGTCTTTAGTATTACAATTTTCTTTTTCCCTCCTTTTGCCTCCTGAAGTCGTGTGCTTATAGATATATTTATATATTAACTTTGAATTTTTAGTTTTCTTTAATTATTATATTATTAATATATTCAACTTTCATAGATATTTTGTGTAGTATAAATTTATTAAATTTCTTTAATAATATGAGAATATTTACTCAATATTTGTAATAAACTATGAAAGATATCATTTTTCTAATTAAGTTTTATTTGTAATTCTTTAAATTCTTTTTACATATTTGTTTTTTCATATTAATAATTATTAAAAAATTATTACATCATCATGTTTTAAACTTCAATTGAATCTTAATCCGAACTTAAAACTTAGAACCTCCACTTTTTCCTATTCTTTGACCAGTTTAGTTTTTAAGACTAATATTGATATCAATTGAATAGAAATAGTCTCTTTGACTGCATAGCAGTACAAGCCACACAAGATGCCACCTTACACGATGCATTGTTGTTGAGATCATTGCACTCGTGTCGTATATATCACCTACACCCTCTCTCTCTCTCTCTCTCTCTCTTTCTCTCTCTCTCTCTCTCTCTCCTGTGTCTTTTCATTTATTAATTTTTTGTTAATACTAAATAGATACTAATTTGGATTTTCTAAAAAAATGATTTCATACTCCCCCTCCCATAATTTGGTATCCTAATTTAATTAGTCCCTATATATGTGGAGTATTATTCAGTATTCTAAGAGTAATCCCACTTCTTCTCATATAATAGTGATCAGTACTATTTATACGAATGGAATGAGCACTGCTTCTCAGGAATAATTTTACATGCATGTGAAGCTTTTGTCGGCAATTCCTTTAAACCATGAGTTTCCCCAATAACTAATGCAGATGCTTGAATGGAGAAAAGATTGGGTGCCAAATGTAGCTGGGGAGATTGCATTTGTATTTGCAATGGGAATGTGGGTGACAAGCTTTCCTCGCGTGAGGCGAAAGATGTTTGAGGTTTTCTTCTATACCCACCATCTCTATGGATTCTATATCTTCTTCTATGTACTGCATGTTGGCGCTGCCTACTTTTGCATGATCCTTCCTGGGATATACCTCTTCTTTGTCGATCGGTTCTTGAGATTCCTACAGTCCAGACGAAGGGCTAGATTAGTCTCTGCACGCATTTTACCTTGTGACACAGTTGAACTGAATTTCTCCAAGAGCCCAGGTAAAACAACAATCGATGATATACATTTATTTGAACAACGAACTTTCTAAAACTGTTAAATTATTGATTGACCCTTCTAAATGAGAGATAGAATAGAAAAGACATGGATTAAACTTAGGACCTTTTGTTTTGATACCATACTTAATTACTGATTATCTCAATCGTTCAAATTATTGAAAAAAAAAATAAATTTAATCATTTAACTATATAATTCTAATAGAAACTACAACTTCTCCACATTTAACATACAACTTTGCCTCCCAGGGTGATTTATAATCCCACAAGCATGTGTTTTTAAATGTGCCAAGCATTTCCAAGCTTCAGTGGCACCCTTTTACAATTACTTCTAGTAACATGGAGCCAGATAGGCTCAGCATTGTCATCAAAAGCGAAGGAAGTTGGTCCCAAAAGCTTTATCAGGAACTTTCTTCTTCTGTGGATTACCTTAATGTTTCTGTGGAAGGACCTTATGGTCCTACTTCCTCTCATTTTTTGAGGTCAGTTTTAACCATGAAAGACTTCCCTACAAAGAGTTTAGCTTCTAAATTATGAAAAATGCTAAAATTGCTACGAATGTTATAACGCATAATATTTATAAATTGATATGATAATGAATGCAATTAGTGGATTTCAAAATTATAATAAAGCGAACGCTACTTTTTTTGTGATTATGATTAGTAACAAATTTGTTTGTAAAGATTATGTTGTAAAATTTATTATCATATGTTTATGACTCTGAATTGCTTTCTCCTTTAATATGAATGATCTTTGTTTGGCGCACTAGGCATGAGTCCTTGGTGATGGTGAGTGGAGGAAGTGGCATTACTCCTTTAATCTCCATAATTCGTGAGATCATTTTCCGAAGCCAAAGTGAAGAATTAGATGTTCCACGAGTTCTCCTAATTTGTGCATTCAAGAACGTGGCGGATCTCACCATGTTAAATCTCTTACTTCCTATCTCAGACACACACACACAGATTTCCAAGATGCAGTTGCAAATAGAAGCCTATGTGACCAGAGAGAATGAGCAGACTTTTACAGATTCGCAAAAGCACCTCCAAACCATTTGGTTCAAGTCAGACCCATTTGACTCACCTATTTCTGCAGCTCTAGGCCCAAACAACTGGTTATGGCTTGGTGCAATAATCTCATCATCATTTGTCATGTTCCTTCTCATTTTGGGCATTTTCACTCGTTACTACATTTTCCCTATTGAACAAGAAACCTATGAGCCTTACCATTTCACCTTGAGAGCTCTTTGGGACATATTTTTGGTTTGTACCTGTATTTTTATAGCTTCTAGTGCAATCTTTCTTTGGTGCAAGAAACAATATGCCAAGGAATATGAGCGAATCCTAAACCTGGAAGCTCCAACACCACCAACTTCACCATGGTCTCAATTTTATGTTGCGGATAGGGAGCTTGAAAGCCTTCCTCACCAGTCCCTTGTTCAAGCCACCAAGGTGCATTTTGGTGCAAAGCCTGATCTTAAGGGTAAGTTCCACTACCACACCAAAATATGAGAGTAAATGCACAGCCTTTTTTTTATTATTAATAGTGATGCTATGAATATTACAAGTTTTATTTTATATATATATATATATATATATATATATATATATATCAGTTTGTAGGTCTTTATAGTAAATTGATAATAACTTAGGCATTTTTCCATGATTAATATGTTTGGTGACATTCTTGCATTGTAGAAATTCTGCCTAGGTGTGAAGGATCAGATATTGGAGTCTTAGTTTGTGGCCCAAGAACCATGCGACATGAGGTTGCCAAAATTTGTTCGTCTGGGTTGGCAGATAATTTGCACTTCGAGTCCATCAGCTTTAATTGGTGATGTATTTGGAAGATGATTGTGCTCTTTTCTAAGTGTTTCCATTGTTTAAACTTTTCTCACACTAGATGGGGGAAAATAACTTAGCTCATAATTTGGCTAGACGTTTTTTTAATACCTTAGATATTTTAGTGTGGATGAAGAATGTTCTATCACAATTTTTTTTTTTTTTTAAGGATGATTTAACCTTCTGTTCTGGTTTTTAAAATCATTGACATTTTCTTTAAAAAAAATTTATGTGACAAATTGTAACTGATTGCTTAACACTTTCACATGGATATTCTTCCACCACTCACTAACAACCACATATGATAGTTATAAAAATTGATATGGAAAAGTGTAGGAGATAATGAGATAATAAAGATGAATTTTGAAGTGCCAACATTTTCACGAGTTTTTAACATGTTTATATATATATATAAAAGACCAATTTCAAAAATAAAAAACTATCCATATAAATATTAAGTTATATTTTAATGTTTAAAAAAACACAATAAAAGGATCGTGTTCATTATAATTTATCTAGGAAAAAGTTAATAGATACTCTAAGAACATTATTTTAAAAAATATTTTTAGAAACTTTTTATGAGAAAATAAAAAAGTAATTAATTTATTTGACGAATTTTTATATTTTCCTAAAAAGTGATGTCAAAATTTTCTTAAAATGATTTAGTAACAATTGCCTTAACCTGTTAATAAGAAACAAAGAAAAAAAAAGTAAATTTCTTGTATGTTGGCTAATATAGACTCATATAATTTAAAAATCGTAATAGTTTGCACCTATATATACTATGAATATTTATACATTTGAAAACATATCAAAGTTTGAAGTTTATTATGTTAACCTGATATTATCTCCATTAATGAAGAAGAATGAAATGCAAATATATATATATATAATATATATATATATATATATATTGTAAGGACACAAGTCGAACCTCCAATCCACAATCAAAAGGGAATGGGCTTGAAAGGCCTTTTACAATAAATTTGTAGAGAGTGGACTTGCAATCTAGATTTTGAGGGTGGTTCAAACAATAAAGAAAGAACAGACCTCGGGCCCAGTGGCACAAACAAGGAGTTAACTTGTAAGAATATGAATGAAAGCTATTCCTCGGACACAATCCGAGGATAGTTTATAATATTGCTTCTCAAGGTCGATTACAATTATAGATCGTTAGATTATCATATGCTATTTTTTCTTCTTTTTCAAGAAAAAGCCCTCTCCTCTTCCGAATGTCTTTCCTCTTATTTATATTTCCTCTTCTTCTCTTTATCATCTTCCACCTCATGGTTATAACGCTGGCTTTAGATACTTGTCCCATCAAATTTTCCCGAAGTCCTCTAGGGTCAAGGACCAAGTTCCAAACCTCATGCTTAGATCTCATTTCTCCATTAATGCAGTCAGTATATCAATTGCAGAGTCTTTAATGTGTGGGCGATGGTAGTAGTTTTACCTTAGATATTCCACCGCTCTTTCTATTGTCCTCCACGTGTACCGTGTCTTCCCGTAGCCATAGGATTTTTTATAACATAGCTTGGGGATATTAAACCTCTCTTCCTATGACCTCGGCTTTAATATCCAAGGACAAAACTTTCCTCAAACATAATTGTTCACACGTTATCACATCTTTACCTGGCATTTTCTTTATGAGGTACATTCATGTATTCCTAGATCATTTGATGTCCTCGGATTGGGTTTTTAGCCCAATAGACTTTGTTGTGTCATCCTTTGTAAATTACTGAGCCCAATGTCCCTACAATAATCCCTCGATATTCTTTATTTCTTCAACTCGGGATGAAAAGAGGATCTCGACTTAAATCTCCTTTTATCTTGCGGATTTCTGGCAATATTGCTGACAGGGACAATGACTTTTGAACTACCCATTTCATGTTCCCGACGCTTCGGCATGCAAAGTGTCCCTAAATTAAATTCTAGCGTCTCCATGTTCCTACGTTTCAGCGATGTGACACATATCCAACGGTTGAGAGCTGTTCTTAGGTTGAGGCGGGAATTCTCCGCTTCATAACTCCTATTGATATATAAATACTAATTTCCTTCAAATCTTCTCACACCACAATACTCATATAACGTACCTGCCACATTTGCTACCTCCACGTGCTTTCTCTTTTTACCAAATACCCTATCCGAGGTGACCGTGCCTTCTTCTTTTTTAAAGTAACTTCTCCCACACTCTCTCCCTTTCTTATTAACTCTTTGTTTCTTTTGTTTTTCTTCCTTTCCTTTTCTTTTTCTTTGTACTCCCTTGTCCTCTACTTAATCTTTTTAGTTTCTTTACACCCCATTTTTCAAAGATGGGTAGATTTGCATCCCTGGTGGATTCAAACGAAAAAATAGAGCAGTTTAGGGCCAAATACCAAATTCCCTCGAACGTATCTATTAGGTACTGTAACGAAGAAAAATATTTTGTAAAAAGAAAAACGGGGGAGGTAGTAATCTCGATGATTGCATTCATCGAAGGGGGAATGAGAATCCCAATGGGAACCATGACTAGGGATTACCTTAGGGCCTTTAGATTAGCCCCTACCCAGTGCGCTCCAAATGTCTTTAGGATCCTAGATTCCATAGATGCCTTAAATGAGAAGATGAACCTAGGGCTCACTCATCACGACGTGAACTGGGTTTATAACCTCCATTACCTAACAAAGAAAGATGAATATTACCTAAAATCTAGACATCCAGCAGTTAGGCTAATTCAGTGTCTGCCCGAATCTAATAAGGATTTAAAAAACGACTTTCTGATCGTATCAGGAGATTGGCACGACGGCTTGCCCTGTCCGACAAGGGAGGGGACCCCAGGTGAAGTTTTGGATTTTATCTAAAACCCTCAAAACCACCCTTTTTTTGTCTTTCTATGTATTCTTACCCTTTTTCTTTTTGGACAATTCTACAGATCCACACGCAGCAGATCGTCATCCTCTCCTTGTCGATTTTGGTCGATTGGACAAAATCTTACGAGCCGAAGTTTTCGTGCACACAGATGGCCAACTCCGAGCGGCTCATCTGATCCTCGGCTACGATCCCATTTCCAAAGCTTTTCAGGCACCAAAGTGTGTGATCAAAGCCAAGGACCCCTGCCTTCCCCGGATCAGCGTTGCCGATGAAGGTTTCCTGCTACCCGAGGGGGCTCCTATTCCTCAGGGTACTCTGGTTACCCAACCCATACAACCCCCACAACTTGTTCTGGTTGGGATTCCCCTAGTCCCTATTCCAACACAAAACATACTTGGTGAAGCAACCTCTTCCCAACCTAGCATAAAGGAAGAAGAAGATATTGTAGAAGTATCTGATTCCATCGACGAGTTCGAGGTTTTCAATCAACCCCACTCTCCCGAAGACCCAATTTCTATCCTCGGCACCTCCTTTCAAGTCTCACAAGCTATTATTCAACAGTCTGATAATATGGGCATTCAGCGTAAGGCCAAGCCGAGTTTAAAAGTTGTACTCGAGGGTCACGCGGGGTCTCAAGAGCCTCCTAAGGAACTTCGCCCTAGGGTCCAAGATAAGGGTGCTGATAAAGGCCCTGAGTCTAGGCTCCCTCCTCCTCCTCCTCCTTCCCAACCTCAACGTACCAATCCGATTGACGTTAAAAGAAAAAGGGATCAGCAAAAGGGAAAGGAAGTGGTGGAGATAGGAAAGGGTTCTCTCCCTAAAGAGCCTGGAATTGAAAAAGGTGGGAAGCAGGCCTGCATTGTGCAGACGAGGTCGGACAAACGGACTGAATCTCACGTGGCCGTACACGCCCCACTATGGCTCCCTGACATGACTATGGACGACTGTGCCATTACTATTGACGCGCCATCAGAAATTTTGATGAAGGGACTGCTGCATGCGTAGCAGACGCATTGGAGAAAGCTTTGCTGCTCCCCGAGGACATGGGTGAGCCCAGAAAGAAGAGAGACCACAATGTCTTCATGATTCTGAAGAAGGAACTTGCGATGGTAAGTATCTCTTCTGAACCTTGTCTGTTTTTTATTCCTTATTTCATAAAGCTTATATTTTTTCGTTCACAGGCTGTTCAATCTGCCCATAAGGCAGAAGAGATCGCCATCAGCTCATACAAATCTCTAAGGGCCGAGGAATTAAGGCGTGAAACCGCCCAAAGGATCTCGGACCTACAGAAGAAAAAACTGCAGGAGGTCTCAGACAAATTGATTAAGGCAGAGAGTGAGAGGTCAAGTTTGGAGGCTGCACTCAAAACAACTGCTAAACAGACCGAGGACCAACGACTGCTGCTCCGACAAACTGAGGAGAATCTTGCTGTAGCACGAAAGCTTATTGAGGATCTTAAAAAAGATCTAAAGGAGTCTGAAAGGGTCAAGGAGGAGGCCATCAACGGCAAAGAGAAAGCCCTTCAAGAAAAAGAAGAGCCTGAAAAGGAAAAAGAAAAGGCCGAGAATGCAAAAGACCGAGCTGAACAGGAAGGTTACGAGATCGGTGTGAAGGAGATCACGGAAACCTTCAAGGCTCAGGTTCCTGAGGTATGTAGACATTACTGCCTCTAAGTGTGGAATGAGGCACTGTCCCAAGCTGGGGTTGATGCTTCTTCTACTCTTTGGAAAGCAGAGAGTGTCTACTACCCTCCAGCCATTCGAGCCTCTGACATTCCTCAAGCTAATGATGATGCTGACCAACTACCATCTGAAGATAAGGAAGGTAAGCTGGTTGAAGACTCTATTCTTGTTGAAGATCAACTCCCTAAGCAATCTGATCCAATAGAAGGAAAGACACTAGAGGACATACAACCCTCAAGTGACCTTAATGAATCTTCCAAGGATGTGCTGGGTGATCAAGCGAATCCGATAACTTTGAAGGATGATCCAAAAGGCAAAGAAATTGCTGATGAGCCTTCGGTGCAGCCTCAACTTCCTCAAGACCCTAAAGGCCCTTTGAAGATAAAGTTGAAGCAGTGACTGCTCTTCTCTTGTTTTTAGCTTTTCCTTTATTTCTACTTAGTGTAATTCTGATAGCTTTGCAAGTACTTTTGTAATTTCCAAAGAATTTTGAATGAAAGCACAAGTTCTACTTTCTTTGTTTTTGATGCTTTTTACCTTTGTTTTGCCTTGATTATACCACTTCATGCTTGTTAAGTTATTTAAAGTCAAAGCAACAACTTGGATTGAACTTTATACCATAGATATGTTCAATATGTCTGTAGATGCATTAAGTGATGCTCATGGATTTTTATCCATTTATCACTGTCTTAGGGAAACTTTTAAGATATAAGTGGTTGAATTTCACTTAAATGGGGCATGTCTAAGGGTCAAAAACCTTTAGTAAGCTTTGTCAAATGTTTAAATAAGGCATATGATCCCATGATCTAGGCATATCAAGCTTCGTTTTGATACTTAATGAAAAAGAAAACGGAATATAAATTTCCCAAAGTTGATGATCCGAGGACCAAACATAACTAAGAATCTGTTTAACACTTAATAAAAAGATTTGGAATGTTAAATTTCCCAAAGTAGATGATCTGAGGACCAGACATAACTAAGGTTCTGTTTAACACTTAATAAAAAGATTTGGAATGTTAAATTTTCCAAAGTAGATGATCTGAGGACCAGACATAACTAAGGTTCTGTTTAACACTTAATAAAAAGATTTGGAATGTTAAATTTTCCAAAGTAGATGATCCGAGGACCAGACATAACTAAGGTTCTGTTTAACACTTGATAGAAAATATCAATTTAGACGAGGTATGTGGTCCGAGGATCCAGGCATACCAAGCTTCAGTTTGATACTTAGTAAAAAATATAAAATGTTAATTTTTCCAAAATAGATGATCCGAGGACTAGACATAACTAAGGTTCTATTTAACACTTGATAAAAAATATCAATTTAGACGAGGTTTGTGGTCCAAGATCCAGGCGTACCAAGCTTCAGTTTGATACTTAGTGAAAGAAAATAATAAACGTAATATAGTGTTAACAAAAATGGCAGAAGTGCCTTACATTTAATAATAATACCTTGTAGGTTATTTACATTCTAAGGACGTTGTACAACATATTCGTCTAGATCTTCAAGATTATAAGCCCCTATGCCTGCGACCGAAGTAATATGATAAGGTCCTTCCTAGTTGGGCCTTAGTTTTTCCCATGTTGGGTTCTTTGTTGTACACAAAACTTTCCTCAGTACCAAGTCCCCTGGTGCAAGAGGTCGTAGTTTTACATGAGAATCATACATCTGCTTGAGTTTGTGTTGATAACAAGTTAGTTGAACCATGGCATTCTCTCGTTGTTCCTCAACTAAGTCTAAATTTCTCCCTAATAGATTATCGTTGCTATCTGAAATGAAGGAGCTTTTCTTTAGTGTTGGGAACCCAGTTTCTAGGGGTATTACTGCCTCGACTCCATAAGTCATGGAGAAGGGTGTTTCTCCTGTGGACCTTCGTGGTGTAATTCGATATGTCCAAAAGACATGTGACAGTTCTTCCACCCATCTTCCCTTAGCATCACCCAACCTTTTCTTGAGCCCATTAACTATCACTTTATTGACGGCCTCAGCTTGCCCATTCTCTTGAGGGTAAGCTGGAGTGGAATATCTATTCGTGATGCCTAGATCACAATAGTATTTCCTAAAGGCCTTGCTATCAAATTGTAGACCATTATCTGAAATGAGAGTATGAGGGATGCCAAACCTGGTAACAATGTTCTTCCATACAAACTTTTTTGCTTCCATGTCTCTGATATTTGATAATGGCTCAGCTTCAACTCATTTGGTGAAATAATCCGTTCCAACAAGGAGCCACCGCCTATTTCCTGTTGCTTTTAGGAAAAGTCCAACAATGTCCAAGCCCCATTGAGCAAAAGGCCAAGGCTAGACAGAGGATTAAGAACACCTCCTGGTTGATGTATGTTCGGAGCGAATCTTTGACATTGGTCACACTTCTTCGCATAATCCTGTGCCTCCCTCTGCATATTGGGCCACCAATAGCCCTGAGTAAGGGCTCTATGAGCTAAAGACCTTCCTCCAGTGTGACTTCCACAAATCTCTTCATGCAACTCTTCTAAAAGTAACTTCGTTGCCTCGGGGTGTATACATAACAAATATGGTCCCGAAAAAGAACGTTTGTATAATTTTTGGTCCTCGGATAACCATAACTGAGGTGCTTTTCTATGAATCTTATCTGCTTCAAATTTTTCTCTAGGCAAGATATCATCTATGTGAAATGTCACAATTGGATCCATCCAACTAGGCCCTGCCCTAATTTGAAGAATTCGAGTAGCGTTACCACTTGTCTCAGTGGGTTTTCACAAATCTTCAACAAGGATGACCCGAGGTAGGCCTTGCACCGAGGACGTTGCCAGTGTGGCTAAGGAATCGGCATGAGTATTCCCACATTTGGATACATGCAATAAAGAAAAAAACTCAAATTTGGATTGCGTACATCTGACCTGGGTTAGGTATCCTTGCATTCTTGAATCTCTTGCTCTAGCTTCCCTTCCACTTGGCCTACCACCAATAGAGAATCCGAGAAAATTTTTATCCTCTTCCCTTCCATCTTATAAACCATGTTCATTCCAGCGAGGACGGCTTCATATTCTACTTCGTTGTTAGTGGCCGAGAACCCCAATCTCAAAGATTTCTCAAAAATAATTCCCTCTGGGGATACCAAAACCACCTCGGACTCCATCAACATATACTTTCCATAACGGAGGCTCTTTGTATGAAATCATGCCTACTGATTTTTTACCCATGCCTGATCCTTCAATATGTTCTTCTAATGAGGGCTCAGCAAACTCCGCCACGAGATCCGCGATAACTTGCCCCTTTATAGAGGTGTGAGGCATATACTTGATGTTGAAAGCCCCTAGGACAGTGCCCCATTTGGCAATTCTTCCCGTATAATCCGCACTTCAAAGTATAGACTTAAGAGGGAGTTATGTTAGGACAACAACCATATGAGACTGGAAGTAATGAGGAAGCCTTCGTGTAGCATGCACCACCGCCAAGATCGCTTTCTTCAGTGGCAAATAACTCACCTCAGCCTCATGTAGAGACTTACTTACATAATAAACTGGCATCTGGACATTATTATCATCCCATATAAGAACCAAACTAACTGCATGGTTAGCTATTGCAATATATGCAAACAGAACTTCATCAATTTCTGGTCGAGAGATAATAGGTGGTTGCGAGAGATACTCTTTAAGCTGTTGAAAAGCCACCACGCACTCCTCGGTCCATTCAAAACCCTTCCATTTATTCAACAACTGAAAAAAAAAGGTCTACATCTGTCCGCGGACCGAGATATAAATCGGTTGAGGGTAGCGGTCATTCTTGTTAGTCTCTGCACCTCTTTAGGATTTCGAGGTGAGTGTAAGTTGCTAATGGCCTTAATCTCAACAGGATTCACCTCAATTCCCTGGTGAGTCACCATATAGCCTAAAAACTTGCCCGACCCCACACCAAAAGAACATTTAGAGGCATTGAGTCGCAATTTATACTCTCTTAGCGTTTGAAAAGTGTTGCTCAGATCTTCCAAATGCGTAGAAACCGCTTTACTCTTTACCACCATGTCATCCACATATACCTCGATAGTTTTTCCCAGCTGTGTCTCAAACATCCTCGTCATCATCCTTTGATAGGTAGCCCCTACATTTTTCAAACCAAAGGGCATTACCTTATAATGATAATTTTCTGTAGGAGTGACAAATGCAGTCTTCTTTTGGTCCTCCATAGCTAAAGGTATCTAGTGGTAACCTTAGAAAGCATCAAGAAAACTCATTCGAGGATGCCCGACAGTAGCATCCACCAACTGATCAATCTGAGGCATTGGAAAAGAATCCTTCGGACAAGCTTTGTTTAAATCTGTGAAGTCCACACAGACTCTCCATTTTCCATTCTTCTTCTTCACCACGACCGTATGGGCTAACCATTCAGATAGAAAATTTATTTGATAGCACCCGCCTTTTTGAGTTTGAGCACCTCCTCCTTCACAGCCTCAGAATGCTCTTTGGAGGACCTCCGAGGTGGTTGCTTTCTTGATACCACAGCTGGATTAACTTTTAAATGACGACAAATAAAACTTAGATTAACCCCAGGGGCTTCGTAAGCATTTCATTCAAATACATCCATATTTCTCCTCAAAAACAAAATCAATTTTGTCTTCTCCTCTTGTGGCAATTGAACCCCTACCTGAAAGAACTTTTCAGGGTCGTTGTCTACGAGAATCTTCTCCAATTCCTTACATGCAGGTTCATCTACCTTGGTTGTGGCCAAAGACTTTGATTACTACGAATTTTCGTTAGCCGAGGCCGAGGACTCTAATTCAGGTTGATGCAGAATTGCAGTCGTGACACACTGTCTAGCTACAGATTGACTTCCAAGCAGCTCCACCACTTGATCTCCAGAAGGAAACTTAACCTTGACATGCAAGCTTGAGGAAACAGCACCCAAAGCATGCAACCAAGGTCTTGCCACAATAGCCGTATAGGGAGAATAGGCGTCCACCATGATGAAATCTACGTTTACCACTTCTGGGCCTAATTGTACAGGCAGCCTAATTTGCCCCTTTGGTATGACAGCCTTTCCCTCGAAGCTTATCAAGGGTGAGTCATACGCCATAAGATCTTCAAGCTTTAATTCAACCCTTTAAACAAGTCAGGGTACATGATATTTGCGCCACTACCTTGATCGACCATCACCATTTTCACATCGTAATTCCCTATTGTTAGGGTAACAACTAAGGCGTCATCATATGGCTGGATAGTCCTGATTTTGACCTCTTCCGAGAAACCCAAAACTGGTGGTATACTTGTCTTAATCCTCTTCGGCTGATCCCTTGATTCCTCGGCCAAGGTCCGAGCCACAGACATAACCCTAAAAGGAGTTGAGCCAGTCCTTCCAGGTGCCGCAAAAATAACATTGATTGTTCCTAGAGGAGGCCTTGATGAAGAACCCCCGTGGTTTGCCGCCCCTAAGTGGTTTCCTTACCCATTAGGCTGGTACAGGAATTGTTTTAACTTTCCCTCCTTAACCAATTGCTCCAAATGATTCCACAGAGTCCGACAATCCTCAGTGGTATGACCCCTCTCCTGGTGATAATGGCAATGGAGATTTTGGTTGCGTCTTAAAGGGTCCCCTGCCATCTTATTTGGCCACTTGAAGAATGACTCATGCTTGATTTTCTCCAACAGCTGTTGCACTGGTTCTTTGAAAACGGTGTTGACCACCTGTGGGGCCGTATGACTAGTTTGTCTGGAAAAATCTATGTAGGCTTGTTGTTGTTGTATTTGTCTGACCTGAAATCCCTCCTTTCCTGTGGGATAACCTTCGCCTTACCCTTTCCTTGCTCCTAATCTTCCTCAACCCTTTTGTACTCATCGATGCGATCCATGAGCCGACGCACGCTTCTGACAGGTTTCTTCGTCAAAGATTTCCTGAAGTCATGCTCCGTAGGTAGGCCGACCTTGAAGGTCCTTACTACCACGTCATTGAAGTCCCCGTCAATTTCATTGAACATCTCCCAATACCTGTCCGAATACGTTCTCAAGGTTTCCCCATCCCTCATAGCCATAGATAATAATGAATCTAAAGGCCGAGGAACCCTACTGCACGTGATGAAGTGAGAACCAAATGCTATAGTAAGCTCTTTGAAAGAATTGATAGAGCCTGCCCTCAAGCCATCAAACCATCTCATGGCCACGGGCCCCAGGTTAGAGGGAAAGATCTTGCATATCAAGGTCTCATTCTTGGAATGTACTGCCATCCTTTGGCTGAAATGGCTCACATGCTCCACAAGATCCGTCCAGCCATTGTAAATAGTGAAGGCCGGTTGTGTGAAGCGCCGAGGTAACCTCCCTTCTTCCAACCTGCGTGTGAAGGGTGACCTGGAGATTTGATGCAACGCCCTACCCATTGCATCATTTCTCAAGCCCCTAGAGGAGTAGTCTCTGCCATGCCTCCCATGCAGGTGTCTTCCTCAGAAGAAAAAGATTCACCTAGGGGAGTCCTGGACCTCTACCTGTAATTGTCATCTTCAGAACCCTCCGAAGAGGGATCAAAGACAGAAGGAGTTCGCTTCCGCCTCTAATGACGCAATTTCCTTTTAGGCTGTCAATCTCTTTCTGCATGGTCCTGGTATTCTTCTCGTGAGGAGCTCCGCTTCCCCTTGTGAATGACTCGTACTTCTGGTAGTGTGCGTAGTATGCACACTACCTTCCCGATTCTCTTCGTGATCAGGATGCAAGGAGTGATCCTCATGTTGGGAGCCCATCTGCAAGGCGTTGTGATCCTGAGCCCACCATGATGTTTTGAACCTCCTCAAAGACTAAATTCCCACAGACGGCACCAATTGTAAGGACACAAGTCGAACCTCCAATCCACAATCAAAAGGGAATGGGCTTGAAAGACCTTTTACAATAAATTTGTAGAGAGTGGGCTTGAAATTTAGATTTTGAGGGTGGTTCAAACAATAAAGAAAGAACGGGCCTCGGGCCCAGTGGCACAAACAAGGAGTTAACTTGTAAGAATATAAATGAAAGCTCTTCCTCGGACACAATCCGATGATATTATATAATATTGCTTCTCAAGGTCGATTACAATTATAGATCGTTAGATTATCATATGTTATTCTTTCTTTTTTTTCAAGAAAAAGCCCCCCCTCTTCCAAAGGTCTTTTCTCTTATTTATACTTCATCTTCTTCTCTTTATCATCTTCTACCTCATGGTTATAACGTTGGCTTTCGATACTTGTCCTATCAAATTTCACCGAAGTCCTCTAGGGTCAGGGACGAAGTTCCAAACCTCATACTCAGGTCCCATTTCTCCATTAATGCAGTCAGTCTATTAATTGCAGAGTCTTTAATGTGTGGGCGGTGGTAGCAGCTTTACCTTAGATATTCCATCGCTCTTTCTATTGTCCTCCACGTGTACCGTGTCTTCCCGTAGCCATAGGATTTTTTATAACATAGCCTGGGGATATTAAACCTCTCTTCCTATGACCTCAGCTTTAATATCCGAAGACAAAGCTTTCCTCGAACATAATTGTTCACACGTTATCACATCTTTACCTGGCATTTTCTTTATGAGGTACATTCATGTACTCCTAGATCATTTGATGTCCTCAGATTGGGTTTTTAGCCTAATAGACTTTGTTGGGTCATCCTTTGTAAATTACTGGGCCCAATGTCCCTACATATGTATATATATATATAATATATATATATATATATATATCCTATTACCTTTTTTTTAACTTTTGAAAGCTAACAATAATGTTCTTTTTTTTCTACATCAATCAAAATTATTGCCTCTTTATTTTCTTTTTTCCTATAATATTTTTATTTAATATATTAACTATAATAAACATTGAAAAATGTGTTTCTTTATTCCTTTTAAATAAAATTTGACATATAATTGTTTATTAATTACACCAACAATAAAATCTTACTAAAGGAAAAGAGAAAAATAAATAAAATTATATAATACGTTAAGGAGGTTTGTGTTGTAATAAGCAAAAAGTGTTTTATACCCCTTGGTTGATTTAATCAAAAATTAATTAACTAGATTACTTAATTAATATGAATTCAATTCAATTTCCAATTAATAACTACAGTTTAAACATGTCTCCAAATAAGCAATAAAGCAATCATACAAATAGTTGTTCTCAACTCAAAAACTCAGAGTGCTTTCATGTCAGAACGGTTAATCATGGATAACATTCTGATAGCTTATGAGACTTTGCATCACTTGAAATCAAAAAGGACTAGCTAGTAAGATGGGGTATATGGCTTTAAAACTCGACATAAGCAAAGCATACGATCGAGTGGAGCGGGTGTTCTTAGAAAGATCATGCTGAAAATGGGGTTTAGTGTGAGATGGGTGAAACTTATTCTGACTTGTATAAAGTCAGTGACTTATTCCATCATGTTGAATGGACAGCCTCATGGCCTCCTTACCCTAGAAAGAGGTATCCGCCAAGGCAACCCCTTTTTCCCATACCTTTTCTTGCTAGTGACTGAGGGGCTTCATGCTTTGTTTAAGAAAGCTGAAGATGATGGGGTTATAAGGGGTGTGTCTCTCTCTGTGTTGCAGGACCTTGGATTCGCAAATGATAGCCTTATGTTTTGTTAGGTGGCTATATCCTAATTTGTCTAGATTCAATTAATACTTCACTTGTATGAACAAGCATCTGGTCAGAGAGTAAATAGGGGGAAAACAAACATATTCTTCAGCTCAAACACTCTGTACAAGACTAGAGCGGCCATCTCAAACTTCATGGGTGTCCCTACTGTGCAACAGTATGAATAATATCTAGGACTTCCTTCTCTCATGGGATGGGATAAGAAGAAATCCTTTAGTTTAATAAAAGAAAGGATTTGGAAGAAGTTAAAAGGGTGGAAAAAGAAGTTGCTCTCTCAAGCTAGCCAGGAGATCCTAATTAAAGCAGTCATACAAGCGATCTCTACATACACCATGTCGTGTTTTAAACTCCCAAAAAGCCTGGTTAAGGACGTTAAGTCTTTGATTAGGAAATTTTGGTGGGGTTACTAGGGTGACCAAAGGAAAATTCATTGGGTAAGTTGGGAGAAGCTTTGCCTACCAAAGAATGAGGGTGGTATGGGTTTTCGAGAGTTAAACAAATTCAATGATTCTCTCTTGGCCAAATAGATTTGGAGACTGAAAACATGTGAAAACACACTACCCCAGAAGGTTTTCAAAGCCAAATTTTTCCATGATTGTTCAATCATGGAATGTACAAATTCAAACAAAGGGTTGTATGCTTGGAGAAGTATACTGCAAGCTAGATATGTTATAGAAGTAGGGGCAGTCTGGAGACTTGGTGATAGCAGATCCACCTTTATTCGTACAAATAAGTGGTTATCAAAAAATCTTGCAATGATGATTATTTCCCCTCCTACATTTTTACCTTTGGACTCAAGAATGAGTGAGCTTATTGATGAAGCAACCACACATGGAAGCTTGACCTGGTCCGTAGTGATTTCCTGGCATATGAAGCTAATATGGTCCTTGGTATCCCCTTGGGTTGTCGTTCTATCCCAGACAGACAAGTATGGTTTCCCACAAAAAATGGTAATTACTTAACCCGTAGTGCTTACCATTTGATTGCAGGGGCAGAGAGATTTGAAACTGAATTGTTCAAACTCTAAAGTGAAGAACAAGCTGTGGAGTAGCATCTAGAATTTGCAAGTCCCCCAAAAAGTCAAGCATATGACGTGGAGAGCGTCTCATAATGCAATTCCAACCCTTTGCAACCTGTGGAAAAGAAATATGGTGAATTCAGTAATGTGCTTAGGATGGAGGGCAAGAAGCGAGGACACTGTTCATGCCTTCTGGAGTTGTCCTGCTCTTTATGTCCTCTGGGAAGGGAATGAATTTTTGAAAAAGAATGTTCAAGTACAAGTTTGAATGCTTTGCTGATTTGCTGGGGATGGTGTTTATGATGAAGGAGCGTATTGATACAAACCTCTTGGCTATGATTTTCTGGTTGATTTGGAGGAAATGAAATTCTAATAGATGTAGGGAAAGGTTTGTAGAGATTACCAATATTCGAAGTAGAGCTAACTCCCTTCTTCAAGAGTTTATAGCAGCACAGAATCTTCAAGCTCAAGTCCCCACAGCATCTACAAGAGATGTTAGGTGGATTCCTCCAAATTCTCCTCATTGCAAAATCAATTTTGATGGAGCATGTTTCGTGATAGTGGGGGCAACAGGCCTGGGTGCAAGATACGTGACAGTTCAGGAAAGGTACTTGGTGCTTTAGCTCAAAATATTATCTTACCTACCTCAGCAGCAGCGGTGGAGGCTTTGGCATGTTGTAAAGCTATGTTATTTGCCAAGGAACAAGGTTTTGAGGATTTTATTATTGAAGGAATGCAGAGGTGATAATAAAGGCAATCATGTCTTCAGATTCATCTTGTCCAGAGTACGACCACGTGATTAGTGATGTTCTTGCTCTAGTTGGTGATTTTTTCTTCTGCAATTTTTCCCATGTGAAATGTCTAGAAAATTCAGTCGCCCATTTTTTAGTCAAATCTTTTAAATCTGGTTGTGAGCTTCAAGTTTGGCATAGTTGTGTACCTGATGATATAGCTCCTCTAGTCACTCGTGACCCTGTAATTTTTCTCCTATTTCAATAATACATGACTGTTGGGTCGGTTTTCTCAACAAAAAAAAAAAAAAAACCATGTGGTGAAAAAAATTGTAAAACCATTTACGCATTCATACTCATATTCCTAATTTTTACCCAATAAATACTTACAGATATAGCATGATCCCACAATCTACTTTAAGCAACTTAGACTCTTCTATATATCACAAAAAATTTCCTACAAACCATGTTTATGACTTTAGTGTGTGTTAGGTTCTGAAGACTTAGGATTAAATATTTAGAATCATATTTCATTTGTGTTGGCAAACCAAAAAGAAAACATGTCTAGTCTATGTGTTAGGCAATGCTTAAATGTGTAGGTTTCAAGCTTCAAGTTCGAGCTAACTGCAGAAAAAGGGAGTCACATTCTACCAAGCTCGACCGATCGAGAAGGCTCAACCGATCAAGAATCGCAAAAATCAGATTATGCAAAATGTTTAAACAAGGCCCAAGCCCACAAAAACGTTTAGGATTTCATTCCAACTTGTCCACATACAAAAGGGAAATTCTAGCTACGTTTTTCGGACTTTTGAAAGACTTGTGTGTTACTCTTTGTGAGATATGAGAGATTTTGTACCTTCTAACTACACAAGAATCTACTGGAGTAAGATCTACAATTAAGCGATGGTAGAACCTAGTTACTGCTATAAGATCATTACTGATGGTGATCTGAAACCTTTGAGTGGGATCTCAAAGTCACAAGCAAGGGTGTTTTTGTTGCTATAAATCCAAGAAGAGAAAGAGTCTATGGATTAGGAACTTACACGTGGTCGTGTCAGTAAGTTACTACATACAGTAGCAATAAAGTTAGGGTTAAATCTAATTGTAAAAATTTCAATTCTCTTATAGTGGATTTGTTTTATCTTGAGGATAGTTAGGTCAAATCCTCCCTAGGTTTTTATCTTGAAATGGTTCGTTTCATCGTTTTTCTAAGTCATCATATCATGGTGTTATTTACTTTTCCACTTCTGTGCATGATATGATATATACTTGTTTAAACTAGATCTGAATAATAAACCTAATAATCAACTTGATTAATTAATTAAGTTAAACAACCTGGTTTAAAAGGTCTAAATGAACAAACAGAGTGCTTTGAAAATTTCTTCTCCACTATAATGAACAAGGAAGGCTCTGCGACTTCAACCTTTGATCCCCAATCAAAAATACTAGTTTTTATATTCACTTGTAGAACACTCAGTATTTGGTGAAATTGGGAATAAATTTTTAATCTTGTTAGATGCATAACAATGTACTCTTTAATCTATTTGCAATTGACTTTAGTGAGCCTTATATAGTTTAGGAAGTAGGGGTTAATTACCAACTCATTAGTTGACTTAAGGAGCTTGGTTAAGAATCAAGTCTCCCATGTGTCAATCGAGCGAGCCTTAGTCGAGAGACAATCAACAAGTTGATCTTGATCGATTAAGGGACGATTGAGGGTCCGTTGAAATTACAATGACTACCCTTTCTTGAGATGAATCTTGGAGCTTGATCTTGTACTTGATATCTGACACTTACAACTCGAAAACAAGATACATTGACATGGATTTGCCAATACTAAACCTAACAATAAGAATTATAGTCTTATTTTAGGTTTTTATCTATTTTAACGGGGCTAGGAGGGCATTTGTATCACCCCCCCCCCCCCCCCCTTCCTCCAACCTTCTTGACTCCACCTTTGGTGTTATGTCACTGCCAAATATTAATATAGGGTATTCGTATATTTTCAAGTCTTGTACTATTTTGTTATGGGAACTCTTTGTAAATTTTCATTGTATAATGCTTAAGCTATTGTAACTATCTAATGTGATATAACTATGGTAATTCTTTTCAGTCAGACATAGGAAAATTATCTTCTTAAAAAAAAAATCAAATTTTCAAAGTTGATAAATTAAATTGTCTTAAAAACTCCTAATAGCATGTGGGATTTTATAGTACAAATAGGATTCAAAATCATGACCACTTATTTTGATACTATGATAATTTATCATTTTTTTCAAAAGTTTAAGTTATTAGAAAATAATAAATGTAATCATTTAACCATAATTCTATGCAAAAGTGATAGGTTAGTCAACTTTAAAATCCACAATAAGTTGTTTCTCATATAAATCTTAAAAAATAAAAATAGGAATATTTTATATAAATAATGCACCATGTACAAATAATTGATACATGAATTCTATTAATACTCTTTGTATTTACATAGTATTAATTGAGGCTACTACGTACAGTGTTTTTCTTTCATATATATATATATATATATATATATATATTATATATATATAACTAAAATTAATACCATTAAAATATGAACAATATAAATATAGTAAATTCATAAATATTTAATTATTTATTCAGTAAAAAATTACATTTAATTATTTTTTACTAATTAAATGTACAACAATTTTTTATATTATTGATGGCATATATTAATAAATTTTCTTTTTTCTCTTTATTGTTTTTGTTTTAATTGTTGGCAAGTCAACTAAATATATGAGCAAGAATATTATATTCTAAATCCATTATTATTTTTGGATAATAATCACTATTCCAAATTGGCTACTGGGTCTCGATTCTCCCAAAAAAAAATCACTATTCCAAATAAATTATTTTCCTATTTTTAATAAAATAGCCATCTGAATTACTTTTTTATAAATCACAACATGTTATGTATTTATTTGACCTTCTTTGTAAAAATAACCAAAGTTTAAAATGGAAAAAAAAAATCAATAACATTGCATACTATAATTGGTGGAGTATAAAATGGGACACAAAAATTGAGACGGATGATTTGTATTCAAAATGAAAAATAATTTTTCAATTATGAACTTCAATGCACTTTTCCAAACAAGCAAATACACTAATTAACGATTTGTTAGCTTACACACACAAATTCATTGTGGTTATGTGTGCTTTTATGAGTATGTAGAATTTGACTTTATTTTTCATTGAATAAAGAATTTTTTTGAACTCCAAACGCTAGATTGAATAAAGAATTAAATGCACTTAACCATTGCATTTAGGACATTTGTCAACAAAAGCCATATAATTATTATTAACTAGTAAGTTACCCATGTGATGTACGGATAATATTGTAATATTTTATGTAAGATGGTTTTAGAGAATTTTGTACATATATTATAGCACAATTGTTATAGAATTTTGTTAGTAATGAGTTCATTATAAGAAGAAACAATTATAAATTACACACACATATCAGTTATAATTATTCAGTTCAAGTAATGAGAAATAAAAAAACAATTCTGGGGAAATATTGTAGAATAAAAATTTATATAAAATGTGTGTTTCTATCTTTTTCTCCTTAATTTTAAAACAAAATACACATCTCAAACACTCGCAATCAATCACATCCTTTACAACATTCACAAATCTACAACATTTAACCTTAACATCAAAATCATAATTGTTGCTATCATCACTCAATATAAATTTAAGCTCCCCTTCCTTGCCAACTTATACTGGTTAGGATTAAATGGGACAACAATGTTAGAGGTAAGGGTCATTGAAAGATTGAAGGTAAATGAAATCATTTTTGGTCTATTGTATTTGACATTGTATGACATGAAGGGGTATGGGTAGGTATATATAAATGAGTAGAAGTGCAAGGGGTGAAAATGGTGAATTGAAATGCAAATAATTTTGTATGTATGTGTGAGTGAGGAAAAAACTTGAAACATTGAACCAAATAAAACAAAATTTTATTTTCTAAAAAAAAAATCTAATATTTAATTTGATCTTATTTTTTATGTGGCACTTAAGAACTCTTTTTCAAGAATCTGCTACTTGACAGAACCTCTTGTTTTCCCATGTGAGATCTCTACTCTATATATATTTTTTGATTGATTAATATACTAAGATAATATATTTATCCCATTAAAAAGTGACAATTAATCAGTAATATGAGTCTAAAAATAATAATAATAATAGTAATGATTAGTATTCCTTTAACATCAATGCAAAGTTTGATGAGGTTTAATGTCATGCTCTTCCCCGTAAAGTTTCTTTATATTGATATATTGATTTTACATTCTTGCTATATAAGGTATGGAAGAAACTCTCCCAAGCACCAAGGACTAGGAGTACTGTTGTGGCTCTCGGCACATTCAGTGAGGGAGAAATGGATTCGGCAGAGATGAAAGCAACTGCTTCAAGTGAAGGAATGAAGGCCGTTCAATCAGCCATAAGGTTGTTTGTGATGATAATTTGTATTGGTTACACCATGGTTTGGATCATGATGCCCACAAACACATTTTATTTGAAATGGTTGCCTGCTATCCATTCAAAAACAGATTCAACATATTTCGGAACACAAGGTTTGTACTCATAATAAAAATTTAATCCTCTTTTATATCATTTTGGTGGAAGTTTGTAAAGTTCATTCCTAAATTAAAAACCAAAACATTATTAGCATTGAGCTGATGTTGGTGGTTCAAATTTGTTACGAAAACAATCCAAGAGTAAAGATATTTTATTATTTAAACCAAATGGTTATTGATAAAATATCATTTGTCCTAAAAGTTTGAACTTTAGAGACAAGGTTTGAAATTCAAGACCAATTTTTTTTTCATGTTATGAAATGATGAACTTAATTATTCAATCTTTATCTACAAAAATATAACTCTCTAACTACTACACAAGGTCAGTCTGTAAATTTAAAAATATCATTTGGCCAAAGGGAGCACTTTTTCTTTTTCTTTTTCACAAGTTGTAACCAAGTTAAGTTTTCAGTCTCAGATTTTCCCTTGTCATTATATAGGTGCAAATATGCTTATTTTCACATTCCCCATCCTATTGATAGCCACTTTGGCCTGTCTATACCTTCATTTGAGAAAGAAAAATGTTGATAACAACAATCAAAGGTACGGAAGTTTATTTATATATGTTTATATTGTCATAAGATAATAAGAAAATGACTTTACCAAACAAAGAAATTAACGATCTTTTGTTTATAGCAAGGTGGACAATTCTTGTTTGGCATCATGGAGAAGACCAGTGCTAGTGAAAGGGCCTCTTGGAATTGTTTCTTGGATTGAACTATGCTTTTTGACCATGTTTATTGCACTCTTGATTTGGTCGGTCTTTTCTTACTTACATGGTATGTTTGCCTATATCAAGCAAGAGGCAGCACGAAAGAGAGAGCATGTGTAAGAGATCCTCTTCAAAGTTTACCACTTTTATCATGGATGCTAAGTGATATCATACCAAAAACTAAAAAGCTAAACTCATTTTTTAAGCATCTTTAACAATTTAAAAGGGTTTAAGTGATAACCTAGTTATAATTACATCTTTTGTGTTCTTGTTAGTACCCTACGTATATGGTTCAAAACTTTCATCTCCCTCTCCCTCTCCCGCTATTTACCTTAAAAAAAAAAAAAAAACTTTTGCTTTATCGTTAGTACCCCATGTATCATACATCTACTCATTCATTAGATGTAGTACCTTAATAGTTCATTTGGATTAAGGGGGGAGGAGGAGTAGAGTAGAGTTGAGGAGAATTGGCCTAAAATTAGCATATTTTCAACTAACGCTACTCTACTCCTCTCCACTCCTCCTCCTTCCTCCCTCAATCTAAACAAGCCTTAAGTTTCCTAATAAAGTTCAATCATGTGGCCATAGAAACTACTCCTATACACAAGGAAATGCATTGGCCACTAGGCCAAGAAATCACATGGCTATGCCCCATTGACCAAAAGTGCATTGATTGGACTTAATTAGAGATCTCAAATACAGAACTGTGAGTATCTAATAAGTTTTTTCTCCTTTTCTTCTTGTACTATTTGTGAACTAAGGAAAAGGCAAAGAAAGTGAATTCCAAAGTGATTAAAGGTAGCAATTTTGGCAGGTGGGAAGCAAAGTTGGAAAGTTCAGCGCTAATGCTAGGCCTTGTTGGGAGTATCTGTTTAGCCTTCCTCTTCTTCCTATAACTAGAGGATCTTCGGTTTTACAACTCATTGGCCTCACGTCTGAGGCAAGCGTCAAGTATCATATCTGGCTCGGCCATATCGTAATGACCATATTTACTGCTCATGGCCTAGGTTACATTCTCTTTTGGGCTAAGACACATCAAATTTCACAGGTGAACTATGGTATTCTTTATAAGTTTTCATTATAAGAGACTATGGAATTGTGAACGCTTGAACGTAAAAGCATAAATGGTGCCTTACAAAAGTTCGTGCCTTTCTCGGGGCCTAAGCAATGGCATGATTCATTTAATCAAATTTTCACTTCATCTTAAGCTAAATATGATATAACTTGGAAAAAAAATCCACAACTACCGACGTGACAAGTTGTTATTGGTGAGTAGAAAGAATGATGTTAGTATAGACTTAAATGGAAATGAGTAAAAGCTTACCAATTTAATTATTGTGAAAAATATTATGTTTGCAGCATCATTCAGCAAATCAATGCATAACTCTCTACAAGGCACAAAAATTTATGTCGCTTTGAAATAAGTCATATATGCTATATACTATATAACTGATTGTGCTTGACCATAGATGCTAAAATGGAACAAAACTGGTATTTCAAATGTGGCTGGAGAAGCAGCTTTGCTGTCAGGATTAGTCATGTGGGCAACAACCTTCACTCCCCTAAGGCGAAAGATTTTCGAGATCTTCTTCTATACTCATCATCTCTACATTATCTTTATTGTCTTCTTTCTGCTTCATGTGGAATTCTCCTATTCTTGCATCATGCTACCGGGGTTATACCTCTTCTTAATTGATAGGTACTTGAGATTCTTACAATCCCAACAAAGGGTTCACTTCGTTTCAGCTCGAGTTTTACCATGTCAAGTAGTTGAGTTGAATTTCTCCAAGAGCCCAGGTGAAAATCTTCACTTTTGCAAGTAACAACTGATTTAATCTTATGCTCTCTTTTTTTCTTTTTTTTTGGGTCCAGCTTCAATTTAATCTCTAACAAAGCAGTTGGACTAGTATCATGGATAGGAATTGAAATTGGACCTAAACTGCTTATTATCTATAGAAGAAACATTAAGATATGCAATTTTCTTGCCAGAGTTGAGCTATATACTCCAACAAGCACCATGTTCATAAATGTGCCTTGCATTTCCAAGCTGCAATGGCACCCTTTTACCATCACCTCCAGCAGTAATATGGATCCTGACCACCTAAGTGTCGTAATCAAATGTAACGGAAGTTGGTCACAGAAATTATATCAGAAGTTGTCGTCCGCTTCACCTATGGACCGTAATGAGGTCTCTATTGAAGGACCATATGGACCTCCTTCAACTCAATTTCTAAGGTGTTTGCATACATTTAGAGCTGTTCCCATTTTTGGTTTGAATATCTAAAAGACAGATTGATGTACAATTGCTAAGATATTTTCCTACAAGATTCAAAACTCACTATAATGTGTTATGTGTTCGTTCAATAATTATCTCACTTATCCGATATATGCATCATCTCTCTCACAATATGTGGATCACACACAATATGGGACTCACATGTTTGTAAAAGAAATGATGCATATGCTGAATGTACATACCTTGATTAAGCCAGTAGAAATGTGGTGCAGGCATGACATGCTAGTAATGGTGAGCGGAGGAAGCGGCATTACTCCCTTCATCTCAATCATTCGTGAGCTCCTCTTTAGGTCCAACACAACAGGCGGCAGGACTCCACGGGTTCTTCTTATATGTGCTTTCAAAAAGTCTGCGGATCTTACCATGCTAGACCTCCTCCTCCCACTTTCAGACACCAACCTGGACAGTTCTCGCTTGCAATTACAAATTGAAGCCTATGTAACAGGAGAGAGAGAACATACAACACACGACCAAAAGCTCCTTCAAACCATTTGGTTCAAACCCAATTCGTTGGATGCACCAATTTCTGCAGTTTTAGGCACAAATAACTGGCTCTGGCTTGGCGCAATAATTTCTAGTTCTTTTATCATTTTCCTCCTACTCATCGGCATTCTCACACATTGTTATATTTACCCAATTGACCGTAACTCTGATGAGATATTCTCTTACACTTTGAGGTCTGCTCTAAACATGTTATTCATATGTGTGTCAATAGTTGTGACAGCCACTGCAGCTTTTCTTTGCAACAAAGAACAGAAGCAAAGTCAGAACGTGGATATGCTAACACCAATGACCTCGCCAAGCTCATGGTTTCACAATGTCGATAAAGAATTGGACATCCTTTCCAGTCAGTCTTTTATCCAAACCACAAAGATCCACCTTGGTGAAAGGCCAAATCTGAAAAGTAAGCTTTTATCTTCAACAATGATCTTGAACATCATAAAATTCCTCACAGACATAGCACTTCTCAAATGGATAGTTTTTATCCAAACTTTTGATGGAGTTACGTCACTTTCAAGCCATATTCTGGCATCGTTGCACACTCGTGCACCTGGTTACCAACTTCCTATTTGCCTACAGCATCCTGAATAAATCGTTAAATCCAATTCTGAAGAATTTGAGAGCCAAATAATGTGTCACTGTATCTGATATCCATGCATTTCCAATTCTTGCAGAAATGCTAATGGGGTGTGAAGGATCAAGCATTGGAGTTCTTGCTAGTGGCCCAAAAAGATTAAGACACGACGTGGCAGCAATCTGTTCATCTGGTTTGGCAAATAACCTACACTTCGACTCTATTAGCTTTAGCTGGTGAGCTTAAGAAAAGCTATCATGGATTCAAACAAGCCACACTTGGAAAATGTTAAGCCTATAGAATATTTAGAACTTCTTCGGTTATAACCTACTAAAATTAGTACTATGGATTATCGTTTCTTTTTTAAGATTTGTAATAACCTAAATGATCTTTTGTATACGTTGTTAGAAAGATTGAAAGATCAAAGAAAAGCTTTCAGTATCAAGTAGTAAAAATTCATCCAAAGAAACTTGTAGAGTGAAAATCAATCAAACTGATTCCATTGTAAAGAAGCAAAACAAAAATAAATGTTATATGCTGAGAACATAACAAGTGCAAAAATGATTACATTAGAATTGCTAATAGCCATATACTTTTTTCCTCTAGGTACTCCACACCCTCCAAAGTCAACTCAACCATCTCCACTAGATTCAAGAAAAATTGCAAACTGAAAATAACAATCAATAATGTACATGACTTTGGAATCTAATCCAAATTATACAGTTGCAAGAAAGAGTTCTTGACAAGATTGACAACTGGTGCCAAAACAATGATTTTCTAATTCAAAGAGAAGAATTCTTGGAGCCTTAATATGATTTTGCAAAAATGGCCACTTCCTCTGCAGGATTACCAGTCATCAGGCACGTTTTATTTCCTTGAGGCTGTTCAAAGGGAAAGCATCTAAGGGTTGCCCCTGTCTCTTCTTTCACTTTTAACTCATCTTCATCACTGGAAATTAAATGTAGCTTGATATTAAAATGAGTGATGCTAGAATCACTAGAAATTTTACTACATAAACCTTACAAACTCATGTTTCAACTTTAAATACAAAGCAAAGGGGCAATTTAATATTTATTTATTATGTTGTTGATGTGGCCCCGATCACATTCATTGTCAAATTAGTTTTTGAGTCTTTTATGGTAAAAGTGATAATAGCTTCAGTATTTTCCTATTGAAATTACAATGTCATAGATCTAAGTTGTATGTTTCAAGATACTTCACATACATGTCCTCTAAAGATTTAAAATAATTAAATATAACATACCTAGCTGACCAAGGACCCCTCGCCCATTTGCCCTGGGAGATTGCCACTTTAAGTTCATCATATGAGCTCACATCAACAATATTGCTGCAGAAGATATCATCCTTGTCAGTGGGTGCATATGTCCGTGTAATGTTGTCAAATCACATGAAAGTAAAACTATAAAGAAAGTAAAACTATAAAGGAAGCAAATGCCATCTAGGAATATGCAAGATCCAAGCTATTCATAGTTGTAGGCATTATTATGTTTAAGTCCAGAAGCACTTACCAGGCTACCAGAAATAGTCTTCTGAAGCCTTCCCATAGGTATAACATGGATTTATCATAGCCAAGTTTTGATAATTTAATAATTACAATCAGAGAGGGGGGATTTGATCCCTAGACATTTCCATTGGAAACACCAGGAGGTGCCAATTGAGCCACAAGGCTCTTGGCACGTATCATATCCATGTTACCACATAAACTTATATTAAGTTAAAATCCAGCAGAATTCAAGTTCTTTATTATGATGCTTAAAGCCATTTGAAAGAACATAAAATCTACTTATTTAAGCTTTTTAATTAGTGACATAGATATACTTTATAAGTCAATTATGCTGACGTATTTTCTGGAAGTGAAGATTATGTAATCAGGTTTCTAACACACCTATTCCTCACATACTTTTGTGCATACAAAACCCACAAATTTGCTGAAAGGTACGCAGACTGTCCATGCCCTATATTTTCATATTATAATTTTTTTTTTTTTTTTGTAATAAATGCCATATCAAGAGTATGCACCTGTCTCGAAATGAAGTTGCTTGTTCCAGAAGAGCTGACTGGATCTCGTCCAATTTGTCTTTTACATAAGCTTCTAAACTTGGAGGTTCCATAGATATTCCAAACACTTTCCCTTGCTTTCCAGGAATATCTCTCCTAGATATGACCACGCTTCCACTGGAAACATCACGAGGACCAATCTCAATCCTTAGAGGGACTCCCTATAAAAATCAGGATCTTATTGAGGTACTTGATGGTAATACAATAACTTCGGGCAAACTCTTTTTCTTATTTTCTCTCATGTAAAAAAGTAAAAAATAAAAATAGGTCCAGTTCATGTTAGCAAGAATCAAGATCCAACTATATTATGCAAGCCATACAATGATGTAAGCATGTAAAGCAACAATGAATGTTGGGTGAAAATGTATAAAGGCACCTAAAATACTAAAAGCAACAATCAAGACCCAGTATATGAATGAGAACAGGTCCATATGGGATCATATCACAGATTGAATACTATGATGAAGTCCAAAACTATGTACAAGTCTGTACAAATTTGTGACAGGTATCAAAGGCCCATCCCGTCAACTTCCACATGAAGCATGAATATGAACAGAAGAAATAGTAAATATCTGATGGTTTTTTCAACTAACACTGAGAGCTTGCTACATAAGAAATTCATATTATTAAATCCTAGGGAAGAAGCAGCAAGCCAGCAACCAAAGAGTGGCATTTATGTTTGATGCCTATGAAAAAGTACAAACCTTCATCTCCAGAAATTGAATTTCCATCCTGGGGTTCTTTGGTCTGTGTCATCAAGTTTAACTTTTACCCCTGCAGTTTGCAGAACTTCTTTTACAGATGATGCAGCTTCTAGAACTGCCACCTTGTCATTATCCTTCTTCCAAATAGGTATGATTACAACCTGGAAGCATGCAATGCACATTTTAAAAGATAAATTGTAAAAGCAAGAATGAACAGAAATTTTTTTTTAAAAAAATGTGCATTTAACTATGCATCCATTCTTCTGAGAAACAAGAACATTAAACCACATAGTTAAGTAGGTTGTCAGCAGGCGTAATTTTAGTCACTTTTCATGAATGTGATTGAGATGGAAACAAACAACCTATATCTTGTAATAACAGGATTTTAGCAGTAAAGACAGTTAAATTTTGACAACAAACAAACTCTGGAAGAGGGGTTTGTTATAGAGGATTGGTGCTGTTTATGTAGATCTGATGGGGAATCTGTTAGTCATTTTCTGCTGCATTGTTCTCTTGTTTCCAATTTGTGGGTGTTCATATTTTGTCTAGTTGGGATTGATTGGATTATGCCAAATTCTGTTGCTGCCATGCTGGAATCTTGGATGGAGTAAGGGGAGTTCAAAGATTTGTATAAGTTTGAAGGGCAGCTCCAGCTTGTCTTATGTGGTGTATTCAGAGGGGACACAATTGAGCATGTTTGAGGTAAAGGAGCAATCTCTGCCGAATCTCAAGTTTCTCTTTTTGAAAACTCTATTCAAATGGGTATCAGCTTTTAACCTTTCTACATACTCTTTAGTGGAGTTCCTAGATTCTATATGCCTATGTTGTTAATACTAAGGCTTTAATCTTTTCATTCTTTTTATCCTTTCTGCATTTTTCACCAATAGTATTACTTATCCAAAGAAAAAGGGCAGCAAAGACAGTTATTAACTAAGATAGTAGATCTTTTTGTTTATGTCAGAATCAATCCAACACAAACGACTCATAAATAAAACTATATTTATTATTAAGTTAAATCTAACAGAATTACATCTGGTAATATTGCATTGTAATAATTTTTTATGCCATTTTATCAAACACAAACTTTCTAATCTTATATCACATGAACTACATTAAGTCTCATTCCTACACTTTAGGAATTCAACCATTTAAAATATATCTCAACAAATGCAATATTATAATTATGAAAACACCAAAAGGCATCGCAATCTACCTGTATTGGTGCAACCCTTGGGGAAGCATTAGGCCTGCATCATCTCCATGGGTCATGATAATACCACCAACAAAACGGGTACTAATTGCCCATGATGTTTGCCATACATGTTGCCTTTGTCCATTTTCATCTGTGAACTACAGAAGCACATTTGAATCAGTTTCATTTCAGTTGACAGATCATAAAAATGGTTCAAGAAAGAAAATCAGTAATTAATGAATTTATGGGAAGAACAATGTAAACTGAATTCTCTGAAACAAACACGGCAATAGTGAATAATAAAAACAGATCATCTACCTCATATATTTTAGAATGAAAATAGTTTAGTGACGGTGAACCATGCACAACTTACTATGACACTTGCACTAGGCAGCTGCTTATAATCAGAATGTAATTCATCAATACGTTAAGTTCTATACTTATATTGCAACTCAAACAAAATAATAAAAAGTGATGAAAGCAGCGACAAGACAGAAGCCAATATAATCTTGAAAATGCATCCCTATAACATGAATATTGAATTTTTACACACTCAGATTTTTTTATTTTTTTTTTACTTGGCAAAGAAAAATTGTTCCAAATAAGTTCATTGTAATAGACAAAAAACGTGTTGACTAATTTCTGCAGTAAAAAAGTGTATTAATTAAAAACAAGACTCTTCAAACACGCCTACATGCAAGCCAAGCCTCCCTTGAGATTAAATCAAGGGTTGAAGAATTATGGATGAAAAGAGAAGTAGGGGTAGAGGGAGGAACATGAAAATAAGAGACAAAAGTGGGAAAGTGCATTGTATAGATACACACACACGCGTGCACACACACACACACACAAGTATGATACGATAGCCCCATCAACATTGATGAGGCCACACCCATTCTCATATACATTGGTGAGATCCCTTGCAGATTAAAACCGTTGAAATACGTAAGTTTTCTAAATTTGGTTCAAAATACTGAGCCAAATGGCTTCATTTTCACTTGAATTGAATAATAAAATGCATATAGAGATTTTTTTTTTTTTTTTTTTTGATAGGTAAGAGAGATGTATATTCAAAAAACTGCTACATGCAAAGTAGCACCAGCATATCAAAAGTACAAAAAGAGATGGAAAAGCAAAAACAAAAAAAATCACTAATTACAAAGAAGAAGAGAGCTAAGGAATAAAGGAAGAGAATCACTAGATGTTAAAATGCATATAGAGGTAACAATAAAATACCAATTTTTAATAGAAGAAAATAAAAATTATTTAAATTATTATTTTTCATCGTATTATTCTTGCATAAGAACCCTCAACCTATTCAATATCTCAAAACTGTAATAAATTTCCATAAGTATAGGGAAGAAGCCCCATCAAGATTGATAGGGTATCAAAAAATCATAGTTTATACATGCATAGCTACATACATATAGAAATAAACACACACACATAAATGTATGTGTGTGTGAGCGCGTGCATGCGCACGTGCATGCACACACATAAACGAGAGAGAGAGAGAGGAGAGAGAGAGAGAGAGAGAGAGAGAGAGAGAACATCTTTTAACAGAAATTTGAAGAAAAAATAAAAGTTATTTGTAGAATAGAGGCTACAGGGGTTATTCGATAGTGAAGAAAAGTAACTGCAAGCAGGTGGAGAGAGTATAGCAAAAAGTCAAGAGTTGGTTATATAGTATAGAACTTTTTTAAATTATTAATCTACACCATAACAACCTTACAAGAATTAAGTTTTTATCTAAAAGGTTAGTTGACTTGTTAAACAAGGTGATTTTAGGGATTTTATGAGAAAATGGCATAATGAAAACTACCTCACAGTTGACTTCATTAGTAGCGTAGATTAAAAAAAGAAGCACAATCAACAAAATTCTTCGAATGCTGCAGTGTTCATGTACATTTGAAAATTACTCATTAGGAATTACAGTAGTGTCAACCACCTGGGTTTCAAAAGCACGAGAGAAGTTCTGCCCAAGATTATGGCTGGTTCCAGCCTGTAATGCCTTCCGATCACCCATCATGGCTTCAATTGTATAGGTCATAGAAGCACCAGCAAATGTTTCTACTCTAGATTTTCGACCTACAATAACAGGTATTGCAGCTGCTCATAAGCAAATTTTGTATAGACATTAATCATCTGCATAGCCTGCAGTTCAGAAGCACCAAGCATTAAACAAAAACTATACTTTGATACAGCTATCAAAGAGTAGTCATTATGCAAAGAAGATGCAAACCTCTTTCTCTGCCTCTTCTGGAGTGGCATGAGCAGTATGTCCCTCCTGCCAAAGAAATTCAAGAGTCCTCACAAAGGGTTTGTGCGATGCTCCCACCTTGTGACATTCACCACTGAACCAAATAAATTGTACCAAATAAGAAACAATATTATGTAATCCTCATCCCCCTGACCCCTCCCCCTTTCAATGTAACTGGAGGCACTTCAAATGAGATGACATAGCTCTACCTGGTTAACCATGAGTGGAAGATCACGGTAACTATGAATCCATTGAGTGAACATGTGATTAACCATGGTTTCACTAGTAGGTCGAACCTGCCAGAGCCTCAGGAAGTGCAACAATCAAAGCCAAACCTTAGGTCATAGTCTTTTAAGAACTTAAGAAGGCGCATGCCTCAGTCAGCTTATGATTAAAATCATCGTAGGAAAACAGTCATATATGTCAAGAAAAATAGGCCAAATGCGAGGCAGTTGAAGAGTGTATGTACCACAAGTTTTTCTTCAAGTTCCTTTCCTCCTCCAATTGTCACAAGAGCTAATTCAGGACTGAAGCCCTCAACATGGCTAGCCTCTTTCTCTATAAATGAGTATGGTATAAACTGCAATAGAAAATGAGGATACAATTCACTGACATCATTGAAAGAACTGTCAATTTCGAACAGCCAATTGCACAGGTATAGCCCCTTCCAGTCAACTTTACCCATCTGTAACTATGAGGCGTCAATAACCTCATTCAAGTTACAAGCCAAAAGCTTGTAACTTGATAGCCCTTTTGCAAAAAAGAACTCAACACTGAATCACAGATAGCTCATTTTGCAAGACAACAGAGTGAAAAATCAAGGTGCATCTATGCCCCCTCAATAGAATATTTCAAAAGCAAAAACCATGAACTTTCTAATCAAATTGGGTAACTGAATTAAACTAAAAAACAGGATTTATATATTCATGTGCTTATCTTGAACAAATATATGAAGCTAAATATAAGAAAGTTAACATAATCATATATTAATCAGAGCCACAACACACCTGTGGAAAATACATGTTACTGTGACCTGTCTCCTTGAACCTAACATTCAGATATTCCTGCAAAAACAAAACCCCCAAAAAAATTTCACTGTGAATCCAAAAAATCAAAAGAAATAGTTTTCCTTGCTCTTTTTTCTCGAGAAATGAAATTACATTGGAAATAGAATTAACCTGAATCGCTTCCCAAATGGCATAACCGTAGGGTCGAATAACCATGGTGCCACGCACAGGACCATAGTCAGCGAGCTCAGCGTTGGCAATGACATCCAGGTACCAAGCGTTGAAGTCCTGCGACCGAGGCATTATGACTCGGTCTCTGTCCGGGTTGACTCGGCTCTTCGCGTTGCTATCGACTCGTTGTTCCTCGCTCGCCGTCTCCGCAGCCGACGAGAATCGAGCAGCTAACAGCGGCGGCGGCGGCGGCTGCTGAGACTGAAACCGGTGGCTCCGACTCCGACGTAGAAACACCGGAGATCTCCGCCGGAGAGAATTGGCGGTGGTGGTGGTGACGGGAGAGAAGAGAGAAGTGAGAGATGGGAGTCTCAGACTCAGAGACACCACCATTTTTACTGTGTTGAGTGTGCAAGTGAAGAGAGAGAGGGAGATGAGGTTTTGATATACCGTTTATTTGTTATCAGACTGTTCTGGTTTTGATAGGCCCAAATTTTTTTTTTTTTTTTTGATTTGGGGGCCCATCATGTTATGGAAGAAATGAAGCCCACAGCTAGTTTCATCCAAACTGAAATTTCAAGTACAAACTTCCATCAAAACAACACAAAATCTATGATACAAAGTTCAACAAGCAAAAAATCCATTCAAATTCAACCAAAAGAGAATTGAAACAACAACAACAACAACTACTACTTGATAATGTTCACTTTGAAATATTTTTACTTCACACCAATGGAGTTGGAAAAGTGAAAGTATATTATGTTTTCGCTTCATACGTTCTTTACAAAATAGATTTTTTTTTTTTTTTTTAATGTTCGTGTTTCAAATTCAACCAAACAAGTTTTTATATGTGGGACTCCAAAAATTTTGTTTTTAAAACATTTTCTAAGATGTGATTTTTATCCACATTATCCTCAAAGTTCATTTTGATTTTTATCTACATTATCCTTAGAATTCATTAGCTTCGAAATACAATCCTTTCAATTCTAATTCATAGTTAATTTATTAGTGTATACATCATTAGATATGATTCAAAGTTAAACATGCCTGCTTAGACGGTGTCTCTCAAAGATCCCCAGAGATATCTAACATCAACATTTGAGGTCCATGCTATTATGCTTGCCCTCAATATTCAAAAACATGTTAATACATTTTGAACTAAAATGAAAAATCCAGGACTAAAGCAAAAGATAGTTCTACAATCTCTGAGTTAGTCTGAATTGCCAACTCTCATAACAAATTAGATTAATCCAACTATGCTTCATTTTAAAATCATTCAGACATTCACCAACCAGCAATGAAATTCTGAACAAGGCAACATTCTATTACTTAACATTTGAGGTCCATGCTATTATGCTTGCCCTCAATATTCAAAAACATGTTAATACATTTTGAACTAAAATGAAAAATCCAGGACTAAAGCAAAAGATAGTTCTACAATCTCTGAGTTAGTCTGAATTGCCAACTCTCATAACAAATTAGATTAATCCAACTATGCTTCATTTTAAAATCATTCAGACATTCACCAACCAGCAATGAAATTCTGAACAAGGCAACATTCTATTACTTAACAAGCAGCTAAAACAAATTTCTGAACAACGCAACAAAGAAGAAAAATATTCTTTCTGGGGCTACAACCAGCAATGAAATTCTGAACAAGGCAACATTCAATTACTTAACAAGCCACAACTAATACGATTCTAGAATATGAAAGTCTGCATTTCAATCCATCCAAGAGAGAGAGGAAGGGATAGAATTGTCATCACATTCTTGCCACAGATTGCATACTAGAGAACAAACATTTACATGAGAAATCAGTTCTTCGTCACTTCTGGAGTCTCCATCAACTTAAAATTGATGAAGTCGCAGTCCTTCCAGGGTGTGAAATGATTCAGTGATCTTGGGGTTTTGAAAGGAGGTGGAGAGGCAGGCATGCCTGACAGCTCATGCTTCCAAGAAGACCCATCATCTTCAATCAGTAGCTCAGCCATCTCTTCAAACTCGAAGTACTTCAAGGGGCTTTCAGGCTGAACCAATAAAGGAGAGTAATTATTAAAGGCTCCTCTTGAAGAAAAAAAAGGTTAAGACAACAAACCAAAAATATATCAAATTTTGTCTAAGAGATGCCAACAAACCTTCAATTTACTGCACACTGGTGGTGCAGCACATGGAGATGCAAAGCACTTGGAAAGATCTAAACAGAAAACAATAAATCAATCAACAAACAAATTTCTAGGCAAAATTGCAACGTTTAAGATATATACATGTTAACAAAGTTTGATTACCATTATCTAGTCCAACTGTCGTCAGAAATTCATCAATGTCCATAGCCTTAGTCTGTGCTTTGATGCATTCTTGATGATTGTGCAAGAATTGTTCCTCAGCAATAGGATGAAGTGCTTCCTGTGCCGCCACACTAAACTTCTGGTTAAGATTCTTCTTTGATGCCCCATGCAGATGTGGCTTGCTAGAGTTTGAAATGTCAGAAAGCGCTTTCCTGGTACCAGTCTTCACCTTCTCTGAGGCTTTAGAGACGCTTTTCTTTTTGCTTGTATCATTTCTTATTTGTGAGGCACCAGATTCTTCACCAATAAAAGTGAGATTCTTGGAAGTTTGCTTTTTTGGTGCATGATTTAGATCAGGCTTCCCTGAGTTCGACAAATCACCAAGTGGTCTCCTTCCACCAAGACCTCCTTTCCCTTTGAGGACATTAGTCCTACTCCCAACAGAAGAACCTGCAAAATTGATATCATAAGGTTAGACCAACATAGCCCAAGAGATTAGTGGAGAAAAATGAGTAATTTAAAGCGTTGTACAAAAAACTTTGATAATGTACCATTCTGGGGAATAAGAAAATTCTGATCTTGAATCAGACGACCAGAATGCATTGCCATTCTCGATTTTTCAGGCAAAACTATAATCAACAGCCTGCAAAGCTTAGAAACCTATGAATGAGTACAAAACAAGTAGTAAGATGTGCATATGAAATACAGAGTAAAACCTAGGAAACAAAAATGAACGATCAAATAGCATCCAGAGCCCTCTACTAGCGGCATCCTAAGACTCCATCTTGTAAGATGTGCATCTAATCTTTGATTAGCAAATAGAAGATCCCAACCCAACCCCGCCCAACCAATTTCGATCTCCGATCAAACAGCATGACATTAAAAACACCAACCAAGAAGATTTGAAGTATTCTTGTTACTAATAGTATCACCAACTGCTTCACCTCCCTATATTTCTTACAAATTGCTAGAGAAATAGGCAAGAATTGAATTGTATTATTCTAACATTCTTAGTGCACAGATCAATTACATAAAATAATACCACACATTGTAGTTTCCCTAAAAGAATCATCTCCCCATTCATCAAAAAGAAAAACAAGACCCATCTCCTACATCACCAAGAACAAGAACCCTCTATCACGACACTGCAAAAGCCAGAAAGAAATTTTGAAAAATAACAACATTGTAATACCTATTCAGTAGGATTAAACTATTCCCACTTTCTTTTCTTTTTTAATTTTCTTGGGTACAAGGGGAGTGCCCTAAATAAAGAAAGAATCAATGGCTTCAAATTTATAATTATCTTTCTTTTCTTCTTCAATTTTTCTTGGTAACCAAACAGAGCATGCTTAATTTTTTCTACAATATTCAATTTCAGAAAAATGAAAGCATAAAAATATTCCGAAGAAGAAAATACACGAAACCCTAATAATCAGAACACACAAAAGAAAGCCCTTTCTCTTATAAGAAAAAGATAAATCTTCTAATTTTCAAGCGTAAGCCCTAAGATCCTTTAGAAAATCAAAAACCCTAATAGCAAATTCCCAAAAACACTTTTCCCTTTTGTTTGGTTGTTGAGAAAATGGAACTTCGGTCTCTGATTTGATTCTTATCTAGACTTGATCAAGTGGAAACATTCAAGTTCATGAACCCTAAGGAATTAAACCCTACATTAAATATATAATTTCTTTAACTAACGCACATTTTCTCGGCAACCAAACACCTTTACCTTCTACTTTTTATTTGATATTCTTTAAAAATTTATCTACTTTTCAATCAGATCAGAAGAAAAAAACCAAAAGAAATAAAACTAAGAAGGAGAACTCACAGATGGCTTTCAAGGAGGCGATCTTTCTCTCTTGTTTTAAGATTTTCTCGGGACTTTCTCGACAATTTTCTTGCGTTTTCTATGCGAATCCTCTGTTTCTTCTTGTAGGCAAATTTTAAAAATGGTCTTTCAATTAGGTTGGTGCTATACATATATACAGAGGACTCCTTGGGTTCTAACGGTAACATTTTTTGCTTTTACATTATTGCCCCTCACTGAGATAGTTACCGATATAACGTGTCCATTCCTAAAAAGAATTTTTTAAATTTTTTCGCTATCTGAATATATGGAAATTCCTAATGGTTTTTTTTTTTTTTTCAAATTAATTTTATTGTGGCCAAAATACCACCTACATTTCTATATTAAATCCACACACTTTTATTAGTTCAAATTTTGCATTCTTCTAGTTCCAATTTTTTTCATTCATTTCCATAAGTACATATTGGTTTTTATTTTAAAGGTAATACAAATTCTTATTTACTTGCTTTATTCAATTATGCTTTTTATAACAAAATTCAGTCATTTTTAAAATTGAACTCAATTAAATGTTTATATTTCATCCCATGTATTCGTAATATATAAATGCATGATGAATATAACACAATAATGAAATTAACACAATCAAATATATAAGAAAAACTTTCTCAAAAAAAATTGTATAAGAACAAAATTGAAATTATTCTAGTAATCCAAATGACAAACAATTTAGTTAGGCCTCATTTTATTTATAAATAGCTTTTTCTTTTCGGTAACCATGAATAAACATAAAGACTAAGAAATCACAAGTCTATTACAGTGCATATTAGCCTTATCAAAAGCTAAAATAATCTTCACCACAGGCAGCGGGTTACAAAAAATAGTAAAATCATACAAGGACTGCACTCCAAGTTTAGCCAATGCATCAGTGCACTGGTTGGCTTCATGATAGGCATGGATCACGCATTTATTTGGGAACTCCTTCAATAGGTTCCTGCAATCAGTTAAAAGTGGTTCCACTAATAAATTTTCAGATTCATTATTCATTAGGATAACTACACTTAGAGCATCAAGCTCAATTATTAGTTGTTGAATTCCCATTTCCTTAGCTAGCATTAATCCATCTCTGAGCGCCCACAGTTCAGCCAAGGCGCTATTAGTGTATCCGAGCCCTCTTGCAAAAGCTTTTAGCCAAGCCCCATCATGGTTACGGATCAAACCCCCCCCCCCCCCCCCCACCAGCTCTTTCCGTACTTCTCATAGCTGAGCCATCAGTATTGAGTTTCATCCACCCCCTTTGAGGCCTCTCCCATCCCACAGGAACAATGGTTTTCAGTGGTTTGATCTTAGTTGCAAGCCCAATAGAGAAAAACTCAACACTGTTTTGAAATCATTTTTTCCATACCTGTGCATCAATAGCACCCGTCCTGAACAGAAAATGGTTTCTGTGAGTCCACAGATGCCACAATCCCATAGGAAACAGCACCTTCCAAGGAGTACCCTTAACAGTGGCATTGATCCCATCATTACAATTGATTTCCATCCAAGCTTTAAAGGGAAGCGTGAATGAACTTCTGTAGCAGTGGGGGACTTGCAGCTCTAACCAGAATTGGTGAGCAACCTCACAGCCCCTGAACAAGTGAGGCTGCTCACCAATTCTTATTTATAAATAGCTTTATGTCTTATTTTCATGTCTTGGATTTTTTTTTTTTTTTTTTGTTAAAAAGAGAAGGTCCCACTGTGACCTAAGATTAAGGCTAATCAGGGTCAGGAGCCTTGAAGGGCTTTGAAGACCACGAGGCCTTATTTTACTTCATGCTCCAAGCACTTTGGATCAGCTGTGAAGACTTTTAAAACTAAAGAAAATTTCTCCAAATTTGGGTAAAAACTAAAAGAATCAGAAGCATTTTGCAGTGTACTCTCTTTCAATCCACATATAATGTGGGGAACAGCATACACATTCCATCACTAAACTCTTGAGCAACCAATGCCATTTTTTCCCCTATATTTCTTTCTCTCTCTTTTTTTTTTCAGTAGAAAAGTCAAATGAATTTGCACCTAGTCATCTAGATAAGCTTTCATGGTATACTCTAGCTTCTAATTTTGTTGAAACCCTGTCTAATGGCAATACTGACATGCTAGTCTTAAAAGGGTTTTTTTCCCCCCTATAAGTAGTTGATATTTAATTACACATTGTTAAAAAGCATCTTGTATATATAATTATAATTATAATTATAATTATAATTATATATATATATATATATATATATATATATATTAGAGTAATTCATGCAAAAGTTGATGTTATCAGGAGGGTGGCTGGATGCCTTGTTGTTTTGTAGTTGTTTTCTTCTTGAATAAAATTCTCCTCTCATCGAAACAGAGCAACTCATGCAAAAATAAAAATTTATAAATAATAATAATAATAAAGTCACCAAAAATATCTTAATTAATGAGTTCCAATTAGTTTAACTCCTAAAATCTCTTATTATAAAATAAAAGATCTGAGTTCAACTCCGCTTATACCAAAAAGTCTCTTATCGTAAAATAAAAAATCTGAGTTCAATTTTGCCTACAACAAAAGTTAATTGATATCTTAGTCTAATAATAATAAAAAATTATTAGTTGCAAACCCTATAAATTAAACTATCGCTCAAAAGTTGGGTCTATATATATATAGTCTACAATATGTTTGGCTTCCATATTATTTTAACATAAAATAATCCGTGAACTTCATATAAGGATTCAACCTGCTCTTTACCTTCCTCCAGCTAGCATTCTAAAGCGACTTCAAAGTTCAAACTAAATATCATTTTATTAAAAAATTGTGGTCTACGATAAATGTCCAATGGAAATTTTAAATGGAATCCCTCGTGCACAAGTCATGGGTTCGTGGCCCCTCTTCATATCATTAAAAATCAATTAACTTAGTGCAATTGTTTGGTGGAAAAGTTCAAATACACTCACACATTATGCATCATGGTGGGACACCATAATTCGGCTCTCTACGACCACTCCAAAAATTAAAAGACTCGCAAAATACTGTATCGATTATCATAAAATAATTGAGTACGATTTTTTCATTACCAATTAGTTTTGAGATAAAATGACATATAAATCACAGTCTAGTATATCACAAAATCAAAAAAGTTCAAGTCAAACTCGAATCTATATTAGTATATTTTACCACAATTTTTTTTTAGTTCTTTCTTTTTTAAATTTTTCCCTAAGACATGTACTTCTAGAGCTGTTGGGGTATCACATGTGAAACCTACCGCCTCTAATTTAGTCAATGGTACATTTGAAGGGGTCAAGTAATCGATTTGGCTACATAACCAAACAAAAAAATAAAAAAAGAGTCTAAACCATGAGCATTTAACACATGCATTCACTGCATTCCCATTCCCCTTTCGTTAACCATGCAATTTGTTTGAAATTTATAAGGTTCTCGATGGTCTTTTATTAGTCTTTACACGTGGTCAGACCACGACGCCTTACTAGCACAAACAAAAACGTCAACTTTCAGTCTTGTGTAAACAGTGTCTCATTTGCTCGTACAAGAAACATATATGGGTAAAAGTAAAAAGCTTTTAACTTCTCTAATTGGAAATTACTCAAAACGTTTCCCAGATTATATCGGTGACGTACACGGAGTTCAGTTTGTCATTGACAGATCAAAATTTGGAAAGAATAGCACTAGCTAAAATAGTATGAAATACCTGAAATAACTAAAATACCTTAAGTTTTGTCATTATAAGAATATTATAAACGTTTTTTTTTTTTTCCTATTTTGGATTTTTCAAAACCAGGTTCTCTAGCCCTCATAAGCAAAGTTATATTTTAAATTTTCTTCCTAAAATTGAAACATGCATGATCCTTGTCTTATTGTTAAAAATAATTAGAGTTAGATTGTATCAATATTTTATTTTATGATTATAAAATCCTCTAATATAAAGTGTAATTTCAAAAGCACAAAGGAGATCCTTGTTCCAAAGAGGTTAGAGTAGTTTACCTCAAATTCATTGCATCAATTTGCTAAGCAATAAAATATTCCATGAATCTCACCTACACTAGGGGAAATTCAAAGAATATAGAGGATTGTCTCTTATAAGTAACAAAAGGAAGAGTAATAGGTTAGGTTTAGTGATTTTTTTCAACTCAACCTGACCTTAATATGAAGTATCTGGAAATCTTCAATTGTGTTTGAGAATATTTAAATTTTTATACTTTAAGTACTCGAACCCAAATTAAGTGTGTGGATTCAATATAAAAAAGTAGATGGTAATTTGATCTCTAATATTTTTTTGGACAGTTAGAATTTAAAATTATGTGATGTGAAACAATTTATTCTATTATATTGGATTTTATTTTTTTTTTAGTTGTTTAAACATGTTATATTAGCCTGAAATATGAGAGTTATAAATTTATAATACTTATTGTAAAAGTGCTAGTTAATACTTTATTTTAGTTAAGTAATGAGTAGTATATTAGTTGTTCTCCCGTTCTACCATGGTAAGAGACCGGATGGGCTTTGGTTTTCCAAGTTGAGTTTGAGACGTATAAAAAAATTAAAAGGGTTTGGTATGAATTTGTTATGTAAAATATTTACAAGAGTGCTGGGCAATAAATTAAGCAATAAGTATAATGTGAACATAGTGTGTGTGTGTATATATATATATATATATATATATTTTTTTTTTTTTTTTTTTTTTTTTGGTTTCAACCACTTTGGGGTCTGTCAAAAGATTGTAAAACACATGATAGCCAAAAAAATAATAAATAACTATAAAGAATAGATAAATAAATAGGCATCACAGTAAGGACTTAAGGTAGGGATTTCCCTATTCCAAGCTGTTTGTTTGCAAATAGCAAGCCAATAATAATGCTTGATACTTTTACACGGGTACCTAAAAAACAAAATTTTACATATTAAAAAAATTTCAAATAATACTAGCCACTAATTTTTTTTAGCGTTGCTTTTTATTTTCTTTTTAAACTTATTTGACCACCCATATGTCATTCAATTCTATAAAAAAAATTAGTGTTTTAGTCTAATAATAAAGAGCAATCATCAAAAGCGAATGTCATATGTTAAAACTCTCTTAAAAAAATATTTAGTACAATTTTGGTATGTTTTTCCATAAGACCAGGCACTGCCACATGCAAAGATGCAAGCATTAAGATAAAATCATGACCAATGTTCATATAGATGGATAATAATTCCGATTATTAATGCAATAATGTAGTCATGTACACCATTTTTTCCCCCTTCATGACTTCTGCTTAGGTTTATATAACTCAAAAGGTAAAAGAAGCATAAGGATAAATTTACCTCTTAGCAAATGAAAATTCTAAAAAGAAGAATAAATAAATAAATCTCAATCTCAAAAGTCATTGTGTTTTTTTTTTTTTTTTTGAGAAAGTAAAAATTATTATTTAATTAAAAATAAATGTATCTTAACTTATGTCTTCAAGATATTCATTAATGATGTTCTTTAAAGAATATAGGAAAGTCATTTTGATGTCACTGACTTTATTAAAAAAAAAAATCAATTATAAAGTGTATTAGAAATTTAGAACAGGAACTCAAGAGTCTTATAATTTAACTAGCATCTTTAAATAATGTCCAAAATTCAAATCTTCTCTTCCTAACTATCAAATTATAGAAAAGAAAAAAAAAATTAGTACTTGAAAAATACTTTGTTTTATTTGTGGTTTGAAAATAAAATATGGTTGGCGGAGGGAGGGGGGTGGAGGAGGGCGGCCCCCTTGGGTTTTAAAAAATCACCTATTTCGGTATTCTCTCGTGCAATTTTTTCTTTAAAAAATAAAAACATATTTTAAGTTTCATTTATGGTACTTTTATGAAAAAGTTCTGATTTCACCACCAAATCTCATGAAATAAAGGAATTTGACCTTTATTATCTTTTTCATATGTGACCATAGATTTTTATTTATCTTACTTTTGGTTTGGGTGACAAGTATAATCAACACTTCCACTAGCCATCAAATCCAAAACATTCATTGGCTCGGAAAATTCTTAGGTAGTCCCGAAGTATAGTGAAATGGTACTCTCTCCTCTCACATTTATGATGAATCCCACCATAAATTTAATAAACAGACCCCACCATGAATGTGAGAGAAGGGAAGGAGTACCATTTTCTGTACTCCGAAAGTACCTAAATATTACTCAGCGGACTCTCTGCCTATCATTACTATTCAGAATCCATGCCTTTTATTTTAGTCTCTGGATTACCTCATTGAATTATGTAATCCAATTCACTTCCTCTCTCTCTCAAAAAAAAAAAAATCACTTCCTCTATAGCACGTTTGCTACCACTACTTTGCTATAATAAAAACAATCCAGTAATAAATACCATTTACTTTTTGATGAATATCATTTAATTCTTTTCTGATCGTATGCAAATTATTTATTGAATACTTGTTACACTTCCTATTTTTTGGCAACACAACAATAAATTTTCACCATCTGCCATCATGATAAAGCTCCATTCACTTCCCATTATATTGAGCATTCATGTTTCTCCACCAAATTTAAATTATGTCTGATTTCTCTATTTGTAGACTGCAGTATCTAATAATTAATATATATATATATATATATATATATATATATTATTTGGATATAATTTATTCTAGATTTTATTTTTTATATTTTAAAATATAATAATATATTAAATTCATAAATACATGATCAGATGGTTAATGAAATCTGATTAATATAAATTTTAGCGTGCATAAAGAGTAACGAAAGAACATGTATTCCAAAAATATCTTAATTATTATACCGTATATTTCAATCCGACTAATACAATTCAATTGATCGAGTTAATATTTTCTTTTTCTTTTTTCACACATGCTCAACAAGTATTAAATGGATGACCACGTCCTCGTGAACTTCATCAGTTGTTTGGATCATAGTCCCCCCACAACTTTCATTTGTTATTATTACATTAAAGTCATCCTAGATCTAAAGCATATTCTACCTTGAAACTAGCCGTTTCAGATTTGGCAAAACATTTTCCAAATAACATTGTAGGTTTTGAATAAAAGTAAAGACAAAGTTTAGCTACAAAATTAATTGTAGTCTTAGGCTACAAACTCACTCAATAAAATAAATATTACTGCATCTTTTGAAAATCTAACCGCTGCAGTATATGATTTTTACACTTTTAATATATATGTCAAATTTTGTGTCAATCGGATATTATTTACTATATAATCTATAAACTTATATTTTATGCATAATTTTAAATTAAAAAAAAACTTGCAATTTAAAAATTTATTGATGACATAGCTATTGATCTTTAATTTTCTTGAAATTTTGCAAACATGAAGGATATAAGAAGAAAATGTAATCTAATAGTGGATTTGTCAAAATTCACTTCCAATAAAAAGATATTGAGTAAGTTTGTAGACTAAGGCTACAACCGATTTTGTAGCTAAACTTTGTCCTAAAAGTAAACTTGTCAATGATAAATTTGACAATATAAAATTGTCCCAAAAGAAACGTTATGTTCATCTCCCTTCCCTTATATATATGTGTGTATGTGTGTATGTTTCTTAAATAATAAAAAATTTTAAAATAAAAACATTTTGTTCATAAAATACTCTGTAGTGAAATTTCCTCCATCACCATGTTAGGTTCCATTCTATTTTCGCAATGGAGAAAAACAGTGCATCATTCCCACATCAACAAATTTCCAAGAACATACATTGTTTTGGGTAAAAATGCGTGCATTTGCTTAACAAAAACGTTATGAATCGTTATCATACACAAGTCACAACCATTTGTTTCCTAATGAAATAGCTTGACCTTTCTAGTTTGTACTACCATCCAATGAATCATGAATGTTTGACGATCCAAGCAATAGCTAAAATTTCCAAAAAGTCTAAAACTCAAATGTAATAATCCACCCAAAAATATATAATCCATTAAGTGGAGCCCTCAAATTGTTGGTAATGTAAAGGCAATTCCAACCCAGCGACTCGCGAGTCAACTCGCTGAGTTTGAGAATCACTACAGTTTTAAATGTGAAACAAACCCCAGCTTCCTTCGCGCGTTGACGCAGTGCGTTCCCAACCATCGTTAGCCTCTCTTGGGAGTTATTATCTGCTACAGCTGTGATCTTTACATTACACCTGGCGTTTGCCCAAGCGCGTGAGGATCTCCGACGCCACCTGGCGTTTGCCCTCTGAAATGTTCATCATTTTTAATTTATATATATATAATAAAAATAAAAATATTTGAACTCATTTATATCTCATCCCATGTAATCGTAATATATAAATAGTCCTTGCTAGGCAGCTTTCAACCGGTCAGAGTGGAGCATCAGTCCTAACACTAGTAAGGGAATAAATGTGCCGGCGTACTTGCAAAAAAAGAGTTGTTCTATGTCAGAGGAGTTTGTTGTTTTTGATTAGCCTCCGAACTCTGATTTTTCCTCTCTTGTTAATATGGATGCCTCTGGCTCAATCAAAATTTATATTACTATATACAATGTAAATATTTTTTTAATTAATTTACTTAAAATAAATAATAAAAATAAGATAAAACTTTTTTTTAGAAACAAACACACACATATATAGAAAAAAAGGATGAGATAAAGAACTACACTCACACACCAATACCAAAACTGCATGCGGCAGTTAATGTATGTTATTATCTTCTTCTTTTTTAACAAATAAGATAAAACTTAGATATAATACTTTAGATGTTATTTCTTAGACTCTACTCTTAACATTCAGTCATATGACTACTTAAATAAATAAATACATTTCTGTCTATGAGGAAAAATACACTTTAGATTCTGTACTTAAATCTTGCCCATAAAAATAAAAGAATATTTTACTTTAAAGTTACATAATGAATGCATGTTGTGTGAAACTAAGAAATCATAAAATGCGTGTATATATATATATATATAATGATTTTCAATAATACATTGAACTTTAAGCTCAATTAATCACATATATCTAAATGGAAAACTCTTGAATTTAATAGTTAAAAAATTATCCAAAACAATAATTGAAATCATGTTTAAGTGAAACCTCAATTCAATAATTAAAAATAATCTAAATTATTAAACACTTAAAAATTTGAAGTGGAGAGAGACTCACTTGAGAATTTAATTTTTGTCCTTAAAAGCATGGAAGAAGGCACTAAAACTTGAGTGAATTTCACCCTGCCAAGTTTAAGTCATGCGCATTGCACGCTACATGTGTGTGTATATGCAAGAAAAGTGATTTGAATTTAATACTTATTGTAGAAAAGAGGTGATGCAGTCTTACCCTTGTTTAGTTAATTCTTGTTATAATTCCTTCGTATAGTGTATGTATATGCATGAAAAATTATCTAAATTTAACATTTATTTGAAAAAAAGATGCAATGTAGTTTTACCCCTCCCTGTGTAACTAATTCTTGTTATAATCCCTTTGTTTTACAAGGAGGGAGAAAACTCTTCTTTTATAAATTTTTTTTAAAAAAAAAAGTCAGCGTTAATATATAATAGTTAAGATATTAGTCTTTGGAAGTGGTATCTCATACGAATTAGTGTTTCAATTGTGGGTTTTGGTAGTTAGAAGTTAGTGCATAGTAGTTAATAATTAGAAATTAACTTTGAAATTTTTTTTAAACTAATCCCTTAAAAAAGTTTTAGTGGAGTTTAAATCAGGTTAATAAATTATCTCTCTATTCAATTTTTTTTTTTTAAATCATGTTAATAAAAAGTTAATAATAAAACTAATATTAGTAAACATTTCTTAGGCTTATATATTTAGCTTTATGGCCAAATTTATATAAACTCTTTTATTTTATTTTATTTCTTTTTTCCAATGAATATAACACAACCAAAAACCTATAAACAACAATTTGCATTCAATATAACGAATATAATCAAAATTATTCATAATTTAAAATTAAGAAATTAACACAAATTATAAATTAAGATATAAATTTAAAAAAAGAATAAAGAATAAACCTGTTTGTTTTTTCTATCACTTTGAAAAATGAAAGTGTGAGTATGTAACTAAAACCTAAACCAATTATTGTAGAAGAGAATAAATGAGTACCAAAGCTTAATATTATGAATTGTGTTAAAATGTATGTGAGAAGTTTTTATTAATTTTTTTTAAGTTAAAGAAAAATAGCTTAAATGAAATGAAAAAATAATAATAAAGAAATAATGCATATCTGTCATGGGATTTAGACATTCACATATTGGAATAAATTTCACTTCAAAAATGATATATATTAATATATGAGTAGAGTTTCATTTGATATAGAATTTTAATCCTATTGGAATTAAGATTTCTAATCAATTTATTTATTGCTATCTCATTAATCCCATAAAAAGTGGATTAAAAAAAGGTCACATGAATAGAAAGAAAAAATAAAACTTTTTTTTTATGGAAAAAATGAAACTTTTCTTTTATAGCCAAAAAAACAAACAAACAAAAAAATGTTTTTTTTAGAAGAACAAACATTTATTATATATAGATACTTTTTTTTTAGACTAAAGAGATGGTGTTTACTTTAAACTCAAATATTTATTACCTTATTTATAATTTTTTTTTAACTTTATCAAAAAACATTTTCGGTAAATCGGTATGAACAATAATTATCTAAAAAAAAAAATTGCTATTGAATACGTTGCTTCTTTTTTTTTACTAGTATTATTTTTTTTTACACAAATTAATATAAATTAAATTTTTTAAAAAAAATAGATGAAGATTGTTACCATTTTTTTTTTTTTACATTTTTTTTACACGTAGTGATATAATTTAAATAAAAAAAGGATTAGATGAAGAGTTTGAATTGTAATCAAATTAAAATTTGTTATCAACTTATTCATTATAATCTTTCTCTAAAAAAAAACTTATGAATTATAATAAGAAAATGATTAGATAAAGAGTTTGGATTGTAATCAAATTAAGATTTTTATCAATTTAGAAATTATAGGAGAGTAAGATAAGTACAAAAAAAAATTATATTAGTTTTTTAAAAATTCTAAAAAAAAAATTCTACAATTTAGTATAACCACTTGGTGTAACCACGGCTTCTAAGCCTAACTTTTATTATATAGTATATGATATATATATATATATATATATATATATATATATATATATATATATATATATATATATATGAGTTTGAATTTGGTACAAATGGAGTGTAAAATCATTGTTTTACGCATTTAATAATAGATTGTCACTTAGATTTTTAATGAGAAATACATCTTACCACTTTCATAGTTTCATCAACGTCTTTAATTTTAGAACAAACTTAAACCCAAACCTCATCCATCCCTATCCAAAAAATAATAATAATCTGAAATCTCATCTCCAGCATTGTTGCTCAATAATTTTTCAAATCTGAAAATCTCATCGTTTTTGCTGTTTTACTCAATTTTTAATTTTTCTTCATTTCTTCCTTTTCCCAAAAACGTTCTCAATCGTTCCCATCATTCATTGGAAACTTTTAGGCTCATAATAAAAGTATCAAAGAAAAAAGAAAAGTAATTAACCTGATATAAGATACACTTAATGGATATGAAAAGAGAAGAAAAGTAATTCACTTGCTCTAACAATTAATGGATAAAACTCAATAACACAAGAAACACAAATGGAAACACAATAAAACATATAGGAGGCACTTTTATTCAATGAGACTTCATTGTAAAGGTTTCAACAGCAACTCAACCTTGATAGTGGAATACGTGACTTCAATGTACATATCTATATCAATAAACACAATAAACCTATTCAATAAAAGACATGATTCTATGTTAACTATGGAACAACAAACAAAATTGTGTGCAAACCCACTGGCAAGATTTCAATACCATCAAGAGAAACCTTCAAATATAGCAAATATAGCAAAACAGACCTTCAAGTGTCATATTCCATTGCCAAGGTTGGAATAGCAACTCCGGCGAATTGATGTGGTGGAGAACGAAGGTCCGGCGAAGTATGTAGTGGTAAACGGAGGTTTAGCGAGGTTTGTGGCATGAGACAGAGGAGCTGAGAAGCGAGGTGAGATTTTAGGGACTCTTTTTCACATCTAGTATGATAACGCGAGATAGGTTTTTTTTAAAAGATATTATTAGGTTTATTATGATGTATTAATTTTATAATAAGTTTTAAGTAAAAAGCTAATGCGGCATGTCCTTATTGGTTGGTGTAAACCAAAGGGTTTACACCCCGACCTTATAGAATTTATTCTATATATATATATATATACAAACACGCGCGGGGGCACGCGCTAGTTAGGGTGGCATGTGCAAGGCACATGTTATCTTTTGAGTGAGAAAATTAAGATAAAATTTCTATTTGAAGAAGTATGAAACTATATACATAAAAAATGTGTATCACACACAAAGTTAGAGTAGCTATTTAACATATAAATATCTATTTTACTATAATAGTTTCTTAGTGCTTATTTACTAAAGACAATATTCATTCACTAAAATTTTTTAAGAATGATAACAAATATCATCATCTTCCAATATTAAGCAGCTGTGTTTTGTTAAGACATTGTCACAATTTTTAAATTTTCATAATAAATGATACTATATGCTACAATTGAAGTTTTTCATCAAATACCATCAACCATACACAATGAATTTTTTTTTTCATCCATACTTTTTTCTTTATCATTATACATGAGTCTAGGTGCAATGTTTAGCTTAGTTTTTAATAAACACCAATTTTAGGCAAGAAAAAAAAAAGGATAACAAAATGCAAGTGTCATGGAATTTTCCATTAGATAAATTATAAGTTTCGATGATTTAAACTTAGAAAATAAATCTTATTTAAGTAATAAATAAAACACTTTATATCACTATTCCAACTTTCTAAGTATTACTATCGTCTAAAACTCAAAATACGTGAAGAAAATTTTTGGAATGTTAAAATTTAGTGAGAGTATTTTAGACATTACAGAATGTAATATTTTAAGGATTATAAGCTTTCATTAGGGTTTAACTAAGAGAATAACAATATGACATATTTACTCTTTTCCAAAATATTAAGGGAAAAATTGCTTAATTTTAAAGTTTAAGGTGGAATTGTGAACTACCCCAAACATAAAAGATAAAAAGGGTTTTATCCTAAGTTTTTTATTATTATTTTTTGTGCATAAAACTGTGTTTTTACTTAAAATTGTGCGTCAAGATAAAAATACAAGAAGTTAACCCAAGAAAACTGGATATGAAATAGAGAATTTTGGCATAAGAAAGTTGACTAAACCAAAAATATATATCTAGAAATACAACATAATGGTACAACATTTCCGTAAACCAAAAAATAGAATTTTGGTACAACAAATTAACCCAAGAAAACTGGACATGAAATAGAGAATTTTGGCACAAAAAAGTTGACTAAACCAAAAATATATATCTAGAAACACAGTTTAATGGTACAACATGTTTGTAACACTTTTATAATTTTGTTATATTTTATTTTGACTTGTACAGAAATGACACACTAGTAGTGGTGAAAATATTATAAGGACAACAAAATGTCTTAATATTTTCACAAGAGAAATGTTATATACACAACATTTTTACAAAAAATCATAAAGTAGTAGATTATTATGAGTTGTTATTAGTGGGCAAAAAAATAATTTTATTGATAAATTTAAATTAGAATCAACAACAATTTACCAACTATAATTTATTATAAAAATGTTGTGAAAAATATTGTAAATGTCGCACTTTTATTTTTCACGAAATCTTTATTTTTAGTTGTGGTCAATTCCAATATGATATATATATATATTTGGTCTATGAAAAATTAACTCAATAATTGTAAAAATATTGTGACAATTTATTGTGTTAATATTTGTGTTAATATTTTTTTATGGTAACAGCTCGTACGTTGATGAAAATAAATAAATAAAAATATAAAAAGCGTATTCAATAGGAGATATTTCCACCCAAAAAAAATTTAAAAAGAAGAAGCGAGAAACAGTTTTGATTTGAATACTTTGCACATTGACTCTTTTTATATATTTTCATGATGAATATAACACAGTAGCAAGTCTGAATTTAGAATTAAATGAGAAATTAATTGTTTTATTTTATATGTCAAATTAGAATTTCTGTACTTTTGATTTACTTTGATACTTTTGGAATTAAATGAGAAATGCATTTTTAAAAGTTTATTAAAGATAAAATTGATACAACTAATGGTTGAGGGAAGAAATTAACAAAATCAAATATATAGCTAGGAAGAAAATTGAAATTATTCTAATAATCTAAATTCTAATGGACAAACAATTTAGTTGGGCCTCTTTTTATTTATAATTAGCTTTATATCTTACTTTCATGTCCTGGATTTAAAAAAAAAAATAAATAAAAGAAAAGAAAAGAAAAGAGAAGGCCCCACTGTGACCTAAGAATAAGGCCCATGAGGGTCAGGAGCCTTGAAGGGCTTTGAAGACCACAAGGCCTTATTTTACTTCATGCTCCAAGCACTTTGGATCAGCTATGAAGACTTTTAAAAATAAAGAAAATTTCTCTAAAATGGGTAAAAACTAAAAAGAATCAGAAGCATTTTGCACTGTACTCTCTTTTAGTCCACATATAATGTGGGGAACAGCATACACATTCCTTCACTAAATTCTTGAGCAACCAATGCCATTTTTTCCCCTATATTTCTTTCTCTCTCTCATTTTTGATTTTGGCCCTTTTTTTTTTCAGTAGAAAAGTCAAATGAATTTGCACCTAGTCATCTAGATAAGCTTTCATGGTATACTCTAGCTTCTAATTTTGTTGAAACCCTGTCTAATGGCAATACTGACCTGCTAGTCTTAAAAGGGTGTTTTTTACCCTATAAGTAGATGATATTTAATTACACATTGCTAAAAAGAATCTAGTATATATATATTAGAGTAATTCATGCAAAAGTTGATGTTATCTGGAGGGTGGCTGGATGCCTTGTTGTTTTATAGTTGTTTTCTTCTTGAATAAAATTATCCTCTCATCAAAAAAGAGCAACTCGTGCAAAATAAAAATTTATAAATAATAATAATAATAATAAATTCACCAAAGATATCTCAACTAGAAGGTTCTAATTGGCTTAACTGGTAAAGTTTTTTATTGTAGAATAAAAGATCTGAGTTCAACCCCACCTACACCAAAAATCAATTGATGTCTTAATCTAATAATAAAAACAATTATCAGGTGCGAACGCTATAAATTAAGGCTGTGTTTGGTTCGATGTAAATCGAATTCCAATTGTAAAATAAATGCAGGGGAAAATGAATTCTCGTAAAGAAAATGAAATCTAGGTGTTTGGTTTTGCAATGGAAAATAATTCGGAAAACAATTTTCGATGTTTGGTAATATTCTAAAGATGCTATTTTCCTACAAAAGTTTCACATTTTCTCAGCCATTTTCTCAACTTCCAGACAAATTTTATAATAGAAAATTCAAAATATATACTTAACACAACCAAAAATCAAAATAAAATCATTTATTCACAATATATACATAATATACTCGGTGAGAGGAGAAAGAAAGAGTGAGAGATAGCTCAGGAAAGAAAGAGATCGGTATCAACAGAGGACAATGGCAGCCAGATCGGGGAAGAGAGAGATCGGTACCAACGAAGGGCGACAGCAGCTAGATCGGGTGGGTGTAGATTGGGTAAGGTGGGTGTGGGTTTGCCGAAATGGGGATTGGGTTATGTGGGTAGATGGGTAGCTTGGATGTGGATCAGAGCTCATGGAGGAGGGTAGCTTGGATGATGGCAGTGGTAGATCGGAGACATGCAGCGGTGGAGCATGGCGGTGAGGTTGAGTGGGTGCGATCTCGCAGGTGCTGGGGTGCGATCTCAGTGATGCGGCATGATCTGGGCTGTGGGGGTAGCACGATCTGGGCTGGCCTTGGCTTGGCTGGGCAGTTGGAGCTTGGCATCGAAATGTGTGTGGAGTTAAGGTTGGTGCGTGGGCTGGAACTAAAATGAGGTTGGTGTGTGTGTGAGAGGAGTGTGTGAGGAGTGAGTAATTCTGGAAAGCATTGAAGGTAAATTAAGAACGGAAATTATTTTACGGGTTGACAAGGATTTTTTTGGTCAAACTGAATTCTATTTTCAGTTTGATTTTATTTTCAAGTGATGCCAAACATGGACTTGGGTGTAAAAAAAATTTCGAAAATCATTTACACCCAAAACAAACACAGCCTAAACTATCACTCAAAAGTTGCTCTCTCTCTCTCTCTCTCTCTCTTCTCTCTCTCTCTCTCTCTCTCTCTCTCTCTCTCTCTCTCTCTATATATATATATATATATATATATATATGGTCTACAATATGTTTGGCTTCCATATTATTTTAACATAAAGTAATCCGTGAACTCCATATAAGGATTCAACCTGCTCCTTCCCTTCCTCCAGCTAGCATTCTAAAGCGACTTCAAAGTTCAAATTAAATATCATTTTATTAAAAAATTGCTGCCTACGATAAATGTCCAATGGAAATTTTAAATGGAATCCCTCGTGCACAAGTCATGGGTTCGTGGCCCCTCTTCGTATCATTAAAAATCAATTAACTTATGCAATTGTTTGGAGGAAAAGTTCAAATACATACTCACACATTATGTACAATGTTGAGACATCATAATTCAATTCTCTATGACTATTCTAAAAATTCAAAGATTTACCAAATACTGTATTGATTGTCATAAAATGATGGAGTGTGACTTTCTCATCACCAATTAATTTTGAGATAAAGTGGTATATAAATCACAGTCTGGCATATCACAAAATTAAAAAAAAAAAGTTCAAGTCAAACTCAAATCTATATTGGTATATTTTACCAAAATTTTTTTTAATTCTTTCTTTTTAAATTTTTCCCTAAGACATGTACTTCTAGAGCTGTTGGGGTATCACATGTGAAACCTACCGCCTCTAATTTAGTCAATGGTACATTTGAAGGGGTCAAGTAAATGATTTGGATACATAACCACAAAAAAAAAAAAAAAAAAGTCTAAACCATGAGCATTTAACACATTCACTGCATTCCCATTTCCTTGCGTTAACCATGCAATTTGTTTGATATTTATAAGGTTCTCGATGGTCTTTTATTAGTCTTTACACGTGGTCAGACCACGAAAGCATATATACACCTTATTAGCACAAACAAAAATGTCAACTTTTAGTCTTGTGTAAATAGTGTCTCATTTGCTCGTAGAAGAAACATATATGGGTAAAAGTAAAACTCTTTTAACTTCTCTTAGAAATTACTCAAAACGTTTCCCATATTATATAGGTGACACACTGACATACACGAAGTTCAGTTTGTCGTTGACAGATCAAATTTGGAAAGAATAGCACTAGCTAAAATAGTATGAAATACCTAAAATACCTTTAGTTTTGTCATTATAAGAATATTATAAACTTTTTTTTTTTTTTTTCTATTTTGAATTTTTCACAACCAGGTTCTCTAGCCCTCATAAGCAATGTTATATTTTAAATTTTCTTCCAAGAATTGAAACATGCATGATCCTTGTTTTGTTGTTAAAAATAATTAGAGTAAGATTGTATCAATATTTATTTTATGATTATAAAATCATCTAATATAAAGTGTAATTTCAAAAGCACAAAGGAGATCCTTGTTCCAAAGAGGTTAGAGCAGTTTACCTCAAATTCATTGCATCAATTTGCTAAGCAATAAAGTACTCCATGAATCTCACCTACAGGGAAATTCAAAGAATATAGAGGATTGTCTCTCATTAATTATATGTAACCAAAAGGGATGGTAATAGGTTAGGTTTAGTAATTTTTTCAACTCAACCTGACCGTAATATGAAGTATCTGGAAATCTTCAATTGTGTTTGAAAATATTTAAATTTTTATACTTTAAGTACTCGAACTTAAACTAAGTGTGTGGAATTAAAATAAAAATGTAGATGGTAATTTGGTCTCTAATATTTTTTTGGACATTTAGAATTTAAAATTATATGATGTGAAACAGTTTATTCTATTATATTGGATTTTATGTTTATTTAGTGGTTTAAACATGTTATATTAGCCTGAAACATGAGAGTTATAAATTTATAATACTTAGTGTAAAAGAGCTAGTTAATACTTTATTTTAGTTAAATAATGAGTAGTATATTAGTTGGTCACCCGTTCTACTGAATTCATGGTTAGAGAAACCGGATGCGATTTGGTTTTCCAAATTGAGTTTGAGATATTTTTTTCTAAAAAAAAAAATTAAAAGGGTTTGGTATGAATTTGTTATGTAAAATATTTACAGAGTGTTGCTTAATAAATTAAGCAATAAGTATATGTGAACATAGTATATAATTTTTTTTTCAACCACTTTGGGATCTGGCAAAAGATTATAAACCACATGATAGCCCAAAAGATGATAAATAAATAAAAAGAATAGATAAAAAAAAAAAAGGCATCACGGATTCACGGTAAGGACTTAAGGTAGGGATTTCCCTATTCCAAGATGTTTGGTAGCAACTAGCAAGCCAATAATAATGCTTGATACTTTTACACGGGGTACCTAAAAACAAAATTTTACATATTAGAAAATTTTCAAATAATACTAGCTAATAATTTTTTTTAGGGTTACTTTTTCTTTTATTTTTAAACTTATTTGAACACCCGTATATCATTTAATTCTCTAAAAAAAAAAATTAGTGTTTTGGTCTGATAATAAAGTACAATTATAAAAAACGAATGTCATATATTAAAACTCTCTTTAAAAAAAACGTTAAGTACAATTCTAGTCTGTTTTTCCATAAGATGAGGCATTGCCACATGCAAAAATGCAAGCATTAAGATAAATTTATGTCCAAAGTCCAATATAGATGGATAATTCCAATAATTAATGTAATAATGTAGTTGTACTTGCCCACCATTTTTTTTTCCACCTTCATACTTCTGCTTAGGTTCATATAACTCAAAAGGTAAAAGAAGCATAAGGATAAATTTACCACTTAGCAAATGAAAATTCTTAAAAGAAGAATAAATAAATATATCACAGTCTCGAAAGTCATTGTGTTTTTAAAAAAAATTTGAGTATAGACATTTTTTTTTTTTGAGAAAGTAAAAATTATTATTTAATTAAAAATAAATATTTCTTAAGTTATGTCTTCAAAATATTCATTAATGGAATTCTTTAAAGAATATAGAAAAGCCAATTTGATGTCACCAACTTAAAAAAAAAAAAAAAAAAATCAATTACAAATTGTATTAGAATTTATAACATAAACTCAAGAGTCTTGTATTTCAACTAACATTTTTAAATAACGTCCAAAATTTAAATCTTCTCTCCCTAACTATCAATTATAAAAATAAAAAATAAAAAGAAAAAGAAATAGAACTTAAAAAATACTATGTTTTATTTGTTGTTTGAAAATAAAACATGTTTGGCGGAGGAGGGGGGTGGAGAGAGGCAATCCCCTTGGGTTTTAAAAAATCACCTATTTCAGAATTTTCTTGTGCAATTTTTTCTTTAAAAAATAAACACATATTTTAAGTTTCATTCACGATACTTTTAAGAAAAAATTTTAACTTCACCACCAAATCTCATAAAATAAAGAAATTTGACCTTCGTTGCTCTTTTCTTACGTAACATAGATTTTTTTTTATCTTACTTTTGGTTTGGGTGACATATAGTATAATCGACAGGCCATCAAATCCAACACACTTACTCGCTCTCTGCCTATCATTACTGTTCAGAGCCCATGCTTTTTATTTTGTTCTCTGGATTGCCTCATTGAATGAATTATGTAATCCAATTCACTTCCTCTATAGCACGTTTGCTACCACTACTTTGCTATAATAAAAAAATCCAGTAATAAATACCATTTACTTGTTGATGAATATATCATTTAATTCTCTAAAAAAAAATTAGTGTTTTGGTCTGATAATAAAGTACAATTATAAAAAACGAATGTCATATATTAAAACTCTCTTTAAAAAAAACGTTAAGTACAATTCTAGTCTGTTTTTCCATAAGATGAGGCATTGCCACATGCAAAAATGCAAGCATTAAGATAAATTTATGTCCAAAGTCCAATATAGATGGATAATTCCAATAATTAATGTAATAATGTAGTTGTACTTGCCCACCATTTTTTTTTCCACCTTCATACTTCTGCTTAGGTTCATATAACTCAAAAGGTAAAAGAAGCATAAGGATAAATTTACCACTTAGCAAATGAAAATTCTTAAAAGAAGAATAAATAAATATATCACAGTCTCGAAAGTCATTGTGTTTTTAAAAAAAATTTGAGTATAGACATTTTTTTTTTTTGAGAAAGTAAAAATTATTATTTAATTAAAAATAAATATTTCTTAAGTTATGTCTTCAAAATATTCATTAATGGAATTCTTTAAAGAATATAGAAAAGCCAATTTGATGTCACCAACTTAAAAAAAAAAAAAAAAAAAATCAATTACAAATTGTATTAGAAATTTATAACATAAACTCAAGAGTCTTGTATTTCAACTAACATTTTTAAATAACGTCCAAAATTTAAATCTTCTCTCCCTAACTATCAAATTATAAAAAATAAAAAATAAAAAGAAAAAGAAATAGAACTTAAAAAATACTATGTTTTATTTGTTGTTTGAAAATAAAACATGTTTGGCGGAGGGAGGGGGGTGGAGAGAGGCAATCCCCTTGGGTTTTAAAAAATCACCTATTTCAGAATTTTCTTGTGCAATTTTTTCTTTAAAAAATAAACACATATTTTAAGTTTCATTCACGATACTTTTAAGAAAAAATTTTAACTTCACCACCAAATCTCATAAAATAAAGAAATTTGACCTTCGTTGCTCTTTTCTTACGTAACATAGATTTTTTTTTATCTTACTTTTGGTTTGGGTGACATATAGTATAATCGACAGGCCATCAAATCCAACACACTTACTCGCTCTCTGCCTATCATTACTGTTCAGAGCCCATGCTTTTTATTTTGTTCTCTGGATTGCCTCATTGAATGAATTATGTAATCCAATTCACTTCCTCTATAGCACGTTTGCTACCACTACTTTGCTATAATAAAAAAAATCCAGTAATAAATACCATTTACTTGTTGATGAATATATCATTTAATTCTTTTCTGCTCGTATGCAAATTATTTATTGAGTACTTGTTACACTTCCTATTTTTAGGCAACAAAACAATAAATTTCTACCATCTGCCATCATGATAAAGCGCCATTCACTTCCCATTATATTGAGCATTCATGCTTCTCCACCAAAATTAAATCATGTCTGATTTCTCTATTTGTCTTTCTGTAGACTGTAGTATCCAATAACATAAATATATTATTGGATATAAATTATTCTAGATTTTAATTTTATATGTTAAAATATAATAATATATTAAATACATAAATACATAGATCAAATAGTAAATGAAATCCAATTAATATAAATTTTAGCATGCCTAAAAAGTACTGAAAGAACATGTATTCCAAAAATATTTTAGCAATTATACCGTATCTCAATCCTAGTAATAAAATTCAAGATATGTGTACTAGATGTAAAAAAATAAATGCAGATTCCTCCTTTCCCTCTTATTCTTTTTTTTTTTTTTTTTTTTGGAAAATGAACCTGGAATTTTATTAAACTAAAATTGGCACACAACAAAATACAAAAAATGGGAAAGAAAGAGCAAACAAAAACAGAATTAACATTTAGCTCTATCTAACATCAACACATGTCATATCATTGGCGGTTTCATTCTTTTCCACTGAGAAGATCTAGTTGTCTTAGCTATCTATGCAAGCTCATGCGCGACTCTGTTGTAGTCCATTTCCCTCTTATTCTTAAGTATACGTCAATTGAATTATTATTTTTTTTTTCTTTTTTTACTATAATGTCATACACACCCAACAAATATTAAATCGATGACCATATCCTCTACTTTGTTCTCGTAAAATATTTCTTTCAAATTTTTTCTCACACCTTTATCTATTTAGTTCTTGTCATCATTATAGAAAATTAGAATGGAACAATGACGCATTGATCAAGAAAAGTGGATCAGTGTGTGTACCTATGTATTTTTGTCTTAAAGGACGAGCTGTAAAGAATAAGGAGCACACCATACTAGCCAATGATCCCACAAAACTAAAACAAAGGACCTACACTAAGAGAACATGAATGAACCGAATCTCGAAAGTAAAACAGAATTCCATGCCTCCATAATCAAAATTTTCAACATCCTATTGTTTTCCTAAACTAGTAACACATATCATCATTAAATCAATTGAATTGCTTATTTGAAGCACACCCATATGTATATGTAAGAGAGAGAAAAAGAGAGAATCAATAGAAGTTTGTGTAAGATAAATCAAGAAATACCATCAAGTTGAAGCTTGATTTTTGTGCTTTCCTTTGAATACTGTAAATAATATTACTACTAAACATGAAGTATTCTTTCAAGAATTCCTAGTGGCAACACTAAATAATTTCAAAGTTGATTAGAGAATATAACTTGTCTGACAAAAATGGGAAAAAAGGGTAGGCTAGATATGCTGTTTTAGTTACGGATTTGTAATGTGATTTTTCTTTATACTTTCATTTGTTATTATTACATTAAGGTCATCCTACATCTAAAGCATATTCTACATTGAAATAGTCCTTTTTCAGATTTGGCAAACTTTTTCAAAATAACATTGTGAGTTTTTTTATAAAAGTAAACTTGTCAATGATAGATTTGAAAATGTAAACTTGTCTCCAAAGAAAACATTTTGTTCATAAAATACACGGTATCGAAATTTCTTCCATCACCATGTTAGGTTCCATTCTATTTTCGCAATTGAGAAAAACAGTGCATCATTCCCACATCGACAAATTTCAAGGAACATGCATTGTTTTTGGGTAAAAATGCATGCATCTGCTCAGCAAAAATGTTGGTGGCAACAAATTTCACAGAGCATGTGCTTTCTGAACCGTTATCACACACAAGTCACAACCATATGTTTCCTAATGAAATAGCTTGGCCTTTCTAGTTTGTACTATAGTCCAATGAATCATGGATGTTTGATGATCCAAGCAACAACAAAAATTTCCAAAAAATCTAAAACCCAAATGTAATAATCCACCCAAAATAATATAATTTCATTAAGTGGAGCCCTCAACTTGTTGATAATGTAAAGGCATTTCCAAGCAACAAAGTCAGCCATATACCAAACTAAAACAACTTTCACTAAGTGGTCAGTGCAAACCTAAACCAAATGATAAGAGAAAAAAACAAAATAAAATGCAATGGCACTAGAAATTTCCTTATAATCCAAACACTCTTTTATAAATTGTTTCCGTTTGGTGGCTTTGTCTTTTGCCTTTTTCTTTTTTTCTTTTTTTTCCATTTTCTCAGGAAAACATTAACAATTAATTATAATAAGGAAAACCCAAAAAAAAAAAAAAAAATGAAAGAGAAAGAGAGAAAATGATAAAAAGAGTGAAGTTAACGCCAAGCAGATGCGACTGTGAGGGTCCGGCCCATCCAACCAACACAAACGCCACCGTTTTGATCTGTAACAGTGAAACCCGGGTTGACTCGGTTCTCAGTGAGTTTAGCCTTTAAAGTTTCGGACACCTTTTGACTCAGTGGTTTTAACTCGAACCCAGCCATTCCCATCCGGGCCCGCCACTTCCCAAAAACCTCGCATCTTTCCACCCGATCCCTCCCTTCACAAGCAACCGAGTTCCCTAACTTCCGACTCAGTCCCTCCTCGATCTTAACTCGCTCCGAGGTATCCCTTTTCATCGTTGCTTCGAACGAGTCGAACAGGGCGCCGTAATACGAGCAAGTCTCCGTCACCCGCGCCATAAACGGCGCCGTATTTGTGTTCATCTCCTGCTCTACCAAAATCACCACGCGCGGCCCCAGCCCCTTCACGCGCCTCAGCAACTCGTCGCGAGGATTGTCCGTCGAAACGCTCTCGTCAGCCATTCTGTACAACTTGAAAGCGAAATTCACCACAAGCGACTCGTCCGGTTCGCAACCCAGCGACTCGCGAGTCAACTCGCCGAGTCTGAGAATCATTACTACGTGGAATGTGAAACAAACCCCAACTTCCTCCGCGAGTTGACTCAGCGCCTTCCTAACCATCGCTAGCCTCTCTTGGGAGCTATTTTCTGCTACTACAGCTGTGATCTTTACAATGAAGGACTTCCCGTTCCGACGCGCCTTGAGCGCGTGGAGAAGATGTTCATACTGACCACCTTGCCCAATATCAAAGTCAATTACATGAATTTTGTTACCGTGGCTGTTATTGCCAGATTTAGTATCGTACTCATCTAATGTAGCTTCGAGAATTGCGAGGTTGGCAGCCATGAACCCAAGCTTGAAACACGGCGACATCTCGTACAGCAACTGAGTCGACTCGACGTGTTCTTTTTTGAAAAGCTCGTTCACGGGAGGTGGGTTTTCGACCGAGTTAACTCGGGATTTCAAAGCGGACACCCAGTAATTCATCAACCTCTCCTCCGAATTCCCTTTGGGATTCGAGAACCGAGCCAAGCGCGTGAGGATCTCCGACGCGACCTGGATTTTGCCCTCTGAAATGTTCGTCGCAGCGTCGATTATACACTGTTTCGAGCAAGTCGAACTCGGGGAAGCGACGGACGATGAAGACGAGGAGGAAGAAGAGGAGGTTGGCGAGAGCGAGATTGGTGGCTTCTGACTCGTCGGGCTAATCAGGTTCTGAATCGTCTCGGACCACTCGCTGTTAGCGTTGGTGATCACCGAAACGGCGTCGTTTTCTTCCTCGTTGGCATCGTCATCGTCGTCGTCTAATAACTGCTTCTCCAGCTCCTGAAGCCGATCATTCATAATCTTCTGCTCCGACACATGGGACGACGACGTAGTACTGACAGACGGAACGCCAGGCAAGGCTTGGGTGTTGGTGTTGGCGTTGTTATTGTTGTTGTTGTTGTTTGTAGTGACAATTCTGTTTCCGATGGAAATTGGCTGAGGGCGAAACTGCTGTAAGATTGGAAGTGCGGAATAGTCTATGGGAGAGGTGTGGTGAAAAGTGCGAGGCTTAACGGAGCGGTGGAAAAAGCCATTGAACCCAGGTTGGTTCTGAAACTGGTGGGCTTGGTAATCGGAGAGAGTTCGTTTTCCGATTAGCATATGAGGCTGTTGTGGTTGCTGTTGTAGATGTTGCGGTTGGCGAGCGATCTGGGATGATGGGTCGAGAAAAAGACCCGGGAGGTTGGATCGGTAGTAAGATGGTTGTGGAGCTTGGTTTGTGGATCGGCCGGTGTAGAAGTCTGGGGCCCCACCACCCGTGAACCCCGATGCCATGTTTTTTGTGATTATTTTGGGTTGGTAGTTTTTGAGAGAGAATGAGAGAGAGAGAGATTAAAGGAGGAAATGGTGTCTGCAGAAACGCATGGGACAAAGAGAGAGTTTCTTATTGAATTGATTCTGGTGAATTTAACGGAGGGGTGAGGTGGGGTGTGGGGGCTCCAACGTAGCAATTTGCTCTTTTGATTTTTGGAGGTTCTGGTTTTTCTCTCTCCTTTTCTCTCATTTTTAAAGAGAAAATGTGATTGGGGTGGGAATGGTGTACGTGTACCATGTGATCCTCACCGTTGGTTTTGACTTCATTTTTTTATATTCACTAAAATTTGAATCGCAATTAATTCCGTATGCGTCTGTTCTTAGTGTCATGTATTTTGTTTACCATGTGAAAACAAATACTCGTAGGGCATTCTTAGAATGTGTGGTTGTTTTGCTCTTGATTATAACTATTGAATAGCAATTAACTGGATATGTGTGTAACTAGAGTGATATATTTTGCTCACAGTCAATCTCTTGCCCGAGAAAAAGAAAATTATAACTAGAAAAATACTCATAGGGCATTTTCAGAACTTGGTCTTGATTATAAGCCAGTTTATTGCTCTCTGTTCCTGAAATGTGACGGCGATTGATTTAACTTAGGATTAAAAGGGCGTGATATGTGGTTGTGTGAGTATTAAACGGTGATTAATTGAGTAAAACGTACTCCGTCGTGATGCATGATACTTTTTAGGTACTTAGAAAACCCGTTGAAGTGTGAAGGCAAAGCACTTTGTTTGGCGCATGAGTGGCACTTACCATTGAGGATTAGAAAACCAGTTCTGTTTAGACTTATGTAAATTAATGTGTTCGACACGCGCCAATGACGGGGTGTGAACCAAAAAGGGTTTTTTTCGATTGTGTGAATGAATTGATCTTTATTCGGTAGTGATCGACTGACAGGACAGTTACGAAATGTTACAAAAAGCTATCGACAAAAACCTTAGGAATGCAATCCAGAACATAAAGATAACGACCGTTTCGACGCGTGGACGAATGGGAATGACATTCGCGGCTGTTTCGCGTGACGGACCCGTGAGGCTTGTAAAATTCCTGAACTAAGTTCGCTGATTCGAAATTCCAGTAGCTGGGTTTTTGTGTACTTACGGGATTGGGTTGGGCATTACCGGTTGATTCTGGTGGGTTTTACCGACACGAGTCGGTAAGCTGACTTTACGTCTTTACTAAGAGAATTTCAAAACCTGGAAAACTTTTGTCTACGTTGGCTTAGCCCCAACCATTTAAAATATACATACACCTCTCCGACACACAAAGGAAAATTGGAAAATAAATTCATGGGATTCAAAGGCTTTTTTTTTTTTTTTTTTTTTTAAGGAAAAAATATTACTCGTTCTTTGTTACTTCAAATTAAAGTAAGATAACTTGATGGGGTCTACTTTTTAAATGACAAGAATGCCATTTGGTAAAAGAATTTATACATTCATTTACTAATCATCTTTCTTCATATATTAACTTGATCAAACAGGAGATTCGTACGAAAACAATAAAATTTTGGAGTTGTATTTGTTTGGATCTTTGCTATCTAATTAGAATAATGTGTTTCAATTAACTCAATTGGTAAAAAATTTTGTTGTCTAATAGAGGTAAAAGGTTCTTTGTTGCTTCAAATTAAAGTAAAATAACTTGTGGGTATACTTTTCAAATGACAAGAATGCCATTTGGTACAAGAATTTATACATTCATTTACTAATCATTTATCTCCACATATAACTTGGTCAAATAGGAGTTTCGTATGAAAAAATAAAATTTTGGAGTTGGTATTTGTCTGGATCTTTGCTTCATGACTACTATTTAAGTAATATAATGGATTCTAGTTAGCTTAATTGATAAAAAAAATTTGTCATCAAATCAAATATTTAAGATTCGATCTCCGTTTATATAAAAAAAAAAAAAAAAAAAACTAATTAACGTATTAATTTAATGATGAAGAGTGAACGTCATACATTAAAATTATCTCTCAAAAAATAAAAACCTAGAACACTATATCGCGAATGTTTAAATAGGTTGGATTCTTTTTTTCTTTTATGAACTAATTGAATTAAGCAACATACTTTTTGTTTCAGCAATTTCAATGTTACAAATGCGTAAAATACACTTGACTTGGTCCTTTTGGACAGGAGAGGGATGGGGGAATGGGGGCCTATATGATCACATTGTAGCAAGTTGCAGTTTGTATGGAGTGCAAGAATCATAAAGATATTGGCTGTTACAACCTGCAAATTTTTTAATGTGCACTTGCTATCTAAAAAGCATTGAGTGAGAATTAAATAGACTACAATAAATATAGCAAGAATTAATAAACTTATTTCAACTTTTGCTTCCTCTCATAAAGGTGAAAATAAAAGGACATTTGTGATCTCTTTTTTCTTTTTCTTTTTCTTTTTTTTTGAGAGGAGACATTTGTGTACACGTGTGAAATATGGAGTGTAGTTTTTTATTTTTTGGATTGAATGTAGCTATTATTTTTTGGAGTAGTTATTCAGTTATTTGGTAGTGGCTGTTCATACAGAATAATTTGTTTATGATTTAGAAAATAAGAAATTCTTTGGATATGTTTGTTAGGCTAAAGGGGGTTTCTAGAGATGAATACAAATTTTTTAAAATAAAGTGATGTAGTGTGGTTTTGAGTGAAAAAATATTATATAAAATAGACACGAGATTAAATTCTATAAGAATGTGGTGTAAAATCCATTTTATCACATCATCTAATCACATATTTAAGAATAAACTCAATCACACTAAATCAATTCAAATACCTATATATAAATCTAACCAAATTGGGAATCTATCAAGATATTATTAGGTGGGTAGAATGTATTGAATTTTAAGTAAAATACTAATGTGGCAATTACTTATTGGATGGTGTAAAAATGGGTTTTACACCCCATACTTATAGAATTTAATCTCAACAGACACATGAGCGTTTCTCTTTAGGAATATTAATAGAAATGTGTTCAAATAATCACATAACATCAATTTTTTAATTAAACATTTTTCATTAATGGCATTTTCATAAAACGAAATATGATTTGAACCAAAAAAAAAAAAAAAAATCAATGTAGGGTTTAACTTGAAACAAACCCTCTTTCTAAAAAAAATAAATAATAAAAAAATAAAAAACTTGAAACAAACCCTAAACTATGGGATTTGAAATGTTATTTTCCAGATAACAAATTATAAACCAAAAAAATTATAATCATCAAGAATATAATTCTATAGTATTTTATATTCTTGAATAATATATTATTTGTATATTTTTACATTTTATTTATTTATAAATTTATATTATAGTAAGTGTTATTTATTAAATAAAAAATTCATTATTATGTATAATAATATATTTAATTTATATAAATTTTAACTCATATGAATGCTTGAAATAAGACCTACTAGATCCCAATTCTACTATACTATTGTATCCAAATAAATGAAAAAGAATGATTATGTTGTTATTGTTAATTAGGAGACAACACTTTGGAAAGACTCCAAATAAATCCTTAATATAAACTTTTGGAACACTACTTGATACAAAAATTTTAACTTAAGGATTTGAGTCCAAATTCCCAATCATACATAAGAAGCTTTTAATAATTTATGGTTTTCATGCCATAGCTCCTGTCATTTGTACTTATGTAACCTAACAATAATCCTCTCTAATATCGATTTCTATTATTACTTAATTTTAGTCTCTATTACAATTCAACATACAAAAGAAGCTTTTAATAATTTATTATGGTTTTCATTCCATGGTTCCTGTCATTTGTACTTCTGTATAAGAAAATAGGTGACATAGTTAATTGTCTGTATGATACAGAAGCAGACAGCCTCTATAAATTGTAGGCGCTACTGCATGTACTTATATATTGGAACCCAGATGTGCCAATTAATTGCGTATAACTTCATGTACTAGCTTTAACCTAATCAATTTTCTGTTACAAACTTGTAGTGTAAATTTTACACATCTTAATAACTACAAATAGAAGAATTCCCAAAACTCTTTCAATAAAACTTAAAAATAAAAATAAAAAACCCTTGAACCATGATCTCACTCTTTAAATACGACGGTTTCTATAGATACTGATGGGGTTGATGCCTTTAGCTTATATGGACGATGTCAACCAAGCATCCACATTAGTGACGAAGATATCCAACTATTCAATAAAGCAATAACATCTTGGGCGGTTACAAAAACAACTGTACAAACCGCTGGACGCCCATTAAAGGCCGCATTAAAAGGGCACAAGGCGTTACCAATAGAGGCATTATAGCTGCAATCACTGCTACAACGACTAGAAGCTATGGGAACATATATAAGGCCCTCACAAACACAAGCACGAGGTATGAACATCACAAAAACAATACTTGCTATATTTCTAGAATATCGCTTTAAGGCTTCCATATACTGACTTTGGAATCGGAGATGCTGTGACAGACACCACACCGGTGACCACCCTAAGGGAGTAATCTTATCCTCTTCATAGCCAAAAGAACGAGAAGTTGGCTTCATTTGAATGCACTTTCTGTGACTAACGAATCTGCATTTCATCAGTTTGGCGCCGTCTGTGGGGACGACATTTTCGTACTCATATTTGAAAACATAGTTGCTACTAATTTCAATATTCAGATAGAGTCCCACCAAGATACAACAGCTTTAGCTTAGCAAGTCCAAGCTCTTGCAGCTACTATCGAAGAACTCACCAGGCAGAATCTAGAAATAAGGCTACGACTTCAACAGGAGGAGAACAGGTCCAAAGACTGCCAGGAGGATAAGGGAGATAGCCATGGAAGAAGTGACCGCCGAAGGCCCACAAATCCAGACGAGCAGAACTCTGATCTCCTTCGAGAGATGAGGAAAGAGATGGACGAGCTGAGAAATGCTATTAAGGAGAAAACAGATTGAAGCTTGGATAGAATGGTCAAGGTAACAGATTCTCCCTTCATTACAGCGGTCTTGGAACACCCAGTACCACCAAAATTTTGGTTGCCTCAGCTTGAACCGTTTAATGGGCTTAAGGACCCCTAGGATCACCTCAACACCTTCAAGACGACATTAGGCCTCCAACAGCCTCTCGACGAAATACTATGTCGTTCCTTCCCTACTACTCTTAAAGGGGCTGCAAAGGAGTGGTTCACAAAGTTGCCTGTTTCGTCCATCAAGAGTTTTGAACAGTTAAGTAGTGCCTTTCTGCTCCACTTTGTCAAAGGACAACGCCCTAAAAGGCCAACGAACCATCTACTCACTATCAGACAGGGGGAGAAAGAAACCGTGCGATCCTATGTGAAACGCTTCACCCTAGAAACCCTAGAGGTAGACGATGTCGACGACAAAGTGCAATTGACGACCTTTAAAGCAGGGCTGAAGTCTAGAGATTGTGGTTTCTCTTACAAAGAATCCACTTAAGACGATGGCAAAAATGCTCCTGAAGGCGCAGAAGTATATAAATGCTGAAGATGCATTAGCAGCTATAATAGACAAAGAAAAGCCAGGAAAGGAGAGAAGATGATCGTAGGGGGCAAAAAAGGGAGCATCCAGGTCGTTGAAACAATGACGGAGATAGACGGAAAGACGAAAAAACCCCTAGAACAGTAAGGATCATGGACATTACACAGAAGACTGCCGAGATCTAAAAGAACAAATTAAGGAGTTGATACGGAAAGGAAAACTACAAAAGTATGTGAAGAAATGGGAATCTAATGGATTCAGGGATGGTAACAAAAACCATCGTGAGCCCACACCTAGAGACGAAGATAATGCATCTCAACCTCCACAGAACGTGATCAGAGAGATAAAGACGATCACAGGAGGGCAATCCGCAGGAGGGTCGTTCAGATCCCTCAGGAAAGTATATTAGAGGCAGGTGAACAACGTCCACTTGATACCCCCATTCAAGCAAAAACGGACAGGTCAGGACATGTCCTTCAACGAGGAAGACGCAAGGGGAATGAAGCAGCCTCATAATGACCCCTTAGTCGTAATGCTCACAATAGAAGGATTCAACACCAAAAGAATCCTCGTAGACAATGGTAGCTCCGTAGACATCATTTACCTTCCCTCTTTTCAGCAGCTGAGGCTAGATCCAGGAAGGCTGTGTCCGTTCGACTCCTCCCTCGTTAGTTTTAGTGGAGATAAAGTATATCCCAAGGGCATAGTGACATTGACAGTAACAGTAGGGACTTACCCGAGGCAGTTGACTCGTCAGTTAGACTTCTTGCTGGTAGACTACCCCTCGTCTTACAATGTGATCATTGGAAGACCAACACTTAACCGATGAGAGGCAGCCACGTCCACCTATTGCCTGAATGTAAAATTCCCAACTGAGAACGGTGTTGGCGAGGTGAAAGGAGATCAGGTCCTAGCTAGTGAATGTTATCAGACCGTGTTGGCTGCAAAGGAGAACCATATATGGACGATTAAGGAGAAAGAAGAAGATAAGGATAGGGACGACCATAAGTCTTGAGATGAGGATAAAGCTCATCCAATTCCTTAGAGCAAACTTAGATGTCTTTGCATGGAGTCACGAGGACATGCCTGTTATATCCCCTAGAGTCATCCAGCATAAACTGAACGTCGATCCTGAGAAAAAGCCTGTCCAACAAAGACAACAAGTCTTCACCCCTGAGCGAAACCAGGCAATCACAAATGAGGTCAACAAGCTGTTGTTAGCAGGCTTTATTCGGGAGGTTTACTATCCCAACTGGCTTGCCAATGTCGTGCTGGTGAAGAAAGCAAATAGGAAATGGAGAATGTGCGTGGATTTCACAAACCTGAACAAAGCTTGCCCGAAGGATAGTTTCTCACTGCCGAGGATAGACCAGCTGGTGGATTCGACAACCGAGCACAAGTTACTGACGTTCATGGATACTTTTTCAGGGTATAACCAGATAAAAATGGCTAAAGAAGATCAAGAAAAAACTGCTTTCGTCACGAGTCAAGGGCTTTATTGTTAAAAAGTGATGCCCTTTGGGCTGAAGAACGCAAAAGCAACCTATCAGAGGTTAGTGAACAAGATATTTAGTAAGTAGATTGGCAGGAACATGGAGGTGTATGTGGATCACATGCTCATCAAAAGTAAGGAAGAACTGGCATATCTGGATAACTTGAAGGAGACATTTGCCACCCTCAGAGAATACCAAATGAAGTTAAAAAATGCGCCTTCGGTGTAGCCTCAGGTAAGTTCTTGGGATTCATGATGTCCCAAAGGAGAATAGAAGCCAACCCGGAAAAAGTACAGGCCATACTAAATATGACCTCACCCAAGACTATCAAGGAAGTCCACAAGCTCACAGGAAGGGTTGCGGCACTCAATAGGTTTGTCTCAAAAGCAACGGACAAATGTTTACCCTTCTTTAAGACGCTGAAGCAGGCGTTCGCTTGGATAGACGAGTGCGAGGCAACGTTTCAGGAACTTAAATGCTACCTCAGCAATCCACCCCTCCTGAGTCCATCCAAGGAAGGGGAAGATTTATATTTATATCTGGCAGTATCCACTACGGCCGTAAGCGCAGCCCTAATTCGAGAAGAGGGCAAGATGCAGCTCCCGTTTGACTATGTCAGTCAAGCTTTCAAAGGTGCAGAGGCTAGGTACCTAAAAATCAAAAAGATTGCATTTGCATTAATAGTTGCCTAGCACAAATTGCGACCATATTTTCAAGCGAACCCCATCCTGGTAATGACAGACCAACCCATCAAGAAGTCCATGCACAAGCCTGAAGCAGCAAGGAGAATGGTCCAGTATGCAATCGAACTCAGTCAGTTCGACATTAGGTACCAGCCCAAGACAGCCATTAAAGCACAAGCCCTGACAGATTTCATTGCCGAGTTTACTTTTCTTGACGAGGACAACCTCACTGAAAAGGGCAAACGGTGGAAAATACATACCAATGGTTTGTCAGCCCAAAAGAGGGGGGGAGTAGGGGTCATCATAAGTACTCCCGATGAAGAGGTACTCAAGTATGGAGTTCAACTGAAATTCTCGGCCACCAATAACGAGGCCTAGTACAAAAGGATATTGACGCGATTGAGGCTTCGAAAAGCACTTAGAGCTAAGAACCTAGTAGTCTAGAGTGATTCAAAACTGGTGATTGGGCAGATCAAGGAAGAATATGAAGTAAAGGAGGAAAGAATGCAGAAATATCTCAAGCTGATGAAGCATTTGATTCAGGAATTTGATAAAGTTAAGTTTACACAAATCCTAAGAAGCCAAAACGTCCTAGAGGACGAAGTCGCAAAGATGGCATCATCAAAGGAAAGAATGGCAAATGCAGACTTGATGCTGGAAATCCAGAAACACCCCAACATTGAGGAGATCCCTACATTTGCAATCCAGAGCACAGGTAGGTGGATGACGCCAATCATATCCTTCCTTCAGGATGGGCACCTCCCTCAAGATATCGAAGAGGCCAGGAAGGTCAGGAAAAAAGCAGCTAGGTTCACAATCCTGAACAATGCTCTGTACAAGAGAGATTTTTCCATGCCTTACCTAAAATGCATGGACAAAGAAAAGGCAAAATATATCCTAAAGGAGATCCATGAAGGAATTTGTGTAGACCATGCAAGCCCTTGGTCCCTGGTAAGTAAAGTTATTACAACAAGTTATTTATGGCCTACAATGTAGGTAGACACAAGGGAGCTCGTCAAAAGGTGCGACAAATGTCAAAGGTTTGGGAATGTCCAACGCTTTCCAACAGAGAAGTTGACAACGATATTTTACCCCTGGCCGTTTGCACAATGGGGAATTGACATTGTTGGTCTGCTACTTCAAGGTAAAGGACAAGTAAGATTCCGGCTAGTCGCCATTGATTACTTCACAAAGCGAGTCGAAGCAAAGGCTCTAGCAACCATCACAGAGGCTAGAATCCAGAACTTCGTATAGAAGAACATAATATGTAGGTTCGGGATTCCACGGATGATCATATCAGATACTAGGCGGCAGTTTGACAGCCAAAACTTCCAAGATTTCTGTTCAGGATTAGGAATCAAGAACCAGTTCTCATCCCCGAGGCATCCACAGGAAAACGGACAGGCGAAGATGACGAATCGATCACTCCTCAAGATTATCAAGGCTAAGTTGGATGACGCAAGGGCGCTTGGCCTGAAGAGTTACCCAATGTGCTATGGGCTTACAGAACTACAGCAAGAATCCCAACAGGAGAAACCCCTTTCAGACTCACCTATGGCACTGAGGCAGTCATCTCGGTCAAGGTGGGAGTAACTAGCGCGAGGCAAGAAATGTTCCACGAGGAGAGTAATGACGACCAGCTTCGAGTCAACTTGGATTGTCTAGATGAAGTAAGAGAAAAAGCCTCCGAGAAGATGACGAAGTACCAACAGAAGATGGTCGAATACTACAACAAAAGAGTGAAGCTTAGACGACTCGACATAGGAGACGTCTTACACAAGGTCACCCTTGCAACCAGAGATTCCACACAAGGAAAGCTTGGCCCCACGTGGGAAGGTCCCTACCAGGTCGTCCATTATTCCAGGTAAGGCAGCAACCATCTAGAGACCCTAGACGGACAGAGACTCCCACGACCATTGAACATCGAGCACTTGAAGTACCACCAATAGATGTAACAGACGATTGTATTATTCATTCTCGAAAGCAATAAAGAAGAATTATTCAGCCAAATGTTTTAATAAAGTGTAGGTTTCTAAATACGAAAGTTGCCCAAAAAATGACTAAGTAACAAGATTCCGCCTAGACGGATGTAAGTTACTGACGACGACAAAAAGTGACAAGATCCCTAAAAGGGTGTAAGTCACAAGAAAACCCAAAAAAATGGCTAAGTAACAAGATTCCGCCTAGACGAATGTAAGTTACTGACGACAACAAAAAGTGACAAGATCCCTAAAAGGGTGTAAGTCACAACAAAGCCCAAAAAACGACTAAGTAACAAGATTCCGCCTAGACGGATGTAAGTTACTGACGACAACAAAAAGTGACAAGATCCCTAAAAAGGTATAAGTCACAACGAAGAACAAGAATGGCTAAGATTCCATCTAGACTGGTGTAAACTATTGACGAAGCCAACATTCAATAAAGTACTGGTACAGGAAAAGAAAGAAGCAAAGGGCATAACGAAGGGCATAAAAACAATCACGAGCTGGAATACGTGCAAATAAGTATGCAATCATGAATAAAATTAAAAGCCCAAAAACAAAGGGCCGATACCATAGCTTTAACATTGAAATTAAAAGCCCATAAACGCTGGGCTAAAAGCATTGTTTTTAGACCAGAAATATTGTTCTGAAAATACAACTAAAAGCCTAAAACACACTGGGCACAACAAAAAAGAAAAACAAACAACAACAATTGAACTTGAAACAAGGCCAAACATTAGCAGCACTGTCTTCGCCATCTAAAAGGGGCAAAGAAGTGTCCATAGGAGCATCTTTAAAAGCTGCTGATTGGGTAGCCTCACCTGCTGCCATCTCCAGGTCGACTACTTCCATATCGAGGCTCTCGAGGTCTACGCCTGAAGGGTGCTTGATCATATATCGACAAAGAAGCGCGAAACCCTTAAAGTACCAACGAAGAGCACGAAATTGTACTCTTCTGTCTGCTGAAAGCCCTCAACGGCCTTGGCAGCAATAACCTTCCGCTTCTCCCGAGCAGCATATAGTTGTTCATCCTTCTCCAAAATGAGTTGCCTCTCCACCTTGAGATCATCCTCAAGAGTTTTAATCTTCTCCTTGACAAAGTTGGCCTCGTCCATGGAGGAGATTAAATCCTTCCCCAACTGAGAATTCTCCATCTCTAGGGCCTCTATCCTAGACGTTGACGAAGTAACCTTCGCATCCTGAGCAAGGTACTCCAAGGTGATGTGAAGACTCTCCCTGAGCACTTGAAAATAAGCCTATGTCAAGAAGCAACACAAAAGGATGAAAGAGGTAAAGTCATACAAATATAGTACCTGAACAAGCTTATGGAGATGACGACCCACAACTTCGTTAGCCGATATTCCCAAAAATGCCTTCATATCGTCAGTAGTAAAAATGTCTTGCACCTGAGCCTGAGCCACCTCGGCATTGTCCCAAACGCTAGAAGACTGGGAGTCGACTTTCTCCTTCTGCTTATCACCGGTCCTTTGCCTTTTAGTCCGTTGAGAAGGAATCTCCTTAACTGAAACGTCTGGAGAAGCCGTCCTTGCCGATTCAGCAGTAGGAGTGGATGGCGTGGCTGTAATGACGGGGGTCCCATTTTCCATCACCCGTACACCCCTAGTCCCGAGCTTGGACAAGGGCTCATTCTTCTTAGCCCTCATCTAGGCATACATTCCCGGTTTAAATTTTGTAGTCATTCCTGCAAAAGGAAAACTGTAAAAAAATAATAAATAAATAACTAAATAAAAAAGAAGAGAGGAAGAAAAAGATAGCAAAAAGATCAATATGGACGAGCCTAATACTTACTCTTTTTCTCTTCTATTTCCAAATTTCGCAGAACGTAAGCAGATGGCTCGGGACCAAGACAATAAAAGCCAAGAGTCCGAGGATCTACCAGGTTGTCAAAATCCTAGATCGTCTGGGCGTATTTGATCGCTTTCTCAACCTGATCCTTGTTCCTACTTTTGAGCTTAGGTCGTCTCTTAATTGCACAAAACAACAGGCATAAGATTTAAGTGACGGTAAGTAAATAGGAAGCTGAAAGGTTGGGAAGAATAATGGCGCACCAAAGTTCGGGGTACTCCACCGACGGAGCAGCCTTGGGAGATCACCCCAAACCTCGTTAGAGGAAGTCTCTCAATCGTCCCCAAACATGAAAAAGAACCGGGACTTCCAATATCTGAATGACGATGGCAAATCCCGGACGATCCTAGTTCTTCTTTCCCACAGCACTAGTTCATAATACCCATGTTCTTTAGACGCTTTCAAATGATACTAGTAAACAAGCTCGTCTACCCTAATCATGTCTCTGTCTATAGCGGCCAGCTATATCCCCATACAACTGACCACTATCCTCCACGAATTGGGCACAAGTTGCCCTGGAGCGATACCAAAATGACCCAGCAATTCCATAAGAAAATGATGGACGGGGAACCAAAGCCCACAAAGAAAGGCAGCCTCATAGAAGCATACCTCCCCAGGGTAGAAATGGCAAGTCAGATCCTCTTCACTTGGTAGGCGAACCCTAACCCTAGCCAGGAATTGAAATCTATCCTTGAACCTAGAAAATGTATCGCCGTCTAAACTACACACAGCCTTGAGAACATGAAAAGCCCTAATCTCCCGAGGGGCAGAGACGGTAGTATCTCCCTCTATGGGTCTATCACTAGACAATAGCCCAGTCTCTAATTCGCTCGATCTCACCTCCAACATCACCCCCCTTTCCTTCACCAAGTCCTCAAACCAACTAATTAATTGACGCAGCAACGGCAGCAGATCACCTAATACTACATTCAACCCACTACCCTCTAAAACGTAATTCTCAAGGTGTGGGAAAGCTTCTAAGGACCTCCCTAAAAGAGCAAAAAGGAAAGAAACAGATGAACAGAGGGCCCTAACCTCAGAACTGCTAAGCATAGGACTCAAGACAAGCTATAAAAAAAAAAACAGAAAACACAAAAAGCAAAAGGAAAATCATAAATTGCTACAAAATTATTGACTCAAAGGAGGGCAAACAATAAGAGAAAGGCCATACCTCAATAAGCAACGGAGAAAGAAAGCAAAATTGTAGAAGGAAAACGGCAACAATGGCGACAGTAGTGGCGACTCGGAAACCACAGAGCAAAAGAGAAGAAAGTGAAGAAGAAAGGAAGAAGTTTAAAAAGATAAACACCAGAAACTAAAAACCAGCGGGAAAACCAAGGGTCACAATGGAAGCATTAAAACTGCTCCATTCGAAACATGTCATGTGGCCGCAATATACAAAACGCCGCCACTACACCTTAAATACGAAACAGAACCCCAAAAGCCGCAGAAAACTTTTAAACTTCCATGGTCGTCTTGACACGCCACGACGACCATGGAACTCGAGAGGCAACTGATAGGACTGACGCCTTCAGCTTATATGGACGATGTCAATGTAACTGACGGAGTTATCCCCTGTGGCGAGCAAACCAAGCATCCACATTAGTGACGAAGATATCCAACTATTCAATATAGCAATAACATCTCAGGCGGTTACAAAAATAACTGTACAGACCGTTGAACGCCTATTAAAGGCCGCATTAAAAAGGCACAAGGCGTTACCAGTAGAGGCATTATAGCTGCAATCATTGCTACAACGGCTAGAGGCTATGGGAACATATATAAGGCCCTCAGAAGCACCAACATGAGGTATGAACATCACAAAAAAAAAAAAATACTTGCTATATTTCTAGAATATCGCACTAAGGCTTCCATATACTGACTTTGGCATCGAGACGCTGTGGTAGGCACCACACTGGTGACCACCCTAAAGGAGTAGTCTTATCCTCTTCACAGCCATAAGGACGAGAAGTTGGCTTCATCTGAACGCACTTTCCGTGACTGACGAATCTGCACTTCATCAGATACTATAGAAATAAATTTATGGTATTTAACGTCTTGTAACTCAATTGATTTTCAACGGAAACATATAAGATTTACATGGCTCTACTTGTGTATTGTAATTATTGAATTATAAAAAAATAAAAATAAAAATCTATGTCATTTAGTTTGTTGTGATTATTATTATTATTATTATTTATAATAAGCTCAAGATATTATTGGGTTTTCTTTGGTGTAGATAAGAGTCAATTATAGTTTCAAAAAAAATCAAATCAACTTTCAAGTTTATTATTTGACAATAGTAGAGAATTAAATTTTGAATTAACGGAGGCTTTTTTTACTTTTTTTTTTAAATAAAAGAAAAAAAAAACGCTTTTAATTAAGCTATAATGCAACCCATGAATCCATTCATATAAGAATAAAGATAAAGAGTAAAGACTATTTGAAATTTATCTAAAAGACTACAAATTATGGCATAATTGGCCTCAAAATTTTCATAGATATAAGGCCGGCCTCCTTTGATATAAGAATATAAGTAAAGAGGATGTATGTGCCACATGTGAATAACTTGGGTCAAAGTTAACTCATCTATATATTAATCAATAGTCGCAAATATATTAGGTTATAATTTCTTTCTATAAAATACATAATCAAAGAAGAAATAATATATATATAAATTCAACAGTTTGATGTAAGGTTCAAATAGTTGTTTTTACTTTAATTTTACTCCTCCCCTCAAATATAAGTACGTAACAATTTTGCATAATGTCCCTTAAGTACGTCTAAAGAATTATGAAATTAAAGAATCTTGGTACCCCCACCCCCCCCCCCCCCCTTTTTTTTTCCTGTTGAAGAAGACTCTACTTTGTTATATTATCAACCACATAAATAGAAGAGTTTAAGACTTATCTCCCTACATTCCTTACATTTGTAAAGCATAAAAAGGTAAAGCTAAGGTAATTCCATTTTAGCTTACAACCCATCTATGATTTATTTATATAATTTAAAACAGTAACTAGATATACATATATACACACACACATATACATACACACTTCAAAATAAAGTACTTGCCCATCTTAATGAGTTCTCCTTTTGTTCAAGCGACTTGATTTTACAATAATAGACACTTACCAATACTTTGATGCTTTATATATATATTAGAATAGTTATCCACTATTTTAATCGTATAAAATAACTATATTTTTAGAAAGAAATAAAAATATACTTTTTAAATGATTTTTGGTGGCATTATTTTTATTTTTTTATCTGAGATAGAATTCTACCTTATCTCAATCTAAGTGCATGCACGTGAAACTCCATTTTAAAAACTTGAATATCGACATTTGTCCCTCACATCCCACAAGTACTTATACTTATAGAGTGAGTGATCATCATGCCATGGATATGCGATGGTTAATTATAGAGAACTTCTTCCTTCAAATTTTCGTGTTGTAGTTAACAGTGGGTAACGGTTATAACTATAACTGTTGTTCCCATAACATGATTAATTGATGAGTTGACCATCTATTAAACAAACTAACTAAGATCATTATTATTTCCGCTAAAATATTGTTTCGTGTGTGTGTGTTTTTTTTTAATTATAACAAGGGAGGGAGAATTTAAGATACGAAAGTAACGAAGCTCTTAACATGGACTTTGTATTGAACGAACACACACACACAAAGACATAATATATATATATATATATATATATATATATATATATATATATATAATTAATTAATGATGTGGAAGGACAAAGTCATCAATATGAGAAGATTTAGTGTGCGTTTGGCATTGGCTTATAAAACCAACTTTTTTTACTATTTAGCTTATATTTGCTACTATTCATAGGTCTCATTGCACTTTTGGTACTATTCATGGGTCTCATTATACTATTTCAGTTACTTTTTAGCTTTATCTACAGTATATTGAGTAAATTTTTTCAGTTTCAACTAATAAGTTGTTCTTAAACGGACTCTTAAAGCAACCATATCAGTACTTGCAAAATAGAAAAAGGGGGCGAGTTTTACACATTTTCACCAAAAAACCACACACATCAGTACTTGCATAAGTTTGTATATATGCAAAAATGTTATAGTAACCGTGCATATAAGGACGGTTAAAGCATCCACATCAGTATATGCAAAATTTTTTCCATTTTGTACATCTAAAACCTACTTTTTTATATTTTACACACATATTTTTACAAAACACCCACATCAATTTGTCCATTATACACATTTATTCAAATAAAATATTCATTTCTTTAACACTGTGAACAGTAACCGTGAGAGTAAGGTGAGAAAGGAAATGAGGAAAAGAGAGTGAGGAGAGAGAAAAAAAGAATTAAAAAATTATTTACATGCTGAACAATAACCGTGTATATATGCATGATTACTGTTCATTTACAAGACCATTGTGTATATTTAAAATTTTACAAAGACTAATGTGGGAGGTTTTGGGTTAAAATGGCGAAATTGAGCACTTTTTGTATTTTAAAAGACTATCCATGAGTTGGTGAGGTTGCTTTTTACTGTAGTTTTGCATTTAATATTTTACTATTTTTTTCTCTCTCTTTCACCTCACTTTCTCTTTTTCTCTTTGGTCTCACTCTCACCTCACTCTCTCTTTTCCTCTTTGGTACCTCTCAAGCTCTCACTTTCACCTCATTCTAGGTGTGCCACTGATCTCCGTTGCTCTCTCACCACAGCCGTGTCATCGCTAATCACCACACTTGTCAAAGCTCTCACTAATCGCCACTGCTCTTGTCGAAGCTCTAGCCAATTGTGCATTGCTCTCTTTTTTTCTTTGTTCGATGGTTTTAATGATTTTGATAAGTGGGTTTTGATGATTTTGATTAGTGGTTTTGGGATTTTGATGGGTGGGTTGATGATAGAGGCTGGCTTGATGATGGTGGTTGGGTAGGTTGATGATGGAGGTTGGGTTGATGATCGCCGCTACTTTTTTTTTTCTTTGTTTGATGGTTTTGAGATTTTGATCAGTGGATGTTGATGATTTTGATTAGTGGTTTTGGGATTTTGATGGGTGGGTTGATGATGGAGGCTGGCTTAATGACGGTAGCTGGCTTAATGATGGTGGCTGGGTGGGTTGATAATGGGTGTGGATTGATCGTTGATGGTGGCTAGGTGTTGGTTATTTTGAGTAGTGTTGGGTCTGTGAGACAGAGGTATTGAGTGAAATGGTTCAAGAATGAATATTTTATTGAATACGTATATAGAATAAACAAACTGATAAGGGTATTTTGTAAAAATAGGTGTGTAAAATAGAAAAAATATGTTTTTTTTTTTTTTGTGCAAAATAGACAAAAATTTTGCATCTGCTAATATGGATGTTCTTAGTCTCATTTTGCTTTACTAAGTAAAGGAATCAACTTCAAGTTTGTTACAACAAGGTTAAAGGGTTAAGGAGATGGCATCCTTTTGCTCAAACCCAGGAAGAAAAACTTTCTCGTTAATTGAAAAAAAAAATTCTCACCTTTTAAATAAAAAATAAAATCTTAGCATGGTAAACGTTGAATCTTTGTTGATTTGTCAAAGTTTTTTATCCAATCAAATGTACAAAAATATATGACACATGGGATCGATTCTCCATGCATTTGAATAGGTATCTATCTTTCTCTCACACACACAAAATAGGATATCTTATCTTAAATAGTTAGTGTGTACAGTACTGTCTCTCTCACATATGAATTCTGTAATAATTGGTATAAGATATTCTTTACTGATGCAAAAATTTAGTAATCACCAACGGCAAAGCCATGGGGCTATAAATGACTCTCCCTAACTTTTAGAATTTTTAATTCTTTAATAACACAAAAGAGATACAAAAATATGTCAGGTATAATTTTACCTAAATGAGCCTCTAAAGTCTAAACCTTTTTCTTAGTTTTTTTTTCGAATAAACCTTTTTATTAGTTTTAAATATAAAAACTAGTATTTTATATATATATATATATATATATATATATATATAAAATAGAAATTAACAATGTGACAACAAAATAATCATAACAAAAAAAGAAAGAAAGTAAAAAAAAATATATATGATGATAAATTTTACCAATGAAAGGGAGATAAATTTATTAGAATAAAGAGATAACATATTGTAAGATTACGTGTTATAGGTATTAAGTTGTATCCATTTTTCTTTCATTTTAAACTTTTTGGTAATAAAATTTTGGTTGGGTAGAATTTTAAATTTTTAAAATTTAGACAATAGAGTTTTTTTTTTTTTTTTTGTTCAGAAGATTGACAATAGAGTTATACTTGAATTAAATAATGCTCAAATCTTATAATTTATGTTAGAATTATAGTTGTGGGGAGTAAAAAGACCCAAGCAGGCATTTGGGCCTTTGGGCTCTAGTAAGATGGGCCAATCTGTTCTTGAGCTAATGATCAGCTAGTACTACAAATTGGCCCATATGCCGAGGGTCCGAGAACATGTCCGAGAATACGTTTCTCCTCGGACGGACCCAAGAGAACTTGGAGCTTTACTATGAAGGTCAAGGCACATCTCTGGTAAGACTATTGGTTAAAGGGGGGAACCCCTGAATGTTGTAGACACACCGGTGTTAGGAAAATATCATAAGCAAAGGCTGCTACCTCCACATTAAAGACTCTGCACCTACCTCCCTGGCCGCATTAATGGGGAGGTGACCCCTAAATAGTAGAACTGAAATTTCTAGTTATTATTCAAAGGCACTAAGGGAAGAAATATCTAGGAAGAATGGAATTCGAGCAACACGTGGACAAAGTACTAGGGAAAGAAGTATTTAATGGGAGGTGAAGACCAAAGGAAAAGAGATTGGTCAATAGGAAAGGAAGAAATTAAGAATTGTAATCTTTAAGAGAGAAAGAGAAATAATACAGAGGGAGTCCTCGGCTTATGTCCAAGGAGGTCTATTTGCAATTATCATTTGTTATTTACAAGTGTTTATATTCCTTAGCCTGTTATTAAGTTCTCAATACCTCTAACCTAGATTTCAAGCCCGCACTCTACAAATTTCATTGTTTAAGGCTCATTGAGCCTGAACCCATAATTGTCTTTGGGTCCATATGCAATCGTGCACTTACAATAGTTAAATGATTAAGTTCAAAAAAATGTAATTGCTTAAGTTTTTGAACAATTGGAAATTAACCTAACATAGAGCACAATCTTTTATCATTTAAAATGTGTACAAAGAATGAAAACTATTATTAGATTTATTATGAACAATTATTTAAGAATGAAAATATTTGTCTCGAATTTTTTTTGGGAGAAATTTATCTTGAATTATGTAAATAGTGATTTGAAGTTTATTTATTTATTTATAATTGCTATATGTGGAATATTTGTCGAACCATGTCATGACATATTTTATTATTGCCGGTATAATATTTTAAGATATACTATTAAAAGGGTTTTTTTTTTTTTTTTAGATTTTAAATTTTGTTTATATTACTTTGTCTGGCCCTATAAGAAAAATTCATGCACCAACCACGATGTTTTGATGGCAAAAGAGAATCCGCAGTTTTGTCCACGCCCCTACCATTTGGCTTAAAGATTAAGCCATTATTCTTTCTTTCTTTTTCTTTTAACTTTTTTTTATAGAAGATTAAGCCATTATTAAAAAGACATGGGATCTTCTTTTCGTTAAATAAATAAACACATAATTTTTTTTTTCATTTGTTATTCCATGTTAAATCATAAATGGAGCATTTTGATATAATATTGATAATTAAGAGCCTTATAGTTTGACAAGCACTTCACGTTATTTTCAACTAAAAAATTTAGAGATGAAATACTCTCAACTCTCACATTAAACCGTATCAAATGTTATATATATATATATATATATAATATATATATATATATATGAGAAATTATGATACATCACCTCAATAACAACGAGCTCAACTATGCTGACCCGACAACTTGAACTAGTTACATGGCAAGTTGGCAATGGCACAAAAAACTATTGCCACCAAGTTCCAGTGAGTCAGTAGCTAGCCCAATTGTCTTCCCACCACGACCCTCGAAGTCAAACCCAATCTTGATATCTATGGGAATAATTCTCAAATGAGAGGCGGATCAAGTGTAACTGAGAATGCATTTGGCTTTTGCTTAAATGTTTTTTTGCTTTTTGTTTAAACTTTTTTTTGCAAATAATCTAACTTTTAACATTTTTGAAATAGAACCAATTTTTTGTTTTATGTCACACATTTAACATAAAAATTACCAAAAGCTATATCTTTTAATAAATAAGCCAAGTGGAACATTCACAAAGGAGTCAAATGCTTCTTCTATATGTTTTTACTTGGCATAGCTGGGCCATTCTGTACTTGAATAGTAGAACTCGCTAGTAATGTTTTTTTTTTTTTTTTTTTTGTCTCTTTCCTCTATCTAGTACCAAAGCTACTTGAACTCGAATGCCTCACCCACTATGCAAATAGGCTATCAGAAATATCATAAATAAGCAAAAGCTAGATGCACTTTAAAACACATCTCATTTTTTTTCCTTGAATCAATCACTTTGTAATCAGAGAGTCCTCCTCCAGCACAACCTTGAGAATATCTCTTGTGATCTTTCTTTTCTTTTCTTTTCTTCAGGTATTCACATTTCACAGACCAGGTTACACCATCTAACTGTATCATCAATCATTTTTTTTTTCAAAAAATAATAATAAAAATTAGGTAGGAAGCTGTAACAATAAATAAAAAAAATTAGAATATCTCTTTGGTCTTTACCTACCAAATAACCAGTAGAACATTATGATAGCAATTTTTGTTGCTTCTTTAAATCCAAAAATTTTCGAACGTCATGAACAGCCAATCAAGTCTTGGGTTTGAAGTATTTGACTATTAATTGAAGCACTTTTGGCCTTTTCAACCTTCAAAACAATTGTCAAGGAAGAGGAAGAAAAAAAAAAAAGAAAAAAAAAGAAGAAAAAAGAAAAGATCCCCTCATACTTGGAAAAGGCAGCAAAGGCCAAAGGGGGGTGGGTCAACCCAAGCCCCAAAAAGTGGAAGATAGAGAATGAGATTCTATTCTGTCATTAATTGTGTTTATTAAGGGCATTTATGTCAATCAATTTTTGTACCAAATTTTAATGTTTAAAATTTTCACAAACGAATAGTACTACTCCTCTATTTGACAATTCATACTTAGGTTGCGTGTAGGCAAAACTTTTAATTGAGAAATTGGTTAGCAACTAATAAAACCATCCAAACAACCTTTTATCCTCCTTTCCTCAAAATATTCGAATCTGGGTCTCTAATACTGACACGTGTCGAGCATAGAACACATGTATCACTTGTCCCTGGCCTAACTCAACCTCCTCTCTACCATATATATATATCCTATTTCCGCAAAAAGAACACAAACACTTCTAGAATAGTACGATTTTCCTTCCTATTATTTATGATGATTTGGTATAACTCATTTTGAGTGGGTGTGTGTAAAGCCGTAAGCCATTAAACATCCATACAAATAAACAATGGGTAATCATGTGATGAAAAAAAATATCTATTTTTAAAACTGATTTTTAACCTAAAACAATACAATAATGAAGCTACGTGCTATTTTCAAAAACTTAATTGTATTATGTAGTATACAAAAAAATCATAAGAGTTTGGCGAATTAAAAAAAAAAAAAAGGTTTCCCCTCAAAAAAAGAAGAAGTAAAACTTATATATAACACTTGCATTAGATTCATCAATTGAAAATTCAAACACGGGTATGATTTGGATTTAATTATACTTTAAAAAGATTATACTATTCATATTTTATTGACCAATCAGTCGAAAAAATACATTGTACCTAAAATTGCATTTAAGATTTACTATTAAAAAAAAAAAAAGGCAAGCAAAGCTACAATGTCATAAATTACAGGTTCATGAGTTGCACCCACCAACAGTCCACTACACCTAAAAAATAACTACCCTAATTATATATATTTCATTGAGGGGTATAAATGTAATTTCAAAAGAGCTATGCAGCAACACGCTTTATTTACCAGGAAAAGCCGTCTTAGCTACTAGCTAGGGAGTTGGTGGAAGCTGCCCAAACGGAAAAACGGATCACTATAAACTCGTGGCACTGTAGGGGAGGGGCGTTTTGGTCATTTCAGGTGATCTGTGGGGCCTACAGTTTGATTACCAGGTTGGAGTAAACCGGGATTAGCCGGTTATGGATCCCCAGCTGGGATGTTGGAAGTTGGAAACCAAAGCAGTAAATAGAAGCGCCGACAGAAAAAAGAATCCTACGCGCTATTTGTAGGTGCGGCAACGCGCACACGAGCATCCAAGCCACACGAAATCCACACTCCCCATGTAATCTTCTGTTTTTTTATTGGTCCCAGCGATGACAGGCTGATCTAGTTCACACTTTGATGTCATCAAAATCCCATGGTTGTATGTAGGTTTGAGAGGGAAAATAGCAAAATCTGTGATCCAATCTTTTTTTTGTTTGTAACGTAATTTTGCCATCTTCTTTAGAAAATTCAAAGGCAATTTGGCGCACTAATAATGTTTTATTCTCTCACATTCATGACAAATTTTACTATGAATTTAATAAATAAATCCTATAGTGTATAGTTTGAGGATGACAAAATTGAGGAAAGAAAAACTCTTTTGTTATGATAGAAAATATTGTTTGTAGAAATTTTATTCACTTATTAAAAAAATTGTATAATTATTTTATTAGGAAAAAAAACTAGAGTTGAGAATAAAAGTCTTCAAATGGAAAAAACATAATAGTTAATGTCAAACAGTGTGCGCCGCCCTAGGGGGATGGTAATTATTATTAGCTCCCTCTCTTCTCCCTTATTTTCTCTCCAAATCAAGGGCTAGAGGCAAAACTACCGGGTTCTACCATTTTCTCCCCCATTTTCTCTCTTGTTTTGTCTCTCTCATTTTCTATTCTCCCAATTTTCACTCTAACCAATCAAAACCTAAGTAGTGAAGTAAAAGTTATGGGTTTACGTGGTAAACAGCCAATCATAGTCTATCACATAGACTAATTGTGAATTTTTTTTTTTTTTTTTTGTAGTCCTAAACTGAATTTTGAGAAATAAAATAAAACAAAGGTACCTACACACAATTTTCAACAATTTTTTTTAATATATATATTTTTTGAATATAACGTTATTCAAGCAAATGTATTGTTTACTATTCATCATCCTGTCAAAATATTAATATCATCTTAAAAAGAAAAAAAAAATCTCTTTTAATGGTTTTTAAATTTATATTGTTATATATATAGACAAACACTAATAAAATTCTTTTTTGTGTAAAAAGGATTCAAACCCATATTTCTTATTCAACTATATATATATATGTATATATAATTTCTAAAAAAACTATATATAAATTTACTAATTAAGCTAACTAAGAGTCAGTTTTAATAATTTATTGAAATACATGTTATTAAAATAATAATATTTTCACATAGGGCTAACATTATTTATCATTTTTTCTATACACCAATTAGATTGTAAATATTGTTGTGGTAGGAGACTTATTGATTAAACAATGTTGTTTTTGGAATCTTGACAAATCTTGGGTCCTTAATTAAACATTAGCATTAAAAAAAAAAAAAAAAAAACCTTATGGGTATGGTAGTCAGAGGGAAAGAAGAATGAACTTATGGAACCATGCCTAATTATATGCAACATGCAATCAAAAGCTGGCGAAGGGTTGGCTGCATTTGGAAAAACTAAACCATTTTCAGATTTGTTTAAAATATTGTTAGAAACTTTGTAAGAAAAAGCAGTCACCAGCTTTCATGGTATAAGTCTTTCACACTCAACCGTTTTGAAGTTATTTTTGTTCAAAAACAAAGACGGCACTACCAAATGATTGATAGATTTTAAGAAATTTATATAATGTATGTATTATGTAAAAAGTTAAATATCAAGTTACAGCATGTGTATTGGTTAAAGGGGGCATTGAAGGTAGGTTAAGATTTAAGAGGTTTGCTTTCTCCACAAAAAGAAAAAAAAAAAAAAAAAGATTTAAGAGGTTTGCAATAGGGTCTGCAACATTATCCAAACTCTGTTCCCATTTGTCCAAATCGAATCCCAAATTGACATTTTATCTTCCACTTTATTTAAGTACAAAATAAGTGTGGATATTTTCTTTTTCCTTCAAGAATGAAGGACAAAATTAGTTACACTTGTAAAGTGAATTGTTGGTCCAATAGTGGTTTTTTTTTTTGGGTCCGATAATGTGATTATTGTTGAATAAGTGGTGGGAGACCGATATATACTTTAATTTTTTTTAAAAAAAATCTCTCTAGGCCTATAGTGACATTGAAAGTTATTTTATTGAAGAGTACACCAACAAGTTCTATAGCTTAATTATGAGATGGAGATTCCCATGAAATAATAATATGATGATTTCTATGCATCACCGAGGCTTGAATCCTAATATTTATCCGAATCCTAACATTTCTTTGAATGTGTCTGTATATATATATATAATTTAATTGCTTTTATAATCATCCTATTTATAATTTGTTCTTGTTTTTTAAATTTTAGGCAAAAATGCAAAAGTGACCTTCTAACTTTCACCGTTTTTCATTTCAATCTTCTAACTTTCAGTTTTGTCAATTCAGTCTTCTAACTTTCAATTTTTGTCAATTCAAGGTTCCGTTACAACTCAGTTAGTACACCGTTTTGTAGAGTTTTTTATTTTTTTATTTTTATTTTTATAAATTTGGAATTAAAAGAAAATAAGAAAAATCTGAAAGAAAAAAAAATCAACAGCCCAAATTCACCCACCACCATCCCCCAACACCTCTCCGATCACGATGATGATCATCGTGCAAACCTCGAATCTCTCTACGAATCCCATTTTAGCCTCCAATCGAAGTCGGCGGTGACCGAACAAGCCCTAACTCTTGTCCAGCAAGAAAGAGACGACGTCGTGGTTCACAACGCCGATTTGTCAAAACTCATTTCTGAAATCTCGAGGGAGTGAGACTCTCTGAAGGAAAAAATCGATGAGCTCGAAGCTTCTCAGAAGGAAAAAGAGGACGAGTTCACTAAAAAGCCCGATGAGGAATTGAGGAAAGCAGAGGAGTTCAGGAATGAAGTTGAGGTTTCGAGAGAAAGAGTTAAGGAATTGGAACCTGAAATTGAGAAGAGGAACGATTACTTGTCAAAGAGCTTGGATTCGTTCTGGTTAGCGAAGGAGAATTTGATCAAGATACTCTGGGGAAGGATTTTTTTTTCCCAGATTTTTCTTATTTTCTTTTAATTCTGAATTTATAAAAATATATATATTTTTTAAAAACTCTACAAAACGGCGTCGTTTCAGGGGTTCTAACGGTAGCCACTAACTGAGTTGTAACGAAACTCTGAATTGACAAAAATTGAAAGTTAGAGGACTGAATTGACAAAACTGAAAATTAGAGGATTGAAATGAAAAATGGTAAAAGTTAGAAGATCACTTTTGCATTTTTGCCTATATTTTATTATCATGTCTCAAACACTTATACCTCTCCCTTTCATTTATTTTTCATCTCTACCTCGTTTATGTTAAAGCAACTTCGTTAAAGATGACAAAATATTTCAAACCCATCTCTCCTCCTGGGCCACCCTAATTTATTCTGTGCAGATTTTTCCCACCCCAAAGAGGGAATGAAACACCCCTAAATTGACTCCGCCTCATCCCATTACCATCCCTACATTAAATTGTTGTGTAGACAAGGTACATGCTTCAAATTAGAGAGGTCCTTCTCATTTAGTTAAAGCAGCTTTTTTTTTAATGGTACTCTAGGTGAGCCAATTTAAACTAAGACCAATGCAAACGGTGTGTGTGTATGTGTGTTTTTTTATGTGTTTTATATTCAAAAAAATATCTGATGCGCCGAGCACATGAGACTATTTTCTCACTGATAAGTAGGTCCCACACCTTAAATTAAGTTTAGAAAGGATAGCAAGTGCTTCTGCGTGCATTGCATACTTCATCTACTAGTAAACAAGTTCTTTCTCACGGTTCTGTAATTTGGAGACAGCAAATAAAGTTTTGGTGGCATTTGAAAGTTGTGAACATATTAATCTTATTTAGATTCATACAAACATTATGTTTTTCCAGTTACATTTGCCATGCAGATTTAAGTCGATAAAAATCTTTGCAAATGTGTTATATGGATTTTTATGAACAGTATAAAGAATTCCATAGAGTTTCAATTTATAAATTCAATTAAATTTGCGTAATAACCAAGGAAAAAAAAACCATATAAACTAGCAAACCAAGGCTGAAGTAAGCGCCAGAGTTTTTTTTTTTTTTTTTTTTTGGGTTGTTGAGAAATGATTTAAATATTGAATATTTTAATTAGAGTATTAAGAGGTGCTAGCTAATTGAGTTACGGCTTTTAACAAAACATTTGGAAATTTGGTATAATATTAAAGTATTGAATAAAAAATTAAAAACACCTAATGTACATGTAATGATTGTCTAAGCAAAATAAAAATTGATGGCTTTGCCCTTAAAGATTCGAAAGCAAATCTCCATTTTTTATATATATATATATTACAATTGTCTTTAGCATACTAAAACCTTTTAAAGTGAAAAATTTTTAGCCATTAACACATAATTAAGTAATTAGCCTTGCTATTGACTATTGAGTCCCAATCATCTGGTATGTTTCATGTGGTCATCAAACCAGTATGACATAATAATACCAAGAGCAAACAATAAAATTTTCGTCCAGAAATTTTAATTAATTAAAAGAATGAAGCTAACTAATTTATCAACGTTTCCACTTTCCAGTGATCTGCATCACATATATTAATGTCAATTAGTATATGTGATCTGCATCACGTATACTTTTGATCATTTCTCATATATATATATATATATATATATATATATATATATATATATGTTATAACTCATTTCCTCATCATAAGATGATTAATTAAACAAACAATATCACATCTAAATTTTCTTGGATCAACCAAAATCGGTGAACTCATCATACATCGATCTGAAACTATCATATCACAATATTTCACTAAAGGGCTTTTAAATAAGCTTTACCATTATATGATATCTAGTTAATTTCCATGATTCCATCACGAGGGAAAAAAAAAAAAAACAAAGTTGACAAGGCTTTTTTTTGTTGAAGAATCAAGATTGAAATGTTGAATCGAACTCAAGATTTCTTGCTCTGATATTATATTGAATTACCGATTATTATATTAAATTACCGATTTTTTTAAAAGATTAAGCTATTAAGATATGATAAATTTAATTATTTAACAACATACTTCTAACAGTTTAAAATAAAATAAGATAAAAAGATTGACATGTTTCTCACATATTTTTATCCAATATTTACCATTAACATGGTGGCTAAAATCAGGAAACAGTTGCTAAGATTTGCCACTACAGCCTTGTATAAATCAAGATCTAATGCATGGGTTAATTCACTGCTAGTGTTTCTTTTATTTTTATTTTTTTTAGAGAATTTAAGTCTATGGTCTTCATTTCGACTTTATCAATTGAGTTATTTAGAACCCACTTATTTCATTCCATCTAATTATACTATAATCAACTAGTTCATGTCATATATCATGTTACAATTTTCAGTGCCTTTAGATTTAAATATTGGATTTGCAAGTTGCATCACGTGCCATTTGGTGCAACTTTCATCTGCAATGAGACATTATCTTGCAATTAATATATTGCCCTTATTTAATGTTACGTTATGACTTATGAGCTATCAGCCTAGCACCACATTTCTAATGCACAAATCGAGACAATGGCTAAATTAGACCGCTTGTCTGTTATTCCGGTGCACGCGGTTAAGTAAGTTGGTCATCGTGATTTATTTCTGATTTCAATGTGCTAGTTGTTTCTTGATTTTAATTTTTGGGGTCAAACATCAAAGTTTGTCAATTAAATTTGAACTCGATATATCGCAGCTTTGATTTTGAATGACCCTCCCCCAGCTCTTCAATTTCTTAATTGCATTGTCAGATTTAGAATTCTCTTTTTTAATTTTACACCAACTAAAAATAAATGACAATCATCAACTTTTATATTTCACTTTGAGCAGCCTTGTGGATAGAAGATTAACAATGTTAGGCTAAATTGCAAACTACATCTCTAAAGTCTGGTAATGTTTGAATTTTATTTCATGAAGTTTTGTACTATTTGCATTAGTAGCCTCTCTATCTATATTCTCAGTTAAGTGCTACATAAACTTGTCACACGTATTTAGTTCATCCAATAAAATGACGCTACATAATTTTTGTAGTAAAAAAAAAAATATATATATATATATATATATATATATGACGTGGCATAATAAAACCTATTGTTGGAAATGGATAAAACTTCAAGAGATAAAATAAAAATTCTAAAATTTTGAGATATAAAATTTAAACACTTTCAAACTCTAGAAGTATAGTTCGCAATTTAGCAAAAACATTTTCATTTCACTTTTAGCAAAGTTATATCTTCTGTATGACCATATAGCCATATAGGACTACTCAATATTAAAAAATAAAAAAAGAAATATTGATTGTAACGCAAAAATTATGAAAGAAAACTGAAAAAAAAAAAAAAAAAAAGGAGTAATTTTGCTTTCAAGCTTTGATAAGTTGGGTATTGGATAAGCTCGGTTATTGAACATACACGTTAACGCCGCAAGTTGTGAGCTGTGATCTACAATATATAATAAGCTGCCATTACAAGCATCCGTTACCACGCTTTAAAAGTAGTCAAACGAGTTTCTCACCCTGGACGGCAATATAGAATTATACTGGATGATAAGCTTGCAATGGCGGTGGGTTACACTTTACGTGCTTGAATTTTCTTTGGAGGTGAATCACAAGAACACAACACTAAAAACATGGACTTTAAAAAATAAAAAAAATAAAAACAGAAAAGAAGTAGTTAAAAGCTTGTACTTCAATTGATCGACACTTTTTTTTTCTTTGATGTGTTTCAAAAAGAAGTATCTTGTGTTGTATAAATGCATGTTTCTATTAGTTTAAGGGTCATGCTAACTAGTGTGTTTAGAGTAATGATTAACAATTCATTTTAAAAAAGATTTGACACTACTTTTATGGAAAATGAAAAAAAATTTCAAAATATTAATTGTATTTTTTCTTTTCTCATAAAAATTTTCTTTAAATAGAGTGTTAACTACTGCCATAAGGACATCCATTTTAGGCTTTGTTTGGGAGTTCATAAGAGAATGGAATGTAATGCATTAAGTAAGGGAAATGAATAGGAAAAATTCTTAGGTAGTCCCGGAGTATAGTGAAATGGTGCTCCCTCCTCTCACATTCATGGTGGGTCCCACCATAAATTTAATGAGCAGGTCCCACCATGAATGTGAGAGAAGAGAGCATCATTCTCCGTGCTCCGGGAGTACCTAAGAATTACTCAATGAATAGAATAAAATAGAATTAAATAACCTTGATTGGATATTTTAAAATAAAAGAATAAAAATGAATGGAATGTAAGTAATTTTGTTTAGAAGTAACATTGAGAGAATGAAATGGATTCAATTTGTGACAATATTACTATTAGATCCCTAATCGAAAATAAATGGTTGAATATATAGGGATATTTTGGGAGTTTTAGTAAAAAATTCATTAAATTTAATTTCATTCCCTCTCATTCCTCTCAATTTCAAGGGAAATGAAAATTTGAGATTTTAAGGAAATAGAGAGAAATGAGTATTCCCTTCTACCCATTCACTTCCACTTAAATTCCTAAATAAGAGAATAGACTTTCCATTCCCTCCATTAAAACTCCCAAACAAGAGAAGAAAGAATATTTTAAAATTACTCTTTTCATTTCTTTCCATTCCATTTCATTCTCTCCTCCCTAACGAGGGCTTAGTTAAATTGCCCTTCTATAAAAACTCAAAAAATTGAACCATTATTTTTCCTTTATCATTTTCTTGATAATAAGTGTATATTTGGATTGCACTGAAAAATTATTTTGCTCTACATTTGGAATTTTTCTGTGGGTCTCATGTACTGTTCACGGGACCCACAAGTACGAATTACAGCAAAAAAAACTTTAAAATTGAATCTCACAGTACTATTCACACATTTAAAAATTATTTTATTATAGTATTTTCAGTTTTCAGTAATAAGCAGTATCCAAACAAACCCTAAAATTGCTAGCTGATTTTTTTTTTTTTTTTTTCAGTGATGAAAGTAGTCCATTTTGGTAATAAATTCGTAATAGTGAATACTTGAAGAATCGCTGCAGCAAAATTGACACAAAAGTTCTATATTTTTAAAGTTAGCTTAATTAGTAAAAATTTTCATAATTGAATAAGAGATCTAAAATTCAAATTCCACCTACATCAATTAATTTTTTGATCTAATAATAAAGAGATATCATTAAGAGCGAATACCATAAGTTAAAACTTTTTAAAAAAATATTATATTTTTTTATTTTTTAAAAACCTCGTCCGCTCTGCACTTGTTTTTTGGGCAAAACCCCGAACTTTCGGACCTCTCACCAAAGAATAAACAAACACAAGAATCATGACACTCTCCAGGGCATGAAATGTGCTCTCTTGGATCTCTCACATTTGTTCTCTTTGAATTTATAGATTTTCTTTTTCGTCAAATTTTTTAACGACCTATTAGAGATATATCTCTAATAGGGCATTAACAAATTTGATTGCAGGCACTGTCATAAATATAATGAAAGGTGGTTTGGCTATCATTTGTATTTATTAATAATATTTATATCAAAATAGCTATTTACTTTTTTACATGAAAAATGTAATTTTGAATGATTTTGGAATAGAACTCAATGAAAATCTATCCTAATTAGGGGTGTGCTCGGTTCGGTTTGGTCGGTTTTGTATGGGTATGGCCAACCGAAACTGAATATTTCGATTTGTGAAATTCTCAACCGAAACCGACCGAAATGATTGGAAATCAATTGGTTTTGATAGTATTTTGGTTTCATTAGTTTCGGTCAGTTTTTGGTTTTCCAAAGAGAGGGTTATTGAGATTTTCAAAACCCTAATGTGGCATTTGATACGGGGTAATATTTTAGGATTCCCAGGAATGTTTAAAGGTTCCTATGTTTGGTTACAAATCACACTAAGGAATCAGATGTCAGGGGAATCTGGATCCCCCTCTCAGTAGGAATCTGGATTCCCTTTAAAACAGGTGGGAATCCAGATTCCTAAGCTTAAAGGAAATTGTATTTTTTATAAATTGACAATTTTAATCCTTTTTCATTATCATTTAAGCAATTAACATAAAATATAAAACAAATTATTATGGATTAAACTCTTTTAAAATTATTATTAAGAATAAAAGCATTTGAGAATTTAAATAGTTATTTTTGTATTGTACCTGTCATTTTGAAATATTAGACTATAATTCTAATGAATTTTTCATAATTAATAGTTTATATTTGGTTTTTCATTATTTATTTAGAGGAAGTTTTTTTTTTTTAAGAACTTGGTAGTTCACATTCAAATCTAAGGATAGAATAGGAAAAATAAATAATTCATTTAAGATTCCTGAGAATAAACCAAGCGTTATCATCTCACATTCCTAGGAATCTTAAGATATTCTCAATAAAACCAAACATAGGAATAGCTAGATTCTTAGGAATGTGATTCTTAGGAATGTGATTCCTAGGAATCTAGATGTCAAGAGTAATGTGGATTTCCCTGTACCAAATGGCACATGACTTTAATCACATATAAAAAACAAAGTAATAGAGCAATAGAGAGAGAGAGAAAGAGAGAGCTGTTGAACAAATCAGAACAATAGAGAAAGAGCAACTTCCAAAAATATTTTTTCAACAATTTATACACAAATTCCAATATAAAATTAAAAATATTTTAAATAAGAAAAAGGATCCAGACTAACAAATTTACCGTTGCTACACCATAGTATATGCCATAGTATGTCTCATAATGCTTGAGCCTGCCACCATGTCTTTGTAGTGATTTTTCAATCTGAGATTTTGAATTGAAGAGAGAATAGAGATATGCCTCTAGTAAGAGAGAAGAGAGAGGCATGGCCATGGTCCATGGGGCTCAGAGAAAGAAAATAAAAGAAATAATGAGACGGCTGAAGTGAGAAAGGTAGAGACTTAGAGAGAAAATTGGGAAAGGAGGTGGTTAAAGTGAGAATTTTGATCAACTATGTCTAAAAGTTACATAAATACATACATATACATATACATACATACATACATACATACATACATACATATATTGGTTCAGTTTGGTCGGTTTTGGTGTAAAAAAATCCAACACCACCACCAAACCAAAAAACGAAATATTTGAAATTTTAAAATCGAAACTGAACCAAAATCAAGGAAAACTAACCAAAATCCGAAATTTTGGTCAGTTTCAGTCGGTCTATTTGGTTTTTCGGCTTGAACGCACCCCCCCTAATTCTAATCCATTGCCATGATGTTGCTTGCCATGACTTGAAAATATATAATAGTCTAAAAACAGAACTTTTACTACAATTTTAAAACAGTGAAAATGAGTAATAAAAAATAAATAGATAAATTTATGTAAAAGTGATTGTTCACTATTGATCAAGTTGTGAAAAAAAAATTGTGATCGTATAATAACTATTACTAAATACATAGTAGTTTTATGTGTAATCGTTCATACAAAAGGCTTTTGGTTTTCAAAATTGTAAGGTAAAATGAAAATGTGGATAGGCCATATGTTTGGACATTGGATACTCTTTGTGCTAGGTTGGGCCAATGACCACATTGCCTAATTTAAATAGAGAACAACTACCTGTAAAACAATAATTATATCTAAGTTCTGTCCCTTGGCTAGTATGAAAAGAGGTAGATTTGTTCATAGTGTGGGTCAAGTTGCATAAAAAATCAGCTTTGATCGGGGTCGGAGACTTGTGAAAAAATAATAAAATATATGTTATCATAACCTGTTTATTTACTCAGGAAAAAAAAAAAAAAAACTCTGAATTTTTTTTTCTCTGTTACATAAGAAATCTTTACCCTCTATTTTATGTGTTCACATTTGCAATTGACTTCAATACTCGAAATTTCTACTATTAAATTATGTTAAGACTTTTCAAGGGTATTTGTGATGATAATTAATTAACAACAGTTTTTTAAGAAATAAAATAGAATAGAATATATTGCATATATAATTATACTAAGTCTTTTTACGTATTCTCATCTTTTTTAAAGGTCATACCTAACACACAAAAGTCCTTTATTTTAAAACAAATTTTCAGACTCAAAATTCTGGCATGTCAATTTGAGTAGAAGGTATTTTTCATCATATTAAACTTAGGTTAAATCTTATTCTTTCTATATATTATAAAAATATCATCCATACACTGTAGGATTTATAGATGATACCTAAAAGAATTTGTGCTTATGAATTTCAACTTAATGAAAAGAGCTTTAAAAAGGGAAAAAGTTGACAATGACAAGTTGAGAGCTTTGGGTTGAATTTAAAGAAAAACGAAGTTCTACCACATGTGAACAATTATGAGAAATGTTTGGTCACAAAATGCTAAAAGCATCAAATACCATTTGATTCCATATTAGAAATTTAGAACTAGAGACTTTGGCACTTCCTTGAATATTAACATCCACAAACAAATAATGTTAGGAAATATTCAAAAAGAGTCTAGAACACGCATTATTTTCTCTCATAAAAAAAAAAACATGCATTATTTTCTACAAACACCAATGTTTAATTTTTTTTTCCATATTTTTTGAATAAAAAAAATTCTATATATATATATATATATATTTTAACCACTCAACTAAACTTAACAATTTTACCAAAGACTAAATCTAAGTATTTTTACAACAAATCATAGGTGGTTAATTATTATTAGTTCTAATTTGAATTCACTACTTAAATTATTTTTTTACCTGCTCATAACGGCCACCGATAACTTGCTATTTAAAATTAGTTATGAAAGTATTGTAAAAATGTTATGAACATAATATTTTTGTTTCACAACAAATCTTAGTTGACAAATTATTGATAGTTTTTAATCTGAATCTACCATTAAAATTTTCTTCTTACCTTTAGTAATATCGCGTAAAGATTTGTCATTTATAATTTGCTGTAAAAATATAGTGATGAACCCACCATTGGAATTTTCTTTTACCTTCACTAATAATCCGTAATGATTTGTTATTTATAATTTGTTGTAAAAATATTGTGAAAGAAATTTTTTATTTATATTTTTATAATTAGCAATAACCGGATATCGCCGGTGACAGTCACAGATTTGTGAATTGTCAAATCTTGAAACTAGTGGCGGCCTACGTCAGGGGCACACGACTGCAGAGATCTCACTTTTTTGGAGTTTATTGTTTTTAAAAAAAGCTCTTTCTGTAATAAGAGATCTGAAGGGGCTTTTCAGAATGATTGAATCAGAACCGTCCGATTTGTTCACTAGATTTTGTCATAAGCACGTGTCGAATGTCTATTTGGTGGCGCAGTATACGTTTGTCAGTGAACTTACATCCTCTATGTATAAAAGCTGACCCAGTCAGTATGCATAGGTTACTACCTGGGTTGGCCAAGATTTAGCCATAGTTTTCTTTTTTTTTAGGTAAACCTAGCCATAGTTTTGATTGCACGCCAATCACTCCCACTTTTGGCAATTTTTGGATAACTTTTTTAGTTTTTGATAGTTTTTGGCATTTTTTTTTATCTTTTTTGAAAATTAGTTAAATAATTTTTTTCCTCTTGAAACATAAAAAAAAAACCTTAACAAGAATCGTCCGGTACTTGTTAACATTTTTCTTTATTTATTTGTATTTATTTTTAGGAGAATGTTAACTAACACTGCTTGGTTCTGGTAAAGTGCAAAAAGATAAAAAAAAAATTGTCAAAAAAAGTAAAAAAATAAAGTCTTAAATAGTACATATAAAATTGAAAAATTGGTATTAATTGTGTCAAGAAAAAGTAAAAAATTTTGTACTTAATGGGAACGGTGTCCGTTAACAAAACTCTTATTTTTATCATATATAAAAATAAAAATAAATATCATAAATTTCACAAATTATTGAGTTGTTAGATTTTGAGTAACAGAGAAAGTTGTGGTTTCTTGAATTCTGACTACGTCTATCACTTATAATCAACTAGTTCAACAATTATGAAATTTGTTGCGGAAAAAGTTGTGAATATAGTATATTACTTTAAATCTTATTGATTAGTTTTTTGGTATTTTTTATTTTTTAAGTGTTTGTCCTATGACTCAAGTTAAGAACTAATTTTTCCTCAAAATCAAGTTTAATAATATTTTTTTAACCTATTATGTGCGATTCAAAACATCATCCATACGTATTAAATTACATGATTCATTACTAAATTATTTAAACAAGTTGCATGATTATTAAGTAGATTATGCAAATAAAATTTTATGTTAATTCTCTTTCAAAAAAAAAAAAAAGTTTATGTTAATATTTTTTGAGTTGTCACATAGTGGATTAGATGAAGGAAGAACTTTCCTCCAAACTAGGTTGGTGGAAGATTCTATCATTTTGAATGTTTATAACATGAGAATAGGTATTCGCTGTAAGATTCACTAGAAATATAACTTATTTTTACATTATGATACTCCATTCCTTATAATATGGGCAATACTCCACGGTCCACTCCTTTTCATTTTTGACATTTTTCTTTTTCTTCTTCATTTATTAGCCATTCCTCTCTCTCTCTCTCTCTCTAACAATATGGCAAGACTAAGACTTATGTTGTTTCTTGTAATTTGACGGTTGTGTTTTAGGGGTGTTTTGGAGAGTAGTTTAAGTTATGTTGTTTGAGCATTTTTGATATACGTGTGGGTGAAAAAGTATATTAAAATGTGTGTAAGGTTGTTTAAAATGTGTGTAAGTGTGTTATAAATTGTTCACCAAACACGGCCTTAGTGAGTTGAGAGAGAGAAAAGCTTATTTCGGTGTGGAATTTCATGTGATGATCGTGTCCTTTGTGATGTGCATTTTTCTTTTCCTTTCTGGCCAAATTCTAAATTTACCAAGTGTGTAAAATGTTGTTGGCCAATGATACATTTTAATTTTATTAAAATTCAAATAAAATTTATAAAGAGAATAGAAGAAATAAGAAAAATAATGCAAAATTGTTTAGTTCCCATTTGGTGCAGGTAGTTTAAAACCATAACTTGTAAAATACATTCTTTTTTACTCTACTCTTTTTTTAAGTACCAAATTTTCAAACCATCCAATTTTAAAAAGTTGCAATAGTAAACAATATCAAATCAAACAGGCATTTGATTACTAAGGTTTGAGTCCATCGCACCAAAGGACCAAATGATTTCATATTTTTATTTACTTGGATAAGATAATATTACACAATAACCCAGATTTAAGCTGATCTTTTTAATAAGAAGTCAAGTAAATTTTGTTTAACATATTTATTTGTTGAATTTGACTTTTAAAATCAATTTTCATAAGTTAGTCTCATCATCAGAATTTAATCAAGATTATCAATGACTTGACCCGCTATAATATGAAAAGTCAAAGTGTCAAACCATACTTTTCAATTAAACTCGGAACTATAATAATTTTTCACTGTCCATAGAGTTCATTAGCTTAATTAAGAATCTAAGTTAAAATCATTGTGTACAGCTCATTTAGCATCTTTCATGTCACAACACTGAACTGATTGACATAATAATAGTTTAAGTCCCTTTTACGTGGTTTGGTAGGATGCAGACTAATAAATAATAAGTTAACATAGGTGCTAATTTACATTATAGTATTGTCAATGTTGATGTTGCTAATATTTGTATTGTTGTTTTAAAGTAAATCTACAATAAATTGAAGTCTCTTTGTAGCTAACGGTGTCTGCTTATATTGAAATGGAAATGTGTAGTTAAAAAGAGTTTTTCTAGTACTCGTAGCCTAATAAAGTACTACTATTTTCTATGATACTTTTTAATCTTCTTTATTCTTGTTCTCGATACAAGGCAACGATCAGTTCCTAGGGATATTATTCAAAATATAAGTTTAGTAACACAATTATTTTTTAAAAAAATAGTTGACGTAACATATTAATGTTATTATAGATATATAATAAAAGTGTGGCTTCCAACTTAACTAGTAAAGTCTATGAAAGTTTATTTCTTAAAAAAAAATAAAGTAAAGTTTATGATGGTTGAATAAGAGATTTGAAGTTCATTTTCCGTCAACGCTAAAACTTGATTAGTGCCTTAGTCTGATGATAAAGAACTATTATTAAGAGTGAACACTATAAATTGAAACTAAAAAAAAAAAAAAAAGATATATAATAAAAGTTATGGCATTAATGAATTTATGGAATGCAAATACTTTATTTCACTTTTTTGTGAAACGGATGTCATAAGTTAGAAGTCTAATATATATTGTTTTACTTTTTGTGTTCTACTTTTATGCTTCAAAGGCTTTGAATTTGGATTCATGTGATAAGTGCTATTTCTAACAAAGTTATAAAAAAGTTTGTATAAATAAAAGAACATTGCCTTAATTCAAATTAGTTTCTTTCAGTAACCATGAACATCTGATATCAATGATAATAAGTTTCTCAAAAAAAAAAAAAAAAAAAAAGAAGAAGAAAAGAAGATATCAATGATAATACGAAGTGGCCCATTGGGTCAGAAATTAAAAAGGAATCTTGAAAAGAATAATGGCTTTTAAAGCCCTTTTCATTACTTTGTGGCATGCTTGCTCATATAGTCATATCATATCCTTGTGTATGTTGATTTGAGTGGCGCATTCCGTACATTCCCTCAACAAATTGCCATAAGTACTGCATTATGGCAAACTTAGTTTAATAGTTTAAATTCAATAACTTGATTACGGAAAAATAAGATACAAATCACCCATACTCTTATACGTAAAAACAAATGTTGACCACATGAAGTCATGAATGATATCATTGTATCAATCTATTTAGAATCCATTACAAGGGTTCCTTATTATATTAAAAGGTTGATTTTATTAGTCATAAATTTTCTGGTTATATGACAAGCTAGTTTTCTTTTATCTATTTTACTTTGTAATATGACAAATTAGCTTAGATTTGTATCAATACTATCAATGTTATAGTAGTGGATAGGTGGTGATGCTTTATAGCCAATGTGAGGTTTGAGAGATTGGACCGCTAAGTTGGTCCTGTAATGTGATTAAATAAAGTGAAAAAAGGTTCTCATTTTTTTATAAGAAAGAATGATTCGTCATTGTTGATCAACAAATTGCAGCTTTCCCACTTTGATTGAAAATGTTTGGATGATTGGAAAGTTGGGCATTCATTCATATTTTCTACCATTAACACCCATGTTTCTTTCCACGTGTCCTAAAGGACACCAGAAGAAGGGGTTTCCATGAACTACGTTATGTGATTGTTGGGCTTGATGGTGTATTCAATATTGTTGTTTTGGTCTTCACATGAAAAGAGAAAAACATGGACATGTTGGTTATGCTAAACAAGTCCAACAACCTTTGGGCCATGTTTACCCAATCAGTTTCCAACACAAACCCCATTCTACAAAAATTTTTTGGACTGTGGAGTGACTTTGTTTCAGGAACTTAGGGAAAGTTTGGTAATGTTTTTCTAGTGACATTGTTTGTATTTTTTGAAAATATGTGTGGATGAAAAGTATATAAAAATATGTGCAATATTATTTAAAAATTAAAAATTATTACTCAAAGTCACGTACCAAACTGCCCCTTAATATGTTAAAAAAAAAACCTTAATAAAAGGCATGAAGCCCAATACACGTTCCTCAAAGGGCTCAGTCCAACACTTCAATAAGTGCGTCCCTTATAGGCCACATCCATATTTAAATGGATTATTCCATATAAATTGGGCCGCATATGGCCCTTACAGAGATTCCCGTATTGCATTTTTGGCTCTGGTCATGTCTTAAAATCTTGGCGAGAAAGAAACCCTTCTTTTAAATTAGAACCTGGCGAGAAAGAAACCTTTATAAAGACATAATGATGTACTAATAACTAATCTCTCTCTCTCTCTCTCTCTCTCTCTCTATATATATATATATAATATATATAATAATAATAATAATAATAATAATAGTAGGTAAAACGGAGAAAAAATCTAATTATATTTCAAATTAGAATTCAATTAAAGTCTAATTTTGCAACATATGTCCTATCTAATTTAAGTTTTTAAATTTTGTGTCAAGTGAGTTAATTTAATGTAAAATTGGATTTCAATTAGAGTTTAATTTTGCGACATGTGTCTCATTTAATTTAAATTTTTTAATTTTTGTGCCAAATGAGTTATTTAGTGTAAAAAGAGGAGTCCAATCTCTCTCTCTCTATCTCTCTCTCTCTCTCTCTATATATATATATATATATTATAATAATAATAATAATAATAATAATAAAATAATAATAATAATAATAGTAGGTAAAACGGAGAAAAAATCTAATTATATTTCAAATTAGAATTCAATTAAAGTCTAATTTTGCAACATATGTCCTATCTAATTTAAGTTTTTAATTTTTGTGTCAAGTGAGTTAATTTAATGTAAAATTGGATTTCAATTAGAGTTTAATTTTGCGACATGTGTCTCATTTAATTTAAATTTTTTAATTTTTGTGTCAAATGAGTTAATTTAGTGTAAAAAGAGGAGTCCAATCTCTCTCTCTATCTCTCTCTCTCTCTCTCTATATATATATATAATATAATAATAATAATAATAATAATAATAATAATAATAATAGGTGAAGTTGAAAAAAACTCAAATTAAAACTCCAATTAGAGTTCTAATTTTGTGCCATGTGTCCTAAATTATTTATTCTTAAAAAGTTTTATTTCTTAATTTCAGAATCAAATGTGGAACCACATCATAAATATTCATCCAAGTGGGTTATTAAGTACAAAAATCAAAGAATCTAGAGTAAATGAATCGTAAAAAAAAAAGTGTTTCACAATGATTTTCTTTTTTAAATATAGAAAATTTACATTTTATATCTAATAATATCCTTACAATTTTTTTTAAAAGTTAACAAGATATAAAAATGACTATCAATAATATTTAAATTATATATATATATATGAATTATATTATGCATCTTATTGTATATCTTTAAGTATATCTATGCATATGCATGGGTTACAAGCTAATATAAGTAAACCATAAAAAACATAATTTTTGAATGATTTTATATTTATGACCATTTTTTTTATAGAATTAAAAAAAAAATTCAAGTTTATAAGTTGTAAGGTCACAATTTGCACCTAAGCCCAATAGTAGAAGGGGTGTAGGCCCAAAGAGTCCAATACAATAAATTTGTATAGAGTGAGTTCTAAATCTAGTTGTTTATGGGCTTTGTTAACAATGGTAATGACTCAAGATCACAAAACAATATTGATGGACAAGCTTATATGATGAAAAACTGTCCTTAAACTCAAGCTGAGGAGCTAGCTCTTATACTTCTTTCTTAAAAGAAGATTATAAAAATATCCAGTCTACAGTATTTCCTTTCTTTCTCCCTGATCCCCATTTCTTGAATGTCTTCTCCTCCTTTTATATCATCTTTCTTCCTCTCTACATTCTCCACGTAGGGATCATATTATTGGTTTGAATACTTGTCCCATCAACCCCTCCTTGAAGTCTTTGGAAGTAGCTGTAAGACTAAACCCTGATACTCAAGCATCATCTCTTCATTAATGCGGCCAAAGAGTTAGCTGCAGAGCATTCAATACGGTGACAACAGCTTTTTGCTTAGATATTTCATGGCCCTTACTTGTCCCATACTCTTACCATGTATATCCTTATCTATAGGACCTCCTAGAAGATTGTTTCTGGTAAACAGACCATCCCTTTCAACCTCAGATTTACTTTGTTAAGAAAGTATTTCACCTCGGACTGCCTTCTTGGACTACCTTAGTCAAAATTTATCATTTTACTTTCTAACCCGGACCCTTGAGGAGATATTTTCCCGTTTTTGAACTTCCTAATGTACTCAGATTGGGCCATTGGCCCAATACATACATAGATATATACTTCGGGGTCCATTGCCCTTACATAAGTAATCTACATATATATATGTCCCATCTAATCAATTTTTTTTTAAAAATTTTGTGTCAAATGAGTTAATTTAGTGTAGAAAACCAAAAGTCCAATATAAATAAATCATAAAAAACATAATCATATATCTAACACTATATATAAAATTAGAAGAAGAGAAAGTTTGAATGATTTTATATTTATGAGCATTTTTTTGTATAGTTAAAACCAATTCAAATTTATAATTGGATCTAGAATCTTTGGTTTTTGCCCCCAATAATTCACTTACAACAAAAATTAACAAATTAGATAGGACACATGACACAAAATTGAATTCCAATTACAATTCAATCTAAAATCTAATTGAATTTAGACCTTTTGATTTTTGAACCTAATAATTCACTTGACACAAAAATTTAAAAATTAAATGACACATGACACAAAATTAGACTTCAATTTAGGATTTAATTAAATTTTCTCTCTGCTTTAGCTATTAATATATATTACTTATAAATTTGATTTTTTTTAGTTATATGATTATGTTTTTTATGGTTTATTATATTGGACTCCTCATTTCTTACATTAAATTAACTAATTTAGCACAAAAATTTAAAATTTAGATTAGATGGGATACGTGGTGCAAAATTAACTCTAATTGAAATTCAATTTTTACCTAAACTAACTCACTTGGCACAAAATTTTAAAATTTATATTATATGAGAGATGTGGCATAAAATTAGACACTAATTGAATTCTAATTTAAAATTTAATTGAATTTTCTCTTTGCTTTATATATTATTCTATATATAGATTAATAGGTAACATTAGGAGAAAACCCAATTAGATTCTACAATTGAAGTCCAATTTCGCGTCATATGTCCTAAATTATTTATTTTTAGAGAGGATTTTATTTCTTAATTTTGAAATCAAATGTGAGACCGTATCATAAATATACATTCAAGTAAGTTATTGTATACAAAAATTAAAGAGTCTAGAATTAATAAACATAAAAATATTTTAAAAAATGGACAATTTACATTGTTTACATAATAACATTCTTACCAGAATTTTTTAAAGAATTAAAAAAATATATAAGAATGACTATCAATAATGCTTAAATTATATATGTAAAAATTATACTATACATCTTAATATGTACCTTTTAAGTATATCTATGCATGTACATGGAATAACAAGCTAGTCTATATATATAATAGGTGAAGCAGAGAGAAATTCCAATTGCAATTCTAAATTAAAATTCTAATCTATATTATGCCACGTGTCAATGTAAATATGAAATTGGAGTTTAATTTTCTTCCATTTGTTGTAATTTTGATGTGTTTTTTTTTTTTCCACACTCATGTATTTTCATGTTTACCTCCCTTTTCCACACTCACGTATTTTCAGGTTCACCTCCATTTTCCGCACCCGATTCAGACACCTTAATATATAACTCCCCTCTTCTTCAATCAATGCTATAGAATTTTAAAAGAATCTCTCAGTATCAATGATGCATGTATTTGAGTATTTTTGTATCTTATATAAGAAGAGGTTATCTAAATATTCTGATTGTACTTGTTTTTATAATTTTCATGGTCCTGGTTTATGCTCTTCAAAACGAAGTCCAATCATTCCTAAGGTTTGATTACTACTTTTTTTCATCTGCCTATACTGTCGTTCTTTTTTGTGTAAAATTTTTTATTGTTTAATTATATAAGTTTGTGGTTTTCCTATGATTGATGTTGCATGTTTATTTTCTTTCATCTGCCTATACTTTCTTTCCTTTTTGTCAATAATTTTTAGTGTTTAATTATAAAATTGCTTTGTTTTTCTATCATTGATATTGCATGTTTCTTTTCTTTTTCATAATACGTTATCAGCACGAGTCTCTATCTAATTTCGAAAGGAAGTTGTAATTTCATTATTCTTCAAACATCAAAGATTATTTGTGTAGTTTTCTCAACTCACTGTAAGTTTTCTTTTAAGGAATTAGTCATATCCTATTTGTTTGTCTTTACGTTTTATGCTCATAATTTTAGTAATTTTTAATTGATTAAAATTTTTTATGAGATTCACGTTATTTTATTGTTATTTATCGTTAGGAAATGCACGTTATGAGATTCACATTTAATTGATTAAAATATTTTGGTAAAAATGGTTTGTGACAAAGCAACTTAATCATAACTATATATACCGTGTATGAATCAACCTTGAATATATATGTTTATGTAGCATTCTTTCATTAGAATTTTGTATGATAAAAATATTTGTTAAAAAATTACATAATGCTAAGTTTTATTAAACATGAATAAACTAAGTCTTTTAAACATGACTAAACTCATGATCAATAAATAAATAAAAAACAAAACCAATAGTATCACTTAAATAATAAAAGGCAATATATTTATTTCCATTGTTTTATTAGATTATATCCATTCTCGTGCGGTAGCATGGATTACATACTAATATATAATAATAGGTGAAGTTGAAAGAAACTCAAATTAAAATTTCGAATTAGAGTTTCAATTTTGCGCATGTGTCTTCAATTATTTTATTCTTAAAGAGTATTATTTCTTAATATTAGAAGAAAATGTGGGACCACATCATAAATATTCATCCAAGTGAGTTATTAAGAACAAAAATCAAAGAGTCTAGAATAAATGAATCATAAAAAAAAAATGCTTCTCAATAATTAAAAAAAAAATGGACAATTTATATTTTATACCTAATAACATCCTTATAAAATGTTTTAAAGAGTTAACAAAATATAAAATGACTATCAATAATATTTAAATTATATATATAAGAATTATATTATGCATCTTATTGTATATCTTTAAGTGTATCCATGCATATGCATGGGGTTACAAGTTAGTTAAGATAAAGACAAATGGAAAGATTTATACAAATCAGTAATGTTTATTAATCAAAGGTCTAAGGAGGAAAGGGTTTGAACTACTAAATTAGCTGCATATTGTAATTATCTTTAAAAAAGTAATGTTTATGAAATCAATATCTAATGAGTTTTGAATGCAATGAAACGTTTTTCACAATTTAATACAGGGTGCTTTAAAGTTTAAATATAAAGAAAAGCCCATCCTTTAAGTTTAATTTCCCCCAAAAGTGGCTAAAGACTTCTATTGATATAATATATTGGTTGATTTTATAAAATTTTGCAACATAAAATTTTGAGGTCTCACTATTTTACACATCATTATTCTAATATATATATATATATATATATATATATTATATATATATATATATATTATATATATATATCAATTGAATTTAAATCTCATTTTTTTTTATTTAAAGCCTCAATTAGAATCTTAGTTCGTCATATCATATCTCTTTTTAATTAAAATATAATCAGAATCATAATAACATGTCTATTCAGCAAAACTAAAAATAAAAGAGAAAAAAATTATATCATATTAAAACTTTTTGTAGGTTGCATAGGTTACCGATTAGTATATAAAGATTAAAAACAATATGTTGTCTCCTTGTGCAACACCACCAATCTTACAAATATTATGTCCAAACAATGTATTGGATTAAGCAAACATAGCTCAAAAGAATAGTGATTTTCAAGGACATTGGAATGGTAGAAATTGAAGAACAACAAAACCAAGTATAAATAAGAGGCTAGTGTCAAGGGGACAATGTGCATTCTTTTGATAAATTTTTTTAATTTTTGATGAAAATTTTTTGTTGAAATTTCTGTAGATAAAAAGTAAAGGCTAAATAAAAAAATTAGATGGCTCATGTGAGACCTACAAATAGTAGGAAAAAAGAAGAAGCAATAAGTTAGCTTATAATCTAAATCTAAATGCACCATAATGTTCTAAGTAAGAGATCACTATAGCATAATTGTAAAATTTATTAGGCTTACAAACCCAGGTAAAGGTGAGTTTAAGTGTTTGTGGATCATAAAATAGCAATTCGGAGTTACAACCTCCAATGCTAATGCTCTAAGTATTAGTGCATTCTCTAACGATCCCCAGAAGATCGCAAAAGATAAATAAATAAATAAAAGAAGTAACTAGAAAGTTCCTCTCTACTTCGAGGAGATTGTGACAAAGAAAATGTAAAATCTATCCTAGTGTTCAACTCCTTCAACCCATTAGTATTACACAGATACATGCATGTTTTATATGAATGTTTTGCATTTTACTAGAGAGGTGAGCTCAGGGGCGGCCTAACAAACTTTGAGGCCAAAAGCGATATATTTAAATGAGACATTTTTATTATTAATTAAATAATATTTAACTAATTTTCAATACCATAATTTTTATATAACAAAAATGCATTCTTTTTATCTTGTAATTTTTTTTTTGAAGAAATTCTGAAACTATAACAAATTTTACTACAAACAACTTACAAACGTTGTAGCAATGTATGTGATTAATGATACTTCAAGAAAATAATAAACAAGTATTTGAATGAATGATGTTAGGGATATTATAAATTTTACAACATGATTCTTATAAAGATGTATCACTAAGTAATTAAAAAATGCATTTAATAGGTTGTTGACGTCTACAAGTTATATTAATTGTCATATCAATTTGTGTAAAGGTTTTAAAGTAAAATTTAGGCAAAAATACAAAATTGACCTTCTAACTTTCACATTTTTTCATTTCAATCCTCTAATTTTCAGTTTTGTCAATTCAGTCCTCTAACTTTCAATTTTTGTCAATTCGGTACTTCGTTAAACTTCAGTTACCTGTTGCCGTTAGACTTATTGAAACGGCTTCTTTTTGCATTTTTTTAAATTCAAAATTTAAAGAAAGAAAGAAAAATCGGAAGAAAAAAAAAATTAAGGGCCCATCTCTATCCCGTGTAACTTTGAGAGAGAGAGAGAGACTGAGTTGATCACCAGCCCAAAACCTCTTCGACGTGATGGTGGAGCGGTGGTTAGTGCCATGGCCGTTGCTAGCTACAAGAATATTCCGGTGGTCGTGGTCGAGACCGGGTGGCCGAACTTTGGCACCGACGCGAGCGACAATATTCCGTTGGTCTTTCTTGGTCTTTGCTTTATTGGTTTGGCTTTTGCAGTGGTAGTGAAAAGTATGGTACAAAAATTGATTGCATTTTCTTGATGCTGATTCTTGTAAAGATGAGACAATTCTTAGTCTCTATAATCAGAATTTGATTTTAGGGGTAAAGTGTTTGATAATCGATTGCATTTTCTTCTTCTTCTTCTTTTTTTTTTTTTTTCATAAAGTAAAATTATCAAACCTTTCTTCTTTGTGTGGCAGCAAAGACATAAATCCCAGCAAAGACATAAATACTGGTGAGACCACAATCAGCAGGTCTGGGACATACTTTTTCCTTGCAATTGGCAAAATTCCCAAGAACAGCAAAGCGAGAATGAAACAGAAGTTAAAATTATTAAATCCAGTCCTCAGATAATACAATGGCCCTTCAGTCCCATACAAATGGCTTTCACCGCCTCCTGCGACATTATATAGCAACTGATTCAACACAGATGATGTCCATCGTCCGTAGTAGTAGTAGTCAACCAGTAAAGAGACTGCCTGCAAGAATTCCAAATATCTAACGTTGTATACTCTCTCAAAGTTACAGCATTACAGGGGTTAGGGATTTGGATTTCTTTGTTTTGTTTTGATTCAGGGAAGGGGAAGGGGGAACGACCCCTTAATTTAATTTAATTTTTTTTTTACAGATTTTTTTTTATTTTCTTTTAATTCCGAATTAAAAAAAAAAAAAAGAGTAAAACCGCAACATTTCAGTGGGTCTAATGGCAGCAAGTAACTGAAGTTTAACGAAGTATCGAATTGACAAAAATTAAAAGTTAGAAGACTGAATTGACAAAACTGAAATTTAAAGGACTGAAATGAAAAAATGTGAAAGTTAAAAGGTCAATTTTATTTTTTTTTATAGTGTTTATAGTATTTTCCTATCTAAATTATTTTTTATAATTAGTGACACATATTTGTAAGCTTTATGTATTTAAACTTTAAAGTTGTATTATCTCTAACATTACTCAAATTTTTGGTACTCCTTAAAAGTAGAAAAAAATGTAAAATTATTTTTTTTATATCTCAAAAAATATATATATTTCAATTTTTAACCCAAAATTAGGATCTTTTTCTAGTTGGGACCCTAGGTGATAGCCTAAGTAGCCTAAGCCTAGGCCCACCCTGGATGAGCTATGGCCTTGGCGTTAGGTAATGGTAATTTAAACCGTCGACAAATCTGGTCATGTGGTGGTTTAGATAGAATGTTAGATACCTCTCTCTCTATACGCCTATCTGACACAATCTCGAATAATGATTAACCCAACTCATCCGTAGCAACAGCATGGGTAAGCGGTGATGCACCTTCTTCTGCTATATGACAATTCACACTCTTCACAGTCACACAGTGACACTATCCTACATCCATACTTGGTGTTGCTTATAGGTCCAAATATATATATAAAACTTGAACTTTTATTAAGAAAGAAAAATTAAGGAACAAAAGAAATACAATCATTCCTAAAAACATCAGCAATAACAGGAGAGAGATTGAACTTATTACAAGTAAAAAGCCTTCTAAGACTACCGGCCAATTTAGCAGTAGCATGTGCTACAGCGTTACAAACTGTACTAATCCAACAGAAATTGTAACTCAGAAAACTCTTATAATTTCTAAATTGTCTCTTATATGTATATAAGTACAATAACATGCCTCTCACATTAGAATAAACCCTATAATTACGCGGTCGAAACCTACGAGCAATGAATGTTATATATCCCATTACACCAAATATTGCATTCTGTCATTGATATCGACCCTATAATTACCGGGGTTGAAACCTACGTCCAATAAATGTTATATATCCCATTACACTAAATATTGCATTCTGTCGTTGTTTTGTTTCTGTCATTGAGGCTACTTTTATTATCTGTCTTCAGTTTTTTGTTTGCTATCATTAATTATGGAATTTTATTGCACAACCAATCAAATGCTATTTACTATTAAAAAAAGTATACATGAATTATTAAATAATTAAATACTGGTCAATTGCGATGATCACTTCACAAATATAAGTGTTTGTGGAGTGTAGAGCAAGAGCTGGAGTTTAAGTCTCCAAGAGGAAGTTTTACACATATATACATTTAAATTAGGCTAAAGTAGAAATTATATATTGTATAAAAAAATTATGAAAAATAATTTACATCATCCTCTCTCACCAAATCCCAACTCCTTTAATTTGGCCTTTAGGGCATTCATATTGGGAATGACATATATCATATGCAGTAAAAATTTAGCATAAAAGCCCAAAACCTCCCACACATCCGGACTTGTAAAAACCAGCTATTGCAAAAAAAATTTGCAATAATTTATTCACTTACTTTATCAATTCTAAAAAAAAAAAAAAAACTAATATTTTATTTACTTACTTTATCAATTCATTTCTCTCATTGGGTTTTGGGGTTTTGGGTTTTCGCTTTTATTTGGGTTTTGGAATATATTATTTTATTGTGTATAAATACTATTTTAATGTGTTGTATTGTAAAATAAAAATTGAGATGCTGAGATAATTGTAAAATGATGTAGTATAATTGATAAAATAGATTTTAAGATGATAAAATAAGATGGGAAAGAATTTTGGGTACCAAAACCTGAAATGAGATAATGAAATGAATGTCAAAATGCATACTTAAAAAGAAAAGATTGTGTTACTTAAATAAGTTGAATCCAATCTCCTTGATGATACTACGGTATTCCATGGCTCACAAACAACCTGCGTGGGATGCTTTACACCAATTATATTATACCAACTTTGGTCATGTTCTGAATGATTGTCTCCCTTGTGCTAGTTACTGGTTTTCGTATCTGTCGTTTCTCTCAATAAATCAATCAGTCAGTACAAGTATGGGAGTAAGTTTAGTGCCACACATTTTCGATACGGCTTATTATTAAAAATTGACAATTATAAATATTGTAATACAATAATTTTTAAATATGTAAATAGTGTTATGGAATCCAATTAAAAAAAAGTAGCTTGTAGATTCCGTGAATAGCATACAAATCCACTAAAAAAGAAATACACCTCGCTGAAAAACGCAAATACGCTTCCCAAATAGAGGCTTAACATTAAATATTTTTCTTGTTAGGAAAATGTTAATAAATGCTTTAAAGACATTGGTTTAAGAACTATTTAAAAATATATATTTTATAAGAAAATGATAAAATAATTAATTACATTGATAGTTGTTTATGTTTCCTATAAAAATAATATTAAAACTTTTCTAATATGTTTTATTAACAAGTATTTTGTATTAAATAATATTGCGTCATTCGTATCAAAAGTTAATAAATGAGAGACATATGTGTAAAATTAACTACCTACTAATACTTGTCTTTTATTTGTTAGTAGGGTAATTATTTTTTGCTGGCATATCTCATACTTACTGAATTTTGATACCGTTGATGTGTTATCATTTGATACCAAATACTTTCTTGTTAACACTTAATATGATCCTTAATTTTATATGAGAATGGGAAAAACATACCTATATTAAAGTTTCACTTGTTTAAGCAAGAAGATCTACCTTAGATTTGCTAGTTAGAGTCAAACACATCACACATGCCTATATTGGATATAGTTGTGGTTTTTTTTTTTTTTTTTTTTTTTTTTTTTTTTTTTAAATTTTTATTATTACATTAGTTAATGCATCCAATATGTATAAATTAAATTGAAGAACATAAAGTATACTAGCCTCATCACATGCGCTTTGCGGGTGCGATAAGGCTCTTTTTTTTTTTTGATTTAGTATTATAATTTTTCTTTCATCACAATTTGAAAAAATAGATAGGATTTTTTTTTTCAAAGACAATAAGATTCATTTTTCAATTAGAAACTTTTGCGTGTTTATCTAAATCCAATTGATGATGTAATAGTTATATAAAAAAAATGATAATGTAATAAATCCAAAAAAAAAATGATAATATAATAGTTTAAAAAAGAAACATGGATTAGTTTAGTCTGACACTTTTTTTAAAACATGGGATAGTTTTTCCTTAATTATTGTATTGGATGGGTAGTTATTTTCTTTTAAAGGTGAGTAATGGGAACTTGGAAGTTCTTTTTCTGAGAAGAAAAGTGGGGAAGTTTTATTGTATACGTTTCTTTTTATGAGAAATTCTATTAAAAAAATGTGGAGAAGATAAATAGGTGGGGAGTTTTTAAGCTATTAAGTAGAAGTAGGAAGACACTTCAACGTAGAAGTAAGAATGTATTATTTTTGTCAATTTACTATTTTAACCTCATTTTTAAGTTTTAGATAGGGGTATTTTTTATTATAAAAAAGCAATAACTAACTTTCTTTATCAATTTACTATTTTAACCCCATTTTTGAGTTGTTGGTTAATTAATTTAGGGGTATTTTTTACTGTAAAAAAAGAAATAACTAACTTTCTGAATTCTCTTAATAAATACAGATTACATAGGGAACCATATCAATGTTTTCCTACAATTTGTATAAAATATAAATTAATTGGGTTTGAATCCTATCTACACTAAATAGGAGGGGAAAAAAATATTGGTATCTTAACTTAATGTAAAAGAAAAAATATTATAAATTGGACATCATATGTTAAAAATCCTATTGACTCTCAAACAATGTGAAAATGAGGTTTTTGGCTGACTAATATTGAGATGATTAATATTAGGAAAAAAACAAGCATTGAGATTATTAACAAACCAATATATTCAAATTCCTAAGATTGTAAAGTCTTTCCTGTAATTTGGCAATTTTGATCTTCTTGCTTAAATTTGTCACTTTGTTTATTATAGTTTGAAATAAAATAAAATAATGCTAAAAAAATGAGAACTTAATAAAAAAAATTCTACATAACCTCCTTTTATAATTTTTTTAGAAACCTAATTTATGAGGTTGTTGTTGTTTTGATATTGATCTTTGGGTTTAGGGTTTAGGAGAGATGGGTCACGGGTGGTTGATTTGAAGGGCGAAGTTGATAGAAATCATTGGGTTCAGAAAGGGGCAACCACCCAACCATATACAATTTGAACCCTCTTTCTAAAATTGTAGAGAGTGTGAAGAAGAAGAAGGAGAAGCAAAACCCTTTGTAGTTTATAAGGTTAAACAGACGAATCTTTAATGTATGTACGTTTTTTCCCCTTCCCATATAAAATTAAAGGTCATATTAACAAGTGTCCATAGAACAATTGTTAATAAAGCATATTAGAAAAGTTTTAATATCATTTTCATTGAAAATATAAAAAGCTGTCAATGTAATTAATTTTTTTATCATTTTCCCATAAATTTTTTTAAAAAAATAATTCCTAAACCAATACTCTTGGAACATTCGTTAACATTGTCCTAATAGTAATAATATTTCACATTAAGTTATAAAGAATTGAACATATTGAGTAATGTTACAACCACAAACTATTTTATAACAATTTTATAAATGGTTGTTGTGGCAAACTTCTTACTAGTTCATATTTGGGCCCACCAATTATGCATAAAAAAATAAGCTTATGAATTGCATGATAAATAACATCATATTTGCATGAGTTTGTGTTAGAGAATATGTAATCCAACAATAAAATTTTCAAAATACTATCCCATAAAAAATTATTAGGTAGTGTAATTTCATTTAAAATTACCCTAGATGTAACTTGATTTTATTCATATGACCCAATAATACACAATTTTTCCCCTTTTAAGTGGGAGTAATGTGGAGACAGGGGGCGAACACAAAAATCTTTTGCAAGTTGCTACCATGATAAAAACTGAAGTTTTATTGTATTGAACTTTATAAAATATTACATGAAAGATTGCCTTTTTATATAGGTAGAGCATGTATGGGGCAGTAGGGATGGGAATGGGGCGAGGTGGGGCCAAAGGATGGGATCTTCATCCCCACCTCGCATGGTTTTGTCTTGTCCCATCCCCACCCCACCCCGCATGACAGAGAAAACTTTCTCGCCCCATTCATACCCATTTGGGCCCTACAAAACCCCACCCCACCCTGTAAAACTCTATTTTTTGTTAATTTGCCATACAATTAGTACAATTTTTTTAATGAAACCTATTTCATTAATAAAAATATACTTGAAATTACAACTAAATTTATCTTATAAAATCAAATAAATTTTTAGAAAAAATTGAATAATATATCCAAGAGTTTGACAAGACAATCACAAAAAAAAAAAAAAAAAAACTTATAGTCTAACACATAACAAAATTAAGGCAGAAAACCATATTGGGTAGAATAAAATAAGCTAATATTGATATGTTTATTTATTTAGTAGGATTTTAAGGTATGAAAAATTTACAATTATAAGTATTAGCAACCTGGGGTGGGACGGGGACGGGGAGGGGCAGGGTGGGTCTAAAAAATCTAAACTCTTTCCCACCCCACCCCGTAATGCGAGGCTAAAATCTTACCCCATCCCCGCCCCACTACCTTTGTAGGACGGGGAAAACCAGCGCGAGGTAAAGCGGAGAGGGGCAAGTTAAGCAGAGCGGGGCAAAATTGCTATTTCTATAGGGCAGTACAATACTATGATGGGCCTAGCTAACAAGTTGGACTCATATTCTAACAAAAATCATAATCAGTTAGCAATTTGCATTTATTGGGTACAATTATTACAATATATTGGTCTCATTCTTGTACTTTCATTGAGAAACCAAAATTATTCTTTGTCTAAGTTTAATAGGTGTTTGTTTAAGTGCTTTTATTTTTGTGGGTTATAGTTAATTTAATTCGTAATTTTTTTTCTTCAAATAAGCAAATTTTGTCTATACAAAAAATTGATTAGTATCTTGACCTAAAAATAAAAGAAATTTATTCTCGAGTAGACATCATAGGTTAAAATTTTACTGTATCTAACGAAAAAAATTCCATTTGTAGAACATGCCAAAAAGGAAAATTGCATATATTGACTAATTGACAAGTGAATAAAGAGATTGTTGCAAACAATTTGAAAGGTAAAATTTATTCTCTAATGAAAATTATTTTAATTAAGTTATTAGTTAGAAAACCTATGGATTTATATGTATTGAACCAGTAATGTAAATAAGAAGATTTTAAAATTAAGATGACTGAGGTGTAATTTACAAGTCGTTGTAATATTCTCTAAATTTATTATTCTTTTTATTATTAGATAAAAAAAAGTAAATTTTGGAAAATGTATAAAAAAGTACAATATTTACTATATAAATAGATATTTAAAACAAAAAAGGTATAACAATGGGCGGAGCTTTTATTGGACTAGGGGGCAATGGCCCCCCCTAAATTTTTTTTAAAAAAATATTATTATATTAATAGGTACTAATTTAGCAATTTTGTTCAACAAAATTACACTTTGTCCTCCTTAATAATGCCATCAATTATTTTGAGAGTAATCTTATAACAAAAAACGTGGCCAAAATAGGAAATTAACACCATTTGCTAAACAATATAATTAGTAGGCACTGTTTTCAAACTATATTTTTTACTAGCATCTCGAGTTTAAAAGACTCGATTTAGGGCCTATAAATCAAGTCTTTGAGACTCAATTTTCATGGCCTAATTACGTCTGATGTGGCATTTTTTTCCACGTGGTGACCACTTGAAAATTGAGTCTTACAGACTCGATTTAAATCTCGACAGTTAGGAGCTTGATTTATCCTCCAAGCCACAAACACTTCCCAAGTCTCTCCCAGCCTCCTCTCCATGCTTTTTGACAAAAGCACGAAATGGGTTCGCTTCGTATATAGGACTGTCTCTAAATTCCCAAAATACAAAGTGATGAAATCCCAGAGCCCACAAGAACCACTACCAACATAGTTCTTGGGTTCTGAAAGTGCAGGAAGAAGGCATGGGTTTTTCGGAATCAGAGCAACACAACCAACAATGATCTTCGATGGTGTGTAAGTCGATGGCAAAACTTCAGGCCGCACGTGGAGGCGCGTCAGGCTGAAGATGAACGCTTGCTTCTTGGGTTTTACACATCGGAGGCTAAAGAAGAGATCTGTGGCGTGAATCACCAGTTGACGGGAAATCTGTGATGGCTCGTGAGTCAACGGCCAACCGCATGGCAGCGCACTTCTCCGAAATGGAGATCAAACTCTTGGGTTTTGCAAATCAGAGGCCAAAGAAGAGATTTGCAACGTCGGTTTCGCGAAAGGATGGAGAAAAACTAGCAGATTTGAAGGGAGGCTCAAACTGATGGTGTGACGGCTGTGGCTTCTTCTTCTTTGTTTGTTAGCTTGGTAAACTCAAGTGAAAGAAACAGAGGGGAAAAGAAAGAGAAAGAAGGAAAAATAATTCTATGAAAATTGTATTTAAAGTTGTTATGTTCTGACCCTTAGGTGGTTTGTCTTGTGGGTTTGGATATTTGCTTATAAATCGAGTCTTAGATACTCGATTTCCAAGTCGTCACCATGTGGAAAAAATGCCACATCAGTCGTGATCAGACCATGAAAATCAAGTCTCAAACACTCGATTTATAGGCCCTAAATTGAGTCTTTTAAACTCGAGATGTTAGTAAAAAATAGTTTTAAAACAGTGCCTACTAATTATATTGTTTGGCAAATGCTATTAATTTCCTATTTTGGCCCAAAAACGTTTTTACAATGTTTATATAAACTATTGAGGTAGCAAATTCTTATTGGTTCATACACTTGCATCACTTTTTACGTATCAATAACCACTCATTACATTAGCAATTTGTTAAAAATTTGCAGTTTTAGCATTTTTTACCTTTTAAAGGACATAAAAAATTAATAGATTAAATCTAAAACAAAATATACAAACTCAAAAAAATTAGCTCAACAATAAAAATTACCAATAATAAAACTAAAAAAATTAAGTCCAATCAATCTATTTTACCCAGAACAAACTACTTGGCCATTTAAAAAATTTTAAACAAAAATCCTTAGTAGTAAAGCAATAGACTTAAAAGTTGGAGCCACCGCACACAGCTAGCAGTAGAGTCGCCCCCCTTAACTCCAAGTCTTGGCTCCATCCCTAGGTACAACCCAATGTGATGCTATTGGTAAATTTTAAAATAAAAATTGTTAATATTAAAATAAAAATTGATTACAAGTCGTTGTAATATTTCCTAAATTTATTATTCTTTTTATTATTATATAAAAAAAGTAAATTTTGGAAAACGTATAAAAATAGTACATTTTTACTATATAAATAGATATTAAAAACAAAAAAGGTACAGCTCAATGTGATGCTATTGGTAAATTTAAAAATAAAAAATGTTATTATTAAAATAAAAATAAAAAATATGGGTTTCAATTAATTAAACTTGTAAAATTTCTGATAGTTGAATAAGATATCTAGAAGGATTAAACCAAAAATTAATTGGTCTATTAATCTAATAATAAAGAATCATCAAAAATAACATCTAAACTCTCAAAAAAATAATAAATAAATAATTATAGAAGTAAGTAGTTAGTCTAACATCACTCTTTTAATTCTCGAGCCAAATAGATGGGTGTATTTCACACACGTTACACGCATGGGCATTATAAAAACAGCTGATACCATATAAAGTTTCCAAAACCAAACAAAACCGACGACTGGCGACTTAGTAGTAAGTCTTCCAAGGAGCCAAAAAAACTACTTTGCTCTAGTAGTCGAGGAGTGAGGAGAGGAGGACACGTGTCCCCTTGAGCCCAGCCGGAGAGTCGGAGAGATGGAGACGACGCCGTTGATCGATGGCGGTGACTACACGCCGGCGAGGAGCTTGGCAGAGGTGAAGTGGGTGTTTTGGAGAGAGACAGTGAAGCTGTGGAAGATCGCCGGACCCATTGCGTTTAACATTATTTGTCAGTACGGTACCAATTCCATCACCAACATCTTCGTCGGACACATCGGTGCAGTCGAGCTCTCCGGCGTCGCTATCGCTCTCTCTGTTATCGGAACCTTCTCTTTCGGTTTCATGGTCTCTCTCTCTCTCTCTCTCTCCTCTCTCTCTCTCTCTGTGTTTTTGTGGGTCCCAAAATAATTGTTATATTTATGTCGGTCAACCAACTACCAGTCTACTGCTACTACATGTAGATATACAAAGGTGGATGCATGCATCATGCATGTGTGTGTGTGTGTGTGTGAGAGAGAGAGAGAGAGAGAGAGACTTTTATGTTTATATAAGTGTGTTTGCTTTTGTGTATTAGCTCGATATTATTCAATGAAGCTCGTTCATTTTTGTTTTCAATGTCTTGTCTTTTTATGTGTTTTTAGCTACTCCACTTGCCTAATCGATAACATTTAGACTTTTTTGCTTTTTGGTTTTTGAGATGGTGGGGAGGGAGACGGGGATTGAATGATAGATTTGTGGTACGGTAAAGAATGCCGTCATCACTAGATTAAAACTTAAACCCCAAAACAAGCTACCTTTTACCTTTGAAAAAGTTAGATTTCGTATTAATGACTGGCTTATTTGGTTTGGAGTACCACATCCATGGTCTTTAAATAAGAGAGAGAAAATAAGGGGTTATTAATTGTAGGGAGAGAAAGTGGAAGCAAGAGAAAGAGAGAACACAGGGACTTAACATGGATATTCATTATTTATGTGTTACAATGAACTCTAAGTAGGGTATATATAGGTGATAACTCTAGGCTAAACCTCTACTAGCATGGACATAGATTATACTTGGGCTTCTAAGGCCACAACATCATTAACACAACCCACAATGTCTTTAAGAAGTGGTACTTGGGTTGAGACTTGACAGCATCTAATAATTTTCCATAAGTCACTTATGAGCTCCAATTCTAAAAGAAAGGGGGATTAGAAATAAGAAAAGGAAACTGAAATTTGGTTTAGATTGTTTAAATTTCTAATCTTGACATGTAAAATCTTGAATTTCATTATGTTATAATGTATGTAAGTACGTATATATGAATTACTACTCAATACCTTGAATTCTTGTGAATCTTTTTTAATTCCTCTGTCCTCTTTTTTGTCTTGGGCAACTAGCAAAGGTTTACTGTATTATATAAATCTTTGTATTTTGTATTGTATACTTTTCTTAATTTGAGTCCCAAAGTGTATTTTTTTTTTTAGGAAAAAGATTCAGGTGGAAACATAACTATTTTTGTGTTTGATTTATGTACCTTTGCAATGTCAATCCTACAAAGCTACTTCTTTATCGATAAGCCTTACGAAAGACATGATTTCCATGGTTTGTGTATCATTTAAGCTAGGAAGAGTTGGTCAGTCTCCACTTTTTGTTTTTTGTTCTCATAATTTCTCTACTGTAAAACATATCATAATCATCCAAAGTGGATGAAAGTTGTTTCTCTAATGAGTTACTTCTTTCTAATGGTCAAAGCTTACATTGTTCGTTCTCAGGGAATAGCTTGATTATGCACGTTGTATGTTTGTCATGTAACACAATTAGTTCTATGGTAAATATGTAGCACACGCCCTGTATAGATGTCTTATTGGTCAATGTCGATATCTTCATCTACAAATATTTTCATTTTGTTTGAACAAACAGAGCCTGAATTTATTATACAAATTTGTAGCTTGGTATGGGGAGTGCACTCGAGACGCTTTGTGGTCAAGCTTTTGGTGCTGGACAAATTCACTTGCTTGGTGTTTACATGCAGCGGTCATGGATTATCCTGTGGGTTACCTGCATCATTCTCTTGCCAATTTACATCTTTGCGACCCCAATTCTAAAGCTTCTGGGGCAGGAAGATGATGTAGCTGATATTGCAGGAAGATTTACTATATTAATTATTCCTCAGTTATTCTCACTTGCCATCAATTTTCCTACATCGAAATTCCTTCAGGCCCAGAGCAAGGTTAATGTGATGGCCTGGATCGGTTTTGTGGCTGTAATATTACACGTATTACTGCTTTGGCTTTTCATTTATGTATTCGATTGGGGTTTAGCTGGTGCAGCCATAGCATTTGACATCACAAGTTGGGAAATTGCTATAGGTCAGGTTGTCTATGTTGTAGTTTGGTGCAACGAAGGGTGGACTGGGTTGTCCTGGTTGGCATTCAAAGAGATATGGGCCTTTGTTAGGCTCTCCCTTGCATCAGCAGTGATGCTTTGCTTAGAGATCTGGTATTTTATGAGCATAATAATTTTAACCGGTCACCTTGATAATGCAGTGATTGCTGTTGGTTCCCTATCTATTTGGTAAGATACATAACTTGTGCAGACCCAATGTTAAACATATACTTAGGCATAATAATTCTAACTGGTCACCTTGATATTCCTGTTTTCCTTTTGTTGGTTTGGTCTGGACTATTATGTCTCATTTCTATGTTTAATATTCTGAATTTTCCTTTGCTTTTTACTTATTGATTAAATTTTATTTTTCAGCATGAATATCAATGGGTTGGAAGCCATGTTGTTCATTGGAATAAATGCAGCTATAAGGTACATAACCTATAATCTGAATTCTTTTCACAGCATTTTATGGAAACTGACACTTAAGGCACCAAATTAGACACGGTTGACTGTAAAATAAGTAATTATGATTTAAACTATGACAATGTATCAAGTATTGTTGTAACATACTCCATGAATTTAAGATTCAATTAAAAAATTTAAAGATCGTTGGCAAATTGATTACAAGAGTTGCTTGAGATGGAAATTGCTGTAGTATAAAGAGCTTTATACTGTGTTGGGTTCTATGGAAACTTTGCACCTTCTAGAATGCTTTGTATGTGGCATAATGTGGCCCTGTTTTGATGCACTAGGTTGACAAATTATGTTGCTCACTGCAATTAGTAATTGTTAGTGTGACGGAAAGAATTGTAGGTATATTTGATATATGTTTGAAGGCTTGTGTTTGAATCGCGCTCATGTGAATATGTGCATTTTTTTGCATCTTGTTACAGTATGTGTTTGTGTTTGGTCTATCCTTGTTGTGTTTTCATTCTTACATATATTATTTTACTGGGTAATTGTTCTTCCCTTTTAAATTTTTTTGTTACTCTATAGCTAATTTTCTTCTTTCCCGGTGGCAGTGTCCGAGTTTCCAACGAGCTCGGGTTGGGGCATCCAAGAGCTGCCAAATACTCTGTTTATGTGACAGTCTTTCAGTCTCTCCTTATTGGGATCTTTTTCATGGCTGTTATCCTGATAACTAAAGACTATTTTGCCGTCATATTTACAAGCAGTACAGAGTTACAAGAAGCTGTCTCTCGCCTAGCATTCCTCCTTGGTGTGACCATGGTTCTTAACAGTGTTCAACCTGTGATTTCAGGTATCATATTATTTGGCTTCTCCTACTTTTATGTTCTATAGCAAACCACGGATTCCTGCCCTCTTAATATCTATGGAATCATTTTTGTAGGGGTTGCCGTTGGTGGTGGGTGGCAAGCATTGGTGGCTTATATAAACTTGGGTAGTTATTATATTTTCGGGCTTCCATTTGGATACCTTCTTGGTTATAAAGCAAATTTAGGAGTGACGGTAAAACATTTCAATTCCATTTGTACTTCTAAGTTATTTGCATTGAAAAAGCTTTCCTATAAATGCCACAATATGAGCTTTGTCATTGTCTCCAGAAACAGAACAGAGCCCATTATATCTTTTTGCTTTTCATAATAATCTGCCAGTGTCAAGTGTAATCTGATAGCTGCAATTTGGTTTTTATCTTTGCTTGTTGGCTATTAAAGAAAATAGAGGCCTGGAAGAGTGAAGAAGAAAGAAAACATATTTACTTCCATTGTTTTTGCTCTCCTTCTAGTTTCTTTACTAATCTATTTCGGGATTGTAGGGACTTTGGGCGGGCATGATAAGTGGAACTGCTCTACAAACTTTGCTTCTCTTGATTGTACTCTATAAAACCAACTGGAACAAGGAGGTAAGGGATTTATTTATTTATATTTTATTTACAAGCTACACACTTGAGGCTTTATAAAGCTATGCTTATGACATGAAGCAGTAGGTGAGTGTTTCATAGTACAAAAAAACAAAAACATATTAGCATGATGTTTTGAAGCTTTTAATTTACTTAGCCCTGGAAACTTTTGGTCGATGATGGATTAAACAATTTTATTTAAAGAGAAAAAGAAAGTGCACAGCCTGATAATTGACTTTACATCTGATATATATAGATGGATCCTTCCTAAACTCTTTCATAGTATTTGTGCATGTTCAAATCCCTTCAAATATTGATAATAAGTCACTGGCAGGTTGAACAAACAATTGAACGCATGCGGAAGTGGGGTGGCCAAGACATCAACATCGAGAAGACAACCGATAATGTGTGAACTTGCTTATTAATAACTGGATTATTATTAAGTTCCAACAATTTTGGAGTCCCTTAAATGGTCCCAAAATAACTAACCCCCTAAGACATTGCATGTTAATGTTATTCGGGGTGTCACGTATAGTTTTTGCATTGTAGTACTCCAGTTTTCATATTAGCCACAATTGTTAGGCTGGAGTTAGCAGCATCCTGCATAATTGGAGATGTATGTTACTGATCTTTTGATTTAAAGAGTCCTGCTATCTCTGAAACTATATCCAATTGAATGTATGCGTTGTAAGCTTAGCTGACATTATTGAAGATGGTTAAGATTATTTATTTTCCATTCTGTCTCAATGTTTGCATTTTCTTCTTTAACAAAAAGTTTATAACTTAATAAGTAATTTTTTTTACTTCTAGTTTTAGAGGTTCCTTTTTCTGTATGTAATGTTGTGATAGTAAGGTTGCTTTCATTTGAGTAGTTAGGAATTTTCTTTCTTTTTTAGGGACTCAACAGACTGGTTTAGAGCAATTTTGGGGGATATAACTCAAAACTCATTACTGAGTTGTCAAAAAACGTCAGACCCACACAAAAAATGGTGTTGGCTTGATTTCCTAACGTGATTTTCATCCCTTAAAACTCACAATTTTGAGTGAGAGTGATTTTTGAGCGATGGAAACTGAAAATAGGTAGGTGTTGTTTTCAAGAATTGGTGAGGTGGTATTTTTGTAATTATAAGCAATACATGAGACCCACCTCCTTGTATTGTCCACGTCATGTCAGATTGGCCATTACTCTCTCCAATGGATATTTTCTCCTCTCTCCTCTGTTACCGTGCTCTTCATTGTTCATTCTCATCTTTTTTTTTTTTTTATTCTTTTTTTCGAACTCTCCATTCTCATCCCTTTTTTTTTTTCTTCTCTTCAAATGCACACCACAGCTGCACACCGGCCCTCCAAAGCTGCTCACACCTGCTCATCATCGCCACCACTCACCAGCGGTGGGCCGGAAGAAAAGATCAAGATCTGGGCTTGATTTTGGTTTGTTGTTTGATTTGGGTTTGGTGATTCAAAAATGGAGTTTAATTTGGGTTTGGTTTTTTTAAAGAAAAAATTTTTGTTCTGGGTTTTGGTGTTTGTTTCAAAATGGAATTTGATTTGGGTTTGGGGTTTCTAAAGAAAATATTTTTGTTTTGGGTTTTGGGGTTCATCCACAAATGTACAGAAATCGGTTTGTGCGTGTGGAGTTTATGCATGTCCTATACAGGAGGTATGTCTCAGGTGACATGTGAGGCACTGGGGTTTATGTATGCTCTAAGCTTTTAGTGTTTGTGAGGAAGTGGGTTTGATGGAGTTGGTACAAATTGTGGGAGGAGGCAGGAGCTTCTTTTTTTTTTTTGGGTTTCTTTGTTTTATTTATTTATTTCAGACATTGTTGGTGGGTTTCTTTGTTTCGATGGTGAGTTTGAGTTTTTCTGGAAAATCCATATGCAAATGGAAAGAAAGAAAGTAAGAAATGAAAGAGGCGTGAAATGAAGAAATGAAAGTGAAGGGAGAAAGAGAAGAGACAACGCGGGTAGGCAACTACTGTTCTTACCCAGCACAGTAAATGAGTACCACCACTTTGTGCAAAATTTTGAGTTTTAGAGGCCAAGAAATGAAGGCAAACAAGTTTTAGTTGGAGTGGGTGAAAAAAGAGTTAAAAAAATGAGTTATGAATGAAAATTGAGTATGAGGGATGAGAATTGAGTAATGATAAGTGAGAAATGAGTGATGAGAAAACCAAACAGGGCCTAAAATCTCGTCAGCCAGTTTGTTCAAAAGCTCAATGTACCATCTGCTTTGCACATTCTATATGATACAAATGCATATTCCAGTAAGCACAGTCCTTTGCCGGCATTGTCCCTAAATGCTTGTCAAACTTTGATCAAAACTAAACAATCAATATAGTCAAAACACCAAATCCGGAAGCAATGGAACGCTCTCGCTCTCTCTCACGCGACGAAGAAAACGAACTGCTTCAGAGCAATAAGAAAGTTAAAGATTCACACCATGCAAGTGAAGATACATGTCCAGACCGAGATGGGACATTTGCCAACCTCCCCAAACTTTCCTTTCGGGATAAACTAGTCGGAGAGATCCCAGGAGCTTATTCTCAAGCTTTTAACTTCTCAGATTATATGGATGCGGAGTCGGACTCCGATGGGGAAGTGGAAGAACTTAGAGAAGGATTTGCGTCGGTTAGCCTTTCGAAAGAGACAAAGCAGCGCATTAGAGCCCCTGGTCTAAACTCTAAAGCGCTCATCGTGAAAGTTTTTGGTAGAACAGTAGGATATAATTTCCTACACTGGGTTGGAAATACACTAAACTCAGCCCAATATAACGCAACCCATAAACAACCTAACGCAGAGTTTTCATATATCCACTCAGAATATTTTTCTCAAGATCCAGAAGTCATAAAATTAAAATGTCAAACTGCTCGCTGGAATATGCATTTTTTTTTTTTTTTGTGGTAAAGTGGAAACTTCATTAAACAGAACAACTGAGGAAAAGAGAGCTCAGAGAGCAGTCTCTCATGGTACAAGCCAACAGCATCCGAGCTTATAAGCTCTTCAAGATCCACAGGCGCATCACTAAACAAAATAAATTACCTAATCTGAACAAATCCCATTTTGGCCAGAAAATCTGCACAAAAGTTTGCTTCATGGTAGCAGTGGCCTATCCGAACTTGGAGAATTCGAGAAATTAACTGTCTACCGTCATCAATGATCGGCATGGCAAAACTATTGGAATAAGAGGGCTTAGATAGCAGACCCACAATAGTTTTAGCATCAATTTGAATATCAACAGCACTATAGTTAAGATTATTGCAAAGACTAAGTCCATCACGGAGAGCCCACAACTCTGCCATAAAGCTGATTGATAGCCCAATATTTCTTGAGAAACCTGCTATCTAACGCCCTTGATCATCCTAAAAAATGCCGCCCCCTCTAGCTCTACTAGGATTCCCAGCTGCTGACCCATCAGTGTTCAGCCAATCCCACCCAACTTGAGGCTTTTCCCATCTTACTCTCACCACAGTCTTGTTGCCCAAACGTTTTGCATTAAGGATGCAATGCTGAAATTCCGAGGTTTTAAAAACAATATCGTGGTGTATGTTTGATTGAGCAGACTTGTTTCGAAACACAAAATTGTTTCTGCCCTTCCAAATGCACCAAATGGCAAAGGGAAAAAGGGTGCATTTAGCAACAGTCATTTTTTGAATCTCTTTTTTCTTTTAAGTTGTATCTTGCAAGATCTCTCTTCTTCTTCCTCATCACTGCCCCAACTTCTTCCTCATCAATGCTTCAACTTCTTCCTCATTAATGCCCCAACTTCGTCCTTAAACTCTTCAATTTTACATCTATCACCAACTACCCAAATTTATGCGAAGCATCAAATACTCAAACTCCCTGGAACAACCTTTATCACTGTGATCTTCTTGGCTGCGAGAGAAAATCAATTACAAAACTGATGCCACAGCTGTGAGGGAGAGATTCCGATGTCAGACACCTATGAGTCTCAAGAATCAAAATAAATTAAACTAACACATTTAAAATAAACCCATGATCTAAAATAAATCAAATTAAAAAACTTAAAATATACACGTGTATATTTATAAATTAATATGGTGCTTTGGAGAGGGTTACTTGGATTAAAAAATTGACAACCCTAACCTAATCCAACCCAAGTTTCAAATTAACTTAGAAGTCAATTTAACTTATCAACCCATGAAAAACCACTCCAAAATGTTGGGTTGGATTAGGTTGTGTCCGGCAAATCATTGGGTTTAATGTACATCCCTAAATTAATTTCTGCTAGCCATTTTTAAGTGAAGCAATTTTAAAATTAATGAGATATTTAATCAATTATAGACATTATGTTTGAATGCAGGGAGAAAAGTTGTGATGTAAGATCTTAGAATGAGGACTGAGAAGGCATGTGTTTTAGTTTCTCCAATCCTGTCCAACATATGAGGAAAATGAAGGAACTATATATTGATGGTGGATATTTTATAAAAATAAATTTAATACTAGAGGACAAAAGCTTCACAGTGATAACATCTGGTCAGGATGGCCGAGTGGTCTAAGGCGCCAGACTCAAGTTCTGGTCCTCTAACGAGGGCGTGGGTTCAAATCCCACTTCTGACAATTTTTTCTTCTTATTTTTATTTTATTTTTTTCCCCAACCCTTCTTTTTCTACACTTTACTAATCCTTTGGCAAAGAACATGCCACTAAATTCTGGGAAAATTGCCATTGGATGGAAATCGGGTTCAAGTATAATGAAGGTCTTTTGATTAAATTATCTTGGTAATTCAAAGCTCAATCCAATAGAAGTTTTATGGTTTACACGTTACACTACCACCATTATTGTACTACTTTTTTTTGAGAAGGACCATTATTTTACTACTGGTGTCTGGTGAAATAAGTAAAAAAAAAAAAAAAAAACAGGATAAAACCATTTGAACAACCCTAACATTTGAACATTAATTTGTTCTACCTTCATTTCAAACTAAAAAGGAAAAAAAATCATTTGATCATTTATCACTATTCACTATAAGAAACTGCTCATCCTTTGGCTAATGTGTGTTGATATATTTATAACTTATATACATCTTTTATTGTTTTATATCTTGTCTTCTTGGTCAATGCTTCTGTACTTATGCCTTAAAACTGTAGTTCAGAGTCGTCAGTCTATCATAATGGTCTCGAATGTTGGGATTTTTCCACTGAAATCTTATAATATCTCAAAGCTAGAAACAAAAAGCCCTTCAGCAAAAATACCTTGTTTTTTTAACCACAGTTGTTAATTGATTTTTGGAGCCAAAGTCATCATTTCTTCTGCATAGTATGCTGACAATTTTTGAACAATTGTATGTGATGAGACCTAGCACTTAAAAAAGAAGAAAAGAGAGAGACACAAATCAATCCAATCAATTACACAAAAATTATTTAAAATTAACTTGTAATACAAACTATATTCAAATTCCGATAATCCATTAAATTTTATATTAGCCTATAATATAAGAGAATTGTTATATTCAAAATATTTTTACAACACTTAATAAGTAGTAATTTGTTATTGGTTCTAACTGAATCCACAATTTAAATTACTTTTTTCCCACTCATAACAACCATTAAAATATTAGCCTTAAATTACTTTTCAATAATCTATTAAATTTTATCTTACCTTACAATAATTGTTACATTTAAAATATTTTCACAACACTTTATAAGTGGTATAAGTGATAAGTTGTTATTGGTATTAATTTGAATTTACAACTTAAATTACTTTTTTACTCCCATATCTACTAATAACAATTTGCCACTTAAGATTTGTTGTGAAAAATGTTGTGGACATAACATTTTTCTACAATTAAAACAAAATAATAATAATAATAATCAGTTGTAATAGAATCAATTAAAAGCTAAAATTTTTGAACAAAAATTTTCTTTTAAAAGCCAATTCAAAATTGACATGTTATGTTTTTTTCCCTGAAATAAATAAACTAACTCAAACCCATATAAAAGGAGAGGAAGAGATATTTGTGTTTAGAAGCTTATTTATTTATTTATTTATTCATTTATAAAAGTTTAAAAAACGACATGTGATGAGATCTATCACAAAAAGAAGCACAAATATAACATTGGAGTCATTAATTGAGTTTTTTTTTTTTCACAAGATATGAATTATCCTTTAGTCTAATCTAAGTATATATATGTATGAAATTTCCTCCTGAAAACTTAAATTCTAGCTCTTGTCCCTCCCCCCACTTCACAAAAACTTTGTATTATAGAGTAACTATCGGACTAAAGGTGTATGGTGGTAATTAATGACAAAATGGTAACTAGTGTTCATTAGTTCTTAGAGCTATATGTAAGTTGTGTATGTTCAAAGACACCACAAAGTGTCCATTAAGAAATTACTTTATGTCAGATTTGTTATTGACATTATAAGGTGTGGAGCCACTAAAGTTAAAAAATTTAAGTCCCACTTATTACTTCAGCCATATTTTTAGCCTTTCTCATAAATTCATTCCAATTTTTAATTAATTAGACCCCTTAATTACTCATTCACAACATAATGCCAGTTAACATTTCCCATGTAGATATTATCCGTACTAGGTTGAAATCTCAAAGAAGCTCCATTCATATCAAACGGCTATGATTGATGGTTGTATTAATTGTAGAGAGCAGACAGGTGCATGGGATCTGCATATTCTTATTTTCCAACTTCTTTCTCATACTACCTACAGCTGATTGTCTAAATTTTTGTACTGTTTGGACAATGAACAGTGATATTTACCTTTTTCCTACTCACTTTTTTAAATATACATTCCAACAAATTTTTTATCATTTTTCTATCTCATTTAAATATTATTTCTTCATTCATTCATTATTTTTTTTCCTCTATTCATTCTCTACAATTATATTTTTCAACAATAAGGGTTACATCTACAATATTTTTTGTAATACTTTCACAAGAATCATAACAAAATCTTATATGGAAAGTTGTTACTAGTTCTAATTTGAATCCACCACTGAAATTATATTTTTACTCACCAATATTAGCTAATAACAATATGTTACTTAAAATTTATTGTGAAAATTTTGTGAAATATCATGGTATCATTTCTAAATTGTCATTTCTTAATCTTTATATTATTTTTCCTTTCTTTCATCCACATGATTTTTTTTCTCTCTTGTTTTTTCTCCACCACACACGTATACCCCACTACAAAAAACGCGAGCTATAGCCGCGTTTTTTGGCCGCGTTTATAAAAAAAGCAGCTATAGCTGATCTATAGCCGCGTTTTTAAGAAACGCAGCTATAGATAATCTATAGCCGCGTTTTTCGAAAACGCGGCTATAGGTCCCCCTGGCTGCGTTTTCGAACGCAGCTCCAGGCCCCACTTTTAAAAAAAATTATTCGGCTGGAGCTGCGTTCGAAAACGCAGCCAGAGGGGGACCTATAGCCGCGTTTTCCAAAAACGCGGCTATAGGTCCCCCTCTGGCTGCGTTTTCGAACGCAGCTCCAGCCGAATAATTTTTTTTAAAAGTGGGGCCTGGAGCTGCGTTTGAAAACGCAGCCAGAGGGGGACCTATAGCCGCGTTTTGGAAAACGCGGCTATAGGTCCCCAGCCGATTAAATTTTTTTAAAGTAAAGAGCTGGAGTTTGCAGCAGAGGGGGGCCTATAGCCGCGTTTTCCGAAAACGCGGCTATAGGTCCCCCTCTGGCTGTGTTTTCAAAAACGTGGCTCAAAAAAAAAAAAAAAAAAAAAAAACATTAAACTTCCCACGTGCCCCCCCTTTCCCACCTACAGCCTCACCTACCACTTAAGTATAAGTGATTTTCTTCTTCTTTTATTTTATTCTTTCTTCAATCTTCCTGCCGAAGCTTCAGGTTCTGTCTTCCTCTTTTTTTTTTTTTTTTTTTTTTCCTTCCTTCCTCACTAACTCTTCAGGTTTTTTTTTTTTTTTTTTTTTTTTCCTTTTCTTTCTTCCTTCTTCACTAACTCTTCAGGTTCTTCTTCCCTTTTTTTTTTTTTTTTTCTTTTTCTTTCTTCCTTCATTTTTCCAACGTAGCTTTTTTTTTTTTTTTTTCTTTGTTTCTTTGAAGCCTACATCTTTTTTTTTTTTTTTTGCTCCTTTCTTTTTTAAGTCACGACATTTTTTTTTCTTCTTCACTCCAACGCATTTTTTTCTTTGTTTTTTTTTTCTTTGTTTCTTTCCAGCTATTTCTTCTTTTTTTTCTTCATCTCAGTCACTGATTTTTATAGAACTAGTTTTTTTTTTGTTATTTTATGTTTAGTTAGTAAGAAAATGGAGAAAATGCTAAAAATTTTGAATTTGTGCTATTGTGTCCCTGATATTGTGTTTATGTTCAAATGGGTTTGTGTTTCTGAGCTTCTACTTGAATGGTTTTAGTGTTAGATTTGGGTTGGCTTTGTGAAGGAGAGGAGATTCATGGGTTTGTGTTTTTTATATTTTGGAGCAAATTATGGTTGTATTGTTAGAATGTTGTGTTTGATTTTAAACTTTTTGGGTTTGTGTTTGATTTTGAATTTTTTGGGTTTGGTTTAATTTAAAAATATTTTGTTTGAATTTTGAATTTTTCGGGGAAAAAAAACCCAGAAATTTTTTTTTTTTTTTTTAAAAAGCTAAATTTTTGAATTTTTTGGGGAAAAAAAAAACCCCAGTAATTTTTTTTTTTGTTTTTAAAAAGACTTATAGCCGCGGTTTAAACGCAGCTTAGGTCTGGTCTGTAGCCGCGTTTTTAAAAAACGCGGCTATAGACCTGAAGCCTTAGCCGTGGTTAAAAACGCGGCTTCAGGTCTGGTCTGTAGCCGCGTTTTAAAACGCGGCTATAGACCCGCAGGGTCTGTTGCTTCGCCGCTTAGGCCGGGGTTGTAAACGCGGCCATAGAAAACGCGGCTTCAGGGCTAGAGCCGCGTTTTCAGTGTCTATAGCCGCGTTTTTGAAACGCGGCTATAGACCCCGTTTTTTGTAGTGCCCATATATCTTCATCCTCTCCTCTCTTTTTTTTCACTACTTTCCACTTGATTCCAAAACCCCCCTCCCTCTTTCTTTCTCCAGTTCTCTCTTTTTCTACTTTTTTTGTTTTTCTTTTTCTACTTGATTCCAAAACATTCTCTAGCTCTCTCTGTAATAAGAAATGGAAAAAGAGGTAGAGAGAGAAAGAACAGATGGGTTAGATGGTTCCACTCCACCGCGCCTTCCGCTCCGCTCTCTATGTTGCGCCTTCCATTCCATCGCCGCTCATCTTCCTCCCCAACGCAGCCCAGATGGGTTAGATGGCTTGTGTCTTTTTTTTCTTTTTTTGCTTTTATTGTTATGATTTGATTAATTTTAAGATTATGTTTTTGAGTTTGTATTTTGATTATGCTTGAGTTTAGAGATGCTTGAGAGGAAGGATTGTTGTGTTTGTAGCTGTTGTGAATGTTTGTAGCCGTGGTGAGAGGAGAGAGAAAGAATTGTTTTTTATTGAGTTGTATGATATTTTTTTAAGTAGAAAAATTCATTTGGAGTTGCTATAAAATTTAAGGAGAACGACTGTAGCAACTTCAAAAAAAAATTGAAAAAGTTTTGCTTTTAGAGAAACTGTTGGAGTGAATTTTTGGTGTGTTTGTTCTCCAAAATTGGCTGTAAAGAACCTATTGGAGATGCTCTCATTGTCTTTTACTCCACTTGTATTTCTCTCTCTCTCTCTTGCTAATAAATTACTAGTACAATATAAAATCAAATTAATCCATATCAAACAAAAACCATCCAATCCATCAATTCTTGGCCCCCCAAAAAAGCTACCCTATTTAAATAGGGCTTAAGAGTAAAGTATATAATATAATGGATTTATTTAGCCCAAAAAAAAAAAAAGGATTGAAAGTCTCAATTTTTTTAATGCAGCCATGACAAATTATTATTGTACCTTCCAAAAAAACTAATTGTATTATGATTATTTGAAAGGTTGGTTAATATATGTTTTTAGGGCATATATCGATTATTTAATTTTTAAAAAATTTATAAATTTTTTAAAAAAAGCTGTAAGAAGTATTAGACAAGTTTTCATTTTTCCGTAAAAAAAAAAAATTAAAATAGTTTATTAATCATGCATTAGTAAAACCTTTATATAAAAATGACCTAGCTAGTAGCAAAGAAAGTTCTAAAAAAAAGAAAAAGAAAAGAAAAAAAAAAAAAGAAGAGAAAAAGAAGAAAGCAAGCAGTAAAGCAAAGAAAGATTAGAATCCGATGCAGGGTAATGCACCGGGTGTAGTTCACCCTACCATGTCTCACAAAAAGATTTTACTTTTACATTTTGAAGTTTTACTTTTTACTTTACTTTAAATTTTTTCCTTAACTTTTTTAATCATTGGTTGAGATTGAAAGTTGTTTTTTGCAACTATCAATCTCAACCCTCCATAAGAATTGCATGGTATTGCACTTGATCTCAATCCAAGTATAGAAAACAAACAAATCGAAACAACATGTATTTTCCACAACTGCTTGGCTGACAAGAGGGATGAGCCAACACCCTTTGGACTCTAGCACCAGCCACCTGCAACAAGCACAAATTGTGCCACTTTATGTGGCACTAGCACAACTCATGTGGAATAATGCTTGTGCCACTCTCTACCACTTACAACTCGCCACATGGGCGAGTCGTGGCACAAGCATTATTCCACATGAGTTGTGCTAATGCCATATAATGGTTGATATTAAAAGTGCATTCCTAACTTTTGATCACAGACATTAAAAGGGAATTGCATGGTGGCTAGCTATTGCATGGTGCAATAGCGGATCTCAATCCTTAGAAAAACCCTAATTCCTACGTTCGTTATAAAGGAACCCAAAACTACAGGTCTTTCACACCGCCTCAGACTCTCGCACTCGAAAAGACTCAGTGCTTAGCTCTCTTTTCTCGTTGCAACAATGGGTCCTCTTCGTGGCCGTAGTGGTGGATTCAGGGGCAGAGGTGATGGAGGAGGAAGAGGCAGAGGAGGAGGAAGGTTTGGTGTCAGAGGAAGTGCCATGAAAGTGCGTGGTGGAGGAGGTGGTGGCTGAGGTTTTGGTGGTGGTGGTGGTGGTGGAAGAGGCCGAGGTGGTGGAATGAAAGGTGGAAGTAAGGTGGTGATTGAGCCTCATAGGCATGAAGGTGTGTTTCTTTCTAAGGGTAAAGACGATTTTATTCTTACTAAGAATTTGATCCCTGGTGAATCTGTCTACAACGAGAAACGGATCTCTGTCCAGGTCAATTTTTTACCTTTAATTTTTGTGTTCATTATTTGGTCTTTATGATTTAAAAAACTGTGTGGATTTATATTTGTTAAATTATAGAAATAGGTATACATATTGTGTGTTTGGGATTAGCTTATAAGCTAAAAACAATGAGCTTTGCTGAAAAAGTTTTAACCTTTTGAGCTTATTTTGATGAAACCAATTTTTTTAAATTTGCAATCAGCAAAGGCAAAACAAACTATTTTTGTTTTCATAGTGGTAGATATATTTGTGTTCGAAAGGGTCTTTTTGTGTTCATTGTTTGGTGATTAAAATTTTGCAGATTTTTTTTATTTAAAAAGAAAAAAACATTTTGCTGATTTGTTGAAAGTTGGAATACCTAGAGATATTTGATCTTCTTTTTTTTTAATATTTTTTTAAAAAAAGTAACTTTTTTAGATTTTTTGAGCCTATTTTGTTTACATAGTGGTAAATATATTTGTTAGTATTGATGTTTGGACTCTAAAAACTCTCATTTTGCTTCTACAGAATGAAGATGGAACAAAAGTTGAATACAGGGTTTGGAACCCATTTCGTTCAAAGTTTGCTTCTGCCATCCTTGGTGGGGTTGATAATATATGGATTGTGAGTGTCTCTTTTTAGTTCTCAATTTCATTTCATTCGTGTACTGCATGTATATGTCTTTGCTTCATTATGATTTTTATTTTTATTATTATTATTATTATTATTTTAAGAAATCTGTAAAGAACTGAACTTGTTTTCCTAAAATGAAGAAACCTGGTTCACGGGTACTTTACCTTGGGGCTGCTTCTGGAACCACAGTCTCTCACGTGTCTGACATTGTTGGCACTGTGAGTATTTATTGTGAAATATGTGGTCTTTACATGCTTTCTTTATTGGAAAGACTTGCTTAAAGTTAAAATTGTTGTACTTTGTTTGTAGACTGGAGTGGTTTATGCAGTGGAGTTTTCTCATAGAAGTGGTAGAGACTTGGTTAACATGGCAAAGAAGCGTACTAATGTTATCCCAATCATTGAAGATGCTAGACATCCTTCCAAGTATCGAATGCTGGTTGGCATGGTGGATGTGATATTTTCTGATGTTGCTCAACCGGATCAGGTTTGTTCTTTATCTGTTTTTTTAAGGGAGCAGGTTATCCACTGCAATTGTGACACATATCTTTATCAAATAGAGATACTCAAGGTATTAAATGGTCTAAATTGGGAAAACAAATTCACAAATTTACATAGAATAGGTTGTGTTGTGTGGCCCTGCCATGTTAGCATGGTTAGTCCCTATAAAAAAGATTGCTCTTTTTTGAAACTCTTTTTGACTATTTTATATGTCATTTGGACTTGGGATGCATAATTTTATGTTTGTTTTCATTTTCTTCACTCTTTAATGGTAAATATCTTACTTGATGTATATTTTAGTTAAGAAACTTAAGCTTTATATGCAAATGTGTCTGGTTACATAGATCATTTTAATTTTTCACATTTTGTGTCTTGTTTTATATTATGAATCATATAATGAGTTACTTAGACTCTCCTTCAAGACATATTGAATTACTCGGGTTTTCTCATATGATAGTATGGTGATTCAAGCTCGTGTTCAAATACTCTTATGATTTTTTTCTTTTGCTTTAAATTTACTCTCTCTATGTGTGTGTGTGTGTGTTTGTGCATATACAGGCATTCAATTTATCTTGTTTTTATCATTTAATGTTCTTGCTTGTATTTTTCACTTGAATTTGCTTACTATACTCAAAGATGAACACTTATTCCTACGCTATCGGTAGGAAGAATTGGCTATTATTCTAAAGATACATATATGAAAAATTGACAATTGCATAATAAAATGGTTTCTAGGATGGATATTAATATAATTAAAAAATTATCACCTGTAAATGGAATGCTCAATGAATTTACTACCCTTATAAGTCCTGTTTCCCAACGATAGTTTTGAAAGAGTACTTTACAAATTCTAACTGATTTTGATAATTTTCCATCTTTAAGATGCATCATGGTATAAAACAAAGTGCCAAATGTGGAAAATTTAATTCAAACTTGGTGGTGGTAGACTCCCATGATCCTAGAAGAAACATAAACAAAGATGTTGTTCATGTTGATACTTCTTCATGACCAAAAATTGTAATTAAAACTACTGAACCCCCTCAAAAAGATGACAATGTAAACTGATATGTCTCACATATCTTTCATACTTAATCTGATTTTTCCTTTTATTATCTTTGCAGGCAAGGATTCTAGCTTTGAATGCATCATGTCTTCTGAAAGCTGAAGGTCATTTTGTAATTTCCATCAAGGTTTGTATATATTCTTTCTCATGTTGATTATCTATTTGGACTCATAACTACATGATTGACAGAAGTGCAATAATTAGAATTTCGCCTTTTGGTGTTGTACTTGTACATGTTGATGATATCTACCTTAAACGCTTCAGGCCAATTGCATAGATTCCACACAACCTGCTGTGGCCGCATTTGAGAGTGAAGTGAATAAGCTAAAGCAGGATCAGTTCAGGCCAGCTGAACAAGTTACTCTTGAACCTTATGAGCGTGATCATGCTTGTGCGGTTGGTGGCTACCGTGTCCCCAAAAAATCAAAACCTGCATCCTAGAATAATGTAGACCATCTAATGTTAATGCTTTTTTTTTTTTTGCCTGTTTGTGCCCAAGGCCTACGCCAATTAGGCCATCGCCTAGGACCCAACTAGGGAAAGGCCTCTAAATTTTGGGGTAAAAATCAATTTTTTTTTTTTTTTTTTGGGTTGAGATATAGGGGAAAAATATATATACTTTTACATTTTTTCTCTTCTTTTATGAAGTTTTAAAGAATTTAGTAATACTAAAGATAATTCAACTTTAAATAAATAGAGCTTACAAATATGTATTACTAATCACAAAAAAATAATTCATATAAGAAATGCTAGAAATACTATAGATTTTATTTCGAAACCTTTACAAATTGATGTGATAATTAATATGATTTGTAGACGTCAACAACCTATTAAATGCATTTTTAAACTACTTTTTGTGATTGGTAATACATTTTTATAAGCCTTGTAAAATTTATAATATCCCTAATATCATTCATTTGAATACTTTATTACATTCTTGAAGTGTCACTAATCATATTCATTGTTACATCGATAGTAAGTTTTTTGTAGTAAAATTTGTTATAGTTTTAGTATTTCTTTGAAAAGAAAAAAAAGACATATTACAAGATAAAAAAAGTTTAAAAAATAATGATATTAAAAACTAGTTAAATATTATTTAAATAATAACAAAGTCATATTTAAGCTTCAAAGTTTGTTGGGCTGATTCCAAAGTTTGTTGGGCTGGCCCGGTGTTCAGTAATGGCTGATCTTATACTACATTCAGTTAAATTTCAAGTTGGGCTGCTTCTCAAAAAAAAAAAATCAAGTTGGGCCAATATGATGATAGCCGAACGGTTAAAGAAGTTTGCATTTAACATATTGAATGTATAGAATTTGACTGAATTTGGATTGAACACTAATTTGGGCCGAATAGATAAAAACTGGTATACTTGTATTCAAACTTTGCAATTCCTACTCTATTCAATTCTTGAGTTAAGATCGAAGTTCACGTACAAAAGCTTTCTCTTCCCCATTGAAACTGGTTGAGGCCCTACAGCAAAATAAATACATTTGAAGCTTAGCAAGAACTCTAAGCCTGAACTAGGACCTGCAAGAAACAGTTGGGTCAACTCAGACCAAGACGCGTTCTTTCCATCTGGCTGAACGACTACGATTTTTTACAAATTCAAGCCATTATTTTTTAAAATCTTTAATGTTAAGGATTCTATCTTGGGGTAATTCCATGACTTGCATTCCCCCTGCTAAATTAAATTATGAGTACATTTTGATGATCCCTCCCTAAACTTTTTCAAGAGCTTGAAGTGCACTGTTTTTGCTCTTATTAAGTTATTAGTCACTAATTTGTGGAATGCATGGAATAGTTAGTTAAATAAAAAATGCGGTATCAATAATTGTTCTAAAATCATAAAAACCAGAATTAAACTAAAATGCACTACCACTAATTGTTTTCGGTAAAGATTACAAAAAGAAGTTAAGATATATACTTCCCCATAAATATATTTAACTATTAATAAGACCACACATTACACATGCAAACTTATCATGATTAGCAATTATGCTGTAAAGAAAGCATGCAAGATAGGAAAAACAATTTGATCAAACTTCATCTGCCAGTAGACCCCCGTGTGGAAAAGAGAATCAGATGGGAGAAACCAAGTAGGGGTTGGTAAAAATTGAATACTAATGGATCCTCATTAGGAAACCTGGGTGCTGCTAGAGGAGGGGGGGAGTAATCAGGGATGCCTTTGGTGCTTGGATCCGAGCCTTCTCCCGGAATGTAGGATCCACTACTAGCTTCCTTGCCGAGTTATGGGCATTAAGAGATGGGCTACTTATGTGTAAAAATATGCAGATTAATGCGCTTGAAGTAGGTTAGATGCTAATATAGTCACTGACTTGATGAATCAAGCTAGAGGTACTAATGCTGTTAACTCCTCTCTTGTGGCGAATTGCAAGCTTTTAGTTTCCCAAGTGCCCCAAGTTAAGGTGACACATTGCTACAGAGGCTAACCAATGCGTTGATGGTCTTGCCAGACTAGGAACTAAGCTTGATGCTGATATTTTGTATCATAATCCCACCCCCCCCCCCCCCCCCCCCCCCCCGCAATTTGGATGTATTTCTTTCGGACCTTTATGGCCACAGCTTTTCCAGGCTTTGCCCTACCCCTATTGTTTCTGGTTATGTTCTTTAGTTGAATGAATTTCTCCGTTGTACAAAAAAAAAAAAAAGATCAATATAAATTCAAAATGTGAAGATGCACCAACAGGGGGGTGGTTGAATGAAAATTTTGAAAAATGTCCCTCTTCACTTGAAACAATCATAATCCTAATGCATTTGAATTCCAAGTATTCAAAATTGACCAAAATAACAACATTTGAAAAAAAAATCAAATCAAATGTAAACCTGCTTCAGCTACATACAGTAATATTTCCTGTAAAATTAAATTTAACACGATTACTATGTTTGGTAAAATTTTCCTTTCTTTCTCAACTAAGAATAATATCAATACAAATTAAGTGAATTATTAATTCATGAGCCTACTTGTCTAGCATATTCTAATAAGATTTATCACTTCCATATTTGTTCCATCATTTATTAGGTATGGATAAAAGTCATTCAATTTTTTCTGCACCTTGCTTTCCTTTCTGAAAACAAAGGCTGTGACTTTGATTTTTTACCAAAAATAAAATCATGTCATCTGCCATATACAATATCCAACAATTAATAGAAACTAGTGTGTAGCTTTGTACATATGCATGGATACAATTAACAATAATCACAATTATATAGTTTAAATTATACATATTTTTTAAGAAGATGTTCATATTTTTGACAAATTATGTTGCTCACTGCATTTAGTAATTGTTGGTGTGACAGAAAGAATTGTAGGTATATTAGTCAGATGTTTGAGGGCTTGTGTTTGAATCGCGCCCATGTGAATATGTGCGTTTGAATGCATCTTGCTACAGTATGTGTTTGTTTGGTCTATCCTTGTTGTGTTTTCATTCTTACATTTATTATTTTACTGGGTAATTGACCTTCCCTTTTTAAAATTTTTTGTTACTCTATAGTTGATTTTCTTCTTTCCCCGGTGGCAGTGTCCGAATTTCCAATGAGCTCGGGTTGGGGCATCCAAGAGCTGCCAAATACTCTGTTTATGTGACAGTCTTTCAGTCTCTCCTTGTTGGGATCTTTTTCATGGTTGTTATCCTGATAACTAATGACTATTTTGCTGTCATATTTTTCAAGCAGTACAGAGTAACAAGAAGCTGTCTCTCGCCTAGCAATCCTCCTTGGTGTGACCATGGTTCTTAACAGTGTTCAACCTGTGATTTCAGGGAGTGATTCTTACTTTTTAGGTACTTCTAGAGTGTGGAAAATGATGCTCTCTCTTCTTGCATTTATGATAGGGTCTACTCATTAAATTTATGATAGAGTCTACCATGAATAAATTTGAGTAGAGAAAGTACCTAAGAATTTTCCTATTTCAGGTATCATATTATTTGGCTTCTCCTACTTCTATGTTCTATAGTAAGAAATGGATTCCAGCCCTTTTAATATCCCCTTAAACATTGCATGTTAATGTTTTCGGTGAATCATGTTTAGTGTGGCATTATAATACACCAAATTTCATAGCTGGAATTAGCAGTATCTTGCGTAATTGGATATGCATGTTGCAATTGTTTAAGTTTAAAGGGTCCTGCATGTTATCCCTCAAACTACATCCAGTTTGAATGTATGTTGTACGCTTAGCTGACATTGTTGAAAATGGGTAAAGATTATTTATTTCCCATTTCTGTCTCAAGATTTACATTTTTTACAAACATATTTTAACATGTTAAGAGCAAATTTCCCATTTCTGTATGCAATGTTGTGATATGTCAGCCGTCACACGTGGTAAAATCATATTTGGATTACAAAATGATGGGCTGATGGAATTTATTAAAGTTGGAGACTTAATAATGAATTCAAGAACAGGAAATTAAATGCAAGTTTTTTTTTTTTTTCAAATGGTAAATTCATAAGGATATAATATATGGCCAAAGAAAAATAAAAAATAACATCTAGACTATAATGAGACAAAATATGTACCCAGTGGGAAAAAAAATCCAGCATTTTACGATAAATAAAAAGACTTGGTTGGTTTTCAGGTAGCTTTCATTTGAATAGTTAAGAACTTCCTTGTTATTTTAAGGGCTTAAAAATATCATCAATCGGTATGTTCAAAAGTATTGTCAAACCTTATAAGAAAAATCATTTAATTAACTATTTAAGTCCAAGTTTCATCAAAAGATTACAATTTACATAATTGAGCTTAATTTTTCATTTTCAACTAAATTAACTCTCAAAAACCAAGTTAAAGTTCAACTAAATTCCAAAATCTAAAATTGAAAATTTTGTTTAGACCCTTAATATGGCTTACTACCAATTTTAATAATTTATTCAATTATTAAGTCAAGAGAATTAATTAATCAATTTTATACATAATGTGCATCATGGATAGTCAAGCACATAATAATCATCATATGAACAACTCACACACACAAAGACAAGGATTTGTTCACGTAAAGAAAAAACGCTTTTGAGTCAAAGCTCAACTAATCAAATCCACTATGAAAGTTGTTGTGATAGACTTCCCATAAAAGTAAGATAGACATCGTACCCAAGCTCCTTACTCTTGTTAGCAACTACAAATTTATGCCTTGTTCCTTCATATATTTGATGACATTCCTTTTAGACTTGATAAGCCATCTTTGGATTCGATTTTTCTCCCTAATGACATATTATATTTTTTCTGTGTCTCACGTTTGTTTAGATTTAGCCAAAAATTAGAGAAAAGATATAAATTTCAAGAAATCTTTATTAACTAATTATTTGTTTTATATAAAATGTTGGAGAGAAAAAAAGAAAAAAAGAAAGATATTATATTGCCCCTAAACTTTGATTGAAGTTTGTCTTTCATTCTTAATACTTTCATTTTATATATTGGTATGGCTCAATGCACTAGATACATCAGTAGGATTGACAGTTGACCGGTGCTTGGATGCTCAACTAATGACTTTTAGCACAATAATTGGATATAAAAGAGGGTGGTGGCTATTTCTACGTAAATTTTGCAAAAATTGTCATTGGATGGAAATTGGATTCAAGCATGATAAAGGTCATGGCTAACATTGAATTATCCGATAATTAAAGCCCAATCCAATTGAAGTTCAAGTTTTATGGTTTGCAAATTACAATACTACCATTTTATTTTATTTTTTTGGGTTTAAGGGAAAATTTTATTCAGCAAACAAAAGCTAACCGGCCTCTAAAACAGAGGAGATAAACCGGTCATACAAAGTTCCAGCCGCATCAAGGCTGAGCAGAAAAACTACATCAGAAGGGGGATGAAGAAAAATGGAAAAATTTTGACTAAGAAGTGCACCCCTTCTAGCGAGGGCATCCACACACTTATTCCCCTCTCTATAACAGTGCTGAATACTTACCAAGGGAATGTTCCTAAGGCTGTTCCTACATTCAGCCACCAAAACATCAATATCATGTGAATTGTTCAACTCTTTCTTCAACAGGTCAACAACTATCTTGGAATCCAATTCAATCACCACATCTTGGAGCTTGAGAGCAATACATAATCTTATGCCATCTCTAAGGGCCCATAGTTCAGCTGCTACACTAGTTGTGGTTCCAATTGCACGAGCAAAACCCTTCACCCATTCACCCTTCTCGTTCCTAATAAGGCCACCACCACCAGCCAAACCGGGGTTGCCCAAGGAGGAGCCGTCTGTATTCAGCTTGAACCAATTTGGAGGAGGACACTGCCATCGAACCTGAATTTCTGCTTGGTACGGATTTGTTTCCCATTGATACCCAGATAAAAGAATTCAGATGCTCTAGCCAAAGCCTCGGTTTTCAGGTTCTGAGGGTTGTGAGCTCTATCAAAAGCCATATTGTTCCGGTGAAGCCAAAGACTCCAGAGGGCAAAAGGAAACATGATGCTCCAATCGATGCTCGAAATGGTGCCGGTCTTAGAGCTATTGCAATTTAGATTCAACAAGCTCACCAGACTAGCACCATAAAACAAGCTCCTTTGGATCGGGGGGTATAATGAATTTCAAAACAATTGAGCCGTGGGACAATTATTGCTTTATATGTTGTCTTCCTGGTCAATGTTTCTAATACTTACGCCTTAAAACAGTAGTTCAGAGTATCATACTGGCCTAGAATGTCGGACCTTTTACATTGAAATCTTATTATATATCAAAGCTAGAAGCATGAATGATGAAACCCTTCAGCAAAAATACTTCCTTTAGCATGCTGACAGTTTTTGAATGATTGTATTTGTATCTTAAGCTATTTTGTAGGATGATAAGCAACTTCGGCAGCTTCACATTGCAATTCACTCGAGATATAATCCTTACTAGTAAAGATTTATAAAAACAATATATAAATAAATAACCCCTAAAATGGTTTAAATTGTAAATATGGAAAGAACACATCTTGATCTGAGTTGGCCCAACTGGTCTAACCTTAAGCTTAGAGCGGGGACTTTGTAAAGACTTCTGGCTAAAGCTAGAAATGGGTTTATTTTGCTTTAGGACCAAAACCAGGTTTGATGAAAAAAAAATAGAGCTTTTGTATAGTTCGATATTAGCATGAGATTGTGAACTTCGATCTTAACTTAGAAATTGAATATATAGAAACGACATTGGTTCCAATTCTTTTTGGCCCAAATTTGTGTTCAATCGAATTTAGTCAAATTTTATCAATTCAATATGTGAAAAGCAAATTTCTTTTAGCTTTCGGCTTGTAATTTAACTGAAAATAAGAACCATATTGCATTTAACAAAATTGTACTCTCCAATAATCTTCACATAACAAGGAACAGGCCAATGCCATAGTGCACAAACAGGCACAATTTAAACATGCAATAAACATGATCAACAAAACTTAGATGGCCTACATACTGCTAATACACTGGTTTTGAACAACATAATTTAGATGGCCTACATTCTTCTAGGATGCTGATTTTGATTTTTTGGCAACACGGTAGCCACCAACCACACAAGCATGATCACGCTCATAAGGTTCAAGAGTAACTTGTTCAGATGGCCTGAACTGATCCTGCTTTAGCTTATTCACTTCACTCTGAAATACGGCCTCAGCAGGCTGTGTGGAATCAATGCAGTTGGCCTGAAATTTTAAGGTAGATATCATCAACACCAAATTTCTACTTGTTACACTTTAAAATTTGACATAGTATTAAATTTGACATAAAAAGACTATTAAAACACCTTCTGTCAGTCATGTAGAATATATAAGTCCAATTAGATCATCAACATAAGATAAGGAATATATACAAACCTTGATTGAAATTACAAAATGACCTTCAGCTTTCAGAAAATATGATGCATTCAAAGCTAGAATCCTTGCCTGCAAAGATAGTAAAAGGCAAAAACCAGATAAAGCACATACTGAAGGATATATTGGCAATATCGGTCTTCCTTATCATCTTCATTAGAGTATTTTAACTTGAGCTGGCAATCATGTATAACATCATGAAGGGAAACCCGAGTAACTCATTATATGCTCATGATGAAAACAAGGTAAATAGATTGTAAAATTATATATTTGAGCATATATTAAAACAATAAATAAGGAGATGACTTAATAACAGCATCTGAAACTCAGGCTTGCATCACCCATGATGTCTTGAAGGGGAATCTGAGTAACTCATCATATGCATCATCATATAAAAAACAAGATACAAAAAGTGAAAGTAAAAGAATCTATGTACGAGTAAAAGAAAATGTAGCAATAAATATTCATCTAAATGATATAGACAAGGCCCAAACCATGCCCCGTGTCTACAGATCATCTTTGAGCAGAATATGGAAGATAAGTGAAATTCAATCAAAGATATTAAATGATTAAAAAAATAAAAATAAAAATTGAAACAGATTATGTGTATAAAGTAGAGAGAGGGAGAGGGGGAGAGAGAGTGTTCTTTAAAAAAAATAACTTCATTGGAGTATCTGAACTCGAGCTTCATCACAAATAAAATTATGAGGTGAAACCCGAGTAACTCTTCGCAGCTCATGATGCAAACAAGATAAAACACCAGAAATTTATATATTTGACAATTTATTATTACAATAAACAAGAATTGACTTAATTAAAGCATCAGAAACTCGGTCTTTCATCACCCATTATGTCTTGAAGGGGAATCCGAGTAACTCATCATATGCATTATGATAAATGACAAAATATGAAATGAGATAATTCAAAAAAAAAAAAAAAAGAGTAACTAGGAGATAATACAAGTACAAGAAAATGTAGCAATAAATGTTCATCTAAATGATATAGAAAAGGCCCAAACTTTGCCCCGGGTCTAAAGATCATCTTTCAGTAGAATATGGAAGATATGTGAAATTCAATCAAAAACATTAAATGATTAAAAAATAAAAATTGAAACCAATTGTGTGCATATAATAGAGAGAGAGAGAGAGTTCTTAAAAAAAAAACCTTCTTTAGAGTGTCTGAACTCAAGCTTCATCACAAATCAAATTATGAAGTGAAACTTGAGTAACTCTTCATCAGCTCATGATGAAAACAAGATAAAAACACCAGAAATTTATATATTTGACAATTTATTATTACAATAAACAAGAATTGACTTAATTAAAGCATCAGAAACTCGGTCTTTCATCACCCATTATGTCTTGAAGGGGAATCTGAGTAACTCATCATATACATTATGATATCAGACAACATACAAAATAAGATAAATCAAAATAATTTATGTAACTAGGAGAGAACAAAAGTATTATTCAGATACCAATCAAGTAAAATTATAAAATACCTCAAAGTCCCATGAGAAATTAATGTACTGAAATTCCCAATAATTAATGAAGACTAAGAAAACAAACCTGATCTGGTTGAGCAACATCAGAAAATATCACATCCACCATGCCAACCAGCATTCGATACTTGGAAGGATGTCTAGCATCTTCAATGATTGGGATAACATTAGTACGCTTCTTTGCCATGTTAACCAAGTCTCTACCACTTCTATGAGAAAATTCCACTGCATAAACCACTCCAGTCTACAATAAAAATACAACAATTTTTTAACTTTAAGCAACACTTTCCAGTAAACAAGTATGTAAAAACTACGTTTTTCATAATAACTACTCACAGGACCAACAATGTCAGACACATGAGAGACTGTGGTTCCAGAAGCAGCCCCAAGGTAAAGCACCCGTGCACCAGGTTTCTTCATTAAGATATCAAAACACAAACATAGGGAAAAGAGTTCAATTATTCATAGATTTAACAATCATAATGAAACAAAGACATATGAAGCACACAAATGAAATGAAATTGAGAAGTAAAACACACTCACAATCCATATTTCATCAACCCCACCAAGAATGGCAGCAGCCAACTTTGAACGAAACGGATTCCAAACCCTGTATTCAACTTTTGTTCCATCTTCATTCTGTAAAAGCAAAATGAGAATTCTTAAAGCCCAAACATAACTAATATATAACTACCAATATAAGCTCAAAAATTCCAAAAAAATTAACTTTTTTAGCTAAGTTCTTTTCTTTTCTAGACATGCCCACTTACAGCAAAACAGAAAATTGTTAATCCAAACACTCTTTCAAATCATAAAGATGATATTTTTACCAAACAATGAACACAAAAATGAATGCCAAGCACATTTAATTGATAGAGATCCTTTAGAACACAAATATATTTACCACTATGAACACAAAAACATTCGTCAAAATAAGCTCAAAAAGTCCAAAAAGTAAAACATTTTCAGCTAAGCTCATCGTTTCTAGGTATACCCACCTCAACAAATCAAAAAATATTAAATCCAAACACACATTTAAAACAAAAAGATAGTAAATTTACCCAACAATGAACAGAAAGAATAAACATCAAGCACATAGAAATTGACCTGGATAGAGATCCTTTTCTCGTTGTAGACAGCTTCACCAGGGACCAAATTCTTAGTAACAATAGCATCTTCTTTACCCTTAGCAATGAACACGCCTCCATGTCTATGAGGCTCAACCACCACCTTATTTCCACCTCTCATTCCACCACCTCTACCACCACCTCGGCCTCTTCCACCACCACCACCACCAAAACCTCGGCCACCACGTCCGCCGCCGCGCACTTTCATGGCACTTCCTCTGTCACCGAATCTTCCACCTCCGCCTCCTCTGCCTCCTCTACCTCCTCCATCACCTCTGCCTCCCCTGAATCCACCGCTACGGCCACGAGGAAAACCCATTGCTGCGACGAGAGATGAGAGCTAAGCACTGGCTATTGTGCCTTCCAAGTGCGAGAGAGTGGCGATGTTGAATATGTGTGCCTTTTGGGGGCTATTTTATAGCGAAGACAGGGTTTAGGGTTTTCTTTGTGTTAGGGTTTAGTTGTTTTTTTTTTTTTTTTTTTCCCCGAAAGGGCAACTGTTGTATAGTTACTAAAACACCCCTAGGCTTTCTACTTTTATTTTTAAGTAATTTAGGGGCTTCAATCCTACGAGGTAATTCCCGAAGGTTACTATACAAGTAAAATTAATCTCTATGTTACCGCATTAAAAAGATTTATCAATTAATTTGTGCCACAAATAACGTGGTGGACCGGTGGTATGCAACAAGTTAAAAAAAGTTAATCACAATATCATTTTGACGGATGTAAAAATCTCGAAGAGTTATACCTATAATGAACAATTGAATAGAAGTCAGTCTTTATTAATGGTGCAAAAAACTTTTTGTGAAATTTAATAGTACTCATAAGTGTACAAACTGTAACAAAGTATAGTAAGAAAATTAATTAAATCTTTAACCAAATTAATCCCATTTTAGTTTAATAAAAATTGGTTGTTTTGAAATTAAATAAAGTTTAGCAAAATAATTTAACTAAGCAAAGATGTGATATAAAAGTAGTAAAAATATTTAAACAATCGGGAAAAAGGAATTAAATTTTTAGAATCCGCCTTGTTAATTCGTATCAACATATAATTACCATTAATTTTTCTAAACTTATTGTATAATAATCTAGGAATCAATCTTACTGTCATGAAAAATATTATCATTAAAACATTTATTTTAAAAATATAAAGCATGCGCTTCTTCACTTCCAAGTTATAAAGGTTTGAACATATTCTTTTTTTTGTGTTGATTATCTATTTGGACTCGTAACTACATGATTGACAGAAGTGTTTGTCTTTTTTATGACAATTTTAAAGTATAATAATTAGAATTTTGCCTAGTGGTGTTGTACTTGTACATGGTGATGATATCTACCTTCAGGCGTAGTTAAGAATTTTAATTTGGGGGACATAAATTTACACCGCTACCACCCCCCCCCCCCCCCCACATTAAATTATCCTCTATTTTTGTTTCATTTAACATTTTTAGTCTAAATCAAGTATTGAAAAACAATTGGAAAACAACAAAAATAAAACACTTAGAGTCCGTTTGGATAAAACTTATTTTGCTGAAACTGAAAACTGAAAACACTGAGCAAAATAATTTTTAAATGTGTGAATAGTACTGTGGGACCTATTTTTAATGAAAAAGTTGCTGAAAAGTAAAATTTGTGGGACCCATGAACAGTGCATTTGTGCACTGTTCATGGCTGAAAAGTCAAACCTTGCGGCTGGGTTAAAAAAAAAAAAAAACAAAAGAAGCAAAACTTGGACGTAGACGCAGAAACTTGGATCCAAACGCCCTCTTAGTCCCAAATTGAATGTGTGTGTGTGTGTCCAAGAAAAAATGGCTTTTTAAGTATTGCCACTCCCTAACATTACATATTCTCAGTGTAGTTTTTTTTTCATTTAATTTTTTTTTTGACTAACTAATTAAGTATTGACAAACAATTTGAAATTTAACAAAAACAACAAAAAATACTTTTTTTTTTTAGAATACTAAGTATTTTTAACACATACACACGGAGAGAGAAGATAAAGTTTTTTTTAAAGAAATTTACAGTGATGTATATCCAAAAGAACCTAATTTTTGGATACACAACAACAACAAAAAAGACTTAGGCTGCGTTTGGTTGGACAGTAAATGAGTTCTAGAAAATATTTTACGCATTTGTAGGTGTTTGGCAACAACTGAAAATTTGGTCAAACTAAAAATCACTTTCCATTGACCATAAAATACCCCTTCCCAAACTAAAAATTACTTTCGTTTCTATTTTACCTTCAAATAGAATTTTTCATTGAAAAACAAAGAAGGAGAGGGAGAGAGCAACGACCCACACCAGAAAAGAGAGAGAGAGAGAGCTAGAGGGAGATCACCGAATTGGTCAGATCACGCCGGTGAAGCCAAGATTGTCATCCTCAACCCAAAGCCCTACCGTTGAGCTCGCGCCGTCGAGCTAGCGCAGAGCGAGATCGACGCGCATGATCGCGCCGGTGAGATCGGTGACCCACCAATCTCTCTCTTACTCCTCCTGTCTCACCTCCCTCTCTCAGTTTGACGGAATGATTTGCCCATGGTGTTGTTTTGATTTTTGTTTGTTTAGAAATTGATGGATTGTAATTTTCTATTATAAAATTTGTTTGGAATGTGAGAAAATGTGAGAAATTAATAGAAGATTTGCATTTTCAGAATGTTACTAAACATCTGAAAAATATTTTCCAAAGTATTTTTTAAAATGTCACCAAACACTTAAAAATATTTTCCTTTCCCGAAAATATTTTTACCTGAAATTATTTTACACTCAAAAAATATTTTACACCCAACCAAACGCAGCCTTAGTCCCAAATAAAATAAGATAATTGTGAGAGAAAATTTATTTTATTAAAAACTTACTATTTGAACTCAACCACCAAAACTTACCAATTAAGAGAGGAAAAAACTAAAAATTTGAAATTAACAACTATTTTTGTTACAAAGTGGATAGTTTATTGTTTTTAACAACTATTTTCTGGAGCCCAACAATTAGTTGTTCAATTCTTTTTTGTAGGGGCCAAATATTGATTTTAAAGTCTTATATTTAAAAAAATTACAAAATATACATACATTAGAGCATCCACAGCAGTGGAGTTAAAAATTTAGCAATTTAGCTCCATCAAAAATTACTTTATCTATTTTACCTACACACATGCTGCAGCAGTGGATCTATTTTAGCTTTCAACATAATAAAATAATATAAACATCACAATAAAATAATATATCTACCACAATAAAATAATACATCTCACTACAATAAAAACACCACAATAAAAAAGTAATGTGAACACAAAATAAAAAAGTAATTTTTTTTAGCTCTCATGAACAGTGCACATCTATCTATAGATGTGCACTGTAGCAATGAGCTAAAAAAATATAGATTTAGCTCCACTGCTGCATGCTTCTTTTTGGTGTTTTGGTGGAGCTAAAATAGCTATATAGCTATTTAGCTCCACTGCTGCAAGTGCTCTTACAAAGTTTATAGAAAATATTTTGGTTGGGAGGATGGCCCACCCTTGTCTACCTTAACATTTCAGGCCAATTGCATAGCTTCCACACAGGCTGCTGTGGTCGTATTCTACATTGCCATTTCATAGTTCATTCATCTTCATTCCTTATCTGCCCTTTCAGCGATTAACAAATTGAAAATTTCTGGAAAATTGAAAAATTGTTAAAATTTTTTCAATTCTCGATAATTTTTTTTTAAAAAAATAATTAATTATTGTGTGTCTTTAAGGCACATATTAGCAAAAATTTTATTTAAAATATAATTTTTACATTTACATTAGGTGGTGAAGAAGTAGAAAAATACTTGTTTGTAACTATTATGAATAAGAAAATATTATCATATTTCGTACTTAATTAATTAATTTTTAAATGTAACTATAGTCTAAAGTGATTCTTAGTCTGTTTAGAAGGAAGAAAAAAATTAAGGCAATGAGTAATGGTCCTATGTTAGCTGTGTCATTATTAAAATATGTGTTATGACTATATTTAGTTAACACTTATAAACTTCTAAATGAGTTAATGCTTGAGTTGTTTTGTATCAAGCCTAATAGCTCATGAACTTGTTCGTGAACAATTTTTTCTGCTTGAGCCTGACTTGTTTATTTGACAAGCCTAAAACTAAAGTTCAAACTTGACTTATTTATTAACAAATAAATAAATATGAACAAATTTTTTATCAAACTAAGTCTGAATTGTTCATGATTAACTTAATTCATTTATGGAGATTCGATCAAGCTTCTTTACTACCCTTGGGCCTCATCCACCACCGCTAAAAAGTGCACCAAAGGTTAGTATCACTCAATTCCCCTTTACTGTCTCTGTTGAATAAAAGTAAGTCAAGTTAAAGAAAGAAACTTTTTCCCAAAAAAAAAAAAAAAAGAACGAAAGTTAAAGAAAGAACCTCTGTACTATTTCATCACTGTCACAGTGTCAGATGGAATTAAAAATACTCGCCAATGCCATTTTTCTCCCCCATGGGCCATGGCCCATGGAGCCAGGTGATCATCATATATTTTCCAGTTGTTTATGGTTTAAAAGTTTTTTTCTTGACTTGTGTGTGCATTCGGATCAATTTTAACTCTTTTTAAAAATTTGAGCGGGGTGGAAACGATTTGACTGGAGATACTTTTTCATGTCCAAATCAATTTACAGGGTTGGGCGATTACTGCAAATGGGGTTGCCGCAGCGCCAGTGTTATATTGCAAGAAAGCATTAATGGACATTTAAAAAAAAACGGTATGCCAGAGTATCATGCCTGAACTGTGTCTTATGTTATGTAGCTAATTGATATCAGGACGTGATAGAATGTGCCAGCACGCTTGCTGGGGTACATTTTTTCTACGTGTATATATGTTACGTTGACAAATTTAAACTGATGATTGTCAGTACTATGCATATATTGGGTTAATTGTGGGACTTGCTTGGATGAGGCATAAAATCTAGATACTGGATCAAAGGCCCAAAACAGGAGCAACTCTTAGATTGGTTGCTTGATTTCTAATGCATAACTGGTGAGTCGCCTGAAGTTAGATATAAACAAACAATGTTAAAAGTAAAAGGTTTGATTTGGCAATGGGCTGTATTTTATTATACTTGTTAACAAGCAAAGATCAGTAAAAAATTGAAATTCTTCCTTTGTAGAAAATGTTGTTGGATGTATACAATAGCCTTGTCTCAATTTAATAGACTTGCACCTAGGAAATTAGAATTCTTGAAATTTATTACTCTTGGAAATCAACTTCCTAGGAAACAGACAGACCTTTAAAAGTTGATAAATTCCTCTGGTTGGAGGGAGAACAGAACAGTAAGATTTGGGGGAATGGCAAAAGGTTCTGGGATGATCCACCCAAATATTGATTTTAATAATTGTGTTATTGCATTTTAAACACAAATTTGAGCAGTGAACAAATCTCGTAAGAGGAGCAATGCAAGAAGGAACAACGATCACATTTATGAAGCAGTATTCTCTTATTCATTATATTTTAAAAAATATAAATATATTATGGACGAGTATAATTCTTTCACAAAGAATGAGAACGCAGAAATTTGAAGCTTATCTTACTGACTTATTCTAGTTCAAATGACACTTCCTCCTCCCATCACAATGGGTTGGAGGGTGTGGTCGTGCCGTTGTGGGTGATCCATTAGGTATGTAGGTAACTTGCAAATAAATTAAAAGAAAAAATTTTGTGATGTAATTTTGATTTCAAACTCAGCAATATGCTATGATTTTAGAGAAGTGACCAGCCTATACATTCTACCTTGGATAGGTAGGTGTCTGTGACAGGTGCAGGCAGTGAGGCTGAAGCAGCATAGATTGCATGCTCGGTGGCATCTTCTTCACTTGGTAAGGCATGATTTTTAAACTTGACAATCCTTCCAAGACCTCACTTTTAAGTCTAATCTGCCGACAGTTTTGTTAAGCAGGGTACTGTATAAAGGCAGAGATCCAAATTGGGAGCGCATTGCTGCTGCTGCAGGTTCTGCGGGGATTTCTTTCCACCAAAACAAGCTTTGAGTATTGCTAGGAGACATTCTGTTCATGGATGCTGGGGAACCACAACCATTTGACCTGTAATTCTAAGTCTTGACTTTTTAGATAAAACCAAGAACTAGTTCATTCAAACAGTAATTCTAACTCTTGAATTTTTAGATATAACCAAGAACTAGTTCATTTCTCTGTAAGATTTGATCATTCATGTGTTTTTTTTCTTCTCCTCACACCAGTTTGCATCAATATTTCCAGTGCTCTGCGGAACTAGATCATAATCTTCTTCTTTTCTTGTTCTTTTTTTTTGTGGGGGGGGGGGAGGGGGTTACCTGTCACACATCATGGGGACACTTGAAAATTTTCTATGTGATGCTTTTTTGGTTGCTCTGTGTTAAAAAATGTAATCAACTTTGCAATCCTAGTTTCAGTTTTGGTAGATACAAGATGTAGACATCATCCAGATGCTAGTGCGAGTTCCTTGTCTCTTACCCGAGCTAGTGTGCTTCTAACTGAATTTTTAAGGGAGAGGACTCTTGTATTTGTAGATATGTGTGCAGTTTTTATTGTGTGAATGCATGCCTGTTGTGTGTGCACTTTGCCTTTTAAGCATGTCACTTTTGTTTTCCAAATATCTCCTAACCTTGTACCTAAACAATCTCTGATTCTCTTGAGTAATTGGGGATCTTTTCAGAGCTGCAGCAAGTAACTATCTGAGGAAGGCAGGTGAAACCCACAGTACAGTTGAAATTCTTGTATCAGTTGGTAAGCTTCTGATGTACGCATGAAGCGTAGATATGCTACTTTTGCTCTCTATTTACAGTGAATTCAAAAACTGAGTCTACTAATATTAGCTAGTTAAGGGATCACACTCGCCTAGAGGGTGGGATCGACATAATTTTGTAAAAAAGACCACCCAAAAAAAAAAAAAATCTGCAATTTGGCCTGCTAACCTTTCTTTGCACAATGAATACTAGTATTAGTATAGTATTTGAGTCCATAAACTAAATCCAAACAATTCAGTAGGCTTACATCCCTGCTCATGCTGCAGATTTGCTAGGTTGTTGAAGGTCTAGGATAGATGAATTCTCTTCTAAAACAATTTAAATAACTACTTCACTTTTTTGAAAACAATGTGTTATCTCTTCAAGTGAACAAGTTCGCTAGCTGAATTTAGTATTGCTCATTGGGCTGCCATCTTCAAAAATTGAGATTTACTCTAGTATGTCATTGACAACTCACGTTTAGTTACCCAACAGTTGATGGCCCCAAAAGAATAAAACATTCTCACCAGCTGGTCTTGTTTTGATGAGGTTAACTTTCCTAGTCTTGTGGCATTGCATTTGTTTTGCCTCATATCTTCTTCCAAACAGGTGATGGCTTGGGAAGCAGGCAAGCATGCGGATGCAATTTAAGTTGTGACAATGTCAAAATAAATGCAGAATACACAACATAGAAGAATTTGTGTTGGTAAATATTTTTAAACAATAAAGCCCACTTATCACATTTTGCTTCTTGGATTAATATTTTATCACTGTTGTATCTTACCGGTGACAAGGTTAGCATGCGTGTGTTTTTCAATGAAGATCTGCTTATGCAAATCATTTTTCTGCAATTAACACAAGCTATTCCTTGATGTTGGTTTGAGATGAATTGATATCCTCTACTCAATGTTACAAATATATTTCAAAGCTCAATCCTACTATCATAAGAAATAATTAAAAGTTTAACTGGGTATAGCATAGAAATCGAATAAAGGAGTCTGCAGTTAAAAACTCCTTCCCATGATAAATTACATGATCAGCCTAAAACATATTCAGTATTCATGTGGCATAAAGCCAACAAATTTGTGGTAAGTTAGCAATAGAAACATATTCCCCATTCCAAACAACCCCTTAAAGCACATTCCCATACCAATATTTATCTCAAACATAAATCTCTACCTTGAAAAAGGAAAAGTATCGCCTCAATTCTAGCAGCCCTCAAAGGAGGACACTTGCATTACAAGCTACATTACAGAGGAGATTCCTGGCCAAACAAGTGCATCTCAAAATGTTACTGTTGTGTGTCAAAATGGAAGTTCAAGATAAAACCGGATCTTCCAAATGACCTGTCTATCACTTTCCCTGGAAAATCCATTGCTGCGAATTTTCCAGTACTATCTTTGTCCAACTCCCTTTGTTTTCCATCAGATTTTGTTTCAACTTAAACTAAGGCATAGAATCATTTTGTGTTTAGTAGAGTAAATTTTTTTTTGATAAGTAGTAGAGTAAAATTTTTTGTATCTTGGACCTTGATACTGGATAGTTAAAGCTTAAAGATTGAAAATTTTATATCCCATCTTACGTCCAAATAAAATGGATGGAATTTTTTTTTTGTTTTGTTCTGTTTGTTGTACAATTCAAATGAATTTGTTTTCAGAAACCAAATTTATTCATTACATTGTCAAAAATCTTGTCATTGGTAGAAACATGTTTGATGGTGTCTAATTGTGTTGCTTGTTGTAATTTCAAGGTGTTAGAAGTGAATATTTCTTAGGATTTGAATATTATTAGTGTGAATTGTTTATAGGGTTTTGAGGTTAGTGGCCCAGATATTAAATGGAGCAGCCACATGGACAGCCTATGAGTCATTCAGGTTTGAATTTTAAAGGGAGTGATGGGTCAAGATTATCTAATGCGATTATTGTTTCAAGTGCTATTCCTCAAGACAATGTGGAGATTTTGCATGCAAAGTCTGCTGGAGTGCCTGTGAGTACATCAATCTGTAAAATTTGGCAGTTTTTTTTATCTACAATTATTTTTTATTTTTTCTGTGCAAGTACTTTGGCTCTTTTTCAACGTATTCACATTTGGAATCCTATGATCTGCTTTTGAAAGTAAAAGTTGCTCTGAAATTTCCTCATTAGATCTATAAAAGTACTTTCCAATGTTGCCAAGGATCTCTAGCTGGACTGGCACCTCCTCCCCTTGCAAGTGCTAGGTGGACCAGTGAGGTCGTGGGTTTGAGACCCACCAGGTGCATGTGTATCTTAACAACCCAAAATAACAAAAAGTACTTCCCTGTGTTAGGCATTCGTAGATTGGTTGACTTTTTAGTTCAAATAGTCTAACTGTTTGTTTCACTAGGCAGATGATGGAATTTTTTAATGTTTGATTTATGAAATATAATGTATTGGTTTACTTGATTTTCCCTTATTTACAGACACAAACGGGATTATGGGCTGGCAAGGCTAACGGAGTGCAACAAGCTTGTTGCTGGTAGTGGTAGCCATGGTAATCATATTATAGGCTGCCGTTCAGTAGTTCATGCAGATCGTAATTTATACAGACTTCTCTAAACTCTAGAATTGATGTTGTAAGTTGTACCTCAGTTTGTACATTTAATATAGGACTTTTAAGTAGTTGTTCTCTGTTCTATTACACCATAATATATGATGTACTGCTGCTTGGTTAATTATTTGTGGATCTAGAGCCATAGATTTTCTTTTGTACTGAATCAACCAAGTTATGAAGATTAGCTTAAATATTGCCTTTGTTTCCATTGTAATCGGAGACCAAGAATGCACTTACGAAAAGTGCAAACATTGGGACTACCATTATTGTTTTAGATTTTTTTTTTAATTGGTTAGTTTACACACACACTCAGAGGGTTTGTGAACGTAAGTTTAATCAATCACTTTTATTAAATATTTATATTGAATCTTCCTGTCTCAATTAAGTGTTACTAATAGCTTGCTTAAATTTCCAACAACAAACTTTTAATACTGCAAAGAAGTTGAATTGAGCAACTAGCATGTTGTATTCTGCTTGAGTATGCTTCTGATAGTGAGATGTTATTAACAAGAACACAAGCTAGCATGTTTTTTCTATCCTATTTAGTAAGTTACCACACTTATTAATCTTTGTTTTCCTTGAAAGGAGTATGCACATTATTGTTTTTGCAGGCAAGAGTACAACAGCAAGTATGCTGGCTTATGTTTTGAAAGCAATGGGCGATGATGTTACAGCTGTAATTGGAGCACGTGTGCCACAGGTATCCACTTTACATTGAGCTCTGCAGTAGAGCTGAATTTTACACATATAGGTTTCTTTTATTGTTTGGCCATATGCTCTGATGAGTTCTCTTAATGCTTTCTCCTTTTCTTTGAACATTTGCATTTGGTTCCATTAGTCGATTGGCTTGTTTTCTGTAGTTGAAACACTTTTATGATATCACTAGATGCTGGAAATAATCAAAGCTATCCTTTTGTAGTTTCCAGAAGGAAATATTATTTCAGGTGGTGGTCAAAATTTTGTACTAGAGGACCCTATCCACTTTATTTTCATGATGTCTATGAAATTGTTTGCTTATCGTATTGAACATTAACATTGCATATGAGAATGCTAACTCTAATAAAGTTATTGTGAGAATGATTTTTTTCTTCTTCTATGAATTGATGACGAATTTTGTTTCACGGTTTCTGCCTGAAAATAGCAAATTTCAAAATTTTCATTTGTCAAATAATGGAATCTCTGTGTGTAAAGATGAAGCAATGTATTAATGAAAAAGGATTGGTGTCTCATCATCATTATTGGATCCCACTCCACATTTCTGTACGGACAGTACAGATATGATCAGTGCAACTCTTTCTGTCTGTTTCTAGACTATTGCAACTTTATGCTCATGCACTTTATCTTCAGGGTAGGCTGATGAATATGATTGTTGTTTCTTGGGATTGTCACCTAACATAGCTGTAGTAACCGATCTGGACTGGGAGCATGTTGACATCTTTCAAGATAAGGCGTGTTGATTGATAAGCTTTTTATGCATGGAAATTTATATTACAAGACTGTACTTTCGTAGGCACAGTTTAGACTGATTAAATCTATGCTCTCAACATTAGGAAGCCATTAATCTACTTTCAGGAGGTTCGTCAATCTAATCAAGGTGGGTGGACATCTCATAATATATGGGGACAGGTATCCATTGCCCACTTGTCCTATTAAGGATATAATCTATGGCACTAAGTTAGGAATTCTGGGGAATTGATAGTTTTATTTCTAATATCTCCATGCAAGGTCATAATTCTTGTTTGTATGTCATAAGGCTTGTATAGGGGTGCTTGGAAACCCAAGGATTTGGTCCAGTTAACTCTAACTTTCAGTGCAAAAAGCCAAAAATCTCAAACCAAGATTTCTTACCAAATATATAAATAAAACTAGTTACACAATTCATGGCTAACCCAAATTTGTGCTATGGTCTTATATATATAACTATTCAAGTTCCTCTCAAATCTAACTAACCAATCATAGAGGTTTAAGCATACAGAAGTTTTGAGTTGATAGTGTTCATCTGTTCAGTCTATATGACGAGGGTGAATGGTTTGCAGTATCTATTCAAATTCAGAAATTTACTAAGTCAAACAAAGAAATTTTTTTGACAAATACTAATAATTTAATTTACAAAGGTCCGATGCATTCAAAGTTCATTTTTCGTTTATCAGCATGAGCATCTAGTTAGAATTTTTAAATTCCTTGAGTAATTAAGCATAAGAAACAAGAATGTATGAATGATAAATAACTAAACTTACACGTTGTTGATTCACATAGATGGTATGAGTCTCGGATTGTGATATGACCCTTTTCCAAAGATTAAGGCCTGAGATCTCACCACAATATGGTGAGTCCCATAATCCCATTACCATTAACCTACTATAAACTCAAGCTTTCCTCCCCAGAATGCTTCCCCATATCCATATGCTGCAACTCCAATGCTGTATAAGAAGTTCATGAATGCTGCTTATATGATTTTATCTGTTCTAGATTCTAATTCTGGAGTTTCCTTGGAAGGGACACAACAGTCCAGATGCACGTTCTTTGCTAAATCATAGTAGGAGACAAGCAACTGGATCAGAGTATTCCAGTGGTGTGATGTTGGCTCCAAACTTGGAGCTATTTGATGAGCATTACTGAATAACCACTTATGGAATCTCAAGTCTAAATTATTGGCATGCGTCCTCAATTCGTCTCAACTATCATGGTGGCAGTGACTACACACTGGTAGGTTATAATTTTATTTCTAGATCTCTGGTTGCCCCTAATGTAGACCCAACCTATAGAAAGCTAAAGCACATACACATTGAAGCCTCTTTGGCCTTTGGAAAAGGATTTGCCAAAGCTGTGATACAAATTTTGTCAGGCAAATTTGTGGATGCCATATGTATGATGATTGTGCACACCATACAACAGAAATCTGTGCAGTTCTCTAGGCAGCACGTCAAAGGTTCCCATTCAAGGCTATATGGGTGGTATTCCAACCTCATTCTTACAGGTATTCTCACATAGAATGGGAACAAAAACGTTTTTTTTTTTCCTTTCTCCAAATGGTTAAATTACTTAAGCACTAGGTTGGTCTTGAACCCATGACCTCCCACTACACCTTTCTTTTCACAAGGAGGGAAGGCCCTTTGAGCTAGTGCTAGAGGCCCATCTGTCAACATAGTTATTATATTATGACTCATTTTACTTTCTGCTTATGGTAGCTTTTTTCTTTCGCAGACATCTAGAAGAATTGAAAGATGAATTTGCCACTGCACTCTGTGATGCAGATCATGTTGTGGTTACAGCGGTAGAGTCATCTTGGTCCATAATCTTTGTCATTTACAGTTACTAAGGGCAGCTAACAGTTTGAGTTATGGTGTCAACTTTATGATGCCAGAGAGTGGTTTTTGGGATGTTGGTGGAAGTGATTTAGCTGCTTCTATTAATGGCCCACCAGGTGAATATATCTCTTCTCTGGTAAGACCTGTATCTTACCTTCACAAATGAGACTTTATATGTGATGGTCACTTGTCATTCATGATGTCAGAATGGTAAATGACTACTTTCTGTGCTCTACTTTGATCAATTTGGTGAATTAAAAATCATGAGAAAAATATTGTAGAGATAATTCAGAATTAGGTGTTCCATTTGCACTCCTATGAAGGTCTCTGGTTGCTAGATCTCTCTCCTGAGAGCTGACATCAGCTAAAAACGTTCGCTTATTAAATAGAGTCGTCACATTAAAGGTCTTTGTTTTTGTGTAACTCCAAAAGTGAGAGTCTTCATTCCGGAGAATAAATACAAGATCAACTGTACGGAAAAACAGCTATGTTTTATTGATTGATAGGTCACAAACAGGATAATTTCTTTGATTATGCGACCTTTGATTTATGGTCCATCTCGTTCTTTTTGTGGCTTTACAGGAGACTGTAGTTGATGAGTTGGTGGTTCAGATATCCAAGGAACTTACTCGCCAAATTGTTGTTTTGACCCGAATTGCCTCTGCTACTTTGGCAAGAAATGGCTTGTGAGTCTCTGACTGACTGTCCTTGTGTGACTTCCGTTTGATTCTTCTATGCAAAGATGAAACTGGTGGCCGGTTACGTTATTGGTAATGGGAGTTTCTTCTATATACACGGATGGATATGGAACTATCAAGAAGAAAGCTGATGACACTGCAACTGCTAATTGCGTTCCATGTAATGAATTTCATTTCCAACTTGTACTGTACTATGTTCCCATTTAAGGAAAACGGAAAGAAAAGAAATAAATGTTTTGTTGTATTGTGAGGAACTGAACAACAGAGTTCTTTTCAAGGCTATTAGTGATAAGCTGGACATTTCAAGAAAAATGCAGCACCATTTATCGTTAAAAGAATTCAAGAAACAAATTTGTAAGAGCATTACAAACTTGTAAGAGCATTCGCATTTGGTATTGCAAATGTTATATGTAAGAAAATTTTAGCATTAATGCATTAAACAAGCCCAACATCCAAACTTGCAAACACCAACTATTGCAAATAAATTTGCAATAGTGCTACAGTTCAATTCTAAAGATAGAATTGAACTTTAGCTCAATTCTAAAATTTAAAAAAAAAAAAAAAAACTAATATTTTATTCACCTTATCAATTCCTCTCTCTCTCTCTCCGGGTTTTTGGTTTTTGTTTTTATTTGGGTTTTGGGATATATTATTTTATTGTGTAGAAATATTATAATAATGTGTTGTATTGTAAAATAAAAGTGGGGATGCTGAGAGTATTGTAAAATGGTATGGTATAATTGATAAAATAGATTTTTAGGATGGTAAAATAAGATAAGATAAAATTTTGGGATGTGAATGCTCTAATAATAAGGAACTCCTCAAACAACTCCAATTTATATGCTACGATCGTATCTTACGTGAATCATATTCACACAGTATAGTTTATATAATACTAAAATATATCATTTAATACATAGATTTTGAAGTAAATTCAACGGATCATGTATTGAAGTTAACTTTATATATATTAGGCTGCTTACCTTTATTGGTACAAAAATATCATGTTAGTCGCATTTGTTTTGTTAATCGGTGCTCTTAGAGCAATCACTAATAATTTATTTTTTTTACACAATTTTCAAGAGAAATATTAAAAGCTATTTTTTCTTTTCCCATATAAAAAATTCCTAATTTTTATTTTCCAAAGCAATGTCCTTAAGATATTCTTTAACTTTTCTCCAAGTAATAACCATCGCTGTCTGAAAAAAAAAAAAAATCTAAAACTTAAAGGGTGATTGTGATATAAATTACTAAGGAATATCATGATAATTAATGATTTTAAAGTGAAATTGATGTTGTTAAAAAGTTCTTGAGGTTATAAATGATGTGGCGATTATGTAGCAAAGCTCAATGCATCATTTATAATACAAGCCCATCATATTTTAGATTTTTTTTTTCTTGAAAAATTTATTTGAGCTAGTATTTAAGTGAGCCATTACACTCAAAAGTCCACAATTCTTTTTAGTTTATAGTGTTTTTTTTTTTTCCTTTTTTTTTTTGATTTGATTTTTAATTTTGAAAAAAAAAATCTTTAATCAAAATCTTTATCCCAGTCCATCAAAGTTAGGGTGTGCCTATGACACTAGAATTCTGAATCCACGTTTAATTTATTTACCAATATAAAGAAACTAACTTATTGTCATCTGTTTTTGTTTCAACTCCTAAAGTGAGGATAATTACTATTCCATGGTGACACCTTGCATCAAGTTCAAGTAGCTGCACATGCCTCCGAATACAAGTTAAATTTGTTTCTCAAACTAAAGAAACAATGTCTTTGCTCTGTTTTTTTTAACTGTTGAAATGAAAAGGCTATGATGCATGCACACAAAACATGGCTTGGTGTATTCACTACAAGAAAAAAGTCATAATACAACAAGTATTATTGCAACAGAAAAAATAATGGAGGTAATATATATACTATTACATCTTTAGGTTGTTTTTTGTTGTAATAGTAACTTAAATTTATTACATCAATATAAGATTTTAGCAATAATTATTATGTTACATCGAGATGTGTTGTTGTAATAGGTAACTATTTTTATACATTGAGATATGTTGTTGTAATAGGTAATCTTTTATTTCACATCGAACTATATTGTTAGTATAGTTCCTAGATATGGTTTTTGAATTGATAAACAGGTTAATGAAAAAGTTATTATTTAAGAAAATGATTTATTTATTTTTAAATTTTTTTTGATAAAAAAATCAATCTATTGCAATGAGATTTTTTCAACCTATTGTCTCGGAGTTTATTACAACGGCTTGCATTGACTTTTTTGTTATTGCAATAGCACCTATTGCAACGAGATTTTCAAAATAAATATTTGCAATATGTGGAACTTATTGCAACGAAAATCTAGTGTTGCATAAACCTATTGTCTCGAAGTTTATTACAACAGCTTGCATCGACTTTTTTATCGTTACAATAACACCTATAACAATGACATTAGTTTGTGTTTGTGTTTATTTGCTTTCCAAGAATGTTTAGTTTGGTTTGTTTCTAGTTATGAGCATAGTTATTGTTCATCCTCCTTTGTAATAGCAGCAAGTTTTAAAATTATAGTCTCCTCTACTCCCCCTTATTCCCCCCTTCATCCAAACAGGGCCCTATGTCCCAAACAAGGCAAGGAGTCCCAAGTCATAAATTAATTAATTACCCCTCCTCCTCGTTTTGCCTAAGTTTTTTTTTTTTTTTTTTTGAGAGAAAGTTTTAACCTATGGCGTTCGTTTCTGATGATAGCTCTTTATCATTAGACCAAGACACCTGTAAGTGCACAATTGCACCTGGCCCCAAGAATAGTTATGGGCTCAGGCCCAATGAGCCTTAAACAATATGAATTTGTAGAGTGCGGGTTTTAAACCCAGGTTAGAAGAGTTTAAGGGTTATATGGCAAGTCAAAGATTGTCTGCACTCGAAAATAACAAGGAATATTGTAACTCAACCTCCTCGGACGTAAGCCGAGGACTGTTCTTATATTATCTTTCTTTTTCTTTTGATTACAAAAAAAGAGAGCCCCCTCTTTCTGTTCTGGGTCTCCCCTTAAATACTCATCTTTCTAATCCCTAATACACGTGTTGCCCTATCTCCCCTTTAGCCTAGATATTTTTTCTCTCAGTGCCTTTGAATAGTACCCAGAAGTTTCCCTTCCACTGTTCAGGTGTCACTTCCCCATTAATGCGGCTAAGGTAGTAGGTGAAGGGTCTTTAATGTGGAGGCAGCAGCCTTTAGCACTTTTCAAACACCGGAGCTTCTAGGACATCCAGGGGTTCACCCCTCTTAACCGTTGGTCTCCGTTGTGTCGTTTATGAGCTTTTGTGATAACGTTGCTGACTCTTCTATGCCCCTCTGAGAGTAAACTCAACCTCGGACTAGTCCTCGGGTCCTCGGCGCATGAGTAGGCCCGAGGTACTACAAGGTTTCAAACTAAAGGGTAGGTCGGCCTTACTTAGTATGGCCCAAAGGCCCATATACCTATCAGGACCCTTTTACTCCCCACAACACCAATCAGTTTTTGGTGTAGGTGGGAATTGAACCCCAGATCTCTTATACAACCGTCAAAGATTTTACTAGTTGAGCTAATTGAAACCCACTCATTTTGCTTAAGTTGATAGTGTTGTAATTTGCAAAGCTCTATATAATATAATATGCGCATATGAGTCTCTTATTAGAGTGAGCTAATGACCATACATAATAGCAATCAATAATGTTGACGTAAATAAATTTTTAAGAGAGTGCATTAATGATCAATGCATCATTTATAATACAGTAGGGGATGCTCTTTAAACTAATTCAACATCATCAAACTGACGACTAAAGTCCAAGTGTATCAAATGTGAAAAATACTAATTTTTTTAAATGGTACCAAAAGATTGGGATGTAAAGTTTTAAATTTTTGTTAGGGGAATTAGAGGTATTCACAGTGTTGTATTGCGTTGCATCACTTGCTGGATCTAAATCTGGATATAAATTTTGGGCTTTTTGTGTGGTGGTGAAAATGAGAAATGCATTTTTGCTTAAAATATTCTGTAGCCATATTGCCGACTATGCTATAGTGTATTTATAGATAAGGAAATATTAAAACACTTCATTTCTCGGATACTAAGTGTGCATTTAGATACCGCTTATCTTGCTAAAAACTAAAAACTGAAAACAATAAAAAAAAAAATAAAAAAGTTACTGTTTGAGCTTTGGTTACTGTTCATGGAAACAGGCACTAGACTTAAAAAAAAAAAAAAGCCAAAAACGCAAACAATCCAAACGGAACTTAAGTTGAGCTCGAGCGAGTTACAACAAGATGAGAGAGAGAGAGAGAGAACAATCATTTAATGTATAAAATCCATAATCGAAGACTTATTTATAAAATCCAAAATTTTAAGAAAACAATCATTTAATGCTGGTCTTGTACATAAAAGAGATATGCCCAACATATGTTTCCAACATTCCCAAATCTTAATGATAAACTTCAAAACTTTGCTTGCTACCTGCAAGGCAATCCCAATTGATTTTCAAATTGATGTAACAGTAAATACAATTAACATATATGTCACTTTAACACCATAATAAATAATTTTTTTAAAATGATTTGTGATGCATTAATTTATACCTTTTATGTAGCCTATATTAATATCCCTATATTACTCATCTTAAATAGTTGGCTTAAGAATATAAGAGAAAATTTAAGACACCATTTGTCTAGAGAAAAATAGATTGATATAAGGAATCATCCAAATAACATAGGGTGTTTTTTTTAATAAAATGAGGTTATATCCTTGAAGCAAAGCTTATAGACTGTCTATTCCAATATAGTTTCAATTTAATTAAGCCTCATATAGAGATATATTTAGAGGAAGAGATCTTTCTAGTACACTTTTTCACCTGCATATAAGTAATTGGATAGGGACCAGATTAAGGGTGCAACGAACATGGCAGCAAATGCAAGCTCCATTGTTGTAACAATTCCCAGAGCAGCTTTGAGGTATATCTACTGTGTATAATTTTGCTGTAGCATTTTGACTAATCACTTATAATATTTGCTCAGTTGTCACAAGTTTTGCTACTTCTTAGAAGCGTAATCTGTGATTTCATATTGTTAAACAACTCATCATTGCCAATAGGTACAAAAGAAACTGCAGATGAGGATAGAGCCCAAGGGAAGCAGGCTATATTAATCAGAGAAAGCCCAAAAGATTACTCTTTAGGCTGTTCACTAAAATTCTAGCAGCACTCAAAGGAGTACAATTGCATTACAAGCTACATTACAGAGGAAATTCCTGGCCGAACAAGCGCATCTCAAAAAGTTACTGTTGTGTGTCAAAATGGAAGTTCAAGATAAAACAGGTCCTGCAGTAGAGCAAGTTCACATCCAAACAAATAATTAACGCTTGACCCATTGAAAGCTCTTTCTTGCTTTAGCTTTGCCCGGTTTTTTCCTTTCCACCACACGTGAGTCCCTTGTCAAGAAACCAGCTGGTAAACAAATTAGCTGTTTTAGTTTTTGATAATTATAAGATCATTATAAATTAACAATCAGGATTCAGAATGCAAGACCTAGCCTTGTAAAGATGCATGGCCACAAATTATATTTGAAAGAGCTACCCGGTAAAGTGGGAAAGTTTTTTTTTTTTTTTTAATGTTTTCCTCAGAATATGGTGTGATGTGCAATATATGGTATATTAACCCTATTAGGCAGAAAAAAAGAATATATAAAAAGTTAATATGTATTTAGAGATTATACCATCTCTGAGTGCAGGTCGTAGGTCTGGTTCCCAATTTTGCAAGGCCCTGCTGATCCCCAACCGAATAGCTCCGACTTGACCTGTCACCAAGTTCAGGCTATTAGTTCATGAGGTCAGCAATTAAGTTACTGGTTTATAGATAGTACAAGAATATAGAGCTCATAGTCATATATTAAAAAATCAGGAAAGGAAAGGAATCAGCTTCCACTGTAATATTAATACTACAAGGCCAAAGCCCAGAAGCTATTTGTAAATTATACACTTCAACCACAACACCCCCCCCCCCAAAAAAAAAAAAGTAATCAAAAAGGTCTAATAACTTAGTCCGTGTATGTTTCCAACACGTGCAGGCAGAGCTAATATGATGAAATAGCCGAGATTGTCTAAATTAAATCACCACCACTCAATCACAAATATAATTTAGATTTTCTTGAGAAGATACATATATATGGGCATTCCTTCTTTCTTTACATTGGTTTTCAAAAAAAAAAAAAATCCTAAAAAGAGGTTGGAAATTTTTCATAATAAAAAGGAACACTAATGAACAAAAAAAACAAAGCAAACACTATAAATCAGGATTCAAAAAAAAATGTAAGGTTTTTCTCAGCAGGTAGTAATACAACTCAGACAAAAGTCTTGAAACTTCCCCCCACCTTTATGTAGGGGGAAGGTGCCATTTGGCCCAAAGACCATAGGTAGCGGCAAAAACCAGAAAGGTTAAGACAAAAGTCCCAACTAATATCCTCAGTAAAGATGGCACCCTTTCTGGACAAGGAAAGAAGGTAATGATATTCTGAACTTGAAATGGATGTCAAGGAGCACCGATTCAGTTTATCAATTTCAATCACCTTTATAATCTATAATACATCTACAAACCTTATGAAAACAACTCCTTCTGGCGTCTTGTATTCCACTGCTAGCATACAGTTTAGAAAAGGTGAAGATGACTGTTTCTTATAATCTGTCACATTACAACCTCCTATTCCAGCACTCTATATGAAAAGGCAAGGGGGCTTCATATTAGGGGGGATGTTGGGAGTGACAGTCTACATTAGTGCCTTAATGGAAGTAAATTCGATACTCGGTCCATTTACCATGAGCTTCGGGATGCTCCTAACTCCATCTTCCCTTGGAAAGGAATTTGGAAAGTAAAGGTTCCTAAAAGGGTGGCTTTCTTTATGTCGACAACAGCTCATTGTCAGATTCTTACTTTGGATAATCTCATGAGTAGGGGTCTCCCTTTGGCGAATCAATGTCGTATGTGCCGTTGTAATGGGAAATTTGTGGATCATCTCCTTCTTCATTGTCATGTAGCACATTCTTTATGGGTGCATATGCTTCAGGTTTTTGGGATTCAATGGGTCATGCCAGGCTCTATAACGAGTTTATTATTTTGTTGGAGACACTGACTTGGGAAACATTATTCAGATATTTTGAATTCGGTTTCAGGTTGTTTAATGTGGATTGTTTGGATGAAACAAATCATTGCTCCATTGATAATACTAAGAAATCATTGGTTTAGTTAAAAGGTTTGTGCCAACGAACACTTTTTAATTGGTCTTAGGGTTGGGATTCCTTGGATTGTTCTTCTATCATAGAGTTCCTCTTTTCTCTTAGAATAGTCTCTTGATTTCTCTGTTTCTTTGCCTTTTGTTGTTGTTGTTGTTGTTTTTTTTTGTGCTCATGATTGTGAACACCTTGTGTTCTCTTTTCTTTATCTTTTATCAATAATATTACACTCATTACCTATCAAAAAAGAGATGATAAAGAAAAAAAAAAAAATAGATGCTAATCAATTGGAGTAGACTAATTTCAGGGAGAGTCAATTGCTAGAAACTGAGAGACAGATAGTATAAACATACCCAAGGAATCACCAATACAGTGCAGTCCTTAATGAGGTATATTTTACAGTGGTAATCATCTTAATACAGCTATTCAAGAGGGCAAAGATATGGGGACAGAAAATGCCAGGTAGAAGCAAGTTTGGATGGCTGAAGTAGAGATGTAGAATCCACAAACAATCAGTGTCAATAGACTTTCAACAAAATAGCATCTCCTCCCACATAAAAAAGAGATGGAGGGTGAGGTCATGGGTACAATCATGTATAGGTGTATCAGTTGTATATACCAATCAAAAGAAAAATCAAATAAATAACAAACGCCACACCAAGCATGCTGAGGCAGAGGAAGGATATGATGGGAAGCTGGGATTGTGTAACATACTTTTTTTAGAAGAAATTTTATTAGAAAATACAATCTATTCCCCCAGAAATTACAATATAAGATTCAAGGAATGAACACACAAAATCAATTGGAAAACACTGAGCAACAATACTTGCTAGGTAAGGAGCTTATGAGAAAGTAAAGATGGTTTGGTAAGCAAATACTGACAAAAAATATATATTATACCAGAGAGAGAGAGAGAGAGATGGAGTTCAATGGGTCATGCCAGGCTTTGTTGCATGTTTGCTATTTTGTTGGAGAAATTGGCTTAGGAAGTATAAATCAGATATTTGGAATTTGGTTCTAGGTTGTTTGATAAGGATTGCTAGGTCAGAGCGGAATCATCGCTTATTTAAGGATACTGAAAAATCATTGGATCATTTAAAAGACTTGTGTCAGCAAACTCTATTTGATTGGTATCGGTGTTGGGGTTCCTCAAAATTTTCATCCAGCATTGAGTTTCTTGCTTCTCTTAGTATAGCCCTTTGATTTTTTTGTCCTTATGTTTTCTTTACTCTTTGCCCTTTTGTGTTCATCATCGTGGATCCTTTGTTTCTTATTTTTTTATGATCAATAATACTACTCTTATTACCTATCAAAGAGAGAGAGAGAGAGCCACGCTGAATGAAGCTGCTTTCAGTATGCTTGGCTAACATCAAAGCTATTTTTGAACCAGGCTTATGCTCAGCTAATATTTTAAGTGATCTATAATAAAGGGCAAGTAGACAAAGCAATCAAAAGAATTCAACTTGTGCTCAGTACAACTACTGGTTCTTAACATAGGAACATCTTTTTTTCTTTTTCTTTTTCTTTTTGGGGAAGGCCGGATGGGGTGGGGTCAAACTCAGAAATGATGTGGAAGGAAAAACTAGTTCAACTACTGATTGCTATTGACAGAAAGATGTGAGTCGATGTAAAAGGCGCTATTTTCATATGTAGATAAGTTTAAAGGCCAAAATGAAGAACAAATTATGTGTCGAGAACAAAGACAAACTAGTAATAAGAGTAATGACTAAACATGTATCTCAATCCTCATACGTAAGAAGAAAGTGTTGATTCTAAATTGGTGTTATATGTGCAAAAGTAATGGAGAATCGGTAAACCATCTTTTACTACATTGTCTTATTGTTTATGAGTTGTGGTCTATGGTGTTGACCTTGTTTGGTATCCACTGGGCGATGCCAAAGACTATAGTTGAGCTCCTTGCTTGTTGGCAAAGAAATTTTGGTCATCATCGTAATGGTGTTATTTGGATGGCTGTCCCTCATTGTTTGATGCGGTGCATTTGACAGGAGAGAGATAACCGGTGTTTTGAAGATTCTAAAAGGACTATAGTTGATTTAAAACTTTTCTTCTTTAAATCTCTATCGAATTGGATATCTATCACCAAAAGTCATTCTATTTCTTCGGTCTATGATTTGATGGATGCTTGTAATTTATGTATTTGATTATGTTGGTTCCCGGCTGAATACTTCCCGTATACTCGAGTGACTCATTATTAAGTTCTTGAATAAAATTTCCTTTACTTATCAAAAAAAAAAAAAAAAAAAAGTATCTCAATCCTCATCCATTTAATAAAAGAAACCCCCTTTGAGAAATTGTTTAGTTGGAAGCCTGATGTCTACAGATGGCGCGTATCCCGGTCTCTAATGGATATTTTGGATTCTCTATCTATTCTATTGTAATTTCAGGGGTACAGTCCAGTAAACAGCCAGTGTACTTTAGCAATCTTTCTCTGTTATGGAATAAATTTTCATACACTTAGAAATATATTCCCAGCCTATTCCAGCCACACTAGCCTTACTGCCTTATCCAATCTGGCCAAAGCTCGGCTTGCATAGTTAAAAAATTAAGGATTCCCAACCCATTTTGAACTGAGATTAACCACCATGGATACACACAAGTCACTATTTCAGGACAACATGAAAATCAGAGAACAAATTGGGAGGTCTGGTCAAAAATTTAGAAGTACAAATATGAATGATCAGACTAAGAAGCATGTACTTCAAAGTTCAAAACTAAAATGATCTCATAGGTACATATATAGATCTGCTGTGTATAAGTGATGGAAGACATTAAAAATTTTCTACTACCTTTAATTACCACATATAGATATATATATATATATATATATTGCATATCGGTTTATACTATCATATTCAATAAAAGTAACAATATACTCAAATTGGAAAGTAAAAAGGAAATAAGAGAACTAAATCCTAGGTGTTTGGTTAGTAGAAGATGTCTTTGCTGAATAGAACTCAAGTAAGTGCAAAACAGAGTTGGTGGAACATCCCCTCATTCATTGCTCAGTAGCTAGGAAACTTTTAACCTTCTGTGGATTATGCCTGAATCCATGAAAGATCTATCCAAAACTCAGGAGGTTACAAGATTGACAAGCCTTCTTAGCCTATATTACATAATTTATATGGGTTTATTAATCATTTTAATTTATGCAAAATAAGATTAGCTATAAAAATATATACATGCATTTGTTTTTCATTCTCCAGACGAAGCATATTCGTACCATATCAAAAAGAATAATTTGGCCCAAATTAAGTCATAACAGATAGTGGGATGAAAAAAGAAGCATGTGATAAGATCAAAGTGCTCCCTAATTTTCAACTTGCATAAACTGAACTCAACAAAATAAAAAATTTATACCTTTTAGCAGAATTTTAGCTACAAACGCTTAACTCACCTGAGACACCACCTCCTTTCACAGTACAGTTGACATCCCAAAGGCCCAAAGTCTTTGTCTCTGAAAAAGGTCGCAGGAGTGCAGCACGATGATCAAGCATGGGAAAATAGACATCGAATTCTTTATCATTAACTACGAATTTTCCATCACCAGGTTGAAGAAAGACACGGGCTATACTGCATTTTCTCCTCCCTGTTCCATAAGCTCTTCCCTTCTCATCTACTTGTCTCACTCTTGCTTTGGCAACTTCCTCCTGTTTCTGACGCTCTATTTCGGCTCTTGAGGATTTTCTTGTATTTTTCTCATATCGCATTTCCTCTATTTCACTTAATGGAGGTAATCCCTCAATCCCTTCTAAGTCCTTGAGGGCAATCAAACTGTCCAGCATTTCATCTGTGATTCCAGATGCAGCAATAAGGTCACCAAATGCACGATTTGGACCTGCAATCAGAAACACAGAATCAGTACACATTTCACTGCTAATTTGTAAACTTGATATGAGAAAAGTGATGGGTTTCACCTTGATAGTTTAAGCCAGTAAACAACCACCAATTAAGTCAAACTTACTCAAACTACTTTCAGTCAAGCTTGTTTTCACTCAATCAAGTTGAAGTTGTAATGGAAATTTACTAAACGTCTAAACCAAAACCAACACTTTGCTTGGCCTGGCTAAGCTACCATTCTCAATAACATAAAAAAAACCTCAAGGAAATCAAGAAAATAAAAAGAGCATGACATTCAAATTCAACAGCAACAACCAAGTCTTACTCCTATAATTTTGGGGTCTGCAATGGATTCCAGACATATGAGATAGGGTTGACCAAATTTATTCTTTTCTACCATTCTATTCAATCTAAAGCCATACTTTCTATTAATTCCTTAATTAACATTTTTTTATTACTATTTCTATCATTGTTATATTTGGTCTTCCTCTACCTTTTTCCGTTCCCTCAACTTAAATTAACTCACCCTCTCATTGGAGAAGGTATTTGGTATCAAATGATACCATGTTAGTGGTATCAAAATCCAATAAGTGTGAGACATATCAACAAAAAATGACTAACCCACAAACAATTGAAAGACATGTGTTAGTGGGTAGTTATTTTGAACACGTATCTCTCTCATTTATTGGATTTTGATAAGGGTGACATGGTATCATTTGATACAAAGTACTTTTTCCTCTCATTGGCTCCAATAACCAGCATGACATTTATATTCACCAATCAAAATTTCCTAAGCTACAAACTTAACAAAAAACCTATATACCATGTTCAATATCTTCATTAAGAACTCTACCATCAAGTATTTACATAAAAATAGCCTTTTATTTTATTTTATTTTATTGTAAATCCTAAGAAGAATTACTTGGCAAGAGAAAATAGTTGGTGAAAAGTATAAATGCAGTATTCCCATTCCTAGTCACAGACCAATAAAACAGAAATCCCATTTTTTTTCTTTCTTTGGTCTAAAAATATAGAAATGCATCCGAAATACCCATCATCCAAAATGATCAATTATATGGGGTGGTCTCATTTCTTGAAAATTGGGTATAGTAAGTCAAATTTTGCTATACTAATTTAGAAACCCATATGCAAAAACTAATATCCAAAAAACCAAAAATAAAATTATGCTCTAAATAATACAATGTACCATTGAGTACAGCAGTGAGCTCTTGTTTCTCCCTCTCTAAAATCAATGCCGCCTCTCTCTTTCCTCTCTCCACATCATCACCATCACCACCACCACTAGTACAGCTAACACTACTCTCACCCGCGGTATCGCCGAGCTCCCGTACACCCACCTCCTCCTCCTTCAATCCGAACACGTCGTCCTTGTCCTCCTCCACAAGGTTCCAGGGCTTGTTCTCCACGTCCTCGCCACTCTTCACTCCAATCGCCTCGCTCGATTTCAACCATGAGTCCACGTCTTCGTTTCCGGCCGGAGAGTCCTGGCTGAAGAACTGGTCGAATTTCGAATCGCTCTCGTGGGAAAGGTTCCATGAAGTCGATGAAGGTGGGTCTCTGCCATTGTTGTTGGAGGAGGAGAAGAAGAATTTGGGGATGAAATTGGGGTTTGGGATTTGTGGGGTTTGGGGATGTGAATGGGATTTTGGGGAAATTAGGGTTAGACGACGGAGGTGCGAGGGTTTAGGAAGGAGACGAGACAGCATGGTGGTGAAGGTGAATCACAGTTCACAGAGAGTGAGAGAGAGAGAGAGAGAGAGTTTAGGCAGGTTTGGACCGTTTGGTTTTGGTAGGGTTTTAGAAATGGAAAGAACGGTCCGGGACAGTCCAATTGTAGAAATTGGGCCGGTAACTCAGATGGATTTGGGCTGTCTTGGCCCGTTTGGAAGAAAGGAAACCCAATGGTCTAATAAAATTATATATATTTTTAAGATTGAAAATTTGCTAATCCGTACGTTTACACCATCACAAAAACACTTAAACTTCTATCATGTTTAAATATTAAGAGAAAAGTCACTCTGATTCACTAAAATATTGACTAATTTAGAGCATAACATGGGCTCATGAACGCACACCTTTGGCTAATTTAATTTGATGGAGAGATAAATCAGTAGCTATTTCCATTGTGCAAGCAAGATTGGTTGAATTAGCCCATTTTTATATAGGTTATGTGGGGGTGATAGGTCCAAGAGTACATATCCATGTATATACTGAACCAGAAACCCAATTCGAGGACAGATAAATATCTTTCTAAGAATTCGTGTTGGTAAGTAAAGAGTTAAAATCTGATCATGATCATTCAAGAAGGTGGTACGAGGAGGAATACTTCCTCAACTGAACAAAGCCGAGGTCGGAAGGTGCTGTCTGCCACCTAGAAACAACGTTCTAGGAGATCTTGTAAGTAAGGCTATACATCGTGAGAGCATAGGACAAGGAAAGACCATGAAATATCTAAGAGAGAGTTGCTACCACGACATTGAATGCTTTGCAGCTAATTCTTTGGTCGTATTAATGAGAAAGTGATGTCTGAGCAACAGTGTTTAGCCTTACAGCTACTTCTAAACGCTTCAAGAAGGTACTGACAGGACAAGTATCCATACTAACAATTTAATCCATACGTGGAGGGTAGAGAGAGGAGGAAGGATGATATAAAAGGGAGAGAAGACCCTCGAGATGGGGGGATTGGAGAAGATTGAGAGAAAAACACTGTAGACTGAAGAACAATATTTTTAAGCTGACATTAAGTGAGATATATAGAATAACCAATCTCCTCAGACTGAATCTGAGGATGATTTTCCTTATAAAACTGCTTCATCTTTATTCTATGGTCATCTTGGCCCACTACAATAGATGTACAAATTCATTAAAACCTAGATTTCAAATCCATTCTCTATAAATTCATTGTATTAGACTCTTTTGGCCTATTCCTTTCCTATTTTGGGCTTAGTACAAATTGTGTCCCTACAGGTTATATATTTACTTACACGGCTTTCTTGATTTCCTCTACATTGGGCAAATTTGGTTAATTCTTATGTGTTATATCCTCAATAATATCATTTCTTTCACTTCTCCAATAGAAAAGCTAATACCAAAATTATAGTCTATAGGCAAAGTAGAGAGTGAAGCTTTAAAACCAAAGTCTAGTAGTGTTTCCAAACGAGACATATTGTTTTTTTTTTTTTTTTCTCATCTACAGCCACTCAAGTAGTCTCTAATAATTGTATAAGAGATCTGAAATTCAATCTCTGTTTACACCAAAAACTGATTAGTGTTTTGATCTGATGATAAAAAACTATTATTAAAAGTGGATGCTATAAGTTGAAACTCTCTTAAAAAAAAATAGTTACTGTAAATTAGCAAAATAATTTAAACTTAATATTTTCTCTTTCCTCTCTTCACATCTTTTTTATATTTTATTTATACAGTTGTTGAAAAGGAATAAAAAGATTTAAATTTTTTTTTTTAATGAGATAAGAAAATAATAAATAAAAAATAGGGTGAGAAATAAATTATAAAAAAATACCTGGGCAAAATGTAAAAGACAAAAACAACCACGCGTTAAAAAAAAAAAAAAAAAAAAACCTTAAACGCCACACCCCTCAAAGAAAGATGAATCTCCGTTTGATGAAATACAAAGGTCTCTTCCTCCTTCCAATTTTCAGCTTGACACCCCCGTTCTGTTTCGCTTCTTTTCTGCAACACCAAATACCCAAAGGTCCGCATTTTGTTACTTGCTCTTTATTTTGATGCTTTCTTCCCGATTTATCACAATCCAGGTTCTTTTTCTTTCTTTTTTAATAGGGTTTAGCCCTTGAATATTTGTAAAAAAAAAAAAAAATGTTTACCCTTGAATGGTTCACTTTTCAATGCTGCTATGAGCATCTATATCTGAAACTTAAAAAAAGTCTAAAACATGTTTTGTGCTAAAAACTAATGTTTTCACTTATTGAATTTGATTGACGCCTGTAAAACTGTTGTGTGCCCATTAATTTTTTTTTAGATGGTTAGAGAATCTTTTTTTTTTTTTAATTTACATTTTGTCATTCCTTTAATAATGACGCTAATCTATAATATTTTCCAGTTTCATTGCTAAAGCTTATAGTTTAAATTGGTTAGGATTGAACACTGATACTGTCAATGTGCAAATTAACCCTCTCTCTACAAATTTTATTGGAATTCTTCTATCTCTATAATACTATTGGGATTATATTCACTTATGCTATGTTTGAAAGTTTTGAGAGAGAGAGAGAGAGAGGAGAGTAGAGAAAAGGAGAGTAGTAGAGAAGAGAGTAAAGAGGAATGATTATCCTCCATCTTGTTTGGATGTATTTAAAATTAAGTAAGGGAGAAGTGAATAATTAGTCTTTTCATTTATAATTTTGTTAATATAATAAGGAAAAATTTGGTAATTCATTTGGTCAAGTATTTTTATGCTCCACTGATCTTCCTCTAAATCTAATATGGAGGAATTAAAAATGAGGGGCTAGAAGTAGTTCAAATTCCTCCAAATTCTTCTTCCTCCTTCCTTAAAAACATTCAAACAAGGGAATTTAATTACTCTCCCTCCCTCTACTCTACTCCCCTCCTTTTTTTAACATCCAAAGATAGCATTAAGTATTTGAAATCACCTAAATTGAACACAATCTTTAAATTCTCCACTATTTGTGAGATTGGCATATTGTACTCTATATGTGCTTTGCTGTGTTAAAAAAAAAAATTGATGCATTGTCTTAGAGATTATTATTGTGGATGTTTGATAGCAATGTTACGAACTACTACATTATGTGTATTTGAACACGAACGCGAACACGAACATAATCATAATATAACTAATGTCCATCTTATTTTATCTAAAGTCTATAACTTCGCCTTTTTATTCCATTGTACTTTTACCTTTGTCTTGGAATTTTAAAAGTTTGTATGTTTTCATTATAGATAAAAGTCTATGTTACAAAAAATATGTAACAATAGCAGTAGATGAAGAAATTAGCTCGATGAAACATTTTTTTTCTTCTTTTTTTGTGTTTCAGTAAACGGGTAACATTTAGTCAATGGGATTTGAATCTGAATTTGATGTGGTAGCTGTTCTTAATTGGTAGACTCTCTTTGAGTCCAGATTGTTCGATTAAAATCCAAAAAAAAAAACTTTTTGTCACTTGTCAAAACTTGCAAATCATTCCAAATCATTCTTAAGATATGTGGATCAGTTTTGCCAATTGAATAGTGGTTTATAGTATTGATATCACATTTCTACTCCAAATAATTCTACTGTCAACGCTTTTCATCTTTATGCATATGTTGTACCACCTTAGTACCATAGGTTTGCTGTTCTCCACGACGCAAGTCACTACCATCTTAATTATTCTCTACATCATTTTGCACATGTGACCAAACCTACTTCTAGATTTTTTGTGGATGGAATGTGTGTAGGAACTCAGTTTGTATTTTGTAGAACCGGTTTTACATTGATGTTTATCAGGGTTTATGTATTTTCAATGGCATCTTTTTTTTCTTTTCTTTTTTTTTTTCACATGTTTTTGTAGAAGCACAGAGGCAAATAAGACCGTTGGTTGTTGTTCAAGAAGAGTTACTGAATTAAATTGACAGGTCAGGATAGCATAATTTTCCCTCTGTTGCTTTTATTTTTAAATGATTGTCTTTCTCATTTGTTAATGCTTGATAATTAAATAAAAAATAAAAAAATTAGACCAAAAATAGTATACCCAGATTTTCACATATGTACTCTCTATAACAAAAAATAAAAAACTATTAAAATTACTTTTGATCATTTATAATGTTATCAAAGAAAAAAAATAGTGCAAGAGTAGCACGTCAAAGAAGATGGATGATAATGTTTGAGAAGTGAACCAAAAGAAAATGGCATGGAAGACGAAATAATTTCCAAAGTATGTGTGTTAGAAATGGTCCTACACAAGCTAGGAAAAACAGGAGAATGGTCGTGGGAAAAATTGGATCCATCTTCTACTAGAGTTTCATTTATATGTTTGATTTAGTTGCTCCATAGGAATGGCCAATATGCATATATTATGCCATTTCTTGAGGTGCCAATTAATTAAAGTGTCAATCATTGTAGGAAACAAAAAAGTCCAATGACATTTAGAAAATACAAATGACACAAACCTCAGAAATTTTTTTATGAATTTTTTTTTTGTGTTAAGTTGATTTATACAGCTATTATAGAATTGTTATGATATAATGTTTATACAATTAAAGTCTGAAGTTGGTTGATTTCAACACTCAATTAAATTGTATTATGCTAAAATGGATTTTTGGTATTATCTTAATATAGATTTCAAGATTAGATTTTGAAGTCTCTATGAAAGACTCCCTGAATTTAGGTTTTTTCCTTGCAAGTAATTATTTGAATTTTTTTTGGTATTATCTTAATATAAAATGTTTATATTTTCACTTTTCACTTTTTTTTAGAAACATTAAATTTTCACTTACCATGTGTCTTTTGTAATAAATAAAAATATCCTGCGCATTATGCAGGTATAAGCTAGTATAATTAATTCAAGCTCTCATGTTTACGAGCTTGTTCACAAACACATTACTATGTTTGAGCTTGGCTTGTCTAGTAAATAAACGAACATAAACAAGCTTTCTCTTGAGCCTAGTTCAAGTTGTTCATAGATAACTTGGTTCATTTACAGCTATAAAATGATCCCTTCCCCTACTATAGAGAGAGAGTTTTGCACATACTGTAAATGGGTGTGGTTGAGTGTTGAATGATCAATGGATGTAACATGGTAATGAGATTGAGATACTCAAATTTTATCATTTTATGGGGAAATGGAGATGGAGAAGGGGATGGGGATGGAGATGAGGGCAAGGGAGGACATAGAAATAGGGGAAGACATAACACCTCCAATACCTCCACTCTCATATGCTCTCCACCACTCATTCCTCCACTCCCACTGCTACTCCTGCTTCGCCCCTCTCCCTCTCCCTCTAAATTCCAATTACAATAATACTAAAAACCACCACCACTACTACTACTGCTCCCCTGCCTGTAGTACTACTAGGGTTGTCTCCACCGAAGAACTCCACATCCTCCAATCCCACCACCACCACCCCTTCTCCTCTGACCTCCGTGCTGCCCTCCGCTTCCTCCAATCCCATCCTGACGATCGCATTGCCGGTTTGCTCACCAACTGCCACAAACTACTACTCCAAGAGGATGATGAGTTTGCGGCCACAATTCGTGAGGGTGCCAAAGCCATAGCCACAGCCACAGACATGGCTTCAGCCTCAGCAGCACTGTGCCTTGTGCTAACTAATGGCGTGGAGGTGCAGGATTATGATGGGCGCAATCTGGGTATAGCAGTATACCCACAAAACTTCTCATGGATCAATCACAGCTGCTCTCCCAACACTTCTTACCACTTTTTCCTCTCTCCACCGCCACCCTGTTGCCCCAACTCCACCAAGCTTCGGATTCTTCCCCAACATATTGTCTTAACAAAAGGTGTGTTTCCCTCTCTCTCTACTCATTTTCTTCTTCTCTATTATATTTCAAACTTTAGTCAATCTTCATTGTTAATAGTAAAATGTTATAGGTGATGAGGTGTGCCAGGATAATGGTCCCAAAATTGTTGTTAGGAGTATTAAGAGGATTAAGCAAGGGGAGCAAGTCACTGTTACCTACACTAACTTGTTGCAGCCTAAGGTAATCTTTTAATTATTTTAGTATTCTCTACCTTTTGGTTTATCATACCCTTTTTTTCTACTACTATTTCTTTGAATACTATAATTTCTTTTTTGTGGAAAATGTCAACACTAAAGTTGGGTGATGATTACAATTATCGTGCTCAAAATTCACCTGAAGCTAAGCATTTATAGTCCACGTACATTTCATCAAGATGTCTTTGATTCTTTGAAGTCCTTTTCAAGTCTCTGTATTATCTAAATCAATTAGATCTTTCGCACTGATATTTTACATGCAACCTTTTTCCCCAGCAAATGAGGCAATCAGAGTTATGGTCAAGGTATCGATTTATCTGCTGTTGTGAGCGATGTAGTGCTTCACCCCCAACCAATGTGGATCATACTCTGCAGGTAAGAATTGAGGGGAAAAATAAAGGCATAACATCTGTTTGTCTGAATTTTTCATGTCTCTGGATACAATCTATTGACTTATAGTTGTAATTCAATGATTTTTCCTTTTTTCTTTTTTCTTACTTTGCTTTTTGATGGACTTTGTTTTGAGTTTATATTTATATTTTCGAAACCTTTGGCTGGATCTATAAATTTTTTTTACAAACACACCTTTTAACATAATTATATCAAACTTGCCAACATTCTTCTTAACATGACTTAATTAAGATTTTAACCCCAAACAGGCAAATATTGACGATTGTTATAGATTCATTTGCATGTATAAATGGTCTCATTTAACTGGACTTCATGAAGTTTAGTTCTAGGAAAATATATGTAATGTTTTCAAATTCTTTACCAAATTACTCTGATTGCTTCCTAATTTGTTTCTAACTCTAGTTCATTCTAGTTTCTGATCCCAAAAAAAAAGTTCATGCTTTTTACTGTCTTAATTACATATTTTATGTTCTCAAAAAGTAGCCTAATTCTGCAACTTGGGAAATTATTGATTAGTTATCAATACTAATTGAAATTATCTCCAGTTGCTGTTATTTTTTGCTTTCCTTGCATGCTTCCTAATTCTTGTGACTTCTCAAAAACAAGCACCTTTCAATGCCTTGTACCATGGAAGTTTTAACCATATTTACCTTTTTCACCTAGCCTAATTCGCCTCTTTGAACCTAATGTTATCTGTCAGAGATATTACTTAGCAGAATTTTACTTTATATTTTTTTGGTTTAAAGGTACAGAGATGCCTGAACTCTCTATGAAAAGGGTATCTTCAACTAATTTAACTTTGTGCTATATTCCTCTCCAGGAAATTTCTTCAGCAAGTCTTGATGCTTCCAGTGTGAGTTTTGATCAAAATGTCTATCGCGACTATGCAATAAGAAGGTTGACTGATTACATTGATGATGCGATACTTCAGTATCTTTCATTTGGTGATCCCGAATTGTGTTGCGAGAAGCTTGAAAACTTGTTGACACAAGGTCTCCTTTATGAACAGTTAGAAGGCGGGGAAGTAAAATCACAACCAACCATCAAGTTGCATCCCCTGCACTTCCTCTGTCTAAATGCCTATACTACACTGGCTTCAGCATATAAAGTCCGTGCAAGTGACTTGTTGGGTCTATATTCTGAAATGGATGAGCATCTGTTGGAAGCTCTGGACTTAAGCAGGACCAGCGCAGCATACTCATTATTGCTTGCAGGTGCTACTCACCATCTGTTTCGCTTTGAATCTTCTCTAATCGCAACAGTTGCAAATTTCTGGATAAGTGCTGGGGACTCCTTATTAACTCTTTCTAGAAGTCCTGCATGGAGTGAGTTTGCAAGATGGGATCTGCCTATAGCAAACCCTCCTCTCTTGAAACACATATGCTCTAAGTGCTCACTAATGGATAATTTTAAAGCCATTCTATTTCATAGGGAAGCTCAAAATGCAGATTTTGAGGATATATCTAGTGAGTTCCTTGATTGTGTCACTATCATTACACAAAAGGTTTGGAGTTTTCTTATTCCTGGTTGCTGTTATTTGAGAGCATTTAAAGATCCCATTGACTTTAGCTGGCTTGGAACTTCAAAATATTCCAGCTTAAGGGATGTTCGGCCTCATCTTTGCTGCACTGCTGAAGGACATGGTTACACCCTCCAAGAAAGGATGCATATCTTCCAGCTTGGTGTCCATTGCTTATTGTATGGAGGGTATTTAGCAAGCATATGTTACGGTCGACATTCCTATTTGACTAGTCAGGTTCAAAATATTCTAGACTGTGAAGAATGTTTGATAAATGATTCACATGAATCAGATTGAGTTATGGATTAAAAGGAGTTTTATACTTTGTCCATGTAGTTACTGGTTAACTTGAGCTAGCATTACTAAAATATAAATACATATGATCAAACAAGATAACATTTTAACAAATACCATATTTCAGGTTTTAAGTAAAAAAAAAACTAATATGGTAATCTCTTATTAGATGTTGTAAAATATGAGTCTTATACCTCATTCTTGTCAAATTCAACCTTTTAATATATATATATATATATATATAACTCTCAAATAATGAGTTTTTTTGGAAAGAGGACATGAAATTTGTATCTAAAAAAACAAAACAGAAGAACACATTTCCCTGATAAGCTAAAAGAAAAAGGACAAAGATTGGCCTAGGTGTAGAATGGAGATTGCATCCAATTCGTCCTTCAATAAAATCAATAACATGTTTGCAAACTTTCAACTTTGGATTCAACTCTTTTAGTTTATTTAAATTTCCCAATACCTAAAGGATTTGGATTGGATCCATTGCTCCATATATATCAGACTAACATATGTTTACTTTTTTTTTTTTCTTTCCCTCACCGTGTTTCCTCAAAACTTTTAACCTAATTATTGTTCGCGCTGGGTAGGCCCACGGAGGGGTAAAGCGCTGATCTAGAAAATTCTTTTCAAAGTGCAGGTAGCAGAACTTGAACTAGGGAGCACACTCAGTCATGCCCAATACAAGTACCTTGAGACCGAGAGCCCAACCAACTCAGCCAACTCCTGGGTTACATATGTTTACTTTTAACCATATATTAACGAATAAATGCATTAAAGTTATTGGACCAAACTTTATTCTATCTCAACAAACTTTTAGATATATGTAATTGGTTGATATGAGGTCAAATGGATAAGGTTTATGTTCACCCCACAACTTTTATCGATGAGTGTGATACATGAATACTAGTAATTAATAATCATAAAATAAAGATAAAGAGGCCTACAAAAAATAAAGATAAAGAGACCTACAAAAAATTAAAGCTTATGAGGAAGAAAATGTAAAATAAAAATAAAATAATGACAAAAGAAGAAGGACAAGATACTTTAAAGAAAAATCCTTGAAATTCATTTTATGTATTTTTATTGAATGTGAATTTTGAAAATCTAACTATTAAATTGAATAAACTTATTTTTTATGCATAATTTTAGATTATAAAAACTTGAAATTTAAATATTTGATTAATGATATAACTATTAATCTTTAATTTTCTTGAAATTTTACAAATATGGAAGATATAATAAAAACATGTAATTTAATGGTTAGATTTTCAAAATTTGCATCAAATAAAAAAAATATAGAATATAGAAAAAGTTAAAAGAGTTGAAGAGGAACTGGGAGAATAATTTACTTTTTTATTTTTTGAAAAAAAATGAAGAATAATCTACTAAGAATGGAAAATGATTATAAATGGGTTTGTGGAGATATTGGGCTTTTGCTCTTATTTTGCAAAATTAACAGCAATATATTCCTATTTTGAAATTATTTAGGTCCATATTCCTGCTTTTGAAATTCGGTATAAAACTTGATATTCTCAAAATTAAGTTATCTATAAATTATTAATTGAAACTTGACTTTAACAAAGTCGAGTTTCTCTTAAAAAAAATAAGATTAAGTGACAAAATATACATAAAATTTGACATTGTTAATGTCAGGTTTCACTTGTAATTTAATTTTTTTAAAAAAAATTAAGTATTAAAATAGGGACAAACTTAAATAGTTTTAAAATATGAACAAATTTAAATAGTTTTAGAGCACTTGCAGCAGTGGAGGTAAATAGCTATATAGTTATTTTAGCTCCACTAAAACACCAAAAAGAAGCTAGTGGAGCTAAATCTATATTTTTTTAGCTCATTGCTACAGTGCACATCTATAGATAGATGTGCACTATTCATGAGAGCTAAAAAAAATTAATTTTTTATTTTGTGTTCACATTACCTTTTTATTGTGGTGTTTTTATCATGGTGAGATGTATTATTTTATTGTGGTAGATATATTATTTTATTGTGATATTTATATTATTTTATTGTGTTGAAAGCTAAAATAGATCCACTGTTACAGCATGTGTGTAGGTAAAATAGATAAAATAATTTTTGATAGAGTTAAATTGTTAAATTTTTAGCTCCACTGCTGTAAATGCTCTTAAAACATGAATATTATGCTAAATTTTTTACAAATGAAAGGCAAAAGCCCAATATTCCCATGGGCTTGTATATTTACATTAGAGTACTAGAGAAAGTGACAAAAGAAGGGGTAATTACGGGTTTAGCTACGAATAAAAAAAATTATAATTGCGAGTACCGTGGGGCAGGTTTATCCGTTTATGCCGTGTGCAAACCGCGCAGCACTGTTGGATGTTGACTGGGTCACGTGTGATAATTGGTGCCAAGATACGGTTATTTCCTTTGGTGGAAAATAAAATCCACAGAAAAGCCAAAACGGACTTATTTTCCAGCTCCGCCAATTGTTGCTTTGGCTCCCACACGGAACAAAAATATCAATCAATTGCTAGACGACTAAAAGACCGAGTAAACAAAAATCGAAGCCTAGCATTTTTTGAGTTTTTTTTTTTTAAGAAATAGATTTAACCTAAGACAAGTGCTTTTAACCTAGACAAGGATTAAATTTCAAATTCCTCCTTTCACTATTAGAAACTTTAACAATTTAATTAACTGGAACATGTTTAAAGACTTGCCAATAAAAAATTCCCTTAAACTTGACTTGTACAAGAATATGCCTTCCTCGGATAAGCACTTCATCTCAATTCCCAAATCCAAATGTTTACGTAACGTTTCCCATTCATGAAAGCCAGCAAATGGACACTGAACTTGAGTACCAAATTTTAAAATTTAACAAACCCCCCATCTGATACTACCTCCCCCCCTCTTCGTATGAGAAACCGCCATCTGTCAGTCGTTACAAATAGTATATACTTAGTTGCTAAGCATTCGTTTTCCCAATGAGCCCACCCCACCAAATCCAAGTATTTACCACCTAAGTTACCATAAACAAACCTGCCTAAGCTAATAACTCAACCGCTTCTACCTTCCCCAAAATACCCCTTCACCAAATCTACTCTCTTGCTCCCAATTCAATCTCACAATGGGCAATTCAGTAATTGAAATAAAAATATTCTTCTCAAGGGCGATATTGTAATAATCTTATCTGTGGGAGCTATAAATACCAGACCCAAGATTTAGACACACCCAAACATTCCAAAGCAGTCCCTTCGTTCCCATCAAATTTACCAAATTTTGCCATTATCCCATGGCCTCTCGCTACGAAGTAGAGGTGAAGATCTCCTCAGCCAGGGACCTCAAAAACGTGAACTGGCGCCACGGCCCAAACAGGCCCTACGCCGTCGTCTGGGTCGACCCGAAAAACAAGTGCTCCACCAAAGTCGACGACGGTGGCGACACGTGTCCCAACTGGGACGAGACACTTGTCCTCCCCATACCTGGCCAAATCGACGACTACTCCACTCTCTACATCGACATCGTCCACGCCGGCTCCGAGGACGGGACCAAGCCGCTCATCGGCTCGGCTCGGCTCAAGCTGACCGAGGTCCTCGATGACGTGGGCTACAACGGTCGCGCCCAACGGTCGCTCCAAGTGAAACGGCCATCCGGTAGGCCCCACGGGAAGGTCGAAGTCAAGGTTGAAATCAGAGAGCCGCGCTACCGTGAGCCGGACCCGTACTACGCGCCGCCGTACGGGGCGGGTTCGAGGTCGAGAGACTACGCTGCTCCGCCGGCGTACGGTAACCCATACGCCGCACCGCCTCCGCCTCAGGACCCTTACTACGCGGCGGCTCCGCCAGCTGGGTACCCTTACAGCGGGTACAACCAACCCGCGCCACCAGTGCAGTACAGTCAGCCTAGCTACGGGCAGCAGAATTACGGGCAGCCGAGTTACGGTCAGCAGAACTACGGGCAGCCTGTGGAGGAGAAGAAGAGTAAGTTCGGTGGTATGGGGACAGGATTGGCTGTGGGTGCGGTCGCAGGTGTGTTGGGTGGAATCGCATTGGTCGAGGGTGCTGAATACGTGGAAGACAAGATCGCTGACGATGCGGCTGAGAGGGTGGAGGAAAATCTTGACGACGAGGATGATGGTGGATACGATGGCGATGATTACTAGTCAATTTGCGATCTGATGCTGGTGGGGCCCTTTTAAATTTCTATGTTTTTTTTTTTTTTTTTTTTGAAGTATTCGAAAATGCTTTTGCTTTAATGGATGGACCTGGCCGGACTATGAACAAAAAAAAAAAAGTAAAAAAAGAAAAAGCAAAAAAGAATGTGGGCCCTAGGATATTGTTATTGATGTCATCTGCTACATAAAATTTGAGCTAAAGTTTAGGACTTTGGCATGAGTTTTTGTACAATGTGTGTGACCAAACAAATGCATTGATGACTCACTTTTGCATTAGTTCACTGTTGAGCGACATTGCACAGTACACGCACGTGGCAATTGGAATTCGGACTAGGCTTATCTCGATTTATGTTTAATGCATAAGAGCATTAGACCAAACCTTAATGACCTGTTTGGATGTTTATAAAAGGAGGAGGAGTAGAGTAGAGGGAAGGGGAGTAATTCAATTACCTTGTTTGGGAGTTTTTTAAGGAAGGAGGGGGAGGGGTTTGGAGGGGTTTGAAGGGGTTTCAACTACCTCCAACCCCCTCATTTTTAATTCCCAAAAATTGGAGAGATTTGGAGGGAGAGTAGAGCACATAAAATTATTGATAAAGTAAATTGCCTAATTTACCCTTATTATATTTATAAAATTACAATGTTAAAAACAAGGAGAATGGCTAATTACTCCCTTCTCCCTTATTAATTATAAAAACATCCAAACAAGGTGGAGGGTAATTATTCTCCTCTACTCTCCTCCCCACTACTTCCCTCCCCTCTACTCTCCTCCCTCTCTAAACTCCCAAACATGCCATAACTCTTGGATTTCAAAAGCTTCTCACTGAAATGAATGGGGTTTCTTGAGAAAAACATAGAAATTTAGAATTCAAATCTTTTTAGGCAAAAAATTAGAATAAATGAGCTTTTTTTATTATCCATTACTAGCATCGTAGCAATTCCTAAATGTGAGATATGGACTATGGAGTAAGGATGTGAGAATTGAAATAATCCATGTGCATGGTGTACTTTCTATATTTGGACGGTTGATAATAAATTTAGATAGAATTAATTTAGCCGTTACTTTTTTTTTTTTTTCCTTTTTGATAGACTTCATAACAAATTCTCTTTATCATAAAACTAAAACATTATTTAGTTTTCATTATAAGGAAAAAAAAAACACTAATTAAATAGTTTTTGCTGTTACTTTAATGAGAAGGAACATTAAATTTAGATGAAACATAATGTCAATAAAAAGATAAATATCATCAAGGGGAGAGAAAATTAGGATTAGGATAATTGCCATAAAAGCGAAACAGGATTGAAATAAGCTAGTCACATAAAAAGAGATAAGGATTTAAAAAAGAAAAATCGAAATTTTGGGTTTTTTTTTTTTGCGAATAAAATACAAAGGGGTTGAGCCGTTGAGGACGGTTTAGGTTTTTTCCTTCGCGTGCTACATCATTTGAGATAGACCTGATGCCAACTCGGAGTTTTGACTTAAAAGTCTCTAATAATAAGTACAAGAAATAGGAGCTTGGCTTTGTTTTGTGTGGAGAAAATAGGAGCTTGCCTTGAACAAAGACACGATATATGGACTCTTTCTTCTTCGAAAGCTATGGTGTTACTGAGATAAGAGCACTTGCAGCAGTGGAGCTAAATAGCTATATAGCTATTTTAGCTCCACCAAAACATCAAAAAGAAGCATGCAACAATGGAGCTAAATATATTTTTTTTTAGTTCATTGCTACAGTGCACATCTATAGATAGATGTGCACTATTCATGAGAGCTAAAAATTAATTAATTTTTTATTTTGCATTTACATTACTTTTTTATTGTGGTATTTTTATTGTAGTGAGATGTATTATTTTATTGTAGTAGATATATTATTTTATTGTGATATTTATATTATTTTATTGTATTGAAAGCTAAAATAGATCCACTGCTGCAGCATGTGTGTAGGTAAAATAGATAAAGTAACTTTTGGTAGAGCTAAATTGCTAAATTTTTAGCTCCACTGTTATAGATGCTCTAAGATATGAACCATAAACATTAACATCATAAAATAAAAAAAGCAAAGTAGACTCAGAAAATGCATATTCAGCAACAAAAAAAAAAAGTAGACTAAGAAAATGCGATACTAGCTAGTGTTGCATCGACTCTTTCCAAGACTAAACTATTCGATGTCTTTTATAACGCTGTCGAGTTTCACTAACCTGAAACTTCTTAAATGCATTTGAATAAAAGATTTGTACCTAATCTTTCTGCACCACCATACAACAAAGTCAAAGGTATGAACGTGCTGTCACTAGCTTTAGGATTACGAGTGGGAGACCCAAAAACAGTCTTTTAATTATTATTTTAAAGAAAATTATGTTATTATATTTAGGGCTTCATGACAACTTCAATAACTTTAATAACTTTAATGTGTATTATATTATAGGTAAATTGCAAATAACACCCTAAAAGTTTGAAGGTGCTTAAATTTTACATCTTGAAGTTTGAGTGTTTAGGAGTATAAATTCAAATATTTCCAAACTTTTAGGAGTAAAATCCAAATTCTGAAATATCATGGTAAAAAATCCAAACATCCCAAACTTTAAGAGGTAAAATTCAAATACTAAAATTTTAAGGTGTAAAATCTAAGCATTTTTAAATTTTAGGCGTGTAATTTACAATTTACTCTATATTATATAAATGTGTTTTTGAAACCGCGCCATTATAACCTGTGTTTTTTTGCAGGGACATGTGCAAGAATGATGTATAATATTGTCAAATGTATACAATTGTGTACAATTTACATAAACAATGAATATAAACATATAAATGTCCTAATTTAATTTTAAATAACTTACATTAGAGTGTAGTGTAGCCTAGCATCTTAAGGTTGGTTTCTTGCATGACTTGTGCTTTGTTGTGACATCATTTGCTTATGATATATAAGGTGTAACGTGAAGAAAGATGCCAATAGCAATTAGTGGCTTTAGGGTTTAGGCATCTCTGCCTGCCGTGTGGGGAACCTTTGATTTTTCAAAAGAGAGAATAATGCTCGAATATGCTAGGCTTCTTCATGTGGTGGCGAATAATATTATGGCGTTTGGATACGAGGATAGGGCAAAGAAAAAACTTGTTTAGTTGGAGTATTGGATTTGGATATGCTGCTTCACAAACACAAAAACAAGAAGATGGTAATGGATATCCATTTACTTGCTAGGTTCAGGAACATACCTTGCTTGAGAATCTAAGTCACAAGTAAAGATCAGCTATTATGGTATTAAAACTTAAAAGGGGTGAGAGAGTAAAGATCAGTTCATGAACTTGGATAGTTATGACTTCGTCCAACTACCAAAAGGTCCAAAACTTGTGGTTAGTAATGTTATCATGATAAGAAAATATTGAAGAAATAATCGAATAAATAAGAAGGGAGATTATAAGATAAATGTTAGGGTTACGTGCAAATTAGGATTTATGATTAAGTTTTCTTCTTTCTTTGATTTATATATATCTTTTAGAAACAAACTAACGGTTAAACACAAACACACTTTTAATTACACTCTCTCACCAAGCTCAAACACATTACTTAACCCAAAATACCACTACAAAAGGACTTTCTTCTATGGTGTCTATTCCATGATGATTGTTTTTTATTATTAGATCAAGATATCAATGGGTTGTTAGTGTAGGCTATTGTGAGACTTGATGAATTGAAGAAGTGCAGCGTAGAAGAAAGCTACAAGTAGTTGATGGTCTGTAGTTAGCTAAACGACCTGTAGTAGTGATGTTAGTAATTTAGTGCTTGCACGTGACATATGTGTGAAGTTGTTAATGAATTAAGATGGTTGTTAGTTAGTTAAGTCAATTTTCTTTTCTGTTAGTTAGTTTTTCTTCCTCTCTTATCACTCTGTTATGTATATATACAATGATTAGCATTCAATAATACACACGAGGTATTTTTAGCATTGGATTCCTTTCTTACTTCTTTCTCAATATAGGCAGGCTTCAAATATCAGATTTTTTATTTAATGATAAGAGGCTTTATTATTAAGCTAATTGGAACTCACATGATTATAATTTTTAGTCTAATTTGTATGTAAAGACTTGAGTTTTAATTCTTATAATACAATAGCCTCGACCCTTAATTATATCTTGATTCTTGAATACATTCATTCGTACATAATGTGTATGAAATAATCCAAGAACCCTCACACGTGAGCACACTATGCCATTAGAGTTCAACTTAGAGAAACCATTACTCCCCATTATGAGAAGCAACAATTGCATGAATAAAATATCGCCCATAATGGAGGAAGTTATGCTTCTCAATAAGAGCTAATTATATCCATGGTAAAGGAAATGGCTCAAGAAAAAAGCAATACAATAGCATGCCTATATATTTTTTTATTGGGAAATCTAAACTAGGAATAGCTACAAGAAAAACATTGAAACACCCCGAAAAAAATATTGTTCTTGTAAAATAATCAGCATATATATACTATATAACAAAAATTAGATTTAGAAGTTGTAATTACACCAAATGGCTACTCTCACTAAATAATAAATTAATAATATATTTTTTGTTAGGATATAGGGATAATAATATTTAACAATTGTTTAATTTAGGTAAAATTTAATCATTTAAATTTCAGCAAATTTAAATTCTATTCAAACCAAAAACCTATTATAATAAATTTCTAAGCTTAAATCTCACTCGACAACTCATGTTTTCTTTCTTTTAAAAAAAAAAAAACCCATGTTTTAACTAGGGAATAATATTTAACAACAATTTAAAACAAATTTAAATTCTATTCTACACTTGAATTCCACACAACCGATGTTTTTTTCTTCTTCCTCAAGATGCATGGTTCAATTACTATATAATAAAAATTGGGCTTAGAAGCCATGGTTAAGCCAAGTGACTACTCTCACTAATTAGTAAATTAATTATATATTTTTTGTTAGGATATATTTTCTCAATCAAGGGATAATAATATTTAACAACCGTTTAATTTAGGTAAAATTTAATCATTTAAATTTCAACAAATTTAAATTCTATTTAAACTAAAAGTCTATTATAAAAAATTTCTAAACTTAAATCTCACATAACAACCCACATTTTCTTTCTTTAAAAAAAAAAACCCACATTTTGACTAAAGTGATAAGATTTAAAAATAAATTCTATTCAAACTAAACATCTATTATCAAAATTTTCTAAACTTAAATCCCACACAACCTGTGAGATACAGGAATTCTAGTAAGGTAATTGTGCCACGTGTCATACCCATGACCGAGGAACACTGTTATCCTATTGAGGAGGCCACGCCCTCAGATTGTAAGCTTACGTCAATAGCACGTCATTAGAGGAGGTAGTGATGTACAAAAAGAGTTTTGGGGAAGGGGCTAGCACTAACATGATTGAAGACCTCTGAATAGTGCTGCCTTGGCTGCCGCGACTCACAAGGGGATTGGAAAGGTGTCTGATGGGACATACACTCAAATAGTGGCCTGGATGGTCAACAAATGGAGGGCCAAGATCATTTAAGGGGAGCTATATAATGCAAGGAACCATTTAGGGGGGAAAAAGAGAGAAAATTACTATAGCATCAAGAATAGGACTTGTAACCAAAATCTAACAGAAGCATATATATATATATATATATGTAGATTCAGTCTCCTCGGACTGTGCCGATGATGACTTACTTCATGCAACCAATCATATTCTTGTTTTCTTTTCAACTGAGCTTGCTATAGTAATTTTTTGATTCATTAAAGCCTAGTTTTCCAACCCACTCTTTACAAATTCATTGTATTGGGCTCTTGAGGCCTAAACCTTTTTTCCTTTGGGCTCAAAACCAAATGTAGTCCTTACAATTGGCACTGTCTATGGGAAATTCCTGGAGCTCTAGTGAAAACAACATAGAAGTATAGTAGGCTCAGGATTAAACTAAGAGAAATCTGTGGGGTCCCAATGTCAAGATGAGCGGGGAAGGGACTGGGAGGTCAGTGTACACACCATATATACTAGTAGGAGCCAGTCCAGGGGTAGGAGCCATATCTCTTATGAGGCAACTACCAGAAGCATGCAATAAGAAATTGATTGTTTGAGAAGAAAATTGTGCCGAGAGCGACGTAGATGAACTCCTTTAAGTTTTGACCATTCTTCTGATAGTAATAATGATAAAAGCTACTGGCCCAGGTCAAGTACTCCTCCCAGTGAGTCTTTTTCGTACGACGAGGAGAGTCATGATAGGCGGGGGAGGAGAAGCCCGTCACGTAAAGGCTCGGGCAACAATGCCATGAGTAGGGCTTTGAATCAGATCTCCAAGTCACCTTTTACTCGAAAAATCGAGGAAAGAAGGCTCCCCCAACGGTTTACTCAGCTAGCATTTACCATTTACAATGGTAGGGTGGACCCTATGAAGCATGTGAGCCATTTCAACTAGAGAATGACTGTGCACTCTAAAAACAAAACTTTGATGTGCAAAGTGTTTTTGTCTAGCATAGGGCCTGTGACGATAAGGTGGTTTAATGGCCTAAAGGAGGGTACTATTGGCTCTTTTAAGGAGCTTACGAGGGCCTTTGGCTTTCAATTCGTAACTTGTAGTAGGGTTCCTCAACCTTTGGATTCCTTGCTGTCTATGGCCATGTGAGAGGGGGAAACCCTAAAGACGTACTCTAATCGATGGGGATTTTGACGACGTAGCTGTAAGGACGTTTAAGGTCAGCCTGCCTGCCGAGCACGATTTAAGGAAATCATTGATGGGTTAGCCAGTTAGTAATGTGCATCAACTCATGAATCGCATTGATAAGTATAAGCGAGTTAAGGAAGGCCAACAGCTGGGTAAAGGCAAGGCTAAGGTGGTCCCTTAGGACAAGTACAACAATAGTCGTCCTCAGAGGGATTTTTCTGGACAATCTAGGGCTACTGTTGTTCAAATGGTTAGCATGGTGTTCCGAGAACCAGTGCATCAAATCTTGGAGAAAATTAAGAATGAACCATATTTCCAATGGCCAAACAAGATGGGAGGAGATTCCGCGAGGCGCAATCAGAGCCTTTATTGCAGTACCACCAGGAGTGAGGCCATACCATAGAGGACTATAGAACCTTGTAAAATCACCTGGAGTAGCTGGTCCGAGGTGGTACGTTAAAACAATTTTTATATCACGCAACACATAGTGAGGCCACGCAGGGAACGGATCATGAGGAGATGCTTCTATAAAGCCACCTCTGGGCACAATCAATGTTATTTATGCCGCCCCGGGAAGGACTAGTTCTCACTCCTCTAGGGTGTTATCTATAGCTTGGCCACCCTGGGAAGGCTCCTCTCTTAAGCCGAAGAGAAATAGGGGGGAAGTCCGACCAGTGCTGAGTTTCTTTGACGAGGACAAGGTTGGCACCTTGCAGCCACACAACGATGCATTGGTGGTTATCCTCAGGATAGGGGGTATGATGTGAAACGAGTATTGGTTGACCAGGGCAGTATGGCAGAGACTATGTACACTGACTTGTATAAAGGGCTGAAGCTAAAACTAGAAGATTTGACTAGTAATGATTCACCCTTGGTAGGTTTTAATAGGAAGGTACTCATACTGAAAGGACAAATTAGACTTCCAGTACAGGCTGGGTCAGAGGTAGTAGAAGTGAACTTCATTGTAGTGGATGCTTACTCCCCCTATACTGCCATCGTGGCAAGACCTTGGCTGCATGTCATGGGCGTTGTCTCTTCCACCTTACACTTGAAGGTAAATATCCTTCTAGTGACCAGGTTGAGGAATTAGTTGAGAGCCAGTCTATGACTAGACAGTGTTTGGTTTCCGCTTTCAGGCACCAGGCCGAAAGAAGAGCCATCAACCTCTGCTAAGCAAGGCTTATAGCAATCAAAGGAACCAGCTTTATTTCATATATGGAAGAAGGGGCAAGGTGTGAGGAATTGGAAAAGGTCGTTACAAGTGACGATGGGGAGAAGTTCTTTCAGATCGGGCTCAGTTGCCCCTTTAGGAGAAGGAAGAGCTGGTAGTATTTCTTAGAGAGAATATTGATGTGTTTGCATGAAATGCTTACGAGGCCCCTAGAGTGGACCTGAGCTTCATCTGCTACTATTTGAATGTCAACCCGGCCATCATCCCCAAAAAGCAACCACCTCGGCACTCGTCTACAGAGCACTCTGATGCTGTTAGGGACAAAGTGATCAAGCTCAAGTAGACTGGGACCATTAAAGAAGTTTTTTACCCTGATTGGCTAGCTAACACAGTGGTAGTGAAGAAGAAAAGTGGGAAATGACGGGTATGTGTGGATTTTACGGATTTGAACAAGGCGTGCCCCAAGGACCCCTTTCCCATGCTTCAGATAGATCAATTGGTGGATGCTATTATAAGACATCTTTGGATGAGCTTTTTAGATGCTTTTCAAGGGTACCATCAAATACCCTTAACTTTTGATGATCAAGAGAAGACAGGTTTTGTTACTCCTACTGGGCACTACCATTACAAGGTGATGCCTTTTGGGTTGAAAAACGCAGGGTCCACCTACCAGAAGATGATGACTAGGATGTTTGAGCCACAACTAGAGAAAAATATTGAGATCTATATAGATGATATGGTAGTGAAGAGCAAGTTAGAATTTAAGCACGTTAATGACCTCAGAAACATCTTTGGGATATTGAAAAAACACAAGCTGCACCTTAACGCTTCTAAGTGCTCTTTTGGTGTCGTTTCAGGAAAGTTCTTGGGGTACATGGTCATTCATCGTGGAATCGAGGTTAATCCTGATCAAATTAGAGTAATTAACAATTTGCAACCTCTTTGAAACCCTAGGAAGTCCAAAAGTTAATGAGAATGACTGCTGCCTTGAATCGATTTATCTCTCGGTTAGCAGATAGGTGCAGACATTTCTTCCAATTGTTAAATAAGTGGAATGGGTTTGAGTGGACCGAGGAATGCGCCTTAGCCTTTCAGCAGTTGAAGGAATACCTCTATCTGCCACCCATCATGTCCAAGCCTGAGAAAGATGAAGTCCCGTTTGCTTACATTGCTGTAGCTCCCCATGCTGTTAACTTGGTACTAATACAGGTTGATGATGGCATCCAAAGGCCTGTTTATTATGTGACCAAATCTTTACACGAAGCAGAACTTTGGTACCTGCCGCTCGAAAAGACCATATTAGTAGTGGTGCATGCCACACGTAAACTCCCCCATTATTTCCAAGCTCACACAGTGGTGGTGTTGACTTAACTTCCTATCAAGTCCCTACTGTGGAGAGCCGACTACGTGGAGAGGATTGCTAAATGGGGTACTATTTTGGGGCCTTTGATATCAAGTATATGCCACACACCTTTGTTAAGGGCCAAATCCTTACCGACCTGGTGGTTGAGTTTGCAGAACCTTCTATAGAAGAAGAAGAAGAAGAAAAGCAGGGTATGGATGGAAAATCAGTTGGAGTGACCTCTTTACAAGAGCCTCTGTCTTGGAGGGTATAAATTGATGGCACTGCTAATCAAAAAGGATCCGGAGTGTGGCTGGCTATGATATCTCCTAAGAGAATCGTTATTCAAAAATCCTTAAGGTTAGGTTTCTTCGCCACGAATAACGAGGCCGAGTGCGAGGCCTTACTAGTAGGAATGACCATGGTTCAGATGATGAGAGGAAAGGCGCTGAAATGTTTTCAGATTCTACGCTAGTTGTTGGACAGGTAGAGGGTGAATTAGAAGCCAGAGACCCGAAGATGCGAGAGTACTTGAGTCAAGTCAGACATATACGCTCGGAATTCAAATTCTTCGCCTTACAACAAATCCCTAGAAGCGGAAATACTCATGCAAATTCCCTTGCCACGCTGTCAACCTTCTCAGCTTAAGTTTGCCTCAGGTCATTCTAGTTGAAGATTTGTGTATACCTGCCAAGGTAAAAAAGGATGCAGTTCAAGTCTATCAAATTAGGGTGGGACCTAATTGGATGGATCATATTGTTATATTCCTCAAGGATGACATCTTGCCCAAGGAGAAAGGAAGGGCTGATAGGGTGCAAAGAAAAACTCCTTATTTTTGGTTGTCCAATGATCAAAAATTATATAAATGCTCTTTCTTTGGACCTTACTTGCTATGTGTACATCTTGAGGTAGTAGAACCCTTCTTGAAAGAGTTGCACGAGGGGATTTGTGGGAGTCATATAGGTGATAGATGTCCATCTCATAGGGCCCTCACTCAAGAGTACTAGTGGCCAGGTATGCAAAGGGAAGCACAAGAGTATGTGAAGAAGTGTGACCAGTGTCAAAGATTTTCCCCTAACATTCATCTACTTGGGGGTGTCCTTAGGCAAAAGATAGGCTGCTTTAGGGTGTCGGCCAGATAATGGGCATGCCCTTTTTGGAACTCATTGATGGTGGAGTTCCGAGGAATCCCTGCCCCATTCAACTCCAACCGAGGTTCCCAAGCAGGGTTTTGGTGGTGTTTCTCATCCACATCTTGGTCCTCCCTACTCTTAATTGAGGAGGCCCGTACCTGGCCCTCGGCCGTTTATAGGTGTTTTAACTCTTTTTGGCTGACCACCTCCCCCTCCTCAGCTCCATCATTCTCTTTCCTTTTCTTTTCTAGGTTAGGTATAGGGAGCAGGCTACCTGTGGGAGGAGGAGGAGGAGGAAGGGGGAGATCAAGAAGGGGCTGGGACGTGGAAGCATCTTTGGACGTTTCTCCTTTAGCCCAATCCGCAAGGAAATCCTTTAAACCCTTCCTCCTGTTCAAGGCCATCTCTTTTTCCTCTTTTGTACTGCTGTCTATACATGCGACTATGAAGTTGGGGGTGCGAACACCCCAATGTTCTGTCCAACTCATCCTCTGTGTCTAAAATATGGATGACAGGATCTCCCCATTCCTCCCTTTCTTCCTTAAGTTGGAATTGGTCGATTTCTTCCTCGAGTGACAGTTGTGAGGAAGCGGACTCTTTCCTTGGAGTCATTGTTTCTAGAGGAGCACGTTAGGAAGGCCGATCAACTTGCACGATGTCTTTTAGGGCTAGAAAACCGGGCACCGAGACGTTTATGCGGGCAAGCCAAGGATCGCCTGCTCGGATCGCGTTGCCAACCTCTTGAAAATTATCGGATAAGGGCTCAAAGTCGAGGATGAGGTGGACAACCCTCAATTACCTATCTTCACTCAAGAACACCTCGGCTCTTAGCACCTTATTAAGATTATCGATGTTGACGAGTTTGATCTTAGGAGCTACGTATCTTTTATCTACAAACATAGCCGAGAAACAAAATCATGATTAGAAGGATGAACACTTAGTTAGAAAAAAAAAAAAAATCCATAAAACTAAGTCTCACGTCAAAGGACCTAAACCTAGGGCACCCCACTTGGCTCCCCCTTTTGGATTGGCCAGTGAAGACCATTGTGCAAGTCCCCAGAGGTGATTAAGTAGTCGTTCTTCATGCCCTTGTTGGACTTGGGAAGACACGAGACAAGCCTAACGACTGAGGACCCAGACTTGAGGTAATACCCCGAGTCATCGAGCGAATGAAACTCGTACATCCAAATGACATTGTGTGAGGTGAGGTTTAAACCCATGTGCGCATTAAGGGCGTCTACACTACCTAGGACCCTAAATAGGTTGGGTGCACATTAATAGGGGCATAGCCTATGGGCGAACAAGTAATCCCTAGTTACGCTACTCATGGGGAATGTCATTCCTCCTTCTATGAAGGTAATCATAGGAATGACGACCTCCCCCTCCTTCCTATTGGTGTGCCACTGCCTCAGAGCACAGTACTGTAGAGAAACTCCGGATAGGATGTGGTTTTTAGCCCTAAATCCCTCCATACCGATGGGAGAATCTACGAGGTGAGCGAATCTACCCATCTAAACAGACTAGAGAGAGGCGAAGGAAATATCTGAGAGAAAGAGGTAGAAAGTAGAAGGCCGAGGAGAAAATAGGCTAGAAATGAGAACTTACAGAAATAAGGGTGAGGGATGCCTCAGGAGCTTCTTGAGAACAGGAGGATTTGGGAAATCTTGGAAGCTTGAAAGTTTGGGAAATCTAGAGAGTTCGAAGATTTGTAAAGTGGTAAAAATGAACTCTCCAGCTGCCTTATATAGGAGGCAGGTTTGGGTGGGAGTTATCTTGCCCAAAATTAGAGAAACGTTAGCTGTAGGATTTCCATCTCACTGTTAGATGTAGGGAATATAGCGCTGTCTGGAGCATTTAATGAAGTGTTGTGGACTCTAAAGTGTCAAGTGTGGTTACAGGACACCCAAAGTGACATTCTCACGTAGGAGAATCATAAAAAGTGTTAAATTAATTAATTAAGGTCAAAACCCCATTTCTCTCCTCGGATGTAAGGAAAAAAATTGGAGTTTTGAAGGGCTATTGTGAGGTACAAGAATTCCAGTAAGGTAATTGCGCCACATGTCATACCTACTGCCAATGAAGACTGTTATACTACCGAGGAGGCCACACCCTCGGATTGTAAGCTTGCGTCAATAGTACGTCATCAGAGGACGTAGTGCTATACAAAAAGAGCTTTGGGGAAGGGACTAGCACTGATATGACTGAAGAGTTGGTGACTGCCACCACATTTAATGCATCCCACCAAATCTCCTAGCTGTATTTATGTAGAGAAGATCCTTGAACATTGTTGTTTTGGCTGCCACAACTCACAAGGGGATTGAAAATGTGTCTGATGGGATAGACACTCAAATAGTGGCTTGGATGGTCAACAAATGAATGGCCAAGATCATCTAAGGGGGCTATATTATGTGAGGAACCCTTTAGGGATTGAGGCCCGGGGAAAAAGAGAGAAAATTACTATAGCATCAAGAATATAACTTGTAACCAAAATCTAACAGAAACATATATATATATATATATATATATATAAAAGATTCAGTCTCCTTGGACTGTGTCGAGGACAACTTACTTTGTGCAACCAATCGTATTCTTGTTTTCTTTTCATCTGGGCTTGCTATAGTCGTTTTTTGATTCATTAAAGCCTAGTTTTCCAACCCATTCTCTACAAATTCATTGTATTGAGCTTTTTAGACCTAAGCATTTTTCCCTTTAGGATTAGGAACCAAATCTAGTCCTTACACGACCCATGTTTTTTTTTTTTTTTTTTCCTTCAAGTTGCATGGTTTAACAATAATTTAAAACAAATTTAAATTATATTTAAACTAAAAGTATATTATAAAAAAATTTTAAACTTAAAAATCCCACACAACCCACATTTTTGTTTTTTTCCCAAGTTGCATCTTATTAAATTAATATTTTACTAGGATATTTAACTACAAAGCTCTTGATTAAGGGATAAGATTTAAAATTAATTTAGTATAGATAAAGCTTTATTATCTAATTTTTAGAAATTTAGATTATACTCCAACGAAAAGTCAATTATCAAAATTTTTAGAACTTAATTTTTTTTCCCCTCAAGTTGCATCTTATTAAATTAATATTTTATTAGAATATTAAGCTACAAAACTCTTGCCTAAATGATACGATTTAACAATAATTTAATTTAGATAAAACTTTATCATATAATAATCTAAATTTTAGAAATCTAAATTCTATTTCAAATAAAAATCTATTATCAAAATTTTCAGAATTTATATATATTTAGCCATGACTTTTTGATATAATCCCTCTTAACCAATACGTCATTCCTATAATTAAATTGCACACAATACAACCAAATTGTTTTTTTTTTTTTTTCAAAATGCAACTTACACTTATATTTTAATCTAATAAAATTCATCTTACTTATTGTTCTTTACTTTTGAATTTGCGTACAGGATATTATGCCAAAGGATATTTACTATAAAGAAGTAAAACAATGGACACTAATTTAAGTTTTTGGTTCTCTTATGTAAGTTTTTATTTTTTATTTTTATTCTCAAATTTATAACTCTTTTGTGTTTATTTTGATTTTTAGTTTTGGTTGTTGTATTTAATTTGTGAGTGTGTTGATTTTTTTCAATTATATTATCACTAGGAAAAAAATCAGTATTAATGAATTATTTTGTTTATTATTGTTTGTGCTGGCTAATGCATAAATTAAATATAACCTAAATAGGAATGATCAAATCAAACTCATTCCATATCTCATATTAAGAAATTAACACAAAGCACAAAGAGAATATTAAAATATATAAATAGATAAAAACTTATAAAGTCTAAACTCTAAATAATCTGAAATTAAAGTAATTTTTTAATTAAAATTTACTTATTTTATAATTCAATTTCAATTATTTTAAAATTTTTGAGCTTACATATGAATTGTTATCAATTCGCTCGTGATGATAGATTTTTGGGTCCGTTTGGATAGAACTTATTGCTGAAAACTAAAAACTGAAAACTGAAAACATTGTAGTACAATAATTTTTAAATGTGTAAATAGTACTGCGAGACCCATTTTTAATAAAAAATTGCTAAAAAGTTCATGAACAGTGCGCACACAGTACACGCTTGTCCCCCCCCCCCCCCCCCCCCCCGTGCAGCAGAAGAAGAGAAAAAAAAAAAAAAAAAAAAAAAACAAAAAAAAAACAAAACGTAGACGCAGCATAATAAGCTAGATCCAAACCAGCACTTTATCATCAGACCAAGATATTAACCGGTTTTTGGTGTAAGTGGGGATTGAACTTCAAATTTCTTTTTCAACCATTAGAGACTTTACCAATTGAGCTAACTATAACCCCTCTCTCTCTCTCTCCTCTCTCTCTCTCTCTCTCTCTCTCTCTATATATATATATATTATATATATATATATATATATATATATTTTTTTTTTTTCTAACTTAGGCATCATAGACTTCCTGCTGGGTCTCATCCTAGTGGAAGTGGTTTCATAGATTACTTTTCTCCTTTTAACAGGTGTTAGAAGTCCAAATTGATTAATGCAAACTTTATGCATCAACAATTCGTAGTGCGAAATCGTGTAAATTTGGCAATTAAAATGTCAAATTTCATGGTGACATGGAATGGGGTGGTTAGGATGTGTGACGTTAAAAAGGAGAAGATAGTTGATACAAATTAATGCTGAATTCGGCAGTTGAATGATTGAATCCAAAAGTCCAATTGCTAAATTCAGTTTATTAGAGTGTTATTATTGGTAGTGTTAAAAAATCATATTACTATTTTTAGTACTACTAACTACAAAATTGGGGCTATATTGGTGAAGCTAAAATTAAATATTTTGGCTTCTCAATTATAGTGCACATCTATTTTTAGTTGTCTACTGCAACTCAAATGTTAAAAAAAAAAAAAAAAAGAAAAAGAAAAAGAAAAAGAAAAAGGATAGTCTTCAGATTCAGCCTACGAACTCAAGATTTAAATAAAATAAATAAAAAGGTAAAAAGAAAAGAAAGAAAGAAGGCGAAGAAGAAGCTTTTGACCAAAAGAATTTATCTCTTACAAGTAAATCCAAGACACCTTCTCTTATTAAAGGTGAGTAAAACTATAGACTTAATAATCTTCACAGCAGTTGAAAATTGTTACGACTCTAGAGTTATTAATTAAACGAATAAAAGAGCCACTATGCTATAATATTTAAAATTGATGAATAAGTCCTTTACGTGACTAATTAGTAATTACCAATAAAATGACACCTCTTTCTAATTTCAATCTTTACCAAATTATCCACCTCAAAAAGTCCTCTTTGTTGCTAATCTAAGAGTTATAAGTGACCATGACTAAAAACGTATAGTTTTGAACTAATTATAAATTTAGTAGTTCTAATTATAATATTAACTTACTACTTGTGTCTCTTCTCAAAAAAAAAAAAAATACTAATTGTGTCTATTTGCAATTGGTCCTGACGTGGGCGTGTGGCATTTTCATTTGTGTCTATTTGGAATTGTTTTATTTTTAATTTTATTTTTGAGAAAAAAGCCAAATTGGCAATTTAAATTAATCCTTGCGAATCAGAATTGTAACAACGATAAAGATCTAGTGGAACAAACTCTATTCAAACTTGAAAACTAGAACAAAATTTCACTCTCTTGGCTAGAACATGAGTCTAAGCGTTGCTTTGCCTAAGGGTATGCGAGAAGGAATAGTTCTGCAAGGAACTAATCGAAGACATTACGTCTTTTATCAAGTGACCAAAAGAATAATTTAAGCAATTTCCATACCAAAGAGTGTTTGTAGAGATCTCAGAATCACCTTTGAGGATAGAGTTGAGAATACCAATCTCAGAATCACCTTCTTTGTTTTCTCTTTCATATAAAGACTGTAAACTAAAAAATAAAACAATGTTATTTATTATTTAGCAACCCACATTAAGTCACCGACTCACCATACACTACTATCCACTCAAATGCTCAACTTTTCTACTGTTAAAATAAAAACCCTAAACTTTATTGAGTATAAAGAAAGAGAACTTTGAATGGGTTTGGCTTCTATTGAATGCATATGAACATTGGATGAGACACAAAAACAGACACAACATGTGTCTATAATTAGTCAGGCGTCAATCTCATGTCTTATGTGAAATGATAAAAAATGGGTTAGTGGAAATTTTTTTCTGTTCTTTGAGCTAATAGCATTCACACCAGTAAATTTGTATATTTAACCCCAAAATTCCTCAAAATTCTTCCGCATTAGCTTGTCTAAAGTTGTGTAAATTTGTACCATTGTTATGGTAATCGTGCAAATATACACGATTATTGTAGTTATACATATCATTATTTTATATTTTTTCTCTCACCTCTCATCTTTCTCCATTTGACTTCTCTCTCTCCCTCCCCCTCTCCCTCTTCCTCTGAACCAGACATAACTGATTGACCACCGACCATTGTCCAACCACCACCACAACAGCAGCACCCACCATCGCAACCTAGCACCACCCATATCACCACCACGACCCATCACAACACCTCATAATTTAACACAAAATTGACCCAAAAATCAACAAAAAATTAAACTAAAATCAACAAAAAAATCAACCCACAATAAACAAAAATGTAAATCAAAATCAAAGGAAAATCACAGTACAATCTTTGCCTCAACCCAGAAAACCCATTTCATCTCGACCCATTTCACCTCAACCCAAAAAACCCATGTTCCGGTCATGGGTAAGATCAAGTAATAAAAGCTTTCAACCCAAAAAACCAGTGATTCCGTCTTGTTGCCGATCAGATTGAAAGAGAGAAACGTTGGGGTCTTGGCTAGGTCAGATTGAGAAAAAAGATAAAGATTAGTGGTGGGTTGAGGGTGGTACAAATTGAGAGAGAGGAAGGACGACGATGGCAATGAAAAAGAGCAGAGAGGAGTGAGGAGTGAGATGTTAGAGATGAGGGAGCTGATAGATGAGAGGATGAAGAGAGGAGAGACCATTGAGATGAGGAAAGGAGACGAGGGAAGGAGAGAGTAGAGAGAACGGAGAAAACAAGAGGCCTGAGTGATGAGAGAGAACCAGAGAAATTAAGGGTAAAAAAACAATTAAAAAATGATTATTGAATTAAAATAGTGTAAAATAGATGGTCTAATGTGGATATTTTGTAATAGTAACTGTGTAAAAAAAAAAAAAAAAAAGGTTCTTAGTGTAAAATAGACAAAAAAATTTAGACAAACTTATGTAGATGCTCTAAGTTTTGTTACTGTATTTTGGATGATTTAATTTTTGGTTCAAGGGGGCCAAAATTATATTAGAAAGGGATCGACTTTTAATTTCTTGAATATAGATTATAAATAAAAATCAATGTATATAGTATTTGCTTTTATTATGTTAGTATCTTGATTTCATCTTCTTTGATTATGTTGGTGTCTAATTTCTTCTTCTTTCGTATTAGAGCTTATCATTGAAGACTGAAGTTGCAACTTGGCCCACTCCCAAAGCTTTCTCACCCACTTAACTTGGAGCCAAATACAGAACAAGTGGCTATGGCAATGATTGAGTAAAATAAAAATCTACATTTTTCTTCTTCAAGTATCAATAATAGATAAGACTTAACGTGCACTACCAGAAGCAAATCCATTTTCCTTACAAGCAAAAACAACATAATTTTTTTTTTGGGGGGCTATAAGGACTACTTTTTCCCTTTAATCTCTTCCTCAACTATTAGAAGAATTGAAGCCCTGTGTCTTTTTGAGCCTCTCAGATATCGAGACGTACAGGTTAGTATGTTCAGCTTATGCATGCTAGATGCTACTCTTTATGCTTTGGTCCCTCTGCCTTATATATAATATCCAATAACTTCTTTTTAGATTTTCTTTGTAGTTTTCAAATTTGCATTTGACTAGCCAGGATGAGGAAAAGAATTAGCTCTCGTGTCAGAAAATTTCTTTCATGCACTGGTAAGCATTGTTTACTTTCATTGAAGACCATCAACTTGCCTTGCTTTTGGACAACTAACCAATAAAGTAGAAGAAGATGATGAGTTTAATTTATATAATATCTAAAAGTTGAAAGTAATATTTACTGTTGTTATGTTTATTTTAAGCTATAACAATGTAAATTAGTCAATTCTGTGTAATTTGGTCCATTTGGTACCATTTGAAATTAATTAGGCTTTAAAGTAATTCTTTTCGTATGTTAACTTTTTCAATTTTTGGCTCAAAAATTCATTTTTCCTTAATTTTTGGATTAATTGGAATTAAATTTTATTCTATTTGAGCTAAATTCTTTAGTTTTTGATTAGAAAATACAGACAAAATAGGTATTAGAAATTAGAGATATAGGTACTAAAAAAGCAATAAAAAATTATAAATATTCAAAACCTTAAAATTCAAGTTTCAATAATATAGGTATTATACTTAGAAAAGAAAAGAAAAGAAAAAGCTACAATTCTAAACTTATATGATACTTTAAACTTAATATAACATGTAACATGTGTTCCATGGATGAGAGTGTACATTTTTTAAAAAATATTCTTAAATATGTTTAAATTAGTCAATTGAACATGGTATATTTTAAAAAAAATCATTTTAATAACATCTTCTCCATTTATATAAAAAAAATTATAATTATGTAATTTAAATATTTTTATTAAATTACATTTTACACACACACACATACATATATTTGCATATATGTATTGTTGTTGAATGTGAAATACATTATATGTTCTATTACATAAAACTTATAAAAATAAAAAATACTTTTAAATGACACATGCACTATTTAATCTACAAATTTTATATTAAATTTTTATATATAAAAAAATTATATTACATTTTTTGTTTACGACTAGTTGAATTATAAGAGTATGAAAATGGAATATGATAATCTCTCTCCAGAATTATTTAAAGCAATTCGTTGTATTAACTTATAATAAATTCTTCAAACATGTGACTTGCTGCCTGAACTTTCATGTTTTTATGCTAGCAGGGGTGTTTTTGGTGGGTTATATTGAAACCAAAAATGGGATACAATTTTTTACATGAATTTTGATCGGACAAGTGATCTTATGCACCTAAAATCATACCCAAAATAAGAAAAAATAAAATCATTATATATTTATTTATTTACTTATTTATTTGGAATACCAATTTGAATATACCTAATGGTGTTAATTGTTTATTTTCTTGTGCTGGACACATGTAATTTGTTGGGGTCATTGTATCAATAGCTAAAATCGGGTCAAGAAATTGACCCCAAATAAAAATCGGGTCAAGAATTGAACAAAATTTGTGGGGGGCTAAAACTCATAAAAGAGTTTGAATGCCTGATCTCGGCTCAAATAGGAAAGAAGAAAATATTTGCCTTTTTACCTGGTCAAATGGACTAGAACTTGGGCCTAGAATGAGGTGCTTTTGTCTTTTTAGATTACTTCTCAAGGTACAATTTATCACGAGGTGGGCCGTAGTCCCCCACCCAATTCTTTAGGGCATGACAATTGATATCTAGTTTGATACTTTGTTTAAATAATAATTTTGGTTGTTTAAATAATAATAACATATATTTTCATAATATTTTTTTGTGCATATATTTCTATAACACTTAAATAACATTATCAAATATCTCTTACCAAACAGGCCATAAATAAGGTTATAATTTATACGAACATGTTCACTGACATCAAAACACATATTGAAAAAAATAAAAAATAAAAATCTAGAAAGTGATAATAAAGATAAAAGATAAGCTCATGGAATGAGAGGCCCAGATTGGAACAAAATGGGACAAACCTAAATTGGAGAAATGGCTAAGTATTTTTACTAAAAATTTTATAGACTAATTTGTAATTAATCACAAAAAAATAATTTAAATATTTATTTATTTTATGGGAATTTAAATATTTATTTATGCATCATTATGTTGGTTTTAATGATTTTTATAGCAAAATTTGTTTTAACTATAATTTGTTCACCGATCACTGACTTTGCTTCTTGTAATTACTAAAGGTTTCATATCTCATTTATTTCAATTTAGTCATAAAACAATTTATATGTTGTTGGAGCCTGTCACCTCCTTGTTTAACAGTCTCCATGTTGTGAGTTTGCTTCTTGTAATTTCTGTAGGATTCATACTTTATCTATTCCAATTTAGTAATTTTATCTTAATTTGTATAATGACAATAATAATTTCATTGTTTACCAATAAAATTTAACCTATTGGATACCAAATGCCCTTAAAACTTCAAGAAATAAGAATTTCAAGTGTTATTTTGTTAATTTTTTTATTTATTTTTGACATGTAATGTAGCTTCCAGAACTAACTCAATTGACCCACCAACCAGAGTGGATGTTCGTGAGGAATACGCAAATGCCTTCCGCACTGAATCATACATAGAATTTTGGACACGTGTCGTCACATTACCCAATGTAGATTCTACTACCACATCCACATGTACCCCAGTGGAGTCTACTACAGCCGCCCGACTCTCATCTTACCGCCTCTTTGTTGAGTATCTCTTGGAACCAAACCAACCCACGGTTACCCGTATTCTAGCTTTGGCCCAAAATCGACCCGTAATCCAATCCCTCCTATTTGATTATTTTGCCCAAACTGCTAATGCTTCTCTCCTATGTGGCCTATTATTGAAAGATATTGATCATTCACGTGGCGTATTTCGGCACCTTAAAACCACTATTCAATCCCTCGAAAAAACCCAATTGTCACCAATTGCATTGACCCGCTTAATCGAGTTATCCAATTTCATCAATCCATTTGCCTCGACTGCTTCATCAACCATTCAGGTTCGGACTATTCAAGCTAGTTGCTCCGAGTTGTTAAAACAACTTGAGTCAAGCCGTGGCAAGGCTCAAGCCAAGCTTCGACTTGCAAACAGATTAAAACGTGGCTCAGCTATTTGTCTTGTGGCATTAACGGCTTCACTAACTGTAATAGTTGCAGCTCATGCTATGGCTTTGCTCGTGGCTGCCCCGGGTCTTATAGCGGCTTCATTTGAGCTAGCTTCAACCAGAAGGCTAGCTAGATCAGTAGCTCAGCTCAATGCGGCTGCCAAGGGAACTTATATATTGAATAAGGATTTGGAAACAATAAGCCGGCTAGTGGCTAGGCTGAATGATGAGCTGGAACACATGCGTACAATGGTTAAGTTTTGGCTTGAGCGAAGAGAGGACCGAGTTCAAGCCAGCGGTGAAGTGGCTCACCAACTTAAGAAGAATGACTGCAGCTTTAGCCGGCAGCTAGATGAGCTAGAGGAACATTTGTATTTGTGTTTCATGACCATAAACAGGGCTAGAAATCTTGTAGTAAAAGAGATTATGGACCCGGGTCAACCCACCATGGCTCTAGATATATTATTTTAGAGCATCCACAGTAGTGGAACTAAAAATTTAGTTATTTGACATCACAAACCACAAAAAGTTACTTTATCTATTTTAACTTTCAATATGATAAAATAATATAAACATCACAATAAAATAAAATATTTACTACAATAAAATAATATATCCACTACACATAACCATCACAGCCACACACACAACCGGGCAAGAAATTAAATTTTTTTTTTTTTTTGGCTTTAAGTTACAATGCACATCTATAGATAGATGTGCACTGTAGCAATGAAGCTAAAAAAATAGCTATAACTCCACTGCTGGATGGTGGTTTTTTGTGTTTTGGTAGAGCTAAAATAGCTATATAGCTTTTTAGCTCCATTGCTACAAGTGCAACTATAAATAGTTTTTTTTTATATTATTATTATTATTTATCTCAACATGAGAACCAATTAACTCAAGAACTAATCATGTTTAGGGATTAACTTTGGCTGTTATAAATAGGCACTTGACATTAATCACATCAAGAAAAACCGGTTTTGTATTTGATTAGCATTATCTAGAAAAATTTCCTTTCTTCTTTTTCTTGTATAACTAATTCATCACCAATCATTTGGGAAACATTCATATTGGGTTTAACATATTGATGAGTTTAGCAAAGTACTTTTCAGTTATAAACTGTCTCAGATTATTAAAATATAAACCTTGATTATTACTTGTTCTTTCCAGATATTATTTAGATACTTTTAAAAAAATATAAATCAAAGAATAAGCAGCCAAAGCTTCAATCTTAATTGATTTAAATTTCATACAAGCTTCTTTTGCATTTTTTAAATAAGAGGGTTATGTATTTAACAATGCCATGTAAAAGTTAAGAAATCCTTAAATGGACTTGATTCTTAAGAGATCCTCAATAAATACAACACCAAAAAAGGATTAAAAAAAAAAGATTTGAATGAGTTTGATCCTTCAATTATGGAATACGCTTCTCACAAGCATGTGGATCTTACAGGCGTGGAAGTTATGTGCTTGTAAGAGGTGTATATAGTATTCTATAAGACAAGTATATAAGATAATTTTTCCTTATCATGAGAATATGAAGGAAAGAAAAAACGTAGAAAAAGGGTAGAACGGCAAAGCCGGTGCAACATTAGAGAGTCCTGTACTCCTTATAGTATGATAGATATAACCTACGAATTAATCCAGCCACTCATCGCAAGGCAATAATGACTGTGCCGACTGCCATCTGCATTATCAATTATTTGTTTTCTTAAGCAGTTAAAGCTCTTATTGCAGACCAAAGCTACATTTTAAGCATTTCAGTATCATAATAAAAGTAGTTGAGGTTTTTTTTTTTTGGGTGAAAAAAGTGGTTGAGCTAAACAGTGCTCTTGTTACATCAATGATTTTGGCCGATCCACTAAGCTATTATCCCTTTCATGTGTAATTTGTACTAATATAATAAGTCAAACTAACCTAACATAACAAACAAGAAGCAGGTCCCAATTTGTTTACCCTCAATCAAAACTATAAGTTCCTCTCAAAGGTCACAACTCATGACCCAATCAGACATTCAAAAAAATAAAATAATGTTAGCCAATGGCAACTGGGCCACACTAAAGGGGCCTGAAAATGATGACTGCACTTATGTCACCCCCATAGTGGTTACTAGTTACTACTTGTGGCTAGAGGTCAGGTTATTTATTGATGGGCATTAACTATATAACCAAACAGGCAACAGTACCAAACCATAGTGTACATTTTTAGTTTTGTGACCCAAGTGTCTGTGTTATAACCTTGACTAGTTTTGAATTCTAACATGGATTAATATGGAGATTGCCAAAAGCCTAATTTGTACGTAATTCAGCGACATATTTTGTTCTCCTTTATTAGGAGAATCAGAGTTCAAATTTCTTATTTTTCAATTTACTGTTCAATTATTTAAAAAATAAAACATTTTTGAATATTTTATGTATTATGTTATTTATCACAGTTTATTTGTAGGGTATAGACGCAATGTTGCGTATAACGTATGTAATGTTGGGTTCGAGTTGAATTATTGCAGAAATTAGGTTGGTCCACCCCTTCTAAGTTCTAAGTGTCATTTATGTTTAAGATTTGTATGGTACTGCAACAAAATTCATACAATCCCCAACATTTCAAAAGTGATTACTATGCTTGCTAATTGGAGCGTATGCTCGTAAAAATGCTATCAATGTCAATGTCAAGAACTAGCGAAAATGAGAAAATGCTCATTTCGCGCAAAAAAAAAAAAGGCAAATACCCCATTTATCAAACTAATTAGGAAAATGCCCCTCTTTTGAAACTCGATTTTCTCAAAATCGAGTTTTTAAAAAAAAAAAATTTGGAGCCCTATAATGACATTTTAAGGACCTATAGCGGCGTTTTGTAACTCGAGCTCCATGAACTTGAGTTCCATGCAAGTTTTTTTTTATACCTATAACTCGATTTCATGAAGCTTGTTCCAAAATGCCGCTATAGACTCCTTAAAACATCGCTATAGGGTTTAACTCGATTTTGAGAAAATCGAGTTTCAAAAGAGAGGCATTTCCCTAATTAATTTGGAAAATGGGACATAATGCTGTTTTTTTTTTTTTTTTTTTTTTTTTTTTTTTTTTTTTTTTGCGTGAAAATGGCATTTGCCGATTTTGGCCTCGAGAACTTGTGATGGTTTTAAAGTTACAAATCATGATGTTTCTATGGATTATACACACCATATGACTATAATATCATAGTAATAGAAACAAGTCGACCAACATTCTCTTGTTTCCAAAAATTAATGAAATGTTCGCCCCACTTTCACAATGCCTCAATTGTTTTTGAAGACGCTGGTAATAAATCTCTTGCCCTTGTGAATATGCCAATGTGTTGTGACATGTTCTTTTCATATTTTTTTTCTTTCCTACAAATAATTTCAAGGGGATTAACTAGAAATCCCTGCTAATTAAGAAGAGGCAAAGATACCACTTGATCTGGGGGGCTTGGTGGTTTTCATTATTTCAAATGTTTGAAATTGCTCGTTAAAATGTCCTTTTCATAAGTTCATCTTATAGATACATGCTTGATGCTTGTATAGTTTACCTAAATTATAGACTATTAAAAAAGGAAAACCAGTAACTCTTTGCTTCCAAGCACTTCAATCTCTCAAATCTCAACTTGAGTTATCAACATAACATCGGCAGAGCACTTATCCCCAGAGGCTACAAGAAGCATTTGTCAATGGCAACATCCCTAAATTGACTAGAAGAAAAGGATTTCTTATGGGCAAAACAATTATAAAGGACTGTGGGGATCCAGTGAAGGTGCATAAATGACCTTTTTTTTCCCCAACTTATTAAGCTAACCCATTGAATTAACATCGATCTTTAAGAATTTTGGTATAAAGTCATTCAATTGTGTACAATACTTCCTGATAAATCTGTTCAATTTTGTCATGGTATTGGTTGGTGTTGTAGTGTGGTGCTGGACTACTTAGGTGCTGTATTTATTTCCCTCTTTATCTTTATATATACACTGTCAAAGTTTAGCACCCAAAAGCAAGAAGAAGTGCCAGCTACAAGCATTAGGTAAGAAGAACTAAACATAGGCTATACGACAGAAAATGATTTTGTACATATAACAGAGCTACAAGTCGTTTTTGTTCTTTTATTTATCTTCTTAGTGTTCACACGTGCCATAACCACCTGTAAATATCTCTTACACGTGTTCCTTGTAATGTGTTCTGTTAGTTAGTGCTTTGCGAGTTAGTTAGCTTAGTTTCTTGTATAAATATAATCTTGATGTACATAATCATTTTTGCTAATACAATTAGAAATTTCTCATCTTTCTATCTTGCTCTCTGTTTTTCTTCTTCTTTAAAAGTATTAGATTCTTATATGGTATCCGAGCTTAAAGCCTCTATTAATGGCGTCAAACCCTAGCCAAAATTCCTCTTCTTCTTCTTCTTCTTCTTCTGCTCAGCGTGAGCTCTCTTCAATGGAGGATCCTCGAAGCCCGTTCTTCCTTCACCACGGTGAATCACCTAGTACGATTCTAGTTTCTCAATCTTTTACGGAGGACAATTACCCTACATGGGCCAGAGCTATGCGAATGGCTTTGGGTGCCAAAAGCAAACTCGGATTTGTGGATGGATCTATCATTGCTTCTATGGCAGTCACGCCTCTTGAGAAGTTGGCTTGGTCCAAGAACAATTCCATGATTTCCTTATGGATCTTGAATTCGGTCTTTCCTCATATCATAGCTAGTGTGATTTACAGAGATACGACTCTTGAAGTCTGGAATGTTCTCAGAAATCGTTTTCTCTCAGGCTAATAGACCTAAAATCTCTCAGCTTCAGAAGTAGATATCCAAGGTTATGCAAGGAGACTCAACAGTAACAAGCTTCTTTACTTTTCTTCAAGCAAGTTGGGATTAGTTGTTGAATTTCAGGCCTCTACCATGTTGTGCTTGTGGTAAATGTACCTGTGGAGTCAATGACAAAATTACATCTTTTCAACATCAAGATTCATTGATGCAATTCCTCAATACATTGCATGTTGCCCATTCACAAGTCAGAACTCAAATCTTGATGATGGAGCCTATTCCTTCCATTGATAAAGCTTTTTCTTTGGTCATTCAAGAAGAAAGACAAAGAGCTTTGGGATTCAATGTCAATCATTTTGTTGAGTCTACTGCTTTAGCAGTCAAGAACCAAAGGTTCACTCAAAGCTCGAATTTTGTTGGCAAGAATGTCAAAGGTAATGGAAGAGAAGGAAGGCCTATTTGCAGCCACTGTGGGAAAGTTGGTCATGTGATGGAAAAGTGCTACAAGCTTGTAGGTTTTTCCACCAGGATACAAGCAGAAGGGCAAAGTTTCTATGGCTAATTAGGTCACAGTTGAAGGAGACCAAGCCCAATCGGATTTCACTCATCATACTACTCCTTTTCCATTCACTTCAGAGCAATGCCAGCAGCTACTATCAATGTTAAGTGCTCATGCTTCTGCTTCAACTTCCAATGATGCAATTCATTCAGCAAATTCTACAATTTCGGGTAATTCTTGTGAACTGTTTCAAGAATCGATATGCCTGAGCATGGAGCATTCAATATTTGCCGTTAATCCTAGCAACAAAACTGCTTTTGGTAATGAAACTTGGGTTTTAGATATTGGGGCAACAGATCACATAGTTCATTCTATTACCCTATTCACTAAAATTACCAGTTGTGTTTCTATTTTTGTTCAATTACCTAATGGTGAGAAGGTAATTGTCACTCACATAGGTACCATTCAAGTCACTTCTACTTTAATTCTTGAGAATGTGCTTTGTGTACCAACCTTTACTTTCAACCTCATATCAGTGAGTAAATTGACTAAGTCTCTATCTTGTTGTCTTATTTTCCTCTCCAATTATTTTTTCATACAAGACCTTACTTGTTGGAAAATGATTGGAGTGGGTAAACTACATCACAATCTGTACCTGTTGCAATCTTCAAGCATTTGTAATTCTGTTTCAGAAGTTTCCACTATTCTAAAGTCGGTTTTCAATTCCTTTGTCAATTATGTTTCTACTATTTCTAAGCCATATCTTTGGCATCTTAGGCTAGGACATGTGTTTGATGATAAGCTTCAAGCTTTACATCATTGTTTACCAAATGTACCAACTTTACACAGTAATAAAGATTACATTGTTTGTCCTATTGCTAAGCAAGAAAAGACTTCCCTTCCCTTTCTTTAATCATATATCTTCTACTGCTTTTGATTTTATTCATTGTGGTGTTTGGGGGTCATTTGTTAAAGCTACTCATGATGGTTTTCAATATTTCCTTACTATTGTAGATGATGCCACTAGATCTATATGGTTATATCTCATGAAATCTAAATCTGAAACTAGGCCTCTACTAATTTCTTTCTATAGCATGATATATATATAGTTTAATACCAATATTAAAGCCATTAGGACTGACAATGCTCTAGAACTTTTCATAAAAGATTTCTATGCTAGTTATAATTCTTCAGCATTCTTATGTTGCTACACCACAGCAAAACTCAGTTGTGGGGAGGAAACACCAACTTATCCTTAATATAGCTAGAGCATTGAAATTTCAGTCCAATGTCCCTATTTCATATTGGGGTGATTGTGTTTTAACTGCTATGTACATAATAAATAGACTGCCTACTTCAGTTTTAGAAAATAAAACACCATTTGAGAAGCTTTATGGTAAACTCCCATCATTTGATCATTTAAAGGTCTTTGGTTGTCTATGTTTTGCTTCCACTTTAGCCCACAACAAAAATAAATTTGAACCTAGATCCACACCTTGTGTTTTTCTTGGGTATCCTTTTGGTGTCAAGGACTACAAACTTCTCAACTTTCACTCTTCCATGAAACTGTGTTTTCTTTTGTTTCTACTACTTATTCTCCCAATTCCTCTCTTTCTTTGCCTCATATCTTCCCTTCAGTTGCTATTGAACCTGACTTTACATCTCCCCTTGTTCCTGAGTCTTTTCCTTCTCCACACACAAACTGTTAATTCTAGTGCATCTAGTCTAGTGGCTCCACCTATCCTTCCATCTTCAGAGACAACCATACCTTCTCCTTTCATACCTTTACTTGATGTTCCCATTCCTAGTGTTTATGCAGATTTAATCATCTTCCTGCAGATTCTCCTTCTCCACCACTTAACTCTAATCTTCCTTTCAGAAAATCTACTAGAGTTTCCAAACCTCCAGCTTACTTACAAGATTATAAATGCAACAATGTTACTTGTGATGATCATGCTCTTTCCAATCTTACCAACACGTTTGGTTTTGCTCCCATCACTTCAAGTACAAAATATCCCTTATCTTACTATCTTGACTCTTCTAAATTGTCCTCTTCTTATTCCCTTTGTTGTTCCCTAATTGCTACTATCCCTGAACCTAAGTTCTATAATGAGGCTGCCAAAGACCCCAAATGACAAGATGCCATGATAGCTGAGATCAATGCCTTAGAATCCAACAATACTTGGACCCTTACTCCTTTGCCTCCTCATAAAAGGGTTATAGACTGTAAATGGGTATATAGAGTGAAGTACAAGGTTAATGGGTTTGTGGAGAGATACAAAGTAAGGCTGGTAGCAAAAGGGTTAACTCAACAAGAGGGGTTGGACTTTACTAAAACTTTCTCTCCTGTTGCTAAGATGACTACTGTCAAAACTCTACTTGCCATTGCTGCTATGAAAGGTTGACATTTGAGTCAATTGGATGTTAATAATACATTTCTTCATGGTGATTTGCATGAAGAAGTGTATATGCAGCTTCCTCAGGGCTTTCACACCAAAAGGGCCAATATAGTGTGCAAGCTCAACAAGTCCTTGTATGGTCTTAAGTAGGCCTTAAAGCAATGGTATTCTAATTTTTCACATACCTTATTGAAGTATGGTTTCAAGCAATCCAGGGCAGATTACTCTTTGTTCATTAAGAGGTTTAATAACTCATTGAAAGCATTACTTGTCTATATAGATGACATATTAATTGCTAGCAATGACATTCAGGTTGTTGATAAATTGAAGGTTTCATTTGATCAAGAATTCAAACTCAAAGATCTTGGAGTTCTAAAGTATTTCCTTGGACTTGAAGTGGCAAGATCAGATAAGGGCATTTCTATCTGCCAAAGGAAATATGCTCTAGAAGTTTTGAAAGAAGTAGGTATGATAGCATGCAAACCTAGTAAGGTGCCAATGGAGCAAAACTTGAAGTTAAGTAAGTTTCATGGCAAACTACTTTCTGATCCAGGGATTTAGGCTGAGTGAGTTTGGATAGCTGAACACGTCCAGCGTTTTGAGTGTTTTGCGTTTTTTTTTTTTTTTTTCTTCTTCTTCTTCTGCTGCTGCACAGGTTAGGGGGGACATATGCTACTGTTCATGTTATTATTCATGAATAGTAGCCACATTTTGTTGACTTTTCAGCATATCTGTGGTCCCGTGTACTATTCATAGGACCCACAAACTTCATTTTTCAAAAAAAATTTATTAAAAATGGGTCTCACGGCACTATTTGACACATTTAAAAATTATTTTGATACAGTATTTTTCAGTTTTTAACAATAAGCTCTATCCAAATGGACCCTTATAGAAGATTGGTGGGAAGATTATTATATCTTACCATCACTAGACCAGATATAGGTGATGCAGTGAATAAACTCATCCAATTTGTCTTTAAGCCTAGGAAACCACACTTAGATGTAGCTTATAAAGTTCTTCAATACATCAAAGGATGTCCTGGCCAAGTCATTTTGTTATCAACCATGTCTGATTTGCATTTGAAGGCTTACACAGATGTTGATTGGGCTTCTTGTGTAGATACAAGAAGGTCTACTATTGGATATTGTGTATTTTTGGGAGATTCCTTGATATCATGGAAGTCTAAAAAGCAGCCTATAGTGTCCATATCCTCTGCTGAAGCTGAATATAGAGCCATGGCAGTGACAGTGTGTGAGATGACATGGTTACTTGTTTTGTTGAAGGATTTGGAAATTTATCATCCACAACCTGCTCTACTTTTCTGTGATAATCAAGTAGCCATTCACATTGGAGAAAATCTTGTTTTTCATGAAAGAACCAAGCATATTGAAGTTGACTATCACTTGGTTGAAGATAAAGTGCAAGATAAAGTTGTTAGATTGTTTTATACTCCCACACATTCTCAATTGGCAGATTTGCTCACCAAAGCTTTAAGTGGTCAACAACTCAAATACTTACTTATCAAGATGAACATATTTAATATTCATAGTTCTGGTTCTCATCTTCAGGAGGATTGTCAAAGTTCAGTGCCCAAAAGCAAGAAGAAGAACTAGCTACAAGCATCAAATAAGAAGAACGAAACATAGGCTATACGACAGAGGATTTTGTACATATAACAGAGCTACAAGTCATTTTTGTTCTTTTATTTATCTTCTTAGTGTTCACACGTGCCATAACCACCTGTAACTATCTCTTACATGTATTCCTTATAATGTGCTCAGTTAGTTAATGCTTGGCGAGTTAGTTAGCTTAGTTTCTTGTATAAATATAATCTTGATGTACAAAATCATTTATGCTAATACAATAAAAAATTTCTCATCTTTCTATCTTGCTCTCTGTTTTTTTCTTCTCTAAAAGTATTAGATTCTTATATACACATCTCTCTGATTTGGTAAAAAATAATTGAAGTATAGATTGAATTTGCATCATACGGATCAGAATCCACAAGTATAAAACATTTCCACATATTCTTTGATAAGGATATTTTTAGACCTACAAGATTGACGAGCAAATTTCTGTGGGCAGACGGATCCAAAGGAAGTGAACCTCAGTTAGACGGACCTCAATATGAACAGACCCAACAAAGTAGACGGACCTTAGGCGGGCGAACTTAACAAAGGGGAGGGACCCCAACGGACTGACCCAATAAAGGGGGGCACGATATTCATGTGCTGGAAGTGTTCATCAAGAATCTTGATATGGAAAAACCTTGCACCCTACGCTCAACCATAATTGAGGGTAATCTACAAGATCATCCTGAAAAATTCAGAAATTTGATGGAGAGTTTTCCCCAAAAGGAAAAGGTCTTCCTCCTCAAGAAATTAAGGTTGAATCTATACCACTATATAACCCCCAAAACCATCTCTCACAAAGGTACGCACAATTTCTCTAAAGCTCATACTCTCTAGTATTGTTGGAACTCTCTAGTATTGTTGGAGCTCTCTTCTGACTTAACTTCAGAGGGTCTTTGGCCGGTTCCCCATTGGTGCCCTTTAATTGATTCTTCTCTTTTGTTCTTTAAGTGCACCCATTAACATGTGTATAGACGATCAACTCACTGATGATTTTTATGCATCATCATTATTGAACCATATACAGCTAAGGAATGCAATCATTGTACCATGTTATGCATCTTATTCTTCATAATTATGAGACTCAGTTACTAAAAACTTCTATTATCAATATGTAATTTCTTTGGTGTTCATGACTAAACATTATTATTATTATTATTATTCTATGGAGCCTATATATAATGCTATTCTGATTATAGTAAATTGACAAGATGGGGAATCTTAAGAAGGTACTTTCATGGATATGTTCAACTTATTAAACAGCTTACATGTACTTTTCCATTGAGTTGTAGGCCACAGGTGAATTCTATAATTAATCTCAACCTACTTTTGTGACTAGGGGTTTGCATTGATTAGGAAAAGTGTGTTGATTGGAACACCTCTACTAGTACAACTTCTTGCAAGAAGAAGAGAAGAGTAAGGAAATAAATGAGCTAGGAGAAGTGGAGAACTAGGGACATGAATGTGTGATGTAATTTGGAATTGGTTCTTGCTTGTCTCCTATATTTCTTTTCTTATTTTGAGAGAGAACAAATATATTAATTGATTTAAAAAAATATATGACATCACATTGAATATTTCAACTTACTAGGGATATACTTTTATTTATATTAATATTAATTTTGTTATTGATAGTGTGTTTCTAAGCAAGGGTAACATTATTAGAAAAAACACATCTTGTAAAATAGAGTTTTTATGAAAAGCAAAAATTATGGTAGCTGATTAAATTAATTCAAAACAAATAATTAGCTACTTTCAAGTTGGGCTTTGGTTCAATGGCAAGTGTTTTCAACCACAAGTGATAGGTCGTGAGTTGGAGTGTATGGTTTGACCTAAATGAGCCGGCTCAACAATAGATGCAATTGATGCAACCGCCTAAGGCCCCAAAGTAAAAGAAGACCCCCACTTGTAAAAAAATATTATTTATACATATATATTTATAATATTTATCTATATATTTTAATAACAAAAAAAAATTAAATACTTTTATTGGTAAATAAAATGCATTAAAAAGGTTCTGTTGTATCCTAGTATGCAGAAGATTTTTTATTTTTTATTTTTATACGATATAGAATTTCTAGTCTAGCTTAATTTAAGTATATATGTGTGTGAAGTTTTCTCCTGGAAACTTGAACCCCAATCTTACCCTCCACACCTCACAAATATTTATACTTGTGGAGTGACCATAGCACCAAAAGTGCGCAATGGTAAAATGCATAAGATTAAAAAATGAAAAAAAAAAAAGAGTCAAACTTCAACTAACAAAATTAAATTTTAAGAGACAAATTTATTAACTCATTCTTAAAATATGCTAAAATCAAAATTAATAATAATACAACGTAATTGTCTTGAAATATACTAAAACAAATATTATAAATTCTTACAACGAAAAAAAAACCCTCTCATCTCTCTATTTCTTTGCCTCTTTATCTATATTCTTATCTTTCTTTTCTTTATCTTGATTCTTGATCTTTTTATGTAAACTCAGTCATTTTTTGTAAAAGCTTGAAATCATTCTTTGTTGACTGCCCTTCGTAGTAGATTCAAGATTGAAGAGGGACGGTGTGGACGACATAGCATAGGTAACCCCTCTGCTTTTTTTTCAAGATTGAATCTACTACGAAGGGCAGTCAACAAAGAATGATTTCAATTTAAATATTTTAAATTTTATTTTTTTAATCTGCTTCATTGATAACCTGATAGGATAACACACTAGGCTTGCTCTCTTGCACGGTTCATTGCCCACAGCACTGCACTCTGAGCACATGCTGCTTCTGACCATCCATTAGCCATAAGCCCATAATGCACTATCCGCATTTCATTGCTAGACCCCGCACACCCACCCGCACACTCAATGTATAGGCATATACCCACTATATCTTTTATCTTTATTTTTTTAATGCAAACTTTTATTTTATCAATTATTGTAAGTTATCACACTAATTAATAATTTGATGTATATCATATCAACTCATTTGTATTACTTTCTCAAAAAAAAAAAAAAAAAAACTCATTTGTGTTATAGTGATACTAATTTATTGAACTATGTAATAATATAATTTTATTTGTGCATGTTTAGCCTTTAAAGTATAAAGTGGTCATGCCTTTAGAAAAATAGCAATAATAAGGTTTTATTATTCTATACCTTAAATTTTATTTTTAGTTAAATATTCATTTTTAATTATAAATTGTGTTTTATTTATCTAGAAATATTTTCTCATTATAAATGTCTAATAGATTTTAAATAAACATAAAAAAATTCAATAAATATTATTTAATTAATATTTAAATATAAAAAATGTCCTACTTAAAATTTTTGCCTAAGACCTTCAAAATTGTTGAGTCTACCCTGGATCTAATTTACTAAAAGTTTTAGTAATTTTTTTTAGAGAGAAAAGTTTTAGTAATTAGTAGTAGAATTTTAATCGAAATAATATTTTAAACTTTTCAAACTCTGGTAATAAAGTTTCAAATAGAATAAGTTATCTTAATAATGTTAATTTACTTATAGTGAACCATAACGCGAAAGTATATCATTCCACGTGTAGTGCTTATTTTAAATCACATGATATTTTAACATTTAGCATACTGTAGTACCATATGTTTAAGTAATATCAAGTTATATATTATGTAACTTTTACCCTCAAATTCCTAGGCTAATCTTTTTACCTATAATTTTGAATTTCAAAACATATTTAAAATTATAATTTTATATATGAAATAGTTATTATTCTTATGTCATCTTGAGATTATGCAAATATATAAACTAATTTTTTTTTCCTCCTTCTTCTCCTTGTATTTGTTTTTGTTTTTGTTTTTAACAACAACAACAACATATACTCTTATTTTAAAAAAAAGGAAATGTAAAGAAATACCTTAAAAACATTTATTTAAAAATATTTTATGAAAAAATAATTAATTTTACTGACAGTTTTTTTTTTTTTTTTTTATCTCGCCAAAATGATGTAAGAACTTTCTTAATTAATATAATTTATTAATAACTTGCAAAGTTTACTCTTGCCACGTAGACTGAAGCACACAGGATTGCCATGACAGAGCGTTTTGATTGATGATACCAAGCACTTTGCACTTCTGCAGTCTGCACTGACCAATTTCTATGCAAACATTAATGGGAAAAAAATCCAAAACAATCTAATAATAAGTAGTTTGACCTGTGATAATTAGTTAATTAGACCTTATGCTTTTAACGATGTTAGCTTATGTCTCACACTTTCATTAAACTCTTCTAATTGTCTTATTCCATTTCTGTTTGTTAATTAGTCCGTATAATGTTTTCCTTAATTTCTTGTGTTTAAGACTGTGGAAGAACTTGATCAAACAGAAATAATTTTTGTTGTTCACAAGATAAAAGTAAAACACAGTGTTTGGGTTTTAAAATGTTATCCACCTATAAAGGACCAAAAATCAGTTTCAAATACAACATAAACCTCTCAAATGATAAAGATGTATATATTAAAATGTCACTAAAGTTTCCAAAATAACCAAAAAACATTTTATATATATATATATATATATATATATATATATATGGGGTTGAACTGTGAATGTCTTTATTAAAAAGACTATAAAAATATCAATTGAACCACAACTTTTACAAACCGCTTGGCAAATATGGATGTGATTTTTAATTGGTATTGGTATTGGTATATTAATGGAAAAAAAAAAAAAAAATATATATATATATATATATATATATATATATATATATATATATATATATAGGGTTTTATTAAAAGCATAGAAATATAATTTAATTGGAAGGTGTCCTTTTTCATCATTAATTTATAATGATGCTAACTGCTTCCTAAATTATACGACATGTAGTTCTCAGTGCCATTCTGAGCACATGATCCAATTGAACTTTAGCGGACAATGTGCCATTAGTCAACATAAAATGGATTGGATTCCGATAGGTCAACAGGTGCGTCATTATTTGTTTGACTTTATGCAACATAGGGATTAGGGTTTTTTTCTTTTCTTTTCCGTGGCTAATTTGTGATTTCAAACTCAAATTTGACTTGAGATTGAGTGACCAACAGGGGCGGCGCCACCTCATGGCAGCAACACCTTGAAAAAAAAATTATACATAACAATTTAAAATCTTATATTTATTTACCTTAAAAAAAAATTTAGAAACACTCTAAATTTTTTTTATATCAATAAAATTAAATTTTTATCCATAATTTGAGCAATTTAACATCAGCTTATGATAGTGCAGAATTTGGTCGAAGTTAAATGTCTTTATGAATGTCTTCCTGGGACCACTACATTTGTTGGTGGTGGCCCTTAGTCCAAGGTGTCATGATTTTTTTTTTTTTTTGGTATTCTAGTTTTTTTTTTCTTTTATCAATAAAATTTTCTACCGTTTATCTTTTATATATATATATATATATATATATAGAGAGAGAGAGAGAGAGAGGTGTGTGTGGGTCTTTTAAGCAAAACAACAATCACATACTTTTATATTCTTTTAAATTTATACTACGGCTTTACTTTTAATTTTTGTTTTACTTGACACACTATTATTGTACAACTATTTTTTCTCAAAAACATTATAATATATATTATACAACTAATTGGTTAAAGTCACGTAAATTTAATTTTTTTCATTGTACAACTACTTTTCTTTTTTCTTTTTTCAATAATTTTAATTAGAAAAAAATAGTAGTTTTAGATAATTAAGTGAATAAACTTAAAAAGTTGCTTAATTTTTATATAACATCAATTTTTAGTTAATTAAGTAAAATTTTATGTATTTGCGTATTTTTTTTTATTGGTGTTGTTGTTGCCAATATATAATTTTTTTTTTATTAAATTGTGTAATTTATTATTCTTAAAGAACGCCCTAGAAAAAATTTCTGGAAAGGACACTGGACTGACCAATGTTATTTAACACAATTGTAAAATGTGCCATTCGAGTGGAGATTGGACTATATTTTGGATCTTGCTAGAACTCAATTTATGGTGTGAAACTGTGATCATATATGACCATAGGTGGTGCAACATCAATTTATTTTACCTTTTATTAATTATAAATGACCACAACCATGCTTCATGCAAAGCAGGTACAAGTGCTTATAGCACAAAGATACAAGCACTTCACAGCAAGTCAGATCACCAATTTTGAGGTTACTTAATTTTTTTTTCAGCTATCGCAACAAAAGTAGATAGAATAGAAGTAGCTATTACTCAATACCAGTCACACCGCACCACACACCAGCACAGTAAATGGAAGATATTAATGTTTAACAACCGCTCAATTGAAAAACATAAATGCACCCCAACTACATCAAATTTAATCTTCTAGTATAAGTATAGCTATACTGTGTCTGAGCTTACACATCCCACAAATTACAATTGTCTTCTTTATCTAAATTTCTCTCTTTGTTCTTTTATTATCTTTTTTTTTTTTCAATCAACCATGGCAGCTGTGGTTGGGAAAAAGTGTGAAACAAAGAATGTGAAAATCACCACCAAATCCCATGTCATGCCCAACAAGAAACTAGGAAGAAGAGAATGTCAATTGGTGACATTTGATCTTCCATACCTAGCTTTTTACTACAACCAAAAGCTGTTGTTTTACAAAGGAAATGACTTTGGGGACATGGTTGGGAAATTGAAAGATGGGTTAGGTCTGGTTTTGGAAGAGTTCTATCAACTGGCTGGGAGGCTAGGCAAAGATGAGGAGGGAGTTTTCAAGGTTGAGTTTGATGATGAAATGGACGGTGTGGAAGTTGTGGAAGCAATAGCTGAGGGGATCGAAATTGCTGATCTGATGGTCGAGGAGGGTGCTAGCACTTTGAAGGAATTGACACCCTACAACGAAATCTTGAACTTGGAGGGGCTCCATAGGCCTCTTTTGTCTGTGCAGGTAATACTTTGGATTTCATGCATAACATCTTTTTAAGCAATCTGAAAATAAATTGATCATTGTTTTCTAACTAATGGAATACAAATCAAAATCATCTATGAGTGATTTACAATTTTACACATAACATATTTAAAATTATGTACATAATAGGAATAAGAGTTGTATGCATATGTATAAAGTGGTACACCGACAATATTTTGCATTCTAATTAGTGAAGTAGACGGTGGTTTATGGTCTTGATTGTGAGATCAACACAATTGTTTAGGGCCACCAAGTGCATTGAAAAGAAATCGCTTTTTTTTTTTCCCCACAAATAAATAATGATAGAGATGTTACACGCATGTACATATTTATGAATTTAGCCATAGCTTGTCAGTGATTATGACAACCGATTTATGTCCCTTAATTATGCCCCTCTAAAAGAAAGAAAACAGGGCCACTTACACAACCGTTTTAATCTTCACTTTGCTTAAAATGGTTACTAGAGTCTAGAGCATGGGACCATGAAATATTGTACATTTTCAACTATGATTTGGAGGTTTTTTTTTTTTTCTTTTTCTTTTTAACTATGAGATTTTTGTTTTCTAAACAAAATAAAAGAAGAGAAACTCTGCTAATATTTCCACGAAATTCCAGGACTTAATTGGTGCATGCTGTTCCTCCCTGGTTATTTACTAAAAAACCGATAGAACCAAAGCCAAATTTTTTTGGACTTTACTGCAGAGAGCCTGAGACTACAGTCAATATTTTGAAACTCTGTTCGCTAATGAAAAGATAAAGGAATATAAAACAAGCTACTATTTTTTCACATAATATCCTTGTTTCACTTCTTTGTAATGGGTTTTCTTTTCTATCTTTCTTTCTCTTTTTTTTTTTTTGGCTAAAAAAAACTATAAATTAATAACCTTTCTATTTTCTATTTCTAAATTCATAAATAACCTATTATTACATTTACATTTTCGCCTACTGCCTATCAATTCCTCCACTCAAATACAACCTTAGTGTAACTTTGGAAAATTTATAAATCCACACAACAACCCCCCCCCCCCCCCCCCCCCAAAAAAAAAAAGAAGCCCCTCCAAGTTCTTATTCTGCCTCTAATGAAGAAAAAAAAAAAAAAATTTTGATCCTGTCATGCATGTCCCATACAAATTTAAAGTACAAAAACATTAATATTTCCGGCAATCCGAACAGAATTGCTAGGAAATTGTCACTCAATTAGGGTTTTCTTGGACCCCATTTATGGGGATTGCTTGTCATAAATATGTTGTCAGTTTGATCTCCATCCATCGCTGAAAATTTTTATCATATATGTACCCAGTTTTTTACCATATACTAAATGCAACCCATATGACATAGAAGAACGTAGATCATATATCAGATAAAAGCATTCTTTTTCTCACACTACATATTTCTGAACCATGATATAATGATTAGTGCTATCCGTAGTGATATCTTCCTAGGGCTCGTTCACAAAATTTCCACCCGTGTGGGATCAATGATGGACTGCCCCCTTCTTGATAATCATTCACATTTTGAAATTATTATTAGTAGTTATGCTGCTCTGAGTTATTTTTTTTCCTTTCTTTTTTTCTTGGGCACTATTTTATGGTAAAGATTTGCTCTTATTCTTAGGGGAGAGCATGATTTTCCTTGTTCATAAGTCTCACAAACATATGATGATATGAATGTATGTTTTACAACGTTCCAGAAGAATGAAGCAAGCATAATTTTCATTAATGGATGAAATTGAAAATGTGCAAAGAATTTCAGATTTAAGTAAAAGGAAATGTACCAAAGCACTGTTGAGTAATGAGACAACCAAAAAGTGATCTAAGGATTGGTATGTAAACACAACTTCTATTTCAGCTACCTACCTGTCACGAGTCACACAGCTCAATTATATTTATATCTCGTGGGGCCAATTAATTTTTTGTTTTTTGGTTGGGAGTTAAATGTCATCTTTCTTTATAAAAGAGCCTCATACTTAAGTGATTTTTTTAAAAAACCTTTTTTATAAGGAGAAATGGAGAATCAAGATTAAATTCTTCTTTCTCACTTGTTGTAACAATTATAAATTATAGTAAAAATTAAAAAAATTTCCAACGCATACAAGGAAATTAGGAAATTAAAGGATTGCATTGCAAAATCAAACTTTTTTTTAAGAAACAAACACACATAAAAGAGAAGGAAAGGGAAAGGGGTTTGCAAAATCAAACTTAATTAGGTGAAATTTGATACTGTGGTTGAGCCAAAATAGTATTAGCCTATTATAGGTCCAAGTGTACAATATGTACTGTTGAGAATAAGTATTATTACTAGAATAACTTAATTATTTATATTTATTTGTTTGGTTTTGCATGTGGAGTAAAACTCAAAATTAATAATTGTATAATACAATATTGATAATAAATAATATCATAGAAATAATAAATACATATAATTCACAATTATAATTACTCTCATTTCTATTTCCATGTTCATTTTTAGTTGTAATTCATTTATATAAATTTATAACATTTCTAAAATAAAACTTTCTATATTATACCAATATAAGCTGATAGAAAGTTAGAAACTTTAATCAATATCTCCAATTAATGTGTTTGATTATAGATAATTAGAGATACTGACTAAAATGTTTTATTTTACATGAAAGAAGAGATGACTATTGTAAGGGACAACTTTTTAATAGGACTCTTGCTTGTCCATATTGAGAAAAGTAAAATAATAGTAAAAATTAAAGAAATGGAATATATTAAGGGTTTGTTTGAGATCAAATATTTTGTTAAAATTGAAATTTTTTTACTGAAAATACTATAAATAAATGTAAAAATTAGTTGAAATAGTATAATGAGATCTATATATAGTATTAAAAAGTATAATATGATTTATGAATAGTACAATAAATAAATTAAATAATAAAATTAATTGACAAAATTAATCCTAACAAACCGACAATAAAGATGAACATGTAGATGAGAATTGACAAAATTAATCGTACCAACGTAACAGTAAAGATGAACATGCAGATGAGAATTGAGATATACTACGTAACAGTAAAGATGAACATGCAGATGAGAATTGAGATATACTACTAGGTTGGAATGACAAGATGGGAGTATCTTTTATAACTAGACAGATGGTTAGGCGGGTTTGTCTGTTGGTGAGTGAAGAACATAAGGGGCCCAATCCATAAATAACAAGTATGCAAGAACCTAGTGTTATTTATATATATAATAAAATATTTGAAGTTGAAATAAGATGGGCCTAATTCTATCGTGTTTGTGTGTGTATACATATATAAAACCAATCAAAAAATTTAAGGGATTTTTTTTTTTTTACTGTATTGCTTTCATAAGTTTTCAAGATTGTTTACATTAAAATTATTTTCAAAATAAAGATTTTTTTTCCGAAGATATGTCAAAACTTAAATACTCCGCAAACAATATGAAATTGAGCAGGCAACATCTTCCCACTTTAGTTTGTAGTCATTCATGGTCAGATCTATCTTTGCTTTACATTTTCATCTTCAATACAATTTTTTTAAATAATTTTTTCATAATTATTAAAATGATATATTATAATTTATGCATGGTAAAAATTATCAAGAATGAACTCATGTCAAAGTAATATTTATTTTAATAATAACAACTTGATAAAAAATATTATGAAGAAAATTGTCACCTTCATTGATTCATCTCATATGCCATCACCATCGATTTTTGCTATCTTAAAGGCCATCAACGGTGTTGATGAACCAAATAAATTTTTTTTTATTTACTAAAATTATTGATAATTATTGGTTGTATTTTTTTTTTTTCCATCATGGCCACAGTTAACCAAGCTGAAAGATGGACTCGCAATGGGCTGCGCGTTCAACCACGCGATCCTTGACGGGACTTCCACGTGGCATTTCATGAGCTCATGGGCAGAGGTATGCGGAGGAGCTGTCTCCATCTCGGTCCCACCCTTCCTCGACCGCACCAAATCGCGCAACACGCGCGTGAAGCTCGATCTCACGGCCCCACCGGACCCACTAGCATCAAAATCCAACGGTGAAGCAAAGCCGAGCCCACCACAACTCAGAGAAAAAGTCTTCAAATTCTCCGAATCAGACATCGACAAGATTAAGTCCAAAGTCAACTCCAACCCCCCATCGGACGGCTCAAAACCATTCTCAACATTCCAATCGCTCTCTGTCCATATCTGGCGCCATGTAACCCATGCACGTGAACTAAAACCCGAAGACTACACTGTCTTCACTGTCTTCGCCGATTGCCGGAAAAGGGTCGACCCACCGATGCCCGAAAGCTACTTCGGGAACCTAATCCAAGCGGTGTTCACGGTCACGGCTGCCGGGTTGTTATCGGCGAACCCGCCGGAGTTCGGAGCTTCAGTGATTCAAAAAGCAATAGAAAACCACAATGCTAAAGCCATTGATGAACGTAACAAGCAGTGGGAGAGTGAGCCTAAGATTTTCCAGTTTAAGGATGCCGGAGTGAACTGCGTAGCGGTCGGGAGCTCGCCGAGGTTTAAGGTTTATGATGTGGATTTTGGGTGGGGAGAGCCTGAGAGTGTGAGGAGTGGCTCCAATAATAGGTTTGATGGGATGGTGTATTTGTACCCGGGAAAAAGTGGTGGGATTGATGTGGAGATTAGCTTAGAAGCTCAGACTATGGAGAGGTTGGAGAAAGATAAGGAATTTCTTATGGAGGTTTAACTAGCTAGCCAACTAGCTAGGGGTTGATGGTTTTAGTTTTGAAACACTGAAATCAGAATAGGAGTGATGTGTTGGTATAAGCTAGTATGTTGGGATTTGGGATTGTTAAGGGAGTGTATGTATGCATGTGATTGTTCTTCTTGTCTTCGGGCTTTCGTGTTTGGTTTGGGGATTTTGAAGTTGTGGTGGGTAATTAAGTTTATTTAATTAAATGAGTTATTATCATATGTATTAATTGTTATTAATGTGAACTGAAATATTATCACTTTATAATGGAATCAATGATGAAGATTCAAAGACTCAAAGCTCTGTCAACTTAACGAGTATGATCACTTACAAATTGTGGCTGTCTTGTGCAATTAAATATTATGGGGATCAATTAAGGTTAACCCGTTCTTAGCTGTCGTCCATGACCTGACCGCGTCCAAAGAAAGCAATCTAAGAATGACAGAATGAGTAAACAGTGCTCGTCCATTAACAACAAGAAGATTCTGTTTGAAGGAATTCATCCATGGATGACTAGATACATGGATGAGTGCATGCATAGATGACTGGATTATACTTAATAAATCCTACAAAGAATTCTTCAAAAGTTCCACATAATTAGACCATGGGGGTATTACTCTTAATACGTGGCAGGGACTCCTCAGACTTTGCTCTACACACCCCATTTTCTCCATTAACGACCCACATCATCCATAATGATAGCAGATCTAAACAAGTAGATCAACTTCTAACTCTCTATAAAAGGAGCAACTCCATTCATTCAGGGTAAGTTCTTATTATTCACTATTTTTCCTGCTCTATGAGTTAGAGAGAAAACTGACTTAATTGTCAGATGGTCTTTGGCCAAGTCACACCAGTCACTTTTGACAGTTCTTTTTTTCTTTTTAGGACTTATAACCATTATCATAGCCCAAAGTATTTTAGCTTACTGATTTTCACCCATCATCAAAATATATCAATGATGGAGAATCACACAAATCTTGGATCTAGATATGAGAATGAGAGTATGATTGAATATATATCATGATTTCTGATCGGTGAAGATTTGCAATATTGCTATGGTAATTAACTTTTTAAATCTCCTCTTACGGACACAAAATGGTCACCTTTTTAGAAATGTGATGCTTGTTTAAGAAATCAACCAAGATAGACAAACAGAGAGAGAAGTCATTGCCAAATACAAATATAACAAATCCTTCAGCCTTTGATGCCAAGGAGTGTTGGCTAATCAAATGATATTTTCTCTCTTTATTAGACTTTAAGGGTAGTTAAAACCTAGTAATTAAGTGGATAGACTTGAAATTTCTAGCTAGGGGCAGAGTATAAGAAAAAAAACTCTAAAAAAAACATTCATATAATATTAACAAACTAGCAATCAAAACAAATACACAAAATCATTATTTAATCCATTAATACATTAAGATGCAATTATCTAACAATAAGGAAAAAAACACAAAACACCATTGATTTTTTTAAGATAAAATTGTTATGTTTTGAACTGAGGGTTTACATGGATTTGGGCTGAATTGAGCTAGCCCATCCCTATATGTATACTTTATTTGCCTATTGCTTGTGATATTACATTTGGTGAATCACAGTCCTATTTTCTAAGCCATAATTTTAGTCCCATAAATGAATGCCCCTAATCAAATGAGTGTTAAGAATATAAAGTGAGAGAAAAAGACTGAATAGTTTGTATATTCTGCGTAAATAATAATGTATAATAGAGAGCCTTATATAAGCTAGGTATGTGTGCAGTACAAGTAATATGAGTAAATTAGAAGTACAATATACTAGGTTAAGCCCAATCGGCTAATCTAGTCTAAGCTATACACTAACATCCCCCCTTAAACTCGAGGTGGCAAGGAGGAAGCCAACTGGAGTTTGGATATAAGATCTCGAAGACGACTAGGCTGGTGAGTCTTGGTGAAGATATCAACAGGCTGGTCAGCAAGAAAGAGGGAGAACAGCTTGAGATTGCCTTTCTTGAGATGCTGGCGAGTGATGTGGCAGTCAATCTCAATATGCTTGGTATGTTCATGAAAGACATCATTATGAGCAATGTAAATAGTACTACGATTGTCACAATAAAGAAGAGTGGCGGTGGGCTGTGGAGCATCCATGTCAGCCAAGAGCTAGCAAAGCCAAATAAGCTTGCATGTGATGTTGGCAAGGGTATGATACTCAGCCTCAGTACTGGAACGGGAAACCACATCCTGCTTCTTGTTACGCCACGAGACAAGTGAAGTACCCAACAGGAAACAAAAAACCTGTAATAGAGGATCGATCAGTCGGATCACATGTCCAGTCTGCATCAGAATAAGCATAAAACTCGAGAGAAGACCGAGAGGAGTAGTGGAGACCATAATAAAGTATGCCCTTGACATATCGGAGAATTCGAAGAACGGAAGCATAGTGGACAGAATGAGGGGCATCCATGAACTTACTAACCATACCCATGGCATATGAAATATCCGGACGAATAACAATGAGATAGATCAGACTACCAACCAACTAACGATAGCGAGTAGCATCAGATATAGGTTCACCATCCAAGGGTGTGAGTTTTGCACTGTATTCCAAGGGAATGGAAACAGTCTTGTTGTCGGTGATACTGGTTTTGGAGAGAAGATCAGAAGCATATTTAGCTTGGGAAAAATAGTATCTATTAGAGGATGAGGTAACCTCAAGCCCAAGAAAATAGCTAAGAGTGCCCAGATTTTTCATCTCAAAATGCTGACTAAGGAAATGCTGAAGAGAACGGATACCTGCAAAATCATATCTAGAAATAATTATATCATCAACATAAAGAAGAATAAGAGTGATACTAGCAGAGGATCTTCGGATAAAGAGAGCAGTGTCATGAAGACTCGAAGTGAAACCCTGCTGAGCAACAACTGAGTTAAAATTTTCAAACCTAGCTCAAGGAGCCTACTTTAGGCTATAAAGAGCACGACAAAGGCGACAAACTTGACTGCCTGAGTGTGGATAGTCAAGGGGTGGTTACATGTACACTTCTTCTTGGAGGTCCCCATTGAGGAAAGCATTCTTCACATCCATTAATAAAGAGTCAACGGCGAACAGTAGCCACAGCAATGAGATATGTGACAGATGTAAGACGAGCAATAGGAGCAAATGTTTCCTCATAGTCAATGCCATGCTCCTGAGTAAAGCCCTTAGCAATGAGGCGAGCCTTGTATCGTTCAACAGATCCATCAACCTTGGTTTTGATCTTGTAAACCCACTTACAAACTACTACAGATTGACCAGGAGGCAAATCAACCATATCCCAAGTGTGATTCTTATGAAAGACATCTAATTTTTCATTCATAGCTTACAGCTAAAAAGGGTCAGTATAGGCCTCACGATAGGTGTGAGGTTCATAGAGGGTTGAAAGAGTAAAAGAGTAGTTAATCAGTGAGATAAGGGGGAGGAATGCTTACTTGGGTGGAACGACGAAATTTAGGACCAATAGGAGACTCAAGAGAGGGTGGTGCCATAGGATCCAAGATAGGCGGGTCATATGCCAGGGATAGAACTGGAGATGAGTCGTCTGGAGAGGCAGCCGATGTTGAAGAATCCTCCACAAGTTTAGGATAGAGAGGGAGGAGAGATCGGTGAAAATGAGAGACTTTGAGGAAAAGGACGCAAGAAACAGCTAAAGACTTGTAAAAGGACGATGTTCCTAAACTCAACATGACGAGAGACACGAAGGCGATGAGAAATGGGATCATAGCAGCGAAACCCATTTTGAGATATACCATAAATAAGGAAACAACAAAGACGACCACGAGGCTGGAGCTTTGTTCGTTTATGAGGGGGAAGAGAGACAAAGCAAGCATAACCAAAAACCGAAGAAAGGACTAGTCAGGGGTTTGACCATAGAGAAGCTCGAATGGTGATTTGTTGTGTGTAATTGGTGAATGAATATGATTAATGGTGTACACAGCAGTGAGTGCTGCCTCACTCCAAAAGCACTCAAGAAGAGAGGCAGAAATGAGAAGGGTGCGAACAACATCAAGAATGTGATGATGTTTTTGTTCTGCACAACCATTTTGTTGAGAGGTGTAAAGACAAGACTGCTGAGGAAGAGTACTGCGACTGTTTAGAAAGGATAGGAAAGATTTATCATTATATTCTTGAGCATTATCTAATCAAAAGACTTTGACGGTGCGATTAAATTGTGTTTTAATCATTTTATGAAATGTTTGGTAAATAAACACAAGTTCAGACCTATGGTGAAGCAGATAAATCCAACTATATTGAGAAAAATCATCCACAAATATGAAAAAATATTCAGATACCCCCTCAATGGAAATCAGTGTAAGACCCCAAATATCAGAATGTATAAAATCAAAAGGTGCAGAAGAAAATGAGTCACTATTATTAAAGGGCAATTTTGTTTGTTTGTCAAAATGACAGGAAGTACAATCAAATTTTTGAAATTGAACTGAACCTAAATGACATTGAGAAGCTAACAACTGAAGACGAGATAAGAATGGATGACCAAGACGAGCATGCCATAGATCAAGTGAGGGGGTGGCAGTGGTAGCAGCTGCAGAAACAATTTGTGAAGGAATCTTCAAGTCATGAACCTCAAACATGTGACCAACCTAAATGACCTTGAGAAGCTAACAACTGAAGACGAGATAAGGATGGATGACCAAGACGAGCGTGCCATAGATCAAGTGAGAGGGTGGCAGTGGAAGCAACTGTAAAAACAATTTGTGAAGGAATCTTCAAGTCATAAACCTCAAACATGTAACCAATCTTATGGCCTATCCCAAGCACTTGACTTGTTCGGAGATCTTGCACATCCACACCATGATTAGTAAATAGAAGATCTAAGCCTAATTCACAAAATTGACCAACATAAAGCAAATTGAAGGATAAATTTGGGATATGAAAAGTGTTACTAAGGGATAAACAAGGAAAATAGATTGTTCATTTATGACTAACAGGCATAGGAGTTCCATCAATAGTGTAAATGGTGATGGGGTGTTCTAAGAGTGCCTTATCAGAAAATTGGGATTCATCAAGAATCATATGGTTACAACATGCAGTATGAAAAAACCAAGGTTGTTTACCTGAGGTGACAGAAAGGGCAGTGGAAGTTTGAGATAAAACATGTTGAACTACTGCCTCAATATCAGCCGTAGTAAGTGAGGAAACCAAAAATGGACCTATAGGAACCGATGGATCTAAAAGACATACAGTAGCTGCTTGAGGAAGAGAAGCTTTATTTTGCTCTTGCATAAATTTCTACAGTTTGCGACAAACTGAGATGTCATGGACATTGGCACAGCAAAACTCGCAGCGAGTACCTTTGGAAGACTGAGAGGTGGAACGCCCAGAGTTTATTCGTGGAGGAGCATTGAATGCAGCAATGGGAGGCTGTGGAGATAGTGTAGCCAATACATGATCAAATGATGACATGTGATGAGTAGGCTGACAGTTCTTAGAAATGAGCTCTTTGACTACAACATTAAAAGAAGGAGTAGGAGACTAGCTAAGCAAAGAAGCCCTAGTAGGCTTAAAATCCTCACATAAATCCATCATGAAATGCATAAATTTACGATGATCCTGATATTTGACAAAGAGCTCAATGTCCTTAGAACACACTAGTGGATGATTTGCAGCAGAGAGTTGATTCCACATAGTATAAGTCTGAGAAAAAAAAAATTAGAAATAGACTGACCTATCTCTTGGCGCATTTGATAAAATTTTGATTCAATGTGGAACTCCAAGCTTGAATCATTAGTGCAATTATAGCGATCAGCCAGAAAATTCCAAGCAGCCTCAGCAATCTCAAGATGAGAAAGAAGATTATGAATGGAGGGAATAGAAGTATTGATAAACCAAGACAAGATCTTACTCTGAATACTCTCCCATTCCTCTAAGCGTTCTTCATAATCATCCACTGTTACAGCAGTCTTTGAGGCATCTTCAGCAGCTGTGGCTTTGGACGTAGGTTTTGGTACTGGCTTAGGAATTGAACTAGTCACATATCTCTATAGTTTACAACCCTTGAGAAAGATAGTCATATTCTAAGACCATGTATGATAGCTAGTAGGACCATCCAACATAATGGTGATAGGACGTATGATATCTTGTTCGTTTTGTTGAGCCATAATGAAGAAAATGACCAAAAAGAGGGATTTAGGGACCTCAAACGAAGAAACTGAATCTAGAAATGGAATCTACGTGAAAACTGAGCAAGATAGGCCCCTTCGAAAATTTTGACCTCGGTCAACGGTGGCGATGTCGGTCAACGGATGCTGACGTCACTAGGGCTAACATGGCAAAGCAATAGTGAAAGGTGTGTGAGATTGGGCGGTGGCACATGTAGGCATGTGGATGCGTGTTACAGCGAGACTGAACCTTTTGGTGGCACGTGGGAGCACGTGTAGTTCCAAATGGAGTTGATTTGGGTTGGGTTTTTCTCGAAATTGTGCGATCTATCAATATGTGCTCTCTATTTGGCAGGGTGATGGATAGAAAGACTAGATCCGAGAGTTTTTGGTGTTGTGGGTCTAACGACGGTAACTTGCTTCTGACAGTGGGCACTGGACAAAGGCAAGGGTAGCAGAGAGACACTAGAGAAGACCACAGGAGCCAAAAAGTTAAAGCATTGGCTTTGATACCATGTTAAGAATATAAAGTGAGAGAGAAAGATTGAATAGTCTGTATATTCTGTGTAAATAATAATGTACAATAGAGAGTTTTATATAGGCTAGGTATGTGTGCAGTACAAGTAATATGAGTAAATTACAAGTACAGTATACTGGGTTAAGCCCAATGGGCTAATCTAGTCTAAGCTATACACTAACAATGAGCACAAATCTTGTTGAATAATTTCTCTCCACGCTATGAGACATTCAACCATGCACTATGAGGCATTTGAAGGTAGGGCCCGTCCTTCCACTAGGCTAATTACGCCATTGCTTAAGGCCCCCAAGTGGAAGGGGGACCCAAAATAGTTTCAGATAAAATTCCAAAAAATCTAATACATTCTTGTGACCAAAGAACAAAAAAATTTGGAACATTTTTGTAAATATTGGTACCCCAAAAAATTCTTTGGTCTAAACAAAATCAATTATCCCAAAAATATTATCCTTAACCTCTAGAAAAATAGAAAATCAACCGGATAAATGCAGATTCAAATAAAATGCAGATTCAATCTAAAAAATTACCAACAAAATTATCTCAAATCAAAACAAATCAAAAATCTCAAATCCCTAAAATTTTACTCACACCTAGAATTTTACTCACACCTACAAATAAAAAAATATACTCCAATTAACGTACTAAATTATATAAAAATTTTACAAATTTTACTAACAATATCTATTACAATTGCTTCTGCAAAAAGAAAATTTTCAAAATTAAAATTAATAAAATCATATCTATGATTGACAATGTCTTAAAAAAAATTAAGTGGATTAGTTATATTATTGATTGAAAATGAGATGTTAATAGAACTTTAATACAAAAATTTAATTAGTCAATTTGCATTTCAAAAAACAAGAAAAATATATTTTAAATGAAATATATTATAATATAAAAATATTAAATAAATATTAATTTAATTAATACACGCGCACACATATATATATATGTGTGTGTGTATATATATATATATATATATAAAATGTCTCATTTTAGTTATCGTTTAAAGCTCCAAAATGTCTAGGGCGGGCACTATCTACCGGCGCATTAAGAAAGGCCATATAGCCTTCAATGACTATGAGATATTGTGGAAAGTTGTCAAGAGAGCTCGATTTACGAATCAACTTCAACTTGGCAATATTTAATCTATGTGAATGCGTCTAAGTTAGTTGAGCTAGGAACTTGATCTGTGGGAGCTTTCGTCATAAGCTTGCAGAGAGTAAGATCTTATGCATAGTAAGATGATCCATTTTTTAAACTTTATGAAATTCATATGATAATCCATTTTTAAAACTATATAGTATTTGATTGTTTGAAAAATTTAATTTCTCTTTGCTATTATGCCATGACAATATTAATTTTTGGTTCTAGTGGAATTCAAACTCATCCTTATTTGATGATGGTGCAGGTGGAACTTGAACCTAATCCATGGATTCCAATGAACTCAATTAATAAAATATCTTATTATTGAATAAAAGATGTGAATTCAAATCTTGCCTATACCAAAAAACCAATTAGAATAGTGTCTTTATGATAATGAACAATCATAGTGGCCATAAGATCAAATTTATCTTCTCCATAATATATATATATATATATATTAAGTTTCAATCTTGCTTACACTAAAAAGCTAAATAGTGTTGTAACTTCTTCTTTTTATTATAAGAGTGTTTTAACTTTATGATAAAGTACAATCATAGAGCCATAGTTAAAATCTATCACATGTAATTGGAAAATGTTTGGCTATAAACTTTGTTGTAGCCTAAAGCTATAACTCTACTCAATATTTTTTAATTACATGTGATTTTAACAAATTCATCATTAGATTGTATTTTCTTCTTGTATCTTTCATGCTTGCAAAACTTTCAGAATACCAAAGATCAATAACTATGTTATCAATCAAATATTTAAATTTCAAGCTTTTATAGTTTAAAGTTATACAAATTTAAAAAATAAATTTATGAATCAAATAATAAATAACATCCAATGGATACAAAATTTGATATATGTTTTAAAAATATAAAGAACTTGCAATCCAATAATTATATTTTCAAAATATATGGTTATGTTAATTTTTTTAGTTGAAGGTGTAACTTTAAGCTACAAGCTTACTTTATCCTATATAATAATTAAAAATAATAATAATAAATAACTTCTCAGTTTGAGTTAATTATAACGCCATAGGAACATAAGTTGAAAAAATTTGATGTATGTATAAAAAAAAAAATTATATAATTTATCCATGACCCAATTGGTTTCTACTAAGTTAATTTTATGAATACCGTTTCAAATTCCGTTTTGGTTTGTCTATTGGAACGAAATGTTTTGATACCAATCTATTCTGGCATACTGTCGCATGCTATTTCAGTTTTGGGGTTACCACTATATATATGTGTGTGTGTGTGTGCGCACGCGTGATAAAAAAAACCATATAATAAATTATTATTGGTTTTAAAGTTATAAGTAAATATTTCAACTAATATGTAATCTTTAACCTCAAATATCAGTTCAATAATAATAATAACAACAACAACAAGACAAGTATTAGTTCAATTATATATAGAATATAATAAGAGTAATAATATGGAAAAAAAAAATGAAACTACACTGTTGGCCCCTCAAGTTTATCTTGTGAGCACAGTTAGTTCATCAAGTTTCAAATGAGTGCAATTGATCCCTCAAGTTTTCATAGTAAACAATATAAGTTCTTCTCTTAGCTTTCATTAGTGGTATTTTTTTACGTGGTTAACGGAATAATGATATTTTGTATTTCTATTAAAAAAATTACAAAAGGGAATTTACACATAAGTAACAAACTAACTTGTTTTAAATTGAAATCCTAATCCTAACCCAATTATAAATAGAAACTCCATTTACAAATCCATGGGAGGGAATGATTGATTGATGCCCTAGTTGCCATGATGCTACCTCACTCTTCTGTAGATGGTGGCCTTTTACCTTAAGTGACAGCCATTACCACGATGGCCTCCCTCCTTCTCTTACACAAAACAAAATACAATGCCCAGTTTATGTTTCAACCTAAATTTCTCTAGCCTTCAGAGGAAATTAGGCAACACCAACTAAGGAGGCTTCAGTTGCTAAGAGTGTAAAGAAAAAGAGCATGAAATCGCCAGCAAATAAGGCCACAACTAGGAGAGGGGGAAGGAAGTGATTACAAGAGAAGGAGTTTTCCTAAATGTTTGTTTGTTTGTTTGTTGTAGGGGTAGTTCTGTATTTTCTTTTCTTCGTTTTTTTTTTGGTGTAATCAGATCCACGTGCACACGATTATATAACCAAAAAACAATTTCGGTTTATATATTGTTATTTTAATTATCATCGAGAAGTTTAGTTGAGATATGATGCTGTAATTTTTTTTATATCTATACTATTATTTAAGGAACTTCTCCTGTTTGGACCAGATTTTTAAAAAAAAAATTCTAAAATACTCCTACATCCCTATGTTTAAGTAGAAACAAAACTAAAGACCAATCTGTTAAAAATACAACCCTAACTTCCATTAAAACATTACCTAAAAAATAGGGTTACCCTTCTGTTGATTTTCAAATTTATTTATCCACTTATAAATTAGATTTTCAAAATAAAAATTATATATATAAAATAAATAAATAAAACATATATATTTTTTGTTTTGGCTACGACCACTAAAAAAAACACCTCATTGCACGTGCGAAGCACGTGTGATGAGGCTAGTATTTTATTAAGTTTTTCAGTTAAGTTGAGTGGAGTCCGAGAGAGAGGAGATGAATTTAGTATTATTAGAGATTGATGGTTTTTCCTTTTTCAAGTCGTGTTCACCGTCATCCTACTCCTATTAGTGGAAAAAGTAAAATGCAATTAGAGGCAAGTATTTAATTTATTGGTGCTACCAACCTTGGAGGTATGATAAAGGTTTTCAATTCAAGTGCAAAAATTATTTTTCTATAAAGAAAGAAAGAAAGTAATTTAATCTCGCACGACAGTTATTGTGTGATTCTAATTCTAAGTCTGTTCAATCATTTCCTCTTCTCTCTCTCATGGGTTTGTAAATGGAGTTTTGATTTAGAATCGGGTTAGGATTAGAATTTGAATTTGGAACGAGTTAGTTAGTTATGTGTAAATTCCCTTTTGTAATTTTTTTAATTAAAAAAAGTTACATCATTTAAAAAAGTGTCAAGTTATTATTCCATTAGTCACGTAAGTAATACCACTGACAGAAGTTAACAAAAAGGACTTATATCGCTCATTATGAATACTTGATGGACTAATTGCGCTCACTTGAAACTCGAGGGATTAATTATACTTACAGAGTAAACTTGAGAGATTAATAGTGTAGTTTTGCCAAAAAAAAAAAAAAGACAAACCTAAATGTTAATTTTAGTGGAGTTGTGCTTATACCACAACTTGCCCACATGTCAAGTTGTGAGTGGTAGAGAGATGATGATGGGTCCATATGAGAAAACCCCTCTACTACTCACAATTGGCCATATGGGCGAGTTGTGACACAAATTTTGCCATTTTATGTGGTACTAACATAACTCATTTTAGTGACCAGAACATTAAAAGCTGTTTAAAATCTTCTCAAAAAAAGGAAAAATGTTTAAAAGACTGGGGCTTGTTTAGTACTGTTGTTTAAACAATAATTTTCATTATTTAAATACTACAATACGTATTTTTATAACACATTTTTTATCTACACATATTTTTATAACACTTAAATACCATTACTAAAAATCTCTTACCAAACAAGTCTAAATGTTTTGTTTTGTTTTGTTTTGTTTTGTTTGTTTTTTTCTTTATTGTAAGCCATGTGGGGCTCACAAAAACAAAGAAAATAAATAAATTTTAACACTCAAGTGGACAAAACAAAAGAAAGGAAGGAGTATTACGTGGGCTCACAAATAAACAAATAAAAAAGAAGAGGTAGTGGACTGAAACGACGAAACCAGAAGAAGAAGATACCCAAACCCAGAAGAATAAGAAGAAGAAGAAGAACAAGGAACAAGGAACAAGGAGGTAGGGTTTTTTTTTAAAGTCATATTCTGGTACTGGCCGAGCCACACAAGTTATGGAGCAGGATTTGGGATTTAGTGTAAGGGTGGGCTAAGTAAGATTGGTCATGGGCTTTGGCTTTTTATTAGTCTGGGTTTTGTTTTGTTTGGGTCAGGCCCACGTGTGTGTTGGGTTTGGGTAAATGAGAAGGCTGACATGGGTTGAGTCTGGGTCAAATCTAATTATTAGAGTACTAAAACATTTATTTAAGATTGTTTATTTTTGTTGTGTCTTTGAAAAAAACAACAGCGAAAAAAAAAAAAAAAAACCCCTATTCAGAGGTTTTTCACTTTTTTTTTTCTTCTTCTTCTTCTTCATTTCTTCATTCCCAAAACTCAGGTACTCTCTCACTCTCACTCATGAATTAATTGTTTTAGGAAATTCATTGTTTTTTGTTTTTGTTTCACGTGGCCTTTATTTTTATTTTTATTTTTGTTTAAGGATTCTGTCTGCTTGTATCTGGGTCTTGTATGTTGTTCCGTTTTGTATCCGAGAACTAAAAAAAATTTGAGTTTTTCTATGTTGTGTTTGGTGGCAGAGAAAAATGTTAGGGAAAGATAACTGACGAAATATGAGTATCAACCAAGTATTGAAACTGGGTTTTCATGTAGCTTAGCTGGGCATCTGGCAAATTCTTCAAATTCGATACTGAATTTTATGTTCAATATTGTATCTTGCTTCTCTTTCTTTCTTGGGTTTCTTGGCAACCAAACGGAGGGTTTGGTTTTGGTTGTTTTATTTGGTGCAATGATGGGTTCAGATGTTGGGATTCAAGTTTTTTAGGGTTTTTTTTTTTTTTGAAGTTCATTGGGATTTGGGTTGTTTCATTAATTTTAGTCTGAGCTTGCAATTTTTTAGTTTAATTGTGGTTGAATGTTCATGTGCTGCCAAAGACTACTACAATGGGATTAGCCAAATTTGTGTTTAATTGGTTTCGAATCTGAAGTCATTGGACGTTAGAGTTCGAGACCTTTTATGTGAATGGTTTGGTTTGGTTTGGTATTTTACTTTATCTCCTTGGCTTCTTTTAAATTTTTTAGTTCATTTTTATTTGGTTTCAGGATTATTTGTTGGTAGGTTATTCATACATATTGACCTGCTGTGGAAGTAAGCTCATTACCTAAAGCTGTTACGGTGATTTGACGGTTTTGCTTACAATGGATTCACCTGAACGAGGTCGTTATGTGAAACGGGATGTAGAGGATGGTTTGGATGTGAAGAGCGATAGGGCTGTTGATGATGAAGAGTTAGAGGGCAGTGATAAGAGAAAGCATAGGTCAAGCAGGTCAAGAAAACTGAGCAATGGAGAAGAGGCTGAAGGGTTAGATGGAAGAAGAAGAAGCTCTGGGGATAGAAATGAGGGTCGGAAACGGTCAGGTGGATCTAGTAGAGCGGGTAGTGATGAGGAGGATCACGACTCAAGAAAAGAGTCACGCTCTAAGCAGATCAAGAAAAGACAAGAAGAGAATACATTGGAAAAGTTGAGCAACTGGTACCAAGATGAGAAAGATGGTGTAGATAAGTCAGGGAGTAGAGGGCATGGTCGAGCTGATGAAAGTGAGAAAAGAAAAACAGCATCCAAGTTTTCGGAGCATGAGGGTTCTCAAAGCAGGATTAAAAGCAAAGAAGAAAGATCCCATGATGTAGAGATTGAAAAAGTGGCTGATAGAGATTCCAGGTATTCAGAGAGGAGGAAACTGGTCGAGAGAAGGGTCATGGATCTTCTGAGGAGCTGAGAAATTCGAGGAGAAAATGGGATGAATCTGATGCTGGCAAGAAAGCCGAAGAAACTTTTTCCGAAAGAACTGAGCTCAGAGACCGTAAGTTGTCTGATCCTAAGTATGAGAGTGCTAGAGAGAGAAGTGTGTCTGCTAGGAATGAACCCAGTGAGAGTAAAAGCCGGGGTGTAGATTCAAACAGTGAGAAGGGTATGAAATCTAGCAATAGAGAAGAGAGAAGAGCTGATGCTGAGAGGAGTAAGAGCAAGGTGAGGTCAGAGGTGCTTGAAGAAGATAATAGGGCTAGTCCTGTTACTCATGAAGACCGATCAGGCAGGGAAAAAACTGAGAAGCATAAACAGCAGAGAACTCCGACTCAAGATGTTGCTGAAAGCCGGGACAGAACGTTAAGTGCTGATGAAGATAGAAATATGCGGATGAGGATAAAAATGCAAGAGAAGTGGGGCACTCCAGGAGGTCAAGGACCCCTGAGAGGAGTGGTAGGCGCCATCAAGAGACAGATCACTCTGAGATGGATAGTGAAAGAGGTTTCAACCTCAAGCGAAAGGAACTGGAAAAGGATGTTTATAGGGATGATAGATTGAAAGGCAGAGATGATAGCTGGAGTGACAGAAATAGGGACCATGAAGTTTCCAAAGAGAATTGGAAAAGAAGGCAACCCATCAATAGCGATAAAGACTCAAAAAATGGTGATATTGTTTATGATCATGGCAGAGAGTGGGAGATGCCAAGACATGGTCGTGAGAGGACCGACAATGAAAGGCCTCATGGCCGGTCTGGTAATAGGAAAGATGGAAGCAGGGGTGAAGCTGTGAAAACCTCATCAAACTTTGGAATTTCAAATGAGAATTATGATGTGATAGAGATTCAAACCAAGCCTCTTGATTATGGAAGACCTGATTCTGGATCCAACTTCGCCAGGAGAAATGAAGTTGCTCAGCAATCTGATGTGAAGTCAACACTAAATGATGAAGAGTGGGCATATATGCCGGATGACAGGGCAAGAAGGACTGATATATATAGCTCTGGGCCACCTGGTGAAGATTCAAAGGAAAGATATACAGATGATGGTACCTCCATGCGAGATCAAAATTCATGGAGGGATGACTTTGATTTCCATGGAGGAAAAGGTAGGGGCCAGAAAGGTGCTATGTCTGGTCGTAATGCTGGTGGCCAAAGTTCCAGTAGTGGTTCACAACCTCCTTATGGAAACCAGGATCTAGTGTCCTTCAATAGAGCTGCCTCACAAGGAGTAAAAGGGAGTAGAGTTGGGAGAGGTGGAAGAGGTAGGCCAACTGGGAGGGACAACCAACAGGTGGCAATCCCATTGCCAATAATGGGATCGCCTTTTGGACCTCTTGGAATTCCTCCACCTGGACCAATGCAGCAACTTAACCCTAGTATGCAACCTGCTCCAGGTCCACCAATGTCACCTGGCGTCTTCATTCCGCCATTTAGTCCGCCTGTTTGGGCTGGGGCTCGAGGTGTTGATATGAATATGTTAGCTGTTGCACCTGGCCTCTCTCCTGTTCCTCCTGGACCATCAGGTCCAAGGTTTCCTCCTAATTTGGGGAATTCACCCTCTGCTATCTATTTCAATCAACCTGGCCCTGGCCCTGGTCCTGGCAGAGGAGTAACTCCTAGCATTTCTGGCCCTGGTTTTAATGCTGCTGGGGCAATGGGACGAGGAACTCCACTTGATAAAACTCCAGGGGGTTGGGTTCCACCTAAAAGTAGTGGGCCTCCTGGTAAAGCTCCTTCTAGAGGAGAGCAGAATGATTACTCACAAAATTTTGTTGACACTGGTATGCGTCCCCAGAATTTCATTAGAGAGCTGGAGCTTACAAATGTTGTTGAGGATTACCCTAAGCTTAGGGAGCTTATACAGAAAAAAGATGAGATTGTTTCTAAATCTGCTTCTTCTCCCATGTATCACAAATGTGACCTGAAAGAGTTTGAACTGTCCCCAGAGTTCTTTGGAACCAAGTTTGATGTCATTCTTGTGGACCCCCCATGGGAGGAATATGTTCATCGCGCTCCCGGTGTGGCTGACCATATGGAGTACTGGACATTCGAAGAAATAATGAATCTTAAGATCGAGGTAATCTTTTTGCACGTAACTTTTTCTCCCCAATTGTCTTATAAATAGAAATAAACATATTCTTTGTACTTGTTCAGTGTGTTCCTTTTAGAAGTAATGGTAGAACTTGCTACAAGTAATTCTAATCACTTCATCTTGTAGACTGATAAATGCATTCTAAGAAATTATATTATCAGGTGTATGATATGATAATATCCATACCAACAAACCTGAATTGGAATTTTATTATGTAACTTGCATTAACCTCTGGGACAATGAAATGACCGTATAGACAAGTTGCATGTATTGAAATAAATTTCTTTCACTTTTGACTCACATGTCTTTTTTTTTTTTGTGTTCACAGGCAATAGCAGACACACCTTCTTTTATCTTCCTTTGGGTTGGTGATGGTGTGGGCCTTGAGCAGGGCCGTCATTGTCTAAAGAAGGTGTATAGTCAAGCCTTTAGATTTCTTTTTTTTTCTAAAAAAAAAAAATTATAATTACATATAGAACTAGCCTTTTCTTTTTGGCTGTAATTTATATTATGAGATTGATTATGTGTTCCTTTAAATAAATAATTCTTTTTTGGGTGCTGTAGTGGGGATTCCGTAGGTGTGAGGATATTTGTTGGGTGAAAACAAACAAAACTACTGCAACACCAGGGTTGCGTCATGATTCTCACACTTTATTTCAGCACTCAAAGGTTGGTTCAATGTTTTCCTTGTATGTTTTGAGTGTCTGTCGTACATATAAATAAAAAAAATGTTTTGAGCGTCTGCAGCTTCATGTTGCTGCCTCGCCTATACTTATCAAAAAGGAAAGAAAAAAAATTGCTGCCTTGCATCATTTCTTATTTCATTAAATGCTTTAGTGATGCATGTATTATTTTCCTAAATTGTTTGTTGTATTGTCATTATGGAAAAGGAACACTGCTTGATGGGCATAAAGGGAACCGTTCGTCGCAGTACTGATGGTCACATAATCCATGCCAACATTGATACTGATGTAATAATTGCCGAGGAGCCTCCTTATGGTCAGTATCCCTAGTAATGTCTGTGACACCATTGACCTATGTTGCAGAAACTCTACCATAACTATACTTAAGTTTTTACTTGTCAAAAAAAAAAAAAAAAAAAACAAGACTTCAAATTTTCTAAGGAAAGCATTTGATTTTATCGTATTTGTAATGTTAGTAAAGGTGAACATTCTAACCCTGCTACGGTCTAGTTGCTGCTTAGGACTGGTAGATCCTAAAAATAATTTTGAAAAACAGTTAAGCAACATGAACTGGCAATAATGTTTAGTCTCGTTCTAAAAAACAGGTGCGTTTTTAGGGTTAAAAAAAAGGAAAAAATTACCCTGGAAAGGGGTTTCTAAAGCAATTTTAATGTGTGTGTGTGTGTGTGTGTGTGTGTGTGTGTGTAGAGTAATGGAGTGTGACTTCAGATAAAATAGAATGGAGGAAAAGAATCACAGAAAAAATATTGTGAATGTCTAGAATTGACATATAGTAATTCCACTATATTTGAAGAAAATGATGGCAAAAAGGAAACCTCGCAAATGGTTTAGAGGTTTACGTGGGTTTCCTTATTTTTCTTAATTAGCATGGTAAACAGTTTTGGCATGTGATTGTCGTTTGAAACTGCAGCATACTATTTGTTGTTTAAAATTGCAGCATAATGACTTGTATGACATATCATGTTGTTTACAAACATTGTTTTTATATTTTTAATGTTTTATATGTATAGTGATGAAATGATCTCTTTTGACATAAGGTTTATGCCAATGGAATTGCAGGTTCAACCCAAAAGCCTGATGACATGTATAGAATTATTGAGCATTTTGCCCTTGGCCGCAGAAGACTTGAGCTCTTCGGTGAAGACCACAATATTCGGTCTGGATGGCTGACTGTTGGAAAAGAACTATCCTCATCAAATTTTAATAGTGAGGTATGTTAATCAATATTTGGTCTTAATGGAATCATCTTACAACATTAACATACTTGAGCATTTGGCACTCGGTTCGGATTTCAGAATTTGACATAGAATGGGGATACATTTCCTACACATATTTGATCTGCCATGTCTTATAGTCTTATTATTGTCTTGTGCAAAGTAACCAACCAAAAAATGACTCTGATGCCGAAAATCTACTTCCATTAGAAAACCCTATGCTGAAAAATAGGCAAATCTTGCAGACCTTCATGTCCCAAAATCTGGATTATTGTTACTATGCTTTATTTCTATATATAATGGAAAACCTATCATCACCATCCTACAATTTGAATCACTGATTGGATCAGTACTATCTATGAAAACAAATAAAGTTTAGGACCTTAATCCTTTGTTCATACTTGTTTCTTGGGTTCTATTGGTTTGTTTTCCTAACTACAACTCTGATTTGGATTTGGTTGGCATTCAGGCATATGTCAGGAACTTTTCTGACAAGGATGGGAAAGTTTGGCTGGGAGGGGGAGGACGAAATCCACCCCCAGAGGCACCTCATCTTGTTGTGACAACCCCTGAAATAGAGTCTCTCCGGCCCAAGTCACCGATGAAGAACCAGCAGCAACTTCAACAGCAGCAGTCAGCATCCATTTCTTTGACTACGGCCAATTCCTCCAATAGAAGGACTGCTGGAAACTCACCTCAAAATCCGGGTGCTCTTGGTATAAACCAAGAAGCTTCCAGCTCTAACCCCTCAACTCCAGCTACTTGGGCCTCACCAATGGAGGGTTTTAGACGAGAAGGGAGCATTATGACTTCAGATGATAAGGTTTTTGATATGTATGGCGGGTTTAGTGGGCAGGGAAATCAAGACTATCTAGATTTTGAGTCTCACAGACAAATGAATTTGTTGTAACAAAATACTCGGTATAATCATCTGCTGTTTTGTAGCTTGTAATATTCTTTTGGTCTCCAATTTAAGTGGAAAGAAAATTCCATATGTTTTGTGCGTGAATTCTCATTGGCTTTAGGTCTCATAACAGCTGTGGTTTGAATGGCCTGGTGCGAGTCTACACTGCTTACCTTTACTTTTCTTTCTTTTTCATATATTTTTTAGTTTGAATTAAATTCAATAGTTTGGGAAGGGAAGAATCCTGGGCATCAGGTGTCATTGATGATGCGAGTGCTCTGCCTAAAAACCAAGAAACAATGCAACCTAACACTGAGTAAAGATATTGTAGGCACAAACTATTATGGCAAGTCCTCTGTTCAGGACTCAAACATTTCACATGAAAGCATATGGCATCAGAACATTGGGACAAAAAGATAATAAAATTTAAAACATAAATAAGGAAATGTATTAAATTTAGAAACCAAATGAAAATGCATATTGGCCGAAGATGGTTGGGGAGGTAGCTGCACAGCGTGCTATCTAAGGGTCCATTTTGTTGGGTAGATTGTAGGAATGATGGAAAAATAAGGAGAAAGTATATGATGTTTCAGGAACTCTGCCTCAGCATCTAGTTGGTGTTTCTAAAACCAATAAGAAATTGACATCTGTCCTAAAAAAGAAACATCAACACACTGAACCATTTAAATAAAAAAGATGAAATTGACCCTGAAAAATTCAAAGACCCGCCCTCGTTTGTTTTTCCTCTATTTGCAAAATCAAAATGTTCATCTCTCTCTCTCTCTCTCACTCTCCATTTTTCACTCTACCACCATAGCACACCAGCACCTCCATGACTCCATCTTTTCTCTCTCAACTCCAAACCAAAAACCACTTTACTTTTCCTCTTTTCAAAATCAAATCTCAATGTCTCTCTCCCCAGTCCACACGCCACCATAGCCTTTTTCTCTCTCAACCCCAAATCCCAACAGCCAATGCTCGGCGGTAGCGTCTGCACTGGCACAACACCGCTGACATCACAAGTTTTGAAGAAACCGGCCTTTGTCTGGTCATAAAATCCCCAAAATCTTCTCTTTCTAGCAGAACCACCCTACATTGGAAACTTCACGCTACTTTCAACACCCGACATTCACAAGAAGGGTTTTTTTTTTTCTCTGTTTTTTTTTTCTGCATTTTTCACATTTTTTTGTATGCTTTTTTCTTCCCAAAACTATAGATGTTTAAAAGAAATAAAAGAAAACCAAATGAATTTTTGTGTAGAAAAGAAATTTGTACCTGTTTGATAAAATGTCTCAATGAAGATGGATGCACTCCTTTGTTCTTAAACTATTATCAATCAATAGAATATGCAATATACAGTAATTGGTTAATTTACTAAAAGAAGATATTTAAAAAAAAAAAGATTAACCATTTACTGTATATTGTATATTATGTTGATTGATAATAGTTTAAGAATAAAGGAGTGCATCCATCTTCATTGAGACCTTTTATCAAACAGGTACAAATTTCCTTTTTACACAAAAATTCATTTGGTTTTCTTTTGTTTCTTTTAAACATTTGTAGTTTTGGGAAGTAAAAAGCATACAAAAAAAAAAAAAAAAGTGAAAAATGCAAAAAAGAAACAGAGAAAAAAAAAACCCTTCTTTTTGAATGTCGGGTGTTGGAAGTAGCGTGAAGTTTTCGGTGTAGGGTGGTTCTGCTAGAAAGAGAAGATTTTGGGGATTTTATGACGAGACAAAGGTCGGTTTCTTCAGAACTTGTGATGTTGGCAATGTTGTGCCGGCGGAGATGCTACCGCTAGGCATTGACTGTTGGGATTTGGGGTTGAGAGAGAATAAAGGCTATGGTGGCGTGTGGACTGGGGAGAGAGACATTGAGATTTGATTTTGAAAAGAGGAAAAGTAAAGTGGTTTTTGGTTTGGAGTTGAGAGAGAAAAGATGGAGTCATGGAGGTGTTGGTGTGCTGTGGTGGTGGAGAAAAAAATGGAGAGAGAGAGAGAGAGATGAACATTTTGATTTTCCAAATGAGAAATGATATGTCCACAATATTTTTACAATAAATCCAAAGTGACAGATTGTTATTAATTGTTATTGTTGGGGTAAAAATGTAATCTCAATGTTAGATTCAAAATTGAACCAATAACAACTAACCACCTGTGATTTGTTGTGAAAATGTTGTGAACGTAGAGGAAAAAATGTAATCTCTCTTTTGCAAATAGAGGAAAAACAAATGAGGGCGGGTCTTTGAATTTTTCAAGGTCAATTTCTTCTTTTTAATTTAAATGGTTCAGTGTGCTGATGTTTCTTTTTTTTAGGACAGATGTCAATTTCTCAGTGTGTGGTGTTATGGTTTTCAGTTTTTTTATTTTTATTTAATTTCTTAAAGACACTCGTGTGAGGTGAATCGCATTTGGTTGGCAACCAGAGAAGTCAGATGCTTTAACACAAATGGAACGGTTATCACCCAAGAACAAAGCAAATTCATGCCTTTGGAAACCTTTTTCAACAAAATTCATGATAACTGTGTATATATTTACATGAAACTAAGTTGATATAAGACTATTAGTACTCTTCTCAAGGCGCACGCAACAATCCTTCTACAAGATGCAGGGTAGGAATGGATGGATATACAGTAAATGTGTTGTGTATCTCTGTGTTTCTAAGATTGGTTCTCCTAGCCACGGAGGCCTCACCAGGCAGACCCCTGATGGGCCAAAATGCCCAGCTGAATAATGCACACACTATGTGCACATAGCATGCTCAAGTTCCTTTACTGTTTACCCCTTGGCTCTCTTTTATTTTTTAAAATTTCTAAATGATCACAACTATGCTTTGTGAGGAAAAAGAAAAGAGAAAAAAGGGAATCTAAACTCATTTCCAAAATTTAGCATTTCTTAGCTACTTAATACAAAATCATAAACTACAAGTTCAGTAACACCTAGAACTCGTGCATGACTGTCCTCTTGAACCAATATAGAAATTCTAAAACTCTTGCAGTTAACAAAAATTAAATAAATATACTTTTTCCCATTTTTTTGCACCTATCATCATATACATGGAGTTGCATGTCTCACTGTGAAAAGCCTGAAAAAAAGGCTTTCCATTTTGAGGTTTCATGTCTCACTTCCAGGCTTTTGAGGTGGAGGCATTGTGGTGGCAGCTTCTCGAATGTTAGCTGACAACAAATTATACACAAGATTAGAGATTGAAATGCATATGTATACAGAGAGAGAGAGAGAGAAAGGGTGTGTGTGTCTGCGCGCGCGCGTGCTGTTCAAGAATGACTAACCTTGGGGCTGGCTTTGAGTTTCCAAATTGCCTTCTACTGAAGGTATCTGGCCCTGCTGTTGGGCAGCAGATGCCTTTAGCTGCTCTTCTGTGATCTTCAAGTACTCTTCAGTGGTGTATGCTCTTTTTGGGGACGAAGCACCATCTGCCATTTTAGAGAATAACATGGTTCTGTCAGATTTGTTTAAAATGAAAGAAGGGTAGGGGAAGGAGGTTGGAGTTTCTGAATGGTTTCGAGGATATGAAGTAGCAAAAAGCATCCCAAATGGAACTAGAATTATCATTATTAACTAACGCAATGAGTTAAATGATCAGTGGAACACTTGTCACACAAGCAGAAAAGTTACATGACATAATGTGCAACCATTAAAAAAAGGAGAGGCTAAATTACAAATTGCACTCTCTAACTTTGCCTAAAATTCCAGTCCTATAACTTCAATTTCATTCAATTCAATCCTCTAACGGACACTAACAAGAGGACTGAGTTGAATTCTAGGCAAAGTTAGAGGGTGTGATTTGTAATTTAGCCAAAATAATACAGTAGCATGGCTAAATTCAATGTTTTATTGCTATTGCTCTGGGCTCTTAGCTTCTTTTTTTGGCTGTAAGATTATTTGACGAAATTTCAAATGGGCAGAATTTTTAAAAATCTTTCTAAGACTTGATTATCATGATCATGCAGATATCTCAATCTTTCAGTTTCCTATCCTAACAACTGTCAAGCAAGTATTATATACACAAGAATTATTCTGGAGTGTGAAATACTGTTTCAACTGCCTAAATCAGTAAGACCCCAAATGAAAACCACCAAATAATCAGACAGTCAGTATTTTGTGTTTAACCAAAATAGGTCTATAAGAGAGTTTTTAGTATCAGATATTTCACCCAGCTGGGCTAAGTTTTTTTTGAAAAGTAATCCGAAAGCTTTTATAAATAAAGGAAAGAAAGTCATACAAGGAGTTCATGATGATGAACAATAAGAAAAATCTACTAGGAAACAAAGTTAAGGGAGGGCAAAAACTCAGCGAGAAGAGCAATTAGTAAACCCCCAACAACGAGACCACTCTAAGAGACTACGCTGGCATGATAGATTCAACTCAACCAAGGTCTTCTCTTTGTCTTCAAAGGAACGACAATTTCGTTCCAACCACACAATCCACATTAAGCACCTTGGAACCAAGTTCCATGTGTCCGACTTATCCTTTCCATGCCACTGATGCCAACAAGGTATCAACTCCGCCACCGAACCTGGCATAACCCAAAGAATCCCAAAGGTCTGAAGCATACAAGACCAAAGAGAAGGGTAACAAGACAATGCAAAAGAAGATGGTTAACCGACTCTCCATCCTTGCAACACAAGCAACACCTATTAACCAAATGCCGACCCTTAAGCATAAGGTTGTCCAAGGTGAGGATCCGACCATGAGCAGCAGACCACAGAAAGAAAGCCACGCGCTTGGGGATCTTCAGTTTCCAAACCCCCTTCCAAGGAAGCCAAGAATTCGAAGCACCTCGGATCGCGAGGTAGTAAGACCGAGTGTCAAACATACCATCCCCTTTAAGCCGCCAGTAAAGGGTATCTCTCCTACTACCCTGTGAAATGCGGGATTGGATAAGCCGGAGAAGAGAATACGAAGCAGCCAACTCCCAATCTTCAAACGCTCTATAAAACGTTAAATTCCATACTCTAACAGTACCCCCTTCTGGAATCCACAAAACCTCAGAGATACAGGTATTCTTGACCGCTGAACACACATAAAGCTCAGGATAGAGAACTTTTAGGGTATCGTCCCCAATCCACCTATCATGCCAAAAACGGATACGAGTTCCTTGCCCCACTACAAAAGAAAGATGTTTAGAAAAGTCCTCCCAACCTTTGTTAATGCTTCTCCAAAGGCTGCACCCATGGGACCTCCTGCAATCTCTAGTCCTCCACCCCCTTTGATTCTCGCCATATTTTGAAGAGATAACCCGACGCCACAGGTGGGTATCTTCATGGCCATATCTCCACAGCCACTTCCCTAATAAAGCTTGATTAAACGGCACCACCTTTCCTCTCTTGTGGCCTTTTACAAAGCAGTAGCTTCAATCTTTTTATCAAAGCTGTCAGTGAGCTCTAGCTCAAATGGTACCTTCACCCTCCATAAGAAAGGGTGTCGGGTGACCTTGAGCCTTTTCTCTTCTTTTTTCCCCTACTTAAAAATAAAAATCTTATTGGAGAGACAATTCTTGACATGCTACCTGGAAGACATTTAGGTTTTTTGTCATTCAGATAAGTAGATGTGTTAAGAAGAAGATGGAAAAGAGAGAATCTGAAAATTTAGGCATTGCAGTCAGAGGTTTCATTTTGGAAGGCAGTGGGACCTCTACTGATTTTTAGAAGCATCTGTTAAGTTTATAAAATTCTTAGGTTTTGAACATATCTGCTTATCAGACACCCACCCCTGCAAATCAAAAAAACAAATTTGGCTCCCTATCGTGTAATATTCTATGTGGTTTGAATGGAAGTCGCATATTCAAGAATTTTTCTAGACAGGAACAGGGTTTACCTTGATAACTATTAACCTATATATAAATTAGAATGGCCCTTGAATATGCCCATTCTCCTAATTGGTATTTTAGTTAAATTAATCACTTAGATCTTACTTCTTCTTTTTTTTGATAAGTCATTTAGATCTTACTTATGCTCCGCTCCACATTAGAGGTCTAGTAAACTTGTTAAAACTCTTACTCACCTTTAGCAATTTAATGTTTCATTTAAAATCACTAAATTGCTTCTTCTTTTTTTGTGACAAATGCAAATGTTCTGCCTAAAACCCATAAATCATGCAACCTAATACTCAAGTAAACATACTGTAGGCACAAACTATAATGGCAAGTCCTGTGTCAAAGGGCTCACAAGCAATTGACATGAAAACTTATGGCATCAGAACATAGGCTTATAAAGATATTAAATTTCAAAATATAAGGACCTCAAAAATTAACATAATACTTCACTTTCTTTGGAAAGTGTGAAATGTTCCCAATTTACATAAATCTGAACTCCAGTTGATTGATTCTATAGAATTACATTTCCAAAATGACAACAATGTGCTTCACAGTCAGCACTCGTGTTTACCATTTCTGCATAGATATGAAACCAGCCAATGCTGGCATCTTTTCTAACAAGTATTTTTGTATGCTTCAGGTTCATATGAAATGGTACTACTATGAAAAATGAAAATTAAACAAGGGCTCATTTAACAATAAAACAATATTAATTTAATGTAATGTAGATGATGAAATGACTTAATTACTCACTTAGATCAACTACAGTCTGAGAATCCTCAGTGATGGTAGTGGAGGATGGGGTTGATGTATCATTGGGTTTGCTGGAACTGTAAGTGTTTTGTGTTGAAATGTCATCAAGACCATCTCCCGTTCAAGGGTGCTCTTAAATTCCCTTGAAACTTCCTACATATGAATAAAGAGGGCACCACTAATAAAGTCAAGGCTTCTCATGATGAGGTAATCAAGACAAATTCAACCAAATGTGTAATGCTTCAACCTGAAGTTCTTTGATTGTAGGTTGGAATGCACGTAGAGTTTTGCCCAAATTCCGAGCAACCTGCATTTAGCTAACTTAAATTGAGATACCAAATAGATCATCTAAAAGAAGCACTAACACACACACACAAGAAGATTGAACGCACCCTCATATTATCCACATATTAAGCCTAATCCTTTAAGACTATATACCAATCATTCATATAAGTACTAATGTAAGCATGTCTATGCACCCAGAACCTGCATTATTTTAATTTCCACTCCTCCAGTCTCACTCCAGGTTCTAACGTGCTCAGCAAAATAAATATAGAGATCTTACAACATGACAAGCATGGTAGTATGAGTCAGCATTCCATGACAGTTAATGAATATTCTAATTTCCTTCAACTAATATGCAACTTAAATTTTATCCAAAGAGTCAAGAGCACCACCAAAATCACAATTAGCCCAGCTATCACTAACTGCAACTCAAGTTCCTCAACTTTTTGGTATAATAGAGCTAGTTTCCCCCCATTCCTTATTAATGTACATGTAATGATGTGAACTTCAATCCATGTGTGTCTTTTCAATGAATAAAGAATACAAATACATTTCTCGACATCATATATAGATCATGTGTATGAAAGGTATCACTAACACCTTACTTATCAAAAAGGAAAAAGAAAGGTATCACTAGTGCCTTACCTACAAAGCACCCAAAAAGAAGTAGACAAAAGAGTACAGTAGTCCACATAAATTCTGTACTAATGCATAAAGGAAGAAGCAGTGACGCTAATTAAATATGCCTCTCCTTAATGCCATATTTTCTTTTATCAGTGATTTAGTGGCGAAGGATCAAAGTACAATGTTGCATAGAATTCTAGCTTTGGTGTGTTTCCTATAAGGCTTGTTTTGTTGTACAGAATCTGGGATGTAACTATACGAATATAAATGGTAATTGGGAACAAGGCCATAACCATATTACCTACCAAATTGGTCTTTTTTTTTTTCTTTTTTGCAGAATTGCACAGCTCCAAAAAAAAAGGGGGGAAATCATAAATCATAAATATTGGGTTGATTCAAATAAAGATCACATACAAATATGTAGACTATTAACAGTTTAGTAACCCCTCAAATGTAAGACCTGAAGTTTTAAATTTTATAAAGACAACTCACCTCAGCAAGACCTTTAGGACCAAAAACCAACAAAGCCACCACCCCAATGACCAGAGCCTCAGGTGCTCCTACTCCAAACAGAGATGCATAAACCATCTTACCCTTACGTCTCCCATTCCTATCTGCACCACCATCATTTCAATTTCAAAAGAAAGCAAAGCACACATTCCAAATGGGTTCAACTGACTTGAGAAAACAGAGCACAAACCCAGATGAGAAAAAAGTACCTGACTTGAGAGGCTTTGGTGTGATTGAGATACCCAGGTGCTTTAAACCACTCCATGGGGAGAAAACACCGAGACCCAGTGGAGGAAACCATGCGGAAAGATGAAATTTTGGGGTTTTGGGGTGTGAAAATAGAGAAGAAGATGAGGTATAGATTGCTGATTTTCTAGTAAAACATGAAGATGAGAATGTGGGAGTACAAATTGCTGAGGCCATGACCATGAGTGTGGTGGTCACTTGAAAAATGATTTGCTGCTTACACTAATAGTGTCTGATTTTTGAGGTGGCTTTGAGTCATGGCCTTTGAAAGCAGTCCAATATTATCTTCAATAGACATCTTGGAAAGTAAGAACAGAAGCTGTTTGGAGTCTTTCCACTGTGTGTTCTGTTTATTGGAGTGGGGCTGCGAATTGGGCTTTGACCATGTGATCCAGAAGTCCTAGCTCATTAGGCTGTGAAATCTACCTGCCTAGCCCAGCTGACTAAGATTTTTTCTTTTCTTTTCTTTTTTCAATAATTCAATAGTTTGGAGGAGAAATTTTCAATCTTGAATATCTCTTTTGAAAAATACCATAAGGTATCAATTGAGTTATAAATTAAGATTTAAAGTTTTAAACAACAACTAAAAATAAGAAAACATTCTCTTACACTTATTTTACACCATACGTTGATGTATACATTTTAAAAGGTAATCTCTACGTTAAAAACATGAAAGTGGATGAGAGAGAAGAAAAGCCCACTGAAAAGTTAAAGAATTTTTTATCAAGAAAAGCTTGTGGGGATATCATAGCATGGTGGTAAGTGGTCTAAAATGGCCTAAACTTGGGCCCTAAATGCGTTAAATGGCTAGGGTGGGCTATTCTATTCCGGAATCATTTTGAATTGGGTTAATCGATATTGGGCTGGTTATGAACTGGCCTGGTGAAGTCCTATAAGGTAGTTATGTTAAGAGATACTATCCTGGTTTTGGACTGAGCATGGGCAAGCTCAATGGTCCAATCACCTCAGCAATGGAAAATGATTCTACAAAGTGAAGGGTATGTTTGGTTTAACATTCTAAACTTATATTTTTACATCTTAATTAATATTACGCATTTTTTTATTTACATGTATTTTAAAAAATTACAAAAATTTCTAAGTGATATTCTATTCCAATATTTAAAAAAAAAAAAAAAATTTTGTTTAAAGATAAATAGATAGTGAGAAAAGGAGAAGCAAGAAATCATGTGTTAATTCTCATAGATATTTAATAACTATGGTATGTAGACTGTTGCAAATACACAGAGTTTAAATCTCATTATTATCTTTAACTATCTTTATCATTCTATATATACAAATATAAGAAAATATTGAACATGGTCCTATACTTCTATGACCTATCACAAATTGTTTTGCGGATAGGTAATATATTAGTGCCTATAGAAACTGTAAAACGCTAAATAACAAAAAAGTTTTGCAAGAGGTTTTATCATTGGAATGCTTTTGCTGTCAATATAAGTTCAAATATATATATATATATATATATAATATGTAATTTTTTCCCCAATTTCTTGCGAACAAAACAATAGGGGGGCCAATTGAATAAGGAGTGCTTGATCAACCCCACAAATCGTGGACTTTTTATCCTTAGGGCCTTGATAAAGATGGGTTGTCTACAATATGCCTGTGATGCTTGAACTTTGCTTATACAACTATACAAGTGTGAACCTAGCATTTTATCATCACAGGACTCCTAGCAGTATATATGAGGGATCTTGAAGCAATAGTCTTAGTAGCCGAATATGTTCTGGTTCATATATAGACTATAAATCTGAAATCAACCCCCACCTACTTGATAAACTTGAACATGTGGTGTGCTGGTTTAGCTTTTGCATTGTAGGACCATAATCACACTAAGCCACCCCATGACAGGTTCATCTTGTGAAGTATCTAGTAGTTGTATTTCCAGTGGACCCAACAATAAAGGCAGTTAGGTGTTTTTTTTTTCTTTTTTGGTTTTTTTTTTAAGTGAAAGTTGAGGGAGTTTCATGATCACAAAGATGAAAATGGAATGTCCCTAGGCCAAAATGGCTACTAACCTAATTTTCTATGTGTTATTTTAGATAAAACTAAAAAGGTGAATCATCATGAATCAAACTGTTTGTTTTTGCTTTTTTTTTGTTTTTGTTTTTTTTACATAGCAATTCAAGGAACAAATGCATCATGTTAAATAAAGTGAATCTACTAATTAAGTAATTACACACGAGGAGGTCAATATTAATATATTAGAATCCCATCAATATTCGAAATTAATTATCAGTAATAAGCTAATAATTTCTTAATTATCCCTTTTTTTCATGCTTATGAATTGCTCTTTCAAGAAAAAAGAAAATTTGAAAATGTGTGAGAGAGAGAGAGTTGGTAAAAAAAATATCTCATGTGCTAGTCTCATGAAACTTATGTCTCACTGATATGTGGATCTCAAGCATTTTAGTAAAACATAAATTTTATGAGACTGGCGCATACAAGATTTTTCCAATTAGACAATTTCATTCAAGTCATCATAACATATTAACATGTCCTAGAGGTAGAAATTTCTAATAAAGCTTTTTAATGTGGTAGATAACTTCTTCTTCTTTTTAATGGGGTAAATAAATTATTTATTAAAAAAATTGGGGGGTGGACAGGATAACTGATAACTTTACTTTAAAGAGCCTTTTTAAAACCAACTTTTGTTACCAAGACCGGGTCTAGAAAAGTGAATCATGATGATAATTCTGATTTCTGAGCTAGTCCAAAATCTACTAAAAGATACATAAAAGGTTAAAAAGCTAAGAATAATCAAACACTCATGGAAGTTAAAAAGGAGGTAGAAGTTCAGCAACAAAGTTCCTTTTGAGAAAGAAAAGAAAAGGGAGAGACTCTGAGAGAGAGTAAAATGCATAGTCCAAAAGAGATAGAGTCTGAATGTGTTAGGATATCATTATCAGAAAGCAAAAGGATAATGGGTAGTAGAGAGGGAACCACTCGTGTAAAAGAAGAAAAGAAAGAAAGTTTTTATTATTTTTCAGTTTAAGAGCTAAAAAGGACTGTCACCATCTTACGCACGAGGGGTGCGCACAAAAATCCATCAAAAACAACACAAAGTGGAACTGCACACGTGCACTACTTTGACAAAAAATAAAAAATAAAGAGGTTGCTTTGCTCTTTGTGTTGTAAAAAAGCAACAACAATTAAAAAGAAACAGGACTTTTGGACTGAAACACCCCTCATTCTTCACACTAATTTATATGCCATGGGACTTTTGAGTACCAATTAGGTATTTGATTTATCAATGCTGCCAACGGGGTTGATTCAGTTGGTATGGCTCGAATGTTTTGTCCAAAAAGCTTGGTTCGAGTTTTGCTATCAGTACTCCTCTTTTGGTGAGAGTGATTTATTAGTCTAATGTAAGTTTAATTTGAAGTCTATGACTTGTCCTTTCTAGTATGCGGTAGCCTCTTCTCACATAAACTTTTCTTTTACCATTAAAAAAAAAATTATCAATGCCTTACTTACTCAAGTGACTTTTTGGGTACAAATTGAAAGCTGAACTACCGAAAAATATGAGTACAAAACTACAAAAAATTCATGGTCTTATTTTCTCCGCATGTTGTACTCCCTTTGTTTTTTTGCTAGGTTGTTTGGCTCTAGAATTACTTATTCTTCATCATTTTTTTATATGACAATGATAATATTGGAAAATAAACCCTTAATTCAAATAAAGGTCTAACCTTGATTCTTACGTAATATTTGTTAGGAAAGTGTTGTAAATATAACATTTCTCTTTTAAATTAAACAATTGATTAAATGGTTGACTTATTAGATAAACGCCTATCTAAAATGAAATAAACTCGAGCACACTAGTGTGGTGTTAGCCTAATAGCTTTGATGCCTAAGTCAGAAAGGTTATGAATGAGAAATAAATAATTTGGTGAAATGAAAGTTGTCTCGTACTTATCCGGATGAGAGTTCATCCATTTGTACGATTTCTTGTCCTTAGTCATTGTTTCATTATGGCTTTGATGGGCATTAGATGATGGCCATAATACCCACCATAATGTATGTGATTCAGCCGATTCTTGGTGTATGTAATTGTTGCTCTCCAAACTTGGTACTTAGCCCTTAATACCGGTTATCATACTTGTCAGAATGCTTCAGTTTTTTTGAGTTCATCTCATTCTCTGTTTGGGCCTCAATATATTTCGAACTCACTGAGCTCATATTGTCCATGGTTTGGTTTTTCCTACTTTTTTTTTTTTTTTTTTTTTGAGAAAGGGTTTTTCCTACTTAAAAGTTAAAACTCTTTTGTCAATTTGGTCGAGCGATTTCTAGGCATTAGTGACCTTTTCCAATTGTGGTATACTCACATTTTCCAAATCGAGAACTGAAATCTATTTATCAATATCATAAGTGTAGATTGCTCTAAAATATATGGAAGTCTCCTTAAAATTCTAAAATATATAAAAATATTTTTAGATTGTGACTTGTGAGAATAAACAAAATATTTCATTGACTATCTCTAAATTTATAGTCTAAAAAAAATTGCAAGCAAAAGCATACTCAATTTTACAATTTGCTAAATATTGCGCCAGTGATTGGTCAACATTTTTTACTGACTTGTATCAATATAACCCACTATTTTTTATTGATCGCTCACGTTCATACAAGTCAATAAATTGTGAAATTTGATTCAAGGATAATTGTGTTGAAAATATTGTTTGTTAATATCAACGTTACTCAGCAGCATACATTGATACACAAAGTACTAATAAATGGGATGCCACACCATTAATATGTTGTCACGAGAGTCGTGTGTTTTGAGCTACAACGTTCGGAAAAAAACAGGAACATAGAGTAAATAACAACAATTAAGTCACGGGAATCTCACATGCACCCACACACCCACCTCTTGTTTGGTTTTTGCCATTAAAGTCTTTTTTTTTTTTTTTTTTTCCCCTTTTCTTTTCTAACGTTTAAAACTTTAAAAAGCCCCACCGTCAAACTTTTATTTAGTGGCATCATGGACAAATTTGAGACCAACTTATGGGCAATTCAGTCAATACATCTACTGATTACTATAAGGCTAAAAAGCATGATTATCTCTAATGAAACCCACGACGATACTACTTATGCAACAAATCTTTGTTATTGGATGTTTGACTTTAAAAAAGATTTAAATAATTGCAGTTAAAGAAAAAACAAATTAGTGCAGAGAGAGAGAGAGAGAGCAGACAGCTCCCCTTTCTCAAAAGGAAAATGTTAGGTTGAGCGTATTCCCATCTAACGTGTCTCATTGTCTGAGGAATGACGCGTTAATCCAGTAATTTTTTTTTTTTTGATGAACTAATTCAGTAATTTTATGCATTAGATCAGGTAATATCATTTTAAGATATATGCTGCGTTTTTATTTCTTGCAAAAGCACTAGAAATAGAAATAAATCTACTCGTCTCTTTTTTTTTTTTTTTTTAACATATAATAGTACTGAGAATAACTCAAATCTTTATTTTCATTCTCATTTTAGGAGATTTAATATGGATTTTTTTGGGGGTTAAAATATAGATTATATCCATTAAATTTGAGTGAATTATATCACATTTATCCAAGATAAATTATTGTTTTTGTCATTTTAATATTTAAAATATTCTGTCAATTTAGTCCTACTAATTTCTACTTTGCTAATAAACATATAATAAGTAATGATGAATTAAAAAAAATGCAAATTTCTAAATAAAAATACAAAAACTAAAATAAATCATAGAAGAACAAAAATAGCTTGAAAAGTTTAAAATGACATTGACTTTTTAAATTAAATAATAAGATAAAAATTTTATTTTTTTAATTTTAGAAAAACTGCTTCAATTTAAGACATCCCAAAATAGAACAATTACACAAACCACCAAATAAAAATCCATTTTCTTAACTTGTATGTTACAAATAGTAACAAAATAAAAACAAAAACTCATGGAATGAGAAGAAGAAGAAGAAGAAGAAGAAGAAGAAGAAGAAGAAGAAGAAGGAGGGTAGATAGAATCATAGAATGATGTAGTAATAAAAAGTAAAAAGAAAAAGAAAAAAAAAAAGGGAACATAAATAAACAATAATTTTGATGGGACCCAATTATCCTTTCATGATGACGTGGTCACGATTTAGCGCAAAAATGGAGGAAACCGGAGAATAAAACCAAACCAATAGTCCACACACACATACATACTCCACACACACACACAGAAGAAAGAGAGAGAGACTCTGAGTTTTGATTTTTTTGGTTTTTATATAATAGCAGTGAGAGTAGTGATCGTTTCGTGCTCTCTCTTTTTTCTTTTGCCAGATCAAAAACTAAGCTCTATGTTCTCAAATCTCGCCGGAAATCCAACCGTTTTTTCACTCGCCGGAAAATCCAGTCGCCGTAGAAGTTGTTGTTGTTACAAAAAGCAGAGCTTCCTTGTTTTGGCAAATAGGAAAAGCTGGCTTCGGATCGTGAATCGAGGATGAGAAGCGCGAATAACAGCGTCGAGACTATAAACGCCGCTGCCACTGCTATCGTCTCCGCCGAGACTCGTGTCCAGCCCACCACTTCTTCAGTAAGTTAAAATTTTTTATCGCTTTTTTGCTTTTGCGGTGTCCTTTTCCTGTGTTTGGGAGCTGAGAAAATGGAGGAAAACGAAAGAGATTTATACTTTTTTTTTTGTTTGTTTTCGTGTTGGTTTGGTATCTTCAATTGTTTGTTCTGTTCGGCCGGTGGGAAAATGCAAGAAAGGTAGAGAATTTATTTTTCTTTTCTTTTCTCTTTTTCTAGGGAAAAAAAGGTTGTTATGATTAGTTCATTTCATGTTTATTTTAGTTTTATTTGGCGGGTGAGATGAAAAATTGTACGGGAAGTTGGATCTTATGCTTGTTTTTAAGTTGTTTCTATCTCAAAATTAAGTTGATTAGTTAAGTAAGATCCAATTAATCAAAGGTTTTAGTAAAATCCCAGTTCTTATATAGTGCACAGGATTATAAATTTTAATGCTTTTTTTAAAAAAAAATTACTTTTCGATATATATATGGTTTATTTTATGTTAATCATTCAATTTGCTTGGATGCTGAGAAACCAAGGGAAAGGAAAATGAAGAATATATTTGAAAACAAAAATTTGATTCAGTTAGGTGGGTTTCTTGGTTTGCTCAGGAAATGATAAGTATAAATTCTGAAATTCTCTTCTTTTTTTTTTTAAGAAATTAAAATCTATCTTTGTACGGTAATATTCCTTATGGTTCAAGAAATTTGTTCGAGTTGTCGTTGTGCAATTCCTGTTCTTTGCATTCTATTGATTAGATTGCATTTTTTGTTTTTAAAAGGTGATATGAATATAATTTGTATGTGACACATTGGCTATAGAAAAGTTATGATGTTTTGATGATCCAGGACTTCGATTGAAACCTGTACAGTTGTGTGTGTGAAATTCACATATCATACTCAAGGTATAGTATCAGAAGAAATTGTCAAACATTCCTATATGTTAATTGGAATTAAATTTTCATTCAAATTGCAATGATATATGGTTGCTTAATTTGCATTTGATGATAATTTTGGCTTGATTGAACGGGCCAAATGCTGAAATTATTTAAAGTTGGTATTGAATGTCCAACACAATGATGAAAGAGGGTTGGATCTGTGCTTAAAATTGTATTGAGGGACTGAGGGTTGTATCTGTGCCACCAGTGCATCAAACTACTCTTGTTGTGTAAATGCACACACACACCCAAGTGTGTAAAAGTTTGTATGTGTGACATCTTTGAATTGAAGTTCACTAGGTGAGTCTAGCTGGGTTTCCCTCTTTTGGTCTCTACTGTTGTGTACTGAATGATTGTGGGTCTTACAAACCATAGGAGAAACAATATTTATGTTCCATTTAAACTCATAGTAATTTAAAATTTGTTTTTTATTTTACAGAAAAGAAGATGGGGAAGCTGCTGGAGCCTATATTGGTGCTTTGGATCTCAGAAGAACAGCAAGCGAATTAGCCATGCTGTCCTTGGTCCTGAGCCGGTGGTACCTGGAGCTGCTGTGCCTGCTAATGAAAACCCAACACCCCCAACTGCCATTGTACTACCCTTCATTGCCCCTCCCTCTTCTCCTGCATCCTTCCTACAATCAGATCCTCCATCTGCTTCCCAATCACCTGCCAAATTCCTGTCCCTCACTTCTCTTTCTGTCAATGCCTATTCACCAGGTGGAACTGCATCCAATTATACCATAGGCCCTTATGCATACGAGACACAATTAGTCTCGCCCCCAGTATTATCTACATTAACAACCGAACCATCTACTGCTCCTTTCACTCCCCCTCCTGAATCTGTGCATCAGACAACACCTTCATCTCCTGAAGTGCCATTTGCTCAACTGCTAACGTCTTCACTTGACCGCAGTCGTAGAAACAGTGGGACTAATCAGAAGTTTGCATTATCCTATTATGAATTCCAGCCTTATCAACAGTACCCAGGAAGCCCAGGTGGCTACTTAATATCACCTGGGTCAGCAATCTCGAATTCTGGAACATCAACTCCTTTCCCTGATAGACGCCCTATCCTAGAGTTCCGCATGGGGGAGTCTCCCAAACTCTTGGGCTTTGATCATTTTTCAGCTCGTAAATGGGGTTCAAGGCTAGGTTCTGGATCTTTGACCCCAGATGGTGTGGGGCTCGGTTCAAGGCTAGGCTCTGGATCTTTGACTCCGGATGGTATGGGGTTGGGTTCAAGGTTAAACTCTGGATCTATGACACCAGATGGTGTGGGGTTGGGCTCGAGGTTGGGTTCTGGATCTTTGACGCCTGATGTTATGGGTCCTGCCTCTCGAGGCAGTTACCTTTTGGAGAACCAGATTTCTGAAAGTGTATCCCTCGCCAACTTAGGGAATGGATGTCAAAATAATGGAACTATAATTGATCACAGAGTATCATTTGAGTTGACAGGGGAAGATGTTGCTCGCTGTCTTGCAAATAAATCAGCAGCATCTATTAGAAACGCATCAGAATCTTCACAGGATATAGTTGCAGAAGCCCCAACTGATAGAGAAGGGATAAAAACAGACACCAACAATTGTTATGAGTTGCCTGTTAGTGAAACATCCAGTGAAACACCTGAAAAAGCTTCAGAGGAAGGGGAGGAGCAGAGCTATCGGAAGCATCGTTCTGTTTCTCTTGGATCAATCAAAGAGTTCAATTTTGACAACACAAAAGGAGAAGTGTCTGATAAGCCCACCATTGGCTCTGCGTGGTGGGCAAATGAAAAGGTATCAGGGAAGGAAGCTAGGCCTGGCAGCAACTGGGCTTTCTTCCCAATGCTGCAATCAGGGGTCAGCTGACATTCAATTGATGCAGCAAGGCTTAACCTCTACAACTTTGGGATAGTTCTATGATGCTCAAATCACTAATTCATCTGGATGTAAATCCGATGGTAACAGTGAGTCGAAAACATAGTTTGGCATGCCAGGGAGAAAATGATTGATAGACGATTTGTTAGCAGAGGTGAGAATTGTGTTTTCAATTCCCTTGTGACTCGAGACAATGCAGAGAGGAAATAGTTTGTTGGGATTATTAGTATGGGTACTGATAGATCATTCTTTTTAGTGTTTTGTTACCTCATGTATACAAGAAAGAGCATTCACATATAGGTATTATGTTGTGGATTATTTTTTCTTGTCATCTGTAATAATAAGAAATATAATTCTTCCACACTTTTTTTTTGATAACTAGGGAACCTATCTTTAGAAAAGCCCTTTGGGCTCACCTACCAATAACCTTCGGGCAATTGATCCCACCCGCCAGAACCAATTACAAAGTGATTCAGGGGCATCTACTCTCGACGAGCTAAAAGTTTATGCTCACGTCCAGGAGCAGTTGTGATGTATCTGATTATTAGGACAGTTCTGATTTCATTATTATATCTTCCATCTATGTCCTGTATTTATCAATCCAAATAAGCATCTCTTGGCTATCCATCTGCCATAAGATAGTTGCATAGTGCCAATGTGCTACAAGCAATGTGGGCTGTGAAGAAGACCATCCTCGTTGTATTGTGGGGTTGTAAATTGTCTCTAATGTCCTACAGACAAAAAGGACAGGAGCCCTGATATGTTAGTTGGCCCTGCTTCAAAGTTATGTCTTCACAGTATGCAATGCAACTACCCAGGATTGTTGTTGTTGTTGAGGCTGTAACTACTTACTCAGAGCGTGCAAGAATCTGGTCGAGACGAGCTATATCTACGTAATAAGCCTATTCAGCAAAAAGCTCTGAATTCGCTCCTGCAGCTTTTATGCTTTTAATAAGCACAATTTTGCAAACATAGCCATACACTGGACTTAAAAAGGGCTGGCATCACACGCCGACAGCCGCACACCTTGTCCTACAAGACCTGTACCAGCACTGTTCTATGTTCCTTTTGAAGTACCACTACCCCTAGTGTACAATGTACATGGATAGAACTAGGTTCAAGGTTGGGCCCATTACTTTGAAAAATCCGTCTGCGTTAAAGAAAGAATTTAATGGGTCTCAATGCATTGAAAAGCAACATTAATAAATATTTCTTTAATTGATTGAAGTACCGAAAAACTAATAGATTATAATTAAAAAACTCAATTTTAATCATTGCTTTCCGGCACTTATTAACGGGGTTCATATAAAATGTTAATAGTTTAAAACAAGTAAATTTTAACCTTTTTTTTTTCTCTCAAAAAAAAAAAATTAACCTTTTTTTTTTAATCTGGGCTTCCACAAAAAAGAAAAGAAAAAAAGAGAGCTCCTCCACCCCTCCAAGTAAAGTTTAGGTATCTTGAAGATAAAATTTCAAAAAAAAAAAAAAAATGAATAAATATATATTAAAATGACAATACATATGTTCAACTCACATTCAATAAATCTTTAATATAGAATTAATAAATCTTTAATTATTCAATCTTGTAAGGTAATTTTTCATTATTTTTTTCGAATCTTATATAAATGATGCCGTATGATGTTAAAAACTTTAAAAGAGAAATAAAATCAAGAGCCTTTCCTATGAATGATGTTAGTTTAGTACTCTTTTCATAATAAGGCATTAAAGTTTTTGGTTACATTATTACATGTTTCACCCCTTGTACCTGAAGCTGAAACTGCAATCTTGGTAGGGATAGAAGGTTGGTTTCACGGATATATTGTGTCAAAGTGCCTTAAATATGTAGGGCATAGAGTTTATTGGTGCAAATGTAGGGTAACATATCATTATATTTGCCATTCATGGTTCATGGTTGATGCCAGCGGTTTTAATACTGGCTATGGCTACGGATAAGCAATATAAATGTTTTGTTAGGTAACCGCCAAACTTCACGTCCCTGCCATACTGCCCTACCTACTTTTCTGTAACAAAATTACAATCACAATTGAAGAACACAGGCTGTGGCCCAACAAAATTGGGCTCTTTTTTTTTTGTATTTTTTTTTTTTTTTGATAAACTTCAATATATATGAGCAGGATGTGTCATGGTTAGTGGTTGGAGGTTCTGGTAGGGGGAAACTGCAAGCCCAGATTCATGCAGACGACGCCCCTTTTTCAGATGTTGAATCACTCTTTTGACTGGATGATGATTACTCTCTCCAAGCCTTGGCAGTCATGACTTATTCTACCTCAGAAGATGATTCAAATCCAAACAATATTGATGATTCAGTTTCAGAAATCCAAACTATCTACACATCTCAGCCTCTTATAGCTCCACTAACTGGCCCTACACCAATTGCCCAGGTTCACATCCTCCTTGATACTTATTCCAGACCCATCCCAGTAATAGCCTTGTTTGATACAGGAGCAGTAGCAACAATTTTCCATCCTAAGATATTACCAGAAAACTTTTGGCTACCCCATCATCAGATGTTCAGAGTAGCCAATGGCGAAACATTTCTAATCACCCAGAAAAGTAAGCCCATTAGCATTCGAATTTTTCCAACTCTTACCATTAGACACCAAGTCCTTGGATCCCCACTCACCGGCAGAGACCTTCTCATAGGATTTGATCTCCTCCATCAAATACCTAGTCTTAGATGGTCATCAAAAAGAGTTTTGCATAAACAACACCTTCTCACTTGGACCCAGGTACCTCATTTGTTCTCAATAGATCCCTTTGATTCTTTGAGACTTCAGATTATCAATGAATGTTGATAAATTTACTATTGACAAGGTCCATAGTAAGCTTAAAGACAATTGTAAAAGGAAAGATTTGCAAATCAAGTGCTATGACAAAACATGTGCTTGCCCAACAAAAAGAAAAGATCATTTCAGAAAGTATTCTTGGAAGAAGAAACACTATGCAAGCCAACAGAAAAAGAAGTCTTTCAGAAAAAAGAAATGGAAGTTCCTCAGAAGAAATCAGTTCAAAGGAAAAGGTCACACGTAGTTGTAATGGTATCTGTAACTACTGAGGATGAACTAGCCATGATAATTTATGAAAAGAAGAACTGTTTTCTTAAGGTTTGACAGGACTAAAACGCCACTTCTAGGCTCACACATCCACAAGATGACTCAGGAAAAGTAGGTTCTTTGAAACTTTGAGAACAACCCCTTAGTGTTCTACTTGATTATCAAATCTAGGGTTCTGATGTGATAAATACAGAGGATCCACTTATTATGGCAACTGTAAATCACATAGCATACTAATCAGGACAATAATCAAAGTATAATGATCAAAGGAGGGTGAAACTGGTTACTGGGCTCTGCTACCACCCTTGCCCTTCCCCGAGAGTTTGTAATCCCATGGCAAAAATAAGGATACACTCACCTCCATTTTGGTGCAGTAAGACTGCCACTCACCTTCCATGGCAGAAAGGGACTCCCTATAACTTCTAGAATTTCTCTTCTTGATTCTAGATTCTTGGAATACCATAATGCAGTTATAGGAATTGTCCAAACCACTCTCAATGCAGGAACAGTCTTTGTCACCCTTTTCCCCAACTTTAACATGTCTCTTAAAGACCCTTACCTTTGTGATGCCCTTAAAGTCCAAGTTCAGATCACAGCAGCTTCACAAGTGCATGATACTTTTGTAGCCACACTCCATTATCAGCTTGCTTACAGACTGCAAAATCATGCTTTTGACATAGCTATACCAGAGATAGTCCAGTCTAATGATGCTCTTTTAATCCAAGTTGATCTAGGCATGACACCTATGTGCACATTTGTTCCGAGACAGTTGAATGAAGAGCAGATGACAAAACTCTTTCCAAATCATGGATTACAGAATATGAGAATCTTCATTAAGCGGCTCAGCCAATCCAGTCCAATACTCCTTTCTTCATCAAGAAAGAAAATGGTGAAGTTGAAGTTAGGTTTTTGGTAGCCACACCAAGAAAGGATGAAGTAACAGTCTTTCCTACTCAAATGGCTATGATCTAGCCAGTCTCATATGAAGGTCTTGAGGACCTTCAAATCAAAGCATTTTGAGAAAATGGAAACCCTTGTTATGAAGGAAAATCATCCTCTGGCCATATATGGTGGGATGTTTGTGACTGTGCTGATTGTCAGGAAGAAGAAGTCTTTGATGAAAAGCAGACAAGACGAAAGAAAAAGTCTTCCCAGTAGCTTCTCAAAGAAAGATATGAGGCAGGAGATCCAAAAGTTGACCTCTTTGGAGAACCCTCTGAAAAATTTGATTACTATGTCCTCTATCCCAGAACCAAAAAGCAAAATCCTCCTTCTCCTTCCCCATGCAGAGAAAATCATGATCAAAACCATCAAAACCAAGAACCTCCACTAATCCCATATTACCAGAAAGTCCTTCCCCAAAAACCAAAATGTCAACCCAAGCCTCCTAGTCAAACTTATACACAGAAAATCTTATCTTGTTATATGTTTAACCATGCTTCACTTTCCTATTCACAAAATTTTCCTCCTCTTGAAAGTTTTGACCATCCATAAGCCAACGTCAAACATGTTTGAAAATTCAAAAATCCTATTGGAACCAATCCAGATGGATTCAAGAAACAGGTTTCTTCAGCTGAAGCAGCTCTAAATTGGCAGGCAGAAAATGCTGTTGCACAAAACCAGGTCCTTTCAAAGATCATTGATAATCAACAAAAGATGACTGAAGCAGTAACTCATACCTTCTCGTCCTCAAATTCTCTTATTGAAGACTTGAAGAAGAAAATACAGTCAGTTGAACAAGAATTGGCAACAATGGCCTCCACAGTTTAAGATTTGTCTGTCTCATTCCCCCTCATCAGGGAAAAAGAAAAAGAAAGAAAACAGTTGTTGATGCAACTCCAGTCTATAGAGAGTTCACAAAAGGTGGCTACCCAAGCTCTTCCAATGCAAGTCTACATGCCTTATCAACCTCGCCAATCATTGTATAAAGATCTGTCCATACCTTTAACCTCACTATTCTCCCCAGTTTCTCCCTACCAGAACCTCCAACCACTAACCATGACACATCCTGCTCATAATCCTTTTAAACCAAGTGAAATTTTTCCTAGCATAACCAGCTCAGCTCCACTCCAACTAGAACCCCAGAACAAACCACAAAATGAATCTTCTTCCATCAGAAAGGACAAAGAACCATTACACCAACCCTCAGATCCAACTGTTGGTGCTTTTTCCAGACCTCCAGATATGAACATGTTGGCCATAAACTCTGATCTCCCAAACCCAATTTCATCATTTCTTAAAACTCTAACTCTTCAAGAATCAAAAGAACCTTTTGTCCTCCTAGTCATTGATGACACATATCTAGACTTGTCTGGCCTTGAATTAGATGGAATATTTATGACAGATCCAAAGGTAGAAGAAGATGATGATGTCCTTCACCTTGAACAACCTCAACCACCATCAATATTTCCTCCACCACCTTTCATTCCTGATCACCATACAAGATTAACCTACCCATCAACCACAGATTCAAAGCACTTGTTTACCATTGATAACAATCCTCCTTTAAAATGGCATGATGAGATTTTTAACATGTATTCATGGTACACAGCTGAACTCCAGGCCCCAAATAATGTTTTTGCACAGATCATTGCCAAGTTTGTTGCAAGACTTATAAGAAGATTGAGACAATGGTGGATCAACCTTGGAAAATACAAGCAAAGACAAGCAACTCAGTGCAACACTTTAGAAGATTTCTTCATAATCACTCATAGTGAATTCCTTGGTTCACTGACCCATTACACAGAAGTGGCAAGAGAAGAATTCTTACTGATGAAATGTTGCTCTTTTGAAAGAAAAGATTTGGAAAAACATTTTGACAGAATGTCAAGCCGATACTACTCCTTTAATGGAATGGATGATGTCAATTCCAAGCACATTTTTCTTAACTCTTTCCCAAAGCCATTAGGAGATGAAACTCTCCGCATGATGAACCTTCAAAAAATCACCCTGTAGCAAGCCTTCTTGTGAGAAATCTATCAGCATGTGCTTATTGCTCTTGAAAAACTCTGCAATCAGAGAAAGTTTCTTTCAAAAATTGACAAGGTCCATAGTAAGCTTAAAGACATTTGTAAAAGGAAAGATTTGCAAATCAAGTGCTATGACAAAACATGTACTTGCCCAACAAAAAGAAAAGATCATTTCAAAAAGTATTCTTGGAAGAAGAAACACTATGCAAGCCAATAGATAAAGAAGTCTTTCAGAAAAAAGAAATGGAAGTTTCTCAGAAGAAAGCAGTTCAAAGGAAAAACTTCAAAAGTCTGTTTTGTATGCAGAAGACCCGACCATTTTGCAAAAAATTGTCCAAAAAGGAAAAAAGCAGCAAAGCTTTTAGAGCAAGCACAGATTCTTGCAGACGATAACCCCTTTTCAGATGTTGAATCACTCTTCTCACTCGATGATGATTACTCTCCTCAAGCCATGGCAGTCATGGCTTATTCTACCTCAGAAGATGATTCAGATCCAAAAAATACTGATGATTCAAAACCAGAAATTCAAACTATGTACACATCTCAACCTCTTATAGCTCCACTAACTGGCCCCACACCAATAGTCCAGGTTCACATCTTCCTTGATACTTATTCCAGACCCATCCCAGTAATAGCCTTGTTTGATACAGGAGCAGCAGCAACAATTCTCCATCCTAAGATATTACCAGAAAACTTTTGGCTACCCCATCATCAAATGTTTAGAGCAGCCAATGGCGAAACATTTCTAATCACCCAGAAAAGTAAACCCATTTGCATTCAAATTTTTCCAACCCTTACCATTAGACACCAAGTCCTTGGATCCCTACTCACCGGCAGAGACCTTCTCATAGGATTTGATCTCCTCCATTAAATACCTAGTCTTAGATAGTCATCAAAAGGACTTTTGCATAAACAACACCTTCTCACTTGGACCCAGGTACCTCATTTGTACTCAATAGATTCCTTTGATTCTTTGAGACTTCAGATTATCAATGAATGTTGTGCAACCACTAACTCTGAATTCCTCCTTAAAAATCCAAATCCTTCACGGAAAAACCCATCTTTTTTCATAAATCTACCATTCAAAAAGAATGAAGACGTTGACCCTATCAAAGCTAGTCATAGAGGGATGAAACCAGAACATTTATGCATGGCTAAGCAAGAGTTATCCACCCTTCTTTCAGAAGACCTCATTGAACCCACAACTTCTCCATAGGCGTGTGAAGCTTTCTATGTTGACAAGCATGCTAAACAAGTCCGAGGAAAGCTTAGATTGGTAATTAATTGCCAAGATCTTAATCACTTTCTTGTAGATGACAAGTTCCCTTTGCCAAACAAAAGTGCCATTTTCCAACATCTTTCCCATGCTAAAGTGTTTTCAAAGTTTGATCTCATAGCAGGTTTTTGGCAATTAAGAATCCATCCAGAAGAATGATACAAGACAACATTTTGCATCCCAGACCACCATTACCAATGGACAGTAATGCATTTTGGTCTAAAAAATGCTCTATCTTAATTCCAAAAAGCAATGGTAATGCTATTCTAGCCACTCTTGTCAAATGCATTAATTTATGTAGATGATATCCTCCTATTTTCCAAAGATGCAGAATCCTAGTAAAAATTGCTTACTGAATTTTACAATTTAGTAAAGGCTCAAGGGATAATGCTTTTCAAAAAAGAAAATGGTCATAGGAGTATCCTCTATTGACTTCTTGGACGTAAACATCTCAGATGGAAAGTATACTTTTTAGCCCCACATAGTAGTCTCTCTTACTGAATTTCCAGATAAGCTCACTAGCACCAAACAGATCCAACAGTTTCTTGGAATTGTTAATTACATGTCAGACTTTATCCCAAGAATCTCGAGACACAAGGATTGTTTGTTTAAATTACTGAAAAAATCTCCCCCAAAATGGAATTCAGTTCATACAGAAGCAGTCCAACAATTGAAAAATTAGGAGAAAAACTTCCCCCTTTGCAGATTCCAGGACCAGGCAAACGAGTCTTGCAGACAGATGCAAGTGATGAGTATTGGGCAGCAACTCTCTTTGAAGAAATTGATGGCAAAATAAATATTTGTGGATATAAAAGTGGTACATTCAAGCCTTCAGAGCTTCATTACCATTCTACTTTTAAGAAAATCTTGGCAATCAAACATGGAATTGAAAAGTTCTAGTTTCACCTCCTTGGCCACAATTTTCTTGTAGAAATGGACATGTCCTCTTTTCCTAAAATGCTCTAGTTCAAAAGAAAAATGCTTCCACATCCTCAACTACTCAGATGATCAAATTGGTTTTCACAATGGTCTTTTCAAGTCAAACACATCAAAGGTAAAGATAATCTTATCACTGATTACCTTTCTAGAAAGCCTCCAGTCCTTAACACCACAATAATTCCTCCACCTTTATGTGTATATCCAATCACAGATCCATCCTCATCTTCTACTGTAGCTCCTAATGATATCCTTAATATTATAGAAACCATTCCCCCAAAAATAAAAGACCAAATAAAGACCTTGACCCTTGAAGCCAGATCCAAAAGAATCATTAGAGTTCTCCATGATTACCTCAAAGAACACCAACGTCATTTCCTTGTCATTTTTCCAGACATTGAACAACCATGGAAAACTCCATTTGCCTTTTGGATAACAAATTGGATTGTTGTACACTACCTCTATATGTGGTACTTACTCAATGAGTATTAATTGTGCCTCCATTTTGAACCAGAGTTTTATTCATATATTTTCCCTCGTGAAAATAGATATTTTCACAAATTCTGGTCAATCTTGAAAAAATGATGCTCATAATGGTCAATGGTTCAAGTATTCCAAAATAGAGCACCCTCATTTCGGTCACAAAATAACTTATGCGTGCATAGTAGCCAAGCTAAATTCCAAAAATAATGTTCGGGTAGAAGGAATCCTCCACCCTATAGAAATACATTGGGTGACTAATGCTGATGGTACTCTTCACACACACATGGACGTGTTTTGGATATCTTGTCACTATTCCCTCACAATGGTAGAATCTCTCAATCAAGAAATCTTCCCAGACATAGTACCAGCCGACCCAGATGTTTGTAGACAACAATGGCCGCATGAAGACCATTGGGAGATGCCCAATCCTTTAATTGGCTATGATAACCCTTACTATCATAATCATGATCTAGATGCAGATGTTGATGAAGAATGGTTCCAAGGAAGAGATGGGTGGGATGACTATATATATATATATATAAAAGAGAGAGAGTGTGTTAGAAACAACTTCAAGCATAGCTACTATTGTGGACTTTTCAAGCAAAGCCACTATAGTAGACTTTTCATTCACCAGCTTCTACTTTCCCTACAATATGTTTGTTGACCATAACTATTACTTTATGCTCACACATGTCAACCATGCAAGAAAATCTTATCCTTCTTCCCACATGATATTTATCTCTTGTCAGCAACATATCCGGAGAAGGATACCTACTGCACCAAGACCTCTGACTCCAGAGGAAACGTGTCACACCATTTTTAGGACCCCTACTCTATCGGACATTTGTCAAAGATAAACCAGCCCCTACAACTTCCTGTAGAGACTTCTTATCCTCTAAATGTAAAATATTTTTGTAAATTATTGCCTATAAATAGGCCTCTTGTATCCTTAGAACGGTAGAGTTAGCGAGTGAAAGAAAACCTTATTTAATATTTCCCAGTTTGTTATATGTCTTCCAGTCCTATAAAAAGCTTGTTGAATCTAATAATATCCCTAAGTTCGTTGTATCTCATTCTGTGTTCTATTCCATACTTTCATGTTATTTTCTATAGTGTCTTAGTAATATATGCCATTAATAAGTTTTCATGATCTTCTTATACTTCCATTGTCTGTTTAGTTGCTTCTAAGTTTGGTATCTAATTATGGGAGTGTAAGATAAGTGCACCACCTCATTGACACACACACATTAAGGATCACGTGAAACCACATATCCTTGTTGGAATATCTACCTCCAGCTAATGTCCTTATTTGTATCATTCACCTAGTTCCAATAATGTACGTTAAAACCATATTGAAAACAAAAATAATATCATGAAGTATTCAACACTAGATTGAAAATGTGAAAAGAGGAATACCACTGGGAATAAAGTGTGTTGTTTCACATTAAGCTTTGAGTTACTTTTTTTGAACCTTATGCCGTCTCGTATAGTGAGGAGGAGGTCTTGCATGTCCTTCGTCAGATGCCTCAGGCCCATCATTGTGTTCATGTTTGTGCCCCCTGTCCCACAAGGAGGTGCCTTTGATATGCATTTCGGCCGACCTTCTGCCACTGCAAGTAACCCATTAGTCTGCTCAGCCTAAACATGGGGTGGGTCGATGGCTGAAGAAGGGCCATTAGACGTACTGTGGGAGGGTGGCTTCTGCTGCATGTCAGGTGGGGTTGGATCAATACCTAGGTCAAAGGATGGAATGGGTGATAGTTGAGGAAATGACCGTGGGGTGGGTGGACGAATGTTAGACCCAGGACAAGGATGTAGGGTGGGTGGAAGGATGGTGGGGCTAGGAGATGAATGTGGGGTGGGTGAAGGGATGGTGGGGCTAGGGGATGGATGTGGGGTGGATGGAGAAGGATCGGGGGTAGGGACAACCTGAGGGGTAGCAACCGGTGGATGAGGGCGACATCCGGCCAAAGTTGTGCTTGTGCTTGGGCCCTCAATAGTGCTTGGGCCTGTAGGAGTAGCTGCCTCCTCATTCGGGGCCTCAGGGATAGGAGTTTATACACGTTCAATCGTATGCACTGCCGTTAGCACCTCAGTAATGTCCTTGTGGTCCTCTGTGCCCACTAGGTGACGCCTCAACAAACGGATGTATCCTTCAATCTGCACATGGAAAAACCACACATATTAGTAATGCAATACCAAATCAACAATGCCAATCGATAATAAAATAAATGTTGGTTTTGAATTGGCTCTGCTAGTAATAATTGCAAATTATAGGGAGACCAAGTGCTAAGCAGAAAGTGTAGTAACATATATCATGTTCTCTAAACAGTGGTTTCATGCTAAGAAGTACGGTAAGATGTCGAAGACATTGAAAAGTTACCAGCAGAGTCACTATAGCACCGGGTCAATCAATGAACCTCCGAGTTACCCTTTTGAACCAGTCATTGTACTCATGCTGTGGAGGCATATCACCAAGCACTGCTTCACAACGCCGTTGAAGGCGATCACCCCATTCATCGATATGCATAGCATGTTTTCGCATCCAATCAATACCGACCTTACCCCTCAAATCAATGCCATGAAGCACTGTGTCAGTGTCAACATCGCATGGAATTTCTTGGATCATCCCAAATTGACAAACGACATGATCCGGTGTATGTTTTTCTACTAGGTGGAAACATACAAGCGGCACCGTTGCCGTCCACATGGCCCTCCCTTCAACGCACCACGGTGGAAGGTCCTATAACTTAGCTTCATATGGCTGCCACACCACCTACATCAGCCAAAAAACAAGTACACAACACATTATGCAACAATGTTTATATTTCAAAGCTCACCAAACTTATATCTTGTTCCTAAACATGTAAAACAATGCATTTTCATACCTAGCCTGTCCTTGAAGATGTGGGCGGACCTATTTTTCTTGTTTGGGACCCATAACCACCTACAATCAAGAACAAGGGATCAATATCTAGAACTTTCCTACTGAGATAATTCCAATGTTAAAACTATAATGTAATCACATATAACTACTAAGGTAATCTTATAGATATTTACTTAATTAATAATATCACTAGAATAAGAAAAAGTCTTTATAAAAAACAAAGCACATACAAGCCACATGACAGCCACAAAATTAGAGTATATTAACGTAATCATATATATTGAACCTCTGTTTAAATTTTTTTTTATGTTGACATAAAAAATTGCTAGAAGCCTTTAAAATAAATAAATAAAATTAAGTTACATGATTGTGATCTTAGGTAATGATCACATAATGTATATGACGTGTGTGAGGTAGAGACTTACTTCAAGAAGAGTGGACCATTTGATGCAACCACAGTTAGGATACAAGTTTTTATTATGTAGTATATGATATAATTTATTTATTCATTGAATAAAATAATTTTATTCAAAGAGAATTTGACCAAAATGAGTAGAAGGGCCCAAACCTTATCTCCATTAGGCTAAAAAGGCAGGTCGGAGGTAGGCCCTACCGCTTATAATGGGCTGCTCAACGGGCTGAACTGTGACCAAAACAATATAGTAGTCCAGCACATGAATTCTTTAAGCAAAATCATGTGTCTTCGATGATGGGTTGGATGGACCACTGCAATGAACTTCATGGGGTCTTCTTCAGTGGCTAAAATAATACTGGAGGAATCACCTTCAAAAATCACATGTTCATAGCCTCTTCTCTCTCTCTGTCTCTCTCTCTCCTTCTTCGTTTTTTTTTTTTTTTTGTATTTTTTTACAGTCAAGGTTGTACTCCTATTTATACAGTTGAGCTATGCTATAAAAGTATGAATTGGGCTCATTTTCAGAAAAAGTTTACTCGTATTTATATAATTCGGTTTCTCCAATCTATACTATTACGTATATGAACTATGTGACTTATTCAAACAACGCAGGTGGAAGGTTTTATGAGTTGCTAGGTAACAGGTTGGAAGAGGTTATTCGAAATTGGTTTGTAAAGAAAATATTGTCCATTGAATCATAAGAATTGCTTGTAACAGTTGTTTGAATATAACTAAAGAAAGTAAATAAAATGTACAAGTCATTTGATTTTACTCGAATTTTGTTTTATTAATATACAACTCATTTGACTTATTCAAAGAGTTTGATTTAGTTACACTAAATGTAACTTTCGACAATCTTATATTATTTAATAACCCTTTATTGGGTTGATATTTTGAAATTTCATAATTGAATTACATGTTCTTTATATTTTTAACACGCACACCAAATTTCGCTCCAACCAAATATTGTTAAACATATCTTCTACAAATGTGTATATTTTAAGTTTTTGTATTTTAAAGATATACAAAACAAAAAAAAAAGGGTTTATGGATTGAATAATAAATAACATTCAATGGCATGAAATTTGGCATACATGTTTAGAATATATAAAATGTAATGACACAATTTGAGCCCGAACCCACAAACAAGAGGGGGTGGGCCTGAAATGCCTTTTACAATAAAATTTGTAGAGAGTGGGCTTGAAATCTAGGTTCTAGTGATGTTAGACAACAAAAATGATGAGCTTTGATCACAATGATACATTCAAGGTACTGTTTACAAGAAAGAATCCTATCCTCGGACACCAGTCGAGGATGATTTCTATTATTTCTACTCAAGATAGGATACAGTTATGGATAGTAAGGTATACCGTGTTTTTCCTCTCTTTCTTCCAATCCCCTTTGCTAAAGGTCCCTTCTTCCTTTTATATCCCCTCCTTCTTCTCTTCTTCATCTTCCACGTCAGGGTTAGATTGTAGGTTTTAGATACTTGTCCCATCCACCTCTCCTGAAGTCTTTGGAGACAGGAGCCAGGTTAAACTTTGATGCTCAGGTCTCACTTCCCTATTAATGTGGCTAGAATAGCAGTTGCAAAACATTCAATGCGGGGGCGGTGATAACAGCTTTATCTTAGATATTCCACCGCCCTTCTTCTTATCTTCCATAGTTACCATGTTTACCCTTACCTATAGAGTTTTCTAAAACATAGCTTATGGATGTTAACTAGCCCTTCTCCTACCTCAGCTATGTATAGTCGATGACATAATCTTGGACATACTTGCTTCAGACATCATCTCTTTCTTTTTTAGTATTGTTTAGGAGTTAACACTCATACATCCTCGGACCATTCAGTGTCCTTGGATTGGGCTTTTAGTCCAAAGAATACCTTTGGGCCACCCCACACATATTCTTAAGCCCAATGACCCTACAATAGCCCCTCGAGAATCTCATTTTACCACCTCGGGAGGAAAGGAGGATCTCTACATCTGTCACCGTTAGCTTGTGTACACCATACACCTTTGTTGACAAGGATGATGGCTTTTGAACTGCTCATAGCACATTCCTGACGTATCGGTATGCAGAGCATCCTCAAATTAAATTCTGACGTCTCTCTGTCCCCCACACTTAGCGACGTGATGCGCATCCAACGGTTGAGGATGACATAGAGACATAGGCGGGAAGTTTTACGCTTTTATGACTTCCACTGGTATAAAAACCAACAATTCAAACTATCTTACACATTACAACACCCATTCAACGTATTTGCCATTTTTTTGCAATCTACACACGCCCTCACATTTACCAAGAACTAGGCTGAGGTGACTCTGTCGTTCTTAAAGTAAGTTTTCCCAGACTCCATCTTTCATTATTTCTCTTATTCTCTCTCTCTGGTGTTTACTTTTCCTTGCCTCATCTAATTTCTTAGTTCTTCCCTCATACCCACACCTCGCTCTCAAAAATGGGTAGATTTGCATCCCTAGTAGATTCAAACGAAAAGAATTGAACAATTTAAGGCTAAGTATAGAATTCCACCGGCGGTATTTGTTAAATACTGTTTGGAAGGGGAGTGGTATGAAAAAAGGGAAACGAGAGAGGTAGTAATCCCAATGATAGCATTCATAGAAGGAGGGATGAAAATCCAAATGGGGACCGTTACCAGGGATTATCTTAGGGCATTTAGATTAGCTCCTACCTAATGCGCCCCTAACATGTTTAGGATTCTGGGTTCCATAAATGCCCTAAATGAAAAGATGAACCTAGGACTCACCCATCATGATGTGAACTGGGTTTATAACCTTCACTACTTAAAGAAACAAGGTGGATATTATCTAAAATATAGACACCTAGAGGTTAGGTTAATCCAATGCCTCCCTGAATCTAACAAGGGTTTGAAAAATGACTTCCTACTCATATCAGGGGATTGGCACGACGGCATTCCCTGTCTGACAAGGGAGAGGAAACCAGGTGAAGTTCTGGATCTGATTGAACTATTCATAACCATTCTTTTTAAACTTGGGTTTATATAAAACGTTTACTTATTCTAATATTTTTTTTCTTCTTAACGATTTTGCAGACCCACATACAGTGGATTGCCATCCTCATCTTGTTGATTTCGCAAGATTAGATAGAATACTGCAGGCTGAAGTATTTGTGCACTCAGACGGCCAACTTCGAGTAGCTCATTTAATCCTCGGCTACAATCCCATCTCCAAAGCTTTCCAGGCGCCGAAGTGCGTGATCAGAGCCAAGGACTCGTGCTTATACCGGATAAGTGTTGCTGTCGAGGGTTTTCTGCTACCTGAGGGAACTCTTATTCCTCAAGGCACATTTACCACACATCCCGTACAACCCCTTCAACCCATACCAGACGGTATTCCCTTAGTCCCCCATCCAACTTAACACACATCTGGTGAAGCAACCTCTTCTCAACCCAATATAAAGGAAGAAGAAGAGATTGTTGAAGTATCTGATTCCGAGGACGAGTTCGAGGTTTTCAATCAACCTCATTCCCCTGAAGACCAAGTTGCTGTCCTCGGTGCATCCTCCTCAATCCTACAAGACACCACCTAAAAACCTGATATTATGGGCATCTAATGCAAGCCAAAGCCGAGTCTCAAGGATGTACTGGAAGCTCAAGTGGGGACCCAAGAGCTTCCTAAGGTACCTCAAACCAAGGTCAAAGATAAAGGCGCCGAGAAAGCCCCTGAATCCAAGCTCCTTCCTCCTCCTCCTCCTTCTACCCAATCTTAACGCACTAACCAAGCTGACCACAAAAGAAAGAGGGACCAGTAGAAAGGGAAAGAAGTGATGGAGGGAGGGAAAGACTCTCTTCCCAAGGAGCTTAAGCCCGAAAAAGGAGGAAAACAGGCTCGCACAGTGTAGACGAGGTTAGATAGACGGACCGAGTCTTACGTAGCTGTACATGCCCCAATTTGGGCCCCTGAGATGACCATGGATGACCATGTAGTCACTGTTGATGCATCCATTAGGAATTTCGATGAGGGAACAGCAGTCTGCGTAGCAAACGCACTGAAGCAAGCTCTACTATTACCCGAGGACATGGGTGAGCTTAGAAGAATGAGAGATTAGAATGTCTTCATGACTTTGAAGAATGAGAGATTAGAATGTTTTCATGACTTTGAAGAAGGAACTTGCTATGGTAAGGATTTCGCCCAAGCTTTGTTTACCTCCATTTCTGTTACGCTTGAAAATTTTAACCTTGCTTTATTACTTTTTTATCTTCTACGCACAGGCTGTTTAGTCTGCTCACAGGGCAGAGGCAATCGTCATTAGTACGTACAAGTCCTTCAAGGTTGAAGAATTAAGGTGCAGCAATGCCCAGAAGATCCTTGACCTACAGGAGAAGAAACTAAAAGAGGTCACGGCTAATCTGGGCAAAGCAAAGAATGAGAAGTTCGGCTTGGATGCTGCTCTAAAAATAGCCGAGAAGTAGGCCGAGGACCAAAGACTGCAGCTTAGGCAAGCCGACGAGAACTTTGCTGCCGCAAAAAAGCTGATCGAGGATCTTAAGAGAGATTTAAAGGTGTCTGAGGGCAAAGGAGGAGGCCATCAAGGTTAAGGAAGAGGCCACCAAGGCTAAAGAGGAGGCTGAAAAGGCAAAGGACCAAGCTGAACAAGAGAGTTATGAGGTCGGCGTGGCAGAGACCATTGAAACTTTCAAAGCTCAAGTCCTTGAGGTATGTAGGCATTATTGCCTTCAAGTATGGAATGAGGCACTTTCCCGAGCTGGGATTGATGCCTCTTCCACCATTTGGAAGACAGAAAATGTCTACCTTCCCCCAGCCATCTGAGCCTCTGCCTTTCCCCAAATCAAAGATGGTGCTGTTATCCAAGGAGCTGAGGATAAACAAGGCGATGTAGCTGAAGACCCTGTCTCTATTGAAAGTCAGCTTCCAGAGCATGCTGAACCAACAGAAGGGGTGGCACCTGAGGATACACAGCCTCCAAGTGATCCTAAGGAATCTTCCAAGGACAAACAGACTAACCAAACAATGGAGCGTGTTTTAGCGACAATTCTAGTAACCTTGAAGGAAGATCCGAAAGGCAAAGGGATAGATGCTGACTCTTTGGCGCAACCTCAACTTCCAAAAGATCCTAAAGGCCCTTTAAAGTTAAAGCTGAAGCCATGATTGCTCCTCTTCTCTTCAACTTTTCTCCTTATCTTTATTTAATGTAATTTTGACAACTTGCAAGCAAATGTACTTTTTAAGAATTTCAAATCAATGAAAAAGAGCAAGTTATTTCTACCAAAAATTTCAAATTTACTGCCCTTCTTTATATTTATACCTGTTATCTTTTTCATCTTACTTGAAGTTTGTTTGTCACACTAGAACAACAGTCTGTTTCATTTCATAAATTAATTAACAATTCTAAGGAAACAATCTGGAATAAATAAAGGAATAAATCTGTTCAATATACTTGCAAATGCTTTAAGTGATGCTTATGGGCTTCTATCCATTTCTCACTATTTTTGGGAGTCTTCAAGTTTTGCAAGCAGAAGGGCAAACTTAGGCCTGGATTCATGTTAAACATAAGCAGGCCGAGGACCAACCATAATTAAATTTTAACCATTTCTCAATAGAATATCAACATACATAAGATATATGGAAACCAAGAAGCGTTAATTTCCCTAGAAAGGATGATTCGAGGACTAAACATAACTAAGGTTTAGTTCAACACTTAATAAGAACATCAATTTATACAAGGCATGTGGTTCGAGGAGCCAAGCATGATCAAGCTCCAATTTGATACTTAGAAAAATAAATTGAAGTGTTAATTTTCCCAAAGTAGATGATCCGAAGACCAGGCATAACTCAGGTTCTGTTCAACACTTAATAAATTTCAATTTAAACAAGATATGTGGTCCGAGGATCAGGCATAGCCAAGCTTCAGTTTGATACATAGAAAAATGAATTGAAGTGTTAATTTTCCCAAAGTAGATGATCCAAGGACCAGGCATAACTCAGGTTCTGTTCAACACTTAATAAGAACATCAATTTAGACAAGGTATGTGGTCCGAGGATCAGGTATAACCAATTTTCAGTTTGATACATAGGAAAATGAATTAATGTGTTAATTTTTCCAAAGTAGATGATCTAAGAACCAAGCATAACTCAAGTTATGTTCAACATTTAATAAAATACCAATTTAGACAAGGTATGTGGTCCAAGGATCAGGCATAACCAAGTTTCAGTTTGACACATAGGAAAATGAATTGAAATATTAATTTCTCCTAAGTAGATGATTCGAGGATCAGACATAACTCGGGTTTTGTTCAACACTTAATAAAATATCAATTTAGACAAGGTATGTGGTCTGAGGATCAGGCATAACTAAGTTTCAGTTTGATACATAGGAAAATGAGTTGAAGTGTTAATTTCCACTAAGTAGATGATCTGAGGATTAGACATAACTCAGGTTTTGTTCAACACTTAATAAAATATCAATTTAGGCAAAGTATGTGGTTCGAGGATCAGGCACAACCAAGTTTCAATTTGATATTAAAAAAAGATGATAATCAACGCAATATAGTGTCAATAGAAATAAAATGGCATAAATGTCTTTCATTTAATAATAGTACCTTCATAGGTTATTTACATTCCAGGAACGTTGTACAACATGTTCATCTAGATCTTTAAGATTATAAGCCCCTATGCTCGCGACTGAGGTAATACGATAAGGTCCTTCTCAGTTGGGCCCCAGTTTTTCCCATGCTGGGTTCTTTGTAATGCCCAAAACTTTCCTCAGTACCAAGTCTCTAGGTGCAAGTGGTCATAGCTTTACATGGGAATCATACTCCTGCTTGAGTTTGTGTTGATAATAAGCTAGCTAAACCATGACATTCTCTCACCGTTCCTCAATTAAGTCTAGGCTTTTCTCCAATAAATTGTCATTACTGCTTGGAGTGAAAGAGCTCGTCCTTAGTGTTGGGAACCCAGTTTCTAGAGGCATTACGACCTCAACTCCATAAGTCATAGAGAAGGGTGTTTCTCCCGTGGACTTTCGTGGTGTAGTTCGATATGTCCACAAGACATGTGGCAATTCTTCCACCCATATTCCCTTAGCATCATCTAACCTTTTCTTGAACCCATTGACTATCACTTTATTGACCACCTCGGCCTGCCCATTCCCTTGAGGATAAGCTGGAGTGAAATCTCTATTCGTGATGCCTAGATCACAACAATATTTTCTAAAGGTCTTACTATCAAATTGTAGGCTGTTACCTAAAATGAGAGTATGAGGGATTTAAACCTAACGAAAATTTTTTTCCAGACAAACTTCTCCGCCTCCATATCCCTGATATTTGACAATGGCTCAGTTTCAACCCATTTAGTGAAATAATCTATTCCAACAAGCAACCACCTCTTATTCCCTACTGCTTTTGGGAAAGGCCCCACAATGTCCAAGTCCCATTGAGTAAAAAGCCATGGACTAGACAGAGAATTAAGGACACCCCCTGGATGATGGATGTTGGGAGCAAATCTTTGACATTGGTCACACTTCTTTGCATAACCTTGTGTCTTTCGCTGCATATTGGGCCACCAGTACCCCTGGGTAAGAGTTCTATGAGCTAAAGACCTTTCTTCAGTGTGACTTCCACAAATTCCTTCATGTAACTCTTCTAAAAGTAATTCCGTTGCTTCTGGGTGTATACATAACAAATATGGTCCTGAAAAAGAGCACTTATACAATTTTTGGTCCTCGAACAGCCAGAACCAAGGTGCCTTCCTGCGTACCTTAATTGCTTCGGACTTTTCTTTAGGCAAGATATCATCTTTAAGGAAGGTCACTATTGGATCCATCCAACTAGGTCCCACCCTAATTTGATGAATTCAGATGGCGTCACCACCTGTCCTAGTGGGTTTCCATAGATCTTCAACAAGGATGACCCGAGGTAGGCTTTGCGCCGAGGACATCACGAGTGTGGCCAAAGAATCAGCATGGGTATTCCCACACCTGGATATATGTAATAAGGAAAAAGACTCAAATTTGGACTGTATATACCTGACTTGGGTTAGGTATCCTTGCATTCTTAGATCTTGCCTCTAACTTCCCTTCCTTTTGGCCTACTACCAATTGTGAACCCGAGAATATTTGTACCATTTTTTCCACCCATTTTATGAACCATGTCCATTCCGGCCAGTAGAACTTCATATTCTGCCTCATTGTTGGTGGCTAAGAACCCCAATCTCAAGGATTTCTCAAAAGTAATTCCTTCAGGGGACACCAAAACTAGCCCCACACCAGATCCTCTTTGATTCGCTGCTCTGTCAACATACACTTTCCACAACAAAGGTTCTTTGCACAAGATCATGCCAACTAATTTTTTATCCATGTCTAATCCCTTAATATTTTCTTCCAATGAGGGCTCAACAAATTTTGCCACCAGATCTGCAAGGACTTGTCCCTTTACAAAGGTGCGAGGCATATATTTGATATCAAAAGCACCTAGAATGGTATCCCATTTGGCAATCCTTCCCGTGTAGTCTGCGTTCTGAAGTATAGACTTAAGAGGGAGTTGAGTCAAAATAACAACTGTATGAGAATGGAAGTAATGGGGAAGTCTACGTGTAACATGCACCACTGCTAGAATTGCCTTTTTCAACGGTAAATAATGCACATCAGCCTCATGTAGGGACTTTCTCACGTAATAAACTGACCTCTGTACATTATTATCATCTCGTATAAGAACCAAACTAACTGCATGATTAGCCACCGTAATATATGCGAACAGAACTTCCTTAATTTTTGGCCGTGACATAATGGGTGGATGTGAAAGATATTCCTTAAGTTGTTGAAAAGCCGAGGCACACTCCTCAGTCCACTCAAACCCCTTCCACTTATTCAACAGCTGGAAGAAAAGTCTGCACCTATCTGCAGGCTGAGAAATAAACCGGTTGAAGGCAACTGTCATCCCTATCAACCTCTGAACCTCCTTGGGATTTCGAGGTGGGTGTAAATTATTAATTGCCTTGACTTGAGCCAGATTAACCTCAATCCCCTGATGAGTTACCATGTAACCTAGAAACTTACCTGATCCCACACGAAAAGAATACTTAGAGGCATTAAGTCGCAATTTGTACCTCTTCAGTGTCTGAAAAGTATCATTAAGATCATCCTTATGCGTGGAAATCATTTAGCTTTTCACCACCATGTCGTCCACATATACTTTAATAGTCTTTCCCAGTTGTGGCTCAAACATCCTTATCATCATCCTTTGATAGGTAGCTTCAGCGTTCTTCAAGCCGAAAGGCATTACCTTATAATGATTATTTCCCGTAGGAGTCACAAATGCAGTCTTCTCTTGGTCCTCCAAACCTAATGGTATTTGATGATTACCTTGGAAAGCGTCCAAAAAACTCATCTGAGGGTGCCTGACAGTAGCATCTACCAATTGATCTATCCGAGGCATTGGGAAAGAATCCTTCAGACAAGCCTTGTTCAGATCTGTGAAGTCCACGCATACTTTTCACTTCCCATTCTTCTTCTTTACCACCACTATATGTGCCAACCATTCTGGATAAAATACTTCTTTGATAGTACCAGCCTTCTTGAGTTTTAGCACCTCTTCCTTGACAGCCTCAGAATGCTCTTTAGAGAAGCGCCGAGGTGGTTGCCTCCTCGGTACTGCAGCTGGATTGACATTCAAATGATGACAAATGAAACTCGGATAAACCTTGGGGGCCTCGTAAGCATTCCATGCAAATACATCCACATTCTTCTTTAAAAACATAACTAGCTCCGCTTTATCTTCAGGTGGCAATTGAACTCCCACTGAAAGAATTTCTCAGGGTCGTCGTCTATAAGAATCTTCTCCAATTCCTCATAGGCAAATTCTTCTACCGATGGTACCCTGGTCATGGCCAGAGACATTGATTGCTATGGCCTCCCTTCAGCCGAGGTCGAGGACTCCGGCCCAAACTGATGCAAAATTGCAACTGTCATGCACTGTCTAGCCACAGATTGACTATTAAGAAGTTCCTCTATCTGATCCCCAAAGGAAAATTTGACTTTGACATGTAGAGTTGAGGACATGGCACCCAGAGCATGCAACCAAGGTCTTGTGACAATGGCCGTGTAGGGAGAATAGGTGTCTACCACAATGAAATCCACGTTTACCACTTCTGGGCCTGATTGCACAGGCAACCTAATCTGCCCCTTTGGTATGATAGCCTTCCCCTCAAAGCTTATTAATGATGAATCATAAGCAGCTAGCTCTTCAAGCCTTAGGGTTTAACCCTTTGAACAGGTCCGGGTACATGATATTTACACCACTGCCTTGATCAACCATTACCCTTCTCACATCGTAGCCCCCTATCCTCAACGTAATCACCAAAGCATCATCATGTGGTTGGATAGTCCCAATCTTGTCCTCTTCTGAGAAACCCAAAAATGGTAGGATACTATCCTTAATCCTCTTCGGCTTATGACTAGAATCCTTGGCCAGCATCTGAGCCACAGACATCACCCTGGAAGGATGATGGCCCGTTCTCCCAGATATAGCAAAATAACATTGATCATACCTAGAGGAGGCCTTGATGAAGTGCTACCTTGGTTTACCGCCCCCGATTGGTTTCCTTGCCCATTTGGCCGATACAAGAATTACTTTAACCTTCTCTCTTTAACCAATTGCTCCAGATAGTTTCATAGAGTCCGACAATCCTCGGTGGTATAACCCCTCTCCTGGTGATACTGGCACTGAAGGTTCTGATTGCGCCTCATGGGGTCCCCCGCCATCTTATTGGGCCATTTGAAGTATAGTTCATTCCTTATTTTCTTTAAAAGTTGGTGCACTAGTTCCTTAAAGACGGTATTAACCACCTGAGGAGTGGTAGGACCAGTTTGCCTTGAAAAATCTCTTCGGGGCCTGCTGTTGTTGTTGTATCTATCTGACCTAAAATCCTTCATCTCCTGAGGGATAACCTTCGCCTTTCCCTTCCCTTGCTGTTGATCTTCCTCAACCCTTTTATATTCATCGATGCAATCCATGAGCTTATGTACACTCCTTACACTCTTTTTGGTAAGAGATTTTCTCAAGTCGTGCTCTGCAGGTAGGCCGACCTTGAAGGTCCTTATCGCCACATCATCGAAGTCCCTATCAATCTCATTGAACATCTCCTAGTATTTGTCTGAGTATGTCTTCAAAATTTCTCCTTCTCTCATGGCCATGGATAATAAGGAATCCAAGGGCCGAGGAACTGTGTTGCATGCGATGAAACGAGAACCAAATGCCCTAGTAAGTTCCCCAAAGAATTAATAGAACCTGCCCTCAAGCCATCAAACCACCTCATCGTACTAGGTCCTAGGCTGGAGAGGAAGACTTTGCACACCAAAGTTTCATTCTTAGATTGCATCGCCATCCTCTGATTGAAATGACTCACATGCTCCACAAGATCTGTTCGACCATTGTAAATGGTGAAAGCTGGCTGTGTGAAGCGTCGAGGAAGCTTCCCTTCTTCCACCTTGCATGTGAAGGGTGACTTGGAGATTTGATGTAATGCCCTACCCATAGCATCATTCCCCAAGCCCCAGGTAAATGAATTTTTACCCTTTCGTTTATGCTGGTTGTCTTCCTTGTAGGAAAAAGAGTCATTCGGGGGAGTCCTTGACCTCTGCTTATAATTGTCATCCCCAGAGTCCTCAGAAGAGGGATCGGAGAAAGAAGGGGTTCGCCTTCGCCTCTCACGACATATCTTCTTTTTTAGGTGGTCAATTTCCTTCTACATGGTCTTAGTTTTTTCCTCGTGAGGAACTCTGCTTCCTCCTCATGAATCACTCCTACTCCTGCTAGTGTGCATTGTATGTACACTACCTTCTCGATCTTCTTTGTGCTCAAGATGCAAGGAGTGATCCTTACTCTGGGACCTTATAGACTCTGCACGATGTGGACCTGAGCCTACCATAATGGTGCTAAACCTCTTGGAACACAAGATTTCCCATATACGGTGCCAATTGTAAGGACATAATTTGAGCCCGAACCCACGGACAGGAGGGGATGGGCTTGAAAGGTCTTTTACAATAAAATTTGTAGAGAGTGGGCTTGAAATCTAGGTTCTAGTGATGTTAGACAACAAAAATAATGGACTTTGATCATAATGATACATTCAAGGTACTGTTTACAAGAAAGAATCCTATCCTTGGACACCAGCCAAGGATGATTTCTATTATTTCTACTCAAGATAGGATATAGTTATGGATAGTGAGGTATACAGTGTTTTTCCTCTCTTTCTTTTGATCTCCTCTGCTGAAGGTCCACTCTTCCTTTTATATCCCCTCTTTCTTCTCTTCTTCATCCTCCACGTCAATGTTAGATTGTAGGTTTTAGATACTTGTCCCATCCACCTCCCCTGAAGTCTTTGGAGACAAGTGCCAGGTTAAACTTTGATGCTCAAGTTCCACTTCTCCATTAATGCGGCTAGAATAGCAGTTGCAGAGCATTCAATGCAGGGGCAGTGGTAACAGCTTTATCTTAGATATTCCACCGCCCTTCTTCTTATCTTCCATATTTACCATATTTACCATTACCTATAGGGTTTTCTAGAACATAGCTTGTGGATGTTAATCAGCCCTTCTCCTATCTCAGCTATACATAGTTAAGGACATAATCTTCCTCAGATTCACTCTTGGACATAATTGCTTCAAACATCATCTCTTTCTTATTTAGTATTGCTTTAGAAGTTAACACTCATACATCCTCGGACCATTCAGTGTCCTCGAATTGGGCTTTTAGTCCAAAGAATACTTTTGGGCCACCCCACACATATTCCCGGGCCCAATGACCCTACATAAAACATATAATCCAACTGTGAGATTTTCAAAATATCAAATCAATAAAAAGTTATTAGGATTCGTGTTTTAACGTCTTTGCTACAACGATATAATTTTTTGCATGTGAGGGAGGGCAACCAACTTTCTCATTCCCATGTTAGAAGAACAATTTCTTCTATATATTATGATGTTTGGATGCTATATTCCAGAATCCAAACATATTGTATTCATCAATAAATGCTTCACTTATTATTTTCTAAAAATTAAAAAATATACCTGTAAGTGTACAATTTGTACTCGGACCCAACCAAGTGATGGGTTCAGGCCCAAAAAGCCTTAGACAATGAAATTTTTAGAGTGTGGGCTTGAAACCTAGTTTTTATGGATATTGGACAACATATAAGTGGGCTAGATCGTCACTATCTACGCAATCAATGGATGAAAATAACAAAAATTCTCCTCAGACGTAAGCAAGGATCACTTGTATTGCCTTTTTTTCCTCAAACAAAAGATTACAATTGGAGTTGATGTGTACAGTGCTTTCTCTCTCTCCCTTCTTTTCTTTTTCTTTTTTCCTTCCCCCCTAATGCCCTTTTGGTTCCTTTATCACTATTTTTCTTTCCTTCATATTCCACGAGTAGCACAAATTACCCCATTAGATACTTGTCCCATCCACCACCATCTAGAAGTCTTCAAAGAATAGTTGGAAGACTGAACATTACTGTTCAGATGTCATTTTCCCATTAATGCGGTCAGAGAGGTAGGTGCAGGGTCTTTAATGCAGTGGTAGCAGCCTTTTCCCTTGATATTTCTCATACATTCTTCTTCTTTACAGCTGTGTGGAACACATCTTTACCCACCAAGCCTTCCAAAATTCTCTCCTCAAATATCATGACGTGTCATACGATCTTCACTTGACTTAGCCGAGGAAATGCCTCTCCTCGGACAACCTCATCAATCTTTCTAGCAAGAGTTGGCTTATGGGTCTCAAAGGCTTTGCTCGGATAGGCTCACACCACCAAATTAAGCCCAAGGCCCAAATGCATGTTTTGACCATTTTACCCCCACAATAGCCCTCAAAACTTCGTTTTTCTCCCCATCTAGGAAGGAAAATGAAGTTTTGACATAACACCATAACCTTCACACGCTTTTCAAATCAACACGCATGAAAACATCATCTCGCCTCTTTTAAACTGCTACTGATGCTTCGAAATCCGCCAGGCGCACATTAATTACTGTAGATAACTCCCTGTCCCCCACGTCCAACGGTGTGATACACATCCAACGGCTCGGGTCTTTCTCAAATTTGGGCGGGATAACTCCCATTCATTGTTGCTTCCCATACCCCAAAACACCTAGGAAACCGCAATTCAACCTCTCACTTCAAAAATCAATCAAATCTAAAAAATTCCTATTCTCTCTCTTCTCAAGAAGCTCGCGAAGAATCATCTACCTGTTTTCCGTAAGTTCTCAATCTTTTAAGTTCATTTCTCCTCGGCTATTGTTCTCGGCATTTAATTATATCCTTCCCCTTTCTAAAACTTCACTCTTGCCCTCACCAAATGGGTAGATTCAAGTGTCTAGTAGATATCGATTCCTGTATGGAAGGTTTTCGGGCTAAATATTGTATTCCTTAAAATGTAGGCTTAAGATATTGCCCCCCAGAAGCCATAACTGATGATAGGGAAGAAGGAGAAGTTGTCATTCCCATCATCGCATGTACGAGTGCCACAAACTTAATGACGTAGGATATTACCTCAAATCTAGATCTAGCATTGTTAGGCTCATATCCTGTCTTCCCAAATCCAATAAAGGCATGAAAGACGACTACCTAATTGCTTCTGGAATGTGGTATGACGGTCCTCATTGCCTAGTTGAATGGGGAACCCTAGGTGTGAATCCATAGGAATTAGATTCCCTAACCTGTGACTTGATTCTTTTAACTTTTACCATTTCTGATTACATTGTTTACTATTCTCTCTTCATTTGGCACTTATTGTTGAGCTAACCATATTCATTTCCTCAGACATTTTTTGCCTACAAACAACATGTACGGCCCCGTCTAAGCCTTTGTAGTGTTGTGGACCTCAATCGCGTTTTACAATTCGTGGTATTTGTGAGTGAAGACCTACAGGTGAGAGCAGCCCACCTCAAATTGGGACACAACCCTCTGTCAGAGGACTTCCAAGATATTGGCAACGCGATCATTACGGGTGACCAGAGACACAGAGGATAGACATTTTGAGACCTGGCTTTCTTTCTACCCACAAACTAACGAACGATCCTTTCATCATCTTGTACACACGACCAATTAGAGCAGTCCCTCTTTCGACACATCCTCAAGAAACAATCATCCGAGAAGAGACAGCATCTTTGTACCTATCCCTTGAAGAGGAAATTGATCAGTTCTGTCTCGAGGAAGCTGAAAGACCTCAAGAGGGTCATGTCGTCATCCTCTCGGACGAAGAAAACGAACCTGCGGAGGGTTCTGGTATAAAGGGCTTAGTAACAGCTCAGGTTGATACTAGTACTGAGGAAGAAGAGATGTCCAACTTAAGATCACTAATGTCCAGGAGGGGTACACAAGCTCCCAAAAAGGACACAGTGGGATCCCAACCCCCTCTCAAGCTGCCACCACCTCCTCCTCTTTCTGACCCCAAAATTCCAGCCCCTGACCCCAAAAAGAAAAGGAAAAATGAGGTCGAGAAGATAGAAATGGCCCGACAGAAGAAGCTGAAGCAACAACAACAACAAAAAGTTGCTAAGGGTGGATCGCGCGCCCCTTCTGTTGAGAGTGGGGAATCCCATAGTCTAGCCGAGGTGCACCGTATGCAGGCCAATTGGTCTCCTGTGCTGGAATTAGACAGGGCTCCAATTCCTAGCCACTACAGCATAAGGGAATTCCAACGAGGACATGCCCATCACTTGGCGAATGCTCTGGAACGACCTCTTCTTCTTCCAAAGGACATGGAGGCTTTGGAGAATATGACCCAATCCCACCTTTTCCTCTCCTTAAAAAGAGACTTGGCTTTGGTATGTATCCTCCAATTACTTCCATCTCACTGTTTTCATTATCTTTCTGCATAAAGTCTTTTATACGTATTTCTATGTTGTTTCTACCATAATGCACTTGTTCAACATTTCAACGTAGGCCATTCAAGAGGTTTTCGTTGCCTAGAAGTGGGTGGAGGACTCTCGAAAATAGGCTACGGCTGAACTCTAGGTCAGAGTCGTGACCGAGAAAGCTTTAGGTTGTGCCGAGGCAGAGAAAGAGGATCTGGCCAAAAGATTGGCAGACGAAAAGAAAGAGAGAAATAGTGTCGAGGCCGGACTTAAAACTACCAAGGCTTAAGTGGAGGGGCAATGTAAACTGCTGTGCCAAAAGGAAGAGGATCTATCCAAGGTTCAGTAGGAAAAAATTTAAACTTAAAAAAGGAACTTGCTTAAGCCAAGGAAGAGGCTCGTACCCTCAGGGAGACCATGGAGGTTGCCAAGAAGGCTTCTTACAATGAAGGGGTTGAGGCAACAGAAACCTGACTGACCGAGGAGCTCACAGGACTATGTAGGGAGTACTGTTAACAAGTTTGGGCAGAAGCCCTAAACGTGACAGGAGTCCCAACAACTTCTGAATGGAGAAAGGCCGAGAACATTTGGATTCCTCAGGACATCCGAGTGATTGAAGATCTTCTTCTCATTTCAACTACCTCCGAGATAGTACCTTTAATACAACCATCCACAATTCAAGAACCTATTCCACCTCCTAAAGAATTTGCTGCATCTGATAAAGAGAAGGAACAAGGTGATGAGGTTGAGAAGCGCCTAAGCGAGCATGCTGAGCCAAATGATCCTCCACCAGAGACGAAGGGCAACGGAAAACGAGTCTAAGCCTCGTCCGAAGGTGAGCCTAAGCACACAAGGGAGGAGGACAAAACGAAAGAAGATGCCACTGAAACTCAAGGCATAGGCCATCTAGGACTTTTTTCTTTATGTAGCTTTTTTTGTTTTTGTTTTTTGTTTCAAGACTCTTATTTTAATCCTTTCATTTTAGAATTTCATTTTCAATGTACTCGCTGACAGTATTAGTGACAAATTCAAAAGATTGCTCTTTAATCCATTGCTAATTTCCTTTACTGAAATATTTATCTCTTTTACCTTAATGTAAATTACATGTATAGCATAATCGACTTAACATCTTAATGTATAGAGAAATCTTTACCGACTTAAATTATCAAAAGATAACCTATGTATTGAAACGGTAATATCCGAAGTGCAATAGCATACAATTAAATATGTACGAACATATCTGAACTTAAAACAAGAAAAAAACAGTTTAAAACTTGATTTGATGTTTAATTTGGGCACAAAGTAGACCTTTAAACTTACCATGGTAGGTGGCCCAAGGATCCAAGCACATCCAAATTTCCCCAAAGTAGATGGTCCGAGGACCAGGCGTAATTAAGATTCTGTCTAACATTTAGTGAAATATCAATTTCCACGAGGTATGTGGTTCGAGGAGCCATGCGTGACCAAGTTTTTATTTGATACTTATAAAAATGAACCACAATGTTAATTTCCCCAAAGTAGATGGCCTGAGGACCAGACGTAATTAAGGTTCTGTTTAACACTTAATAAAATATCAATTTCCACGAGGTATGTGGTCCGAGGAGCCATGCATGACCAAGTTTCTGTTTGATACTTATAAACAATGTTAATTTTTCCAAAGTAGATGGCCTGAGGACCAGACTTAACTAAGGTTCTGTTTAACACTTAATAAAATATCAATTTTCATGAGGTATGTGGTCCGAGAAGCTATGCATGACCAAGTTTCTGTTTGATACTTATAAAAATGAACTAAATCACAACACAATAATAATAGAACAAAGAATGGCAAAAGAGTCTTTCATTAATAATAGTACCTTCGTAGGTTATTTACATTCCATGGACGTGTTGTACAACTTTTTCATCTAAATCTGCTAGATGATATGCCCACTACAGAAATGATTTGATATGGTCATTCCTAGGTAGGTCCTAGCTTTCCCCATGTTGGGTTCTTGGCAGTATCCAAAACCTTCCTTAATACTAAGTCTCCAGGAGCAAGTGGCCTTAACTTCACATGAGCATCATATCCTCGTTTGAGCTTATGCTGATAATAAGCTAGCTGAACCATGGCGTCTTTCGCCGTTCCTCAACTAGATCCAGGTTTTTCTCCAGTAAACCATCGTTATTGTTTGGGCTGAAAGAGTTTGTCCTTAACGTTGGAAACCCAACTTCCAAAGGGATCACGACCTTGGCCCCATAAGTCATGGAAAATGGCGTTTCTCGTGTGGATCTTCGTGGTGTAGTCCGATATGTCCACAGAACATATGACAATTCTTTCACCCACCTTCCCTTTGCATCATCCACCCTCTTCTTGAGTCCACTTACTATAACTTTGTTAATTGCCTCAGCTTGCCCATTTCCTTGTGGATAAGCTGGAGTGGAGTATCTATTCGTGATACCTAGGTCACAACAGTATTTTCTAAAAGCCTTACTATCAAACTGCAGGCCATTATCTGTAATAAGAGTATGAGGTATCCCAAACCTAGTGATAATGCTCTTCCAAACAAACTTCTTTGCATCCACATCTCTAATGTTCAACAAAGGCTCAACTTCAACCCACTTGGTAAAGTAATTGGTTCCTACGAGCAACCACCTTTTACTTCCCATAGCCTTTGGGAAAGGCCCTACTATATCCAATCCCCATTAAGCAAACGGCCAAGGACTAGACAAAAGATTAAGTACACCACCTGGTTGATGGATGTTAAGAGCAAATCTCTGGCATTGGTCGCACTTTTTCGCATAATCCTGGGCCTCTCTCTGCATGTTGGGCCTTCAATACCCCTAGGTCAGAGCTCTATGAGCTAAAGTCCTTCCACCTGTATGACTTCCATAAATCACTTCATGTAATTCCTCCAACAGTGACTCTGTTGCTTCAGGGTGTATACACAGCAAGTATGGCCCAGAAAATGAGCGTTTATACAGCTTCTAATCCTTATACAACTAGAATCGGGGCGCCTTTCTATGAACTTTATCCGCCTCAGATCTCTACTCGGGCAGGACATCGCTCTTAAGAAAGGATATTATAGGGTCCATCTAACTAGGTCCGAACCTAACTTGATGAATATGGACAACACCAATAGCTGTCCGAGCAGGTTTCAACAAATCTTTAACGAGAATGACTCGGGGCAAACCTTGAGCCGAAGATGTTGCAAGTGTGGCTAATGAATCAGCATGTGTGTTCCTACTCCTAGATATATGCATCAAGGTAAAAGAGTCAAGTTTGGATTATAAACATCTGACCCGGATCAAATATTTTTGCATTCTTAGATCCCTAGCCTCTAATGTCCCCACCACTTGGCCCACGTCTAACTGAGAATCCGAGAACATTTGGACTGACTTTCCCCCAATTTTCAGAACCATATCCATCCCGACCAATACAGCTTCGTACTCGGCCTCATTATTAGTGGTCGAGAACCCCAATCTCAACAATTTCTCAAAAGTAATTCCTTCAGGGGATACCAAAACTAGCCCCACACCTGATCTTCTTTGGCTCGCCACGCCATCGACGTACTTTCCAAATCAGAAGTTCCTTACATAAAATCATGCCAACTGATTTTCCATCCATGTGCAACCCCTTTGCACTTTCTTCTAATAAAGGTTCAGCGAATTTTGCCATCAAATCAGCAAGGACCTGACCCTTGACATAGGTGCGAGGCATATATTTAATATCAAAAACCCCCAAGATAGTTCCCCACTTAGCTATCCTCCCTGAGTAATCAACACTTCGCAATACCGACTTAAGAGGGAACTGAGTCAAAACAACAACTGTATGAGATTGAAAATAGTGAGGAAGCTTACGCGTAGCATGCACTACGGCCATAATCGCTTTCTCCAACGGCAAATAATGCACTTCAGCTTCATGCAGAGATTTGCTCACATAGTAAACTGGTCTCTGTATACCACCATCATCCCGTATTAAAACCAAGCTGATGGCGTGAATGGCCACCGCTATATACGCAAACAGGATTTCATCCACCTCTGGCCGAGACATGAAGGGTGGTAGAGAAAGATACTTTTTAAGTTGTTGAAAAGCTAAGGCACACTCCTCAGTCCATTCGAATCCCTTCCACTTATTCAACAACAGAAAGAAAGGTCTACACCTATCAGTGGATCGAGAAATAAACCTGTTGAGAGCAGCAATCATCCCGGTTAGCTTTTGAACCTCCTTTGGATTCCGAGGAGGTTGCAAGTTGTTAATTGCCTTGACTTGTGCCGAATTTACTTCTATTCCTCTATGAGTAACCATGTAGCCTAGGAATTTACCAGAGCCTACGCCAAAAGAGCATTTAAAGGCGTTAAGGCGCAACTTGTACCTCCTCAGAGTCTGAAAAGTGTCATTCAAATCTTTCATATGCATGGACGTGACCTTGCTTTTCATCACCATGTCATCCACATACACTTCAATAGTTTTTCCCAGTTGCGCCTCGAACATCCTGGTCATCATCCTTTGATAGGTAGCCCCTGTGTTTTTCAAATCAAATTGCATCACCTTGTAATGATAATTCCCCGTAGGAGTAATGAAGATTGTTTTCTTCTGACCATCTAGTGCCAAAGGTATTTGGTGATAGCCTTGGAAAGCATCCAAAAAACTCATCCGAGGATGTCTAATCGTAGCATCCACCAACTGATCTATGCGAGGCATTGGAAACGAATCCTTAGGACAAGCCTTGTTCAAGTCTATGAAGTCCACACACACTCTCTACTTTCCGCTCTTCTTTTTCACCACTATAGTGTGCATCAACCATTTCGGATAAAAAACTTCTTTAATTATCCTAGCCCTTTTAAGCTTAAGCACCTATTCCTTGACAGCCTCGGCGTGTTCTTTAGAAGAACGTTGAGGTGGTTGCCTCCTCAGGACAACAACAGGATTGACATTCAAATGATGGCAAATGAAGCTTGGATCAACCCTAGGGGCCTCATAGGGATACTAGGCAAATACGTTGATATTGTTTTTCAAAAGCATAAAAAATCCATCTTTTATTGATGTGGTAGCCGAACACCAACTTGAAAGAACTTTTCAGGATCGTCACCTATAAGAAATCTTTCTAACTCTTCATATGTTGCTTCCTCTGCTGTCACCGCACTGGGCGCATTCAGAGATGTTAATTGTTATAAGTCCTCCGTAGCCGAGACTGAGGACTCTGGTTCAGCCTGATGCAGTATTGCAGCTGATATGCATTGTCTTGCTACTAATTGACTCCTAAGAATTTCTTCAATCAGTTCCCCCAATGGGAACTTCACCTTGACATGTAGAGTTAAGGAAACAGCACCCAGAGCATGCAGCCAAGGCCTTACGATGAGACTGTGTATGGGGAATAAGCGTTAACCACAATGAAATCTACATCAACTATTTTCAGACTTGACTGCACAGGCAAGCGAATCTGTCCCTTTGGTATGACAATCTTTCCTTCAAAACTTATTTGTGGTGAATCATAAGTTGTAAGATCTTTAAGCTTAAAATTAAGCCCCTGAAACAAATTAGGGTATATAATATCCACACCACTACTCTAATCAACCATCACTTTCTTCACATCATAGCCCCTATCCTTAATGTAACCACTAGAGCATCGTCATGCGGTTGAATGGTCCCAACCTTATCTTCATTCGAGAAGCCCAAAATAGGTGGAGTACCCCCTTTAATCCTCTTTGGCCTCGAGCCAGACTCCTCGGCGAGAATATGTGACACAAACATCACCCTAGTAGGACAAGAGCCAGTCCTGCTAGGGGCAGCAAAAATGACATTAATCGTCCCCAAAGGCGTCCAAGATGAGTTGTTCCTCTGATTGATCGAACCTGAATGGCTTCCTTGTCCATTGGGATGATACAAAAATTGCTTTAATTTTCCTTCACTAACCAACTGTTCCAAGTGGTTCCATAGTGTCCGACAATTCTCGGTGGTATGACCTACGTCCTGATGATATTGGCAAATGAGATTCTGGTTCCGCTTCGTAGGATCCCCAGCCATCTTATTGGGCCATTTGAAGTACAGTTCCTTTTGGATGCTCTCCAACAACTAATGTACCGATTCTCAGAATACGATGTTGACTACTTGAGGAGTGGCTGAACCAAATTGCCCAGCGAAATCTCTTCTTGGCCTGTTGTTATTGTATCTATCCGACCTGAAATCCCTCATCTCCTGAGGGATAACCTTCGCCTTCCCCTTACCTTGCTGCTGATCTTTCTCAACCCATTTGTACTCGTCAATACGATCCATGAGCCAAAGAACACTCCGTACAGGCTTTTTGGTCAGAGATTTCCTTAAGTCGTGATCAGTTGGGAGGCCCACCTTGAAAGTGTTAATCGTCACCTCATCCAAATCGCCATCAATTTCATTAAACATCTCCCAGTATCTATCAGAATACGTTTTCAAGGTCTCTCATTCCCTCATGGCCATGGACAATAATAAGTCCAAAAGCCGAGGAACTCTACAGCATGTAATGAATCGAGACCCAAATGCCTTAGTGAGCTCCATGAAGGAATCAATAGAACCCGCCTTCAGGCCGTTAAACCATCTCATAGCAACAGGTCCCAAGCTAGAGGGGAAGACTTTGCATATTAAAGTTTCATTCTTAGAGTGTACCGCCATCCTCTGATTGAAATGGCTCACATGCTCCACTGGGTTTATTCTGCTATTATAAATGATGAACATGGGCTGAGTGAACCGTCTTGGAAACTTTCCCTTTTCGATCCTGTATGAGAAAGGTGACTTGGAGATCTGGTGCAACGCCCTGCTTATAGCATCGTTTCCCAAGCCCTTGGAGGAAGACTTCTTATCCCTATGACCTGGAAGATCGTCTTTCTCGTACGAGAAGGTTTCACTAGGAGGAGTCCAAGATCTCAGCCTGTAACTACTACCTTGGGAGCCCTCAGAAGAACGATCAGAAAGAGAAGGTTTGTGGGATGATCGTCACTATCTACGCAATCAATGGATGAAAATAACAGAAATTCTCCTCGGACGTAAGCCGAGGATCACTTGTATTGCCTTTCTTTCCTCAAACAAAAGATTACAATTGGTGTTGATGTGTACAGTGCTTTCTCTCTCTCCCTTCTTTTCTTTTTCTTTTTTCCTTCCCACCCTAATGCCCTTTCAGTTCCTTTATATTACTCTTTTTCTTCCCTTTATATTCCATGAGTAGCACAAATTACCCCATTAGATATTTGTCTCATCCACTATCCTCTGAAAGTCTTCAAACAATAGCTGGAAGGCTGAACATTACTGTTTAGAGGTCATTTCCCCATTAATGCGGCCAGAGAGATAGGTGCAAGGTTTTTAATGCGGTGGTAGCAACATTTTCCCTTGATATGTCTTATACATTCTTCCTCTCTACAACTGTGTAGAACACGTCTTTACCCACCAAGCCTTCCAAAATTCTCTCCCCAAACATCATGACGTGTCATACGATCTTCACTTGACTTAGCCGAGGAGATGCCTCTCCTTGAACAATCTCATCAATCTTTCTAGCAAGAGTTGGCTTGTAGGCCTCAAAGGCTCTGCTCGGACAGACTCACACCACCAAATCAGGCCCAAGGCCCAAATATGTGTTTTGACCATTTTACCCTACAATACCCATGCAACTCCATATGGAAGTACATATTACATTTATTTTTTAAGCCTGCACATTTTATATTTGTGTTGATTGATGAAACTGCTATGAAACACATGCCATATGTACATATAGGTTTATTAAGATTAAAATCTCATCAAATTAATAAATTTGTCACGCTCATACTCGTACCATCCGAAAAGGATATATCAAATATTCAATAATAGAGGGAAATTGTTCAATATTTTGTGACAATTCAATGTTCCGAATGCTTAGTCGGTGAGTGTAATCATTTTCTTATTTATTTTGTCCTATATGCTTATTAAAAAAAAAGATTTTTTCTGATTCATATCTATAATATTAAAATTTTTTCTTTTTTTTGATAAAGATTAATATCTATAACAAGTTATTAACAACTAGCATTAAGCAACCTACCAACTACAAAGTACGTAACATTTGGATAGATTGACAATTTTCTAATCCTTTGAAGTCTTTGGCTCTTTGCTCTCTTCAAAATGAAAGAAAATAAAACATGTGAATATATGGATGAATAGAAAAAGAAAAGGTAAACAGTCATTTAAAATTCTTTTCGTTCGTGGAGATTTGTTTAAAAAAGAAAATCAATATTAGGGACATAGGAATTTTTTCATAACCTATTAAGGTGGCAAATTATAATTAAATCAAATCCAATTTCTATGACCTTATTGCTAACATTATTTTTATTATGTCCTAATCCCAATAAGTTACACTAATTACATAAAAGTTCCAAAAAAAGCTCAAAACTAGGTCCGGCAGTTTGGAATTGATTCTCCAAACTAACTTATAATTCAAACATCTGAGTTTAAATACATGAATTTATATGTAAATATAATTAATATAAAATTAGAATGACACTTAGCATAAAATGAGAATGTATTTAAAATTTAAAGATACTTAGCATAAAAGTATTGAATAATTAAAATGACACTCTGACAAAAAATTAGAGTGTAATTATAATCAAATTTAATTTAGATTCTTAATTGAGATTCTAATTTTTTTTATTTAATTTATAAAACTGAGCTTTCAAATTCAATATATTGTTACATATGATATGTGATAGAAAAAGTTTCTTCAGCATGCTAAGCAATGCTCTCAATTAATTACAATAAAAAGGAACTTAGCCACGAGTTATGAAGCGCAGAAATGGAGATAATTCTAACTCATTTACAGCTCATAGTCCACTTCACAATCGAATGGCGGTAAAAGCCTAAATGGAACATGACAAGACAGAATTAGGATTCGAAGTAGAGGGGAGCAAATGTAAATTTTCTTGAACTTATTTTCTAAAATTTTAATATATACCTATTATTTAATATTTTAAAAAAATTGGGGGTGGGGGCACAACCCCTCTCAGCCTTTACATGGTTCTGTATATGACAAGCTTTCCAACAAGATATACATCTCTAATATACAATTGAGTTCATCTTCATTGTTTGAAAAAGCTTACAATAAGACTTGACATGATTAGTTATCATATGTGCCATCTAAATCCAAGGTTTACAAAATTCTTAGGTAGGAAAGTCCCAATTAGATGGGGGGATAATTTTAGCTCTTGGCTTTTTGTTTCAATTTTTTAAATAAGTTAGTTTTTAGTTTTTGGATTTTGGTCACATAGTTTAACATAAAATCAATATTTTTTTTTAAAAAAAAACTACATTTTTTATATCATACGTAACAAATAAGCTGATATGTCCAAATAACCTCTTTTATGTCCATAAGATTCTCAAATAATCTCTTTTGGAAATGTCTATAGTAGCCCATCGTACACGCAACTAAGGTCATGTGATGAAATTATATAATACCCAAACAAAAGAAACAAGGAAATTTGTTAAAGCTATTTTTCTTTGACGTGTTTGGATTAATGTCATTATTTGTGTTTGTCTTTTTCTTCAACCATGAATGATTGATACACAAAATATTTTATTAAATTAGAATAACATTTCCATAAAGCCTAAAAATTATTATCTGTCGCTCCATCTATCAGAAATTGCCAGTACAGGTTGTAGCTTGGGCAGGTTAAGGGCGGCGCTAAGCGAGGTGGTCAAAATACCCATATTAATTTAAAACTCATTTTTTTTTTAGTTATTTTAATATACCTTAAAAAAATTTTGAGTTTTAAATTAATATGAGTATTTTGACCAACTAAAAAACTTGACCACCTTAAAATAAAAATAAAAATTGAACACTCTTAATAACAATTGAGCCCATTAAAAATAAAATTCAACCTCTAAAATTTTGGTACATTGAATGTTGAACAAAAAAATTATAAGAAATGCAATGTTCACAATATTTTTGTAACAAATCCGAAACAGCAGTAAAAAAATAAATAATTTCAATAATAAGTTCAAATTAGAATAAGTAAAAACTTACCACTTAGGTTTTGTTGAAAAAGTGTTGCAAAAAATTTGTGGACATAAAAAATATTATGGACATAACGCTTCTCAAAAATTGCTCAAACAAACAAATTAGCCTAAAATCTCAAATCAAATGTTTAATTGTGATTTTTTAAATTATGTTTTTAAATGACATATTTTAAAATCGCTAAATTTTTATATATAAAAAATGCACACTTTTTAAATAGCTAGTTTATTAATGCTTGCTTTAATCTTTACCTGAATTTGTTGGATTTATGTAATATATATTTTCAAAAAGATAATGCATTTTGTTTATATTAGTACTTATTTAGGCAATATATTAGTAATTGAATGAGAGGTCAATAACTTAATAATTACTTAGTTGTGTACATTGAAAAAGATATACATGATAACACAGTGAAACTATCATATCATACCATGATTTCAAAATATGAAAACTTGTGAAAGAAAATTTTGAAACTTTATATATTTGTGTATGTTTTTATTTTATAATCTTAATTTTTATAATTTATTTTTTTAAAATGGCCAGCTTGAAAAGAATTTCAGGAGCCACCGTAGGGTTTGAAATTTTAAACCCATTCGATCAATCATAACTAGATGCAGTCTTCACAAAAGTGCATTCTAATCTAATCATCCTTGAAATTTGGAGATTACATGTAGCCCCAGTATAACATTATCAGACCACTATTTTTTCACAGAGAACAATAGGTTTTTTGAACAAATAAAATAAAAGATTAGGACTTTTTTTTCAGCCTCTAAAAGTAAATCAAGCTTATCAAAGTACTTTTTAGCTCGTTCACGCAGTGAAGTTGTTTAACATATATGTATAGTTTTTCCACTTTAGAAGTAAAAGAATGAAAAAAAATCTAAACTTTAATAATTTACTCAAGAGTACCAAAGTAACAATTATATGATCACCCAGACGAGATAACATGCTAGGACACATATGCCTTTTGTCTATGACATTTGACAAGTTGGACTGTTTTTGGAATTCGAGTTTGTGAAACTCGAGTTCCAACCCAAAATCGAGTTTCCCAAACTCGATTTACTCTTGGATTCATCTGATGTGGATTTAAAAAAAAAAAAAAAATCACGTGGAACTCGAATGTAGTAAACTCGAGTTCCATTTGAAAAAAAATATCTGCATCCTAAGAACTCGGGTTTGGGAGACTCGAGTTCCAAGCATGTAAAAAAAAAAAAAATCCCCCAGGAACTTGAGTTCCACGTGTTTTTTTTTTTTAAATGCATGTCAGATGAATCCAAGAGTAAATCGAGTTTCCCAAACTCGATTTTGGGTTGGAACTCGAGTTTCAAAAATAGTCCAACTAACTAAGGGTCTATTTGGATATCGTTTATTGCTGAAAACTGAAAACACTGAAGCAAAATAAATTTTAAATGTGTGAATAGTGTCATGCGACCTAGTTTTAATGAAAATTTTACTGAAAAAAGTTCTTGTAAGTCCCATGAACAGTGCACGAAACCCAATGATATTGATGCAAACGCAACTGAAAGTGAGTTTCAGCTCTATCCAAACTCACCCTAAATACTTTCAGCTACATGCTATTTATCTAATATTTTTCTAAAATGATGTTCTTCAGCAAATTTTGCCGGCATTTGACATTTGCTGAATAGAAGTGTGCCTTCTAGCTAATGAATGACCTTTATTCTAATATTTGGACAAAAAGATAGCGCAATCTCTGAGCTTAGTTGTCCCTATTATTAGTGGATTGAATTATTGTCACTCTTTCTAAGATATTCAGAGGAAAATAGAATGCCATCTTTATTGCAGAGTGGCCTGAGTGGAAGTTAGTGTTTTTTTGGATTTTCTAATAGTGTAAATTCTGTTCTAATAGTGGAAATTCTGTAATTCAAAGTTCTATAGAAAGTAGAATTTTACTTTCTTTTTAGCAAGAGATAGTCTCTGGAACCATTTTGGGCATATCTTTTAATGATACATCTTTGTGGTTTTTGTGATCAATTTTCATTTTCTGCAAAGCTCAATTGGGGCTCTTCTCTTTATACCTATTAGAAATACTGAATTCCATAGTATTTTATTTCACGCTAAAATAATATACATGAGTGCCTTTATATAGGAGGCATATGAGTGTTGTACAAGTAAATATGAGTGCAATACAAGAAGTACAATGTGTGCTATACAAGTAAGTAACCTAGTTGGGCCAAGCCCACAATACTATACATTAACAGCCCCCCTCAAACTCAAGGTGGATGTGAGACCAGCTTGAGGTTGTCAACCAAATCACGAAAGCGTCCCTAAGGATGGGACTTGGTGAAGATTTCTGCAAGTTGATCTTTGGAGGAGACGGAGAAGAGCTTGAGAGCACCATGAACAAGATGATAAAAAATAAAATGACAATCAATCTCAATATGTTTAGTCCGTTCATGGAAGACATCATTGTGAGCAATATGAATGGCACTCTGATTATCACAATAAAGAGGAGTAGCAGAGGATGTAGACACACCTAAGACTGTAAGAAGCCATCGTAACCAAAGAAGCTCAGATGTGGTATCAGCAAGAGCACGATATTTTGCTTCAGTACTAGAGCGGGCCACAAAGGTTTGTTTCTTACTTCGCCAAGAAATCAAGGAAGAGCCAAGGAGAAAACAATAGCCAGTGGTGGACCTACGATCAGTGGGATCTTCTGCCCAATCAGCATCAGAGAATGCACAGAGTACAAGAGGAGATTGAGTTGAGTAGAAAAGGCCATGGAAGAGAGTGCCCTTCAAGTATCGAAGAATGCGCAGAACAGCAGCATAGTGAGTCGACCGTGGAGCAGACAAATACTGGCTGACCTAATGAAAATCATAGGAAATGTCTAGAGGAGTAACTGTGAGATAGACTAGGTTGCCAACCAATCATCTATAAAGAGAAGGATTAGACAATGATTCCCCTCCCCCCTGAGGGAGTCAGATGCGCATTAAGCTCAACTGGGGTGTCAACAGTCTTGCTGTTAGTGAGTCCAGCACGAGACAAAAGATCAGAAGCATACTTGGCTTGAGTAATATAAAGACCATCTAAGAACGAGTGATTTCAAGACCCAAGAAATAGCTAAGGTGGCCAGATGTTTCATCTCAAACTGCTGACTAAGAAAATCCTTGAGTTCTTGTATGCCGCTAAGGTCATCACCAGTTATGATCATATCATCCACATAAAGGAGAAGTAGAATGGTGCCTTTATCAGTACGATGAAGAAATAAGGTAGCATCATAAGGACTGACAGTGTAACCCAAGCGAAAGATAGTAGAGCTAAATTTTGCAAACCAGGCTCGAGGAGCTTGTTTAAGACCATACAATGCTCGTCGAAGGCGGCAAACCTTGTTGGAGTCAATGGAGAGACTTGGAGGAGGTTGCATGTAAACTTCTTCACTCAAGTTCCCATTAAGGAATGCATTTTTAACATCCATCTAAAAAAGATCCCATTTTCTAGTAGCAGCAACGGCCAGGAGGGCACGAACAGATGAGATGCGAGCAACTAGAGCAAAGGTCTCTTCATAATCAATCCCATACTCTTGTGTAAAGCCTTTTGCAACAAGACGAGCCTTATAGCGCTCAATGGACCCATTTGAGCGAGTCTTGATCTTGGAGATCCACTTGCAACCAATCACAGACTATCCAGGAGGGAGAGTAACTAAGTCCCAAGTATGGTTCTTGGTTAATGCATCAAGTTCCTCTTTCATTGCAATCTGCCATAAAGGGTCAGTGGAGGCCTCACGATAGGTTTGAGGCTCGTGGAGTGTAGCAAGTGCAGTGTAATAATGATAATCAAGTAAATGTGTAGGAATGGATCTTACCCGGGTTGAGTGACGAGGTGGAATGTCTTGTGGAGTGGAAGGTCTTGTGGAGGATCTTCAGGCGGAGCAGGAGCGAGGGACCTAGGCTCAAGTTAGGGTAGCTCGTCATCAATCTGCTCATCTTCGACCTGTTCAGAAGAGACATTAAAAGGATCTGGTGTTTGAATAGAGAAGTCCAAAGGAGGATCAAGTGGATTTAAAGAAGGAACATGAGACTCCTCTGGAAAGACTTCAAGTATAGATGATGTAGTGAGGGAAGAACGAAAATGAGAGAGTTCAACAAACAAGCGGTGTTCCCAGAAGACAACATTACGAGAAACACGAAGGCGATGAGAGACAGGATCATAACATCGATACCCCTTTTATGTTTCGCCATAACCAAGGAAACAACAAAGTCTAGATCGAGGCTTAAGTTTGTTATGCTCATGAGGCTGAAGAAGAACGAAACAAGCAAATCCAAAAGAGCGAAGGTGATGATAGTCAGGGGGTGACCCAAAGAGGCGCTTATACGGAGTTTGATTATGGATGACAGTGCTTGGAATGCGGTTAATGGTGTGAACAGCATGAAGAGCAGCTTCACCCCAGAATGGAGGAGGAACCTTGGCAGAAAGAAGAAGAGTACGAACAGTGTCAAGAATATGACGAAGTTTTCGTTTAGCTCGACCATTTTGCTAAGAGATACCTGGACAAGTTAGATGATGTACAGTGCCATAGGAGTGTAACAGAGCTTGAAAAGCATATTGAGTGTATTCAAGATTATTATTAGAATGAAAAATTTTGATTCTTTTGGAGAATTGGGTTTCAACCATTTTTGCAAAGTTATTGTATATTGGTAAAATTTTAGAACGAGATTTCATAGGGAATATCCAACTATAACAAGAATAATCATCAATACAAACAACAAAATATCAAGATCTACCAATACTAGCAACAGGAGAAGGTCCCTAAACATCAGATTGAATTAACTCAAAAATACTATTAGAAATAGAATCACTATTATTAAAAGGTAAAGCTGACTGTTTTCCTAACTGGCATGAAGTACAATCAAAATTGTCTTTGGACACAGAATCTAACAGACCCTTAGAAGCTAACTGTTATACCCGAAAAGAGGGTGCATGACCAAGACAAGAGTGCCAAAGTGAGAGAGAGGGTAAGGAAGACACCGCAGCGGCAGCAACAGCAACAGACACCGGAGCAACAGGTGGAAGATGAAGATTGTCCACAGGAAACATACGCCCAACTCTAGGGTCAGTCCCAAGCTCTTGTCCCATCCTCGGATCCTGCACAATACACCTAGAATAGTAAAAAATAAGGCGATAACCTAGTTCAGCTAATTGTCCCATAAAACACAAATTATAGGATAGGTCAAAAACATGGTAGACCCTAGAAACAGAGAGGTTGGAGGTTGAAACAAAACCAAGACTATTCCCATGCATGGTGGAACCATTAGCTATGTGAATATTTAGGGGATGTGGAGCAGGATCAAGTTTGAAGAATAAGGACGAGTAAGGTGTCATGTGATTGCAACAGGCAGAATCAAAAAGCCAAGTTTGAGACTTACCTGGTAAAACTGAGAGAGCAGTGGAAAGAGATGCATTACCAGCCATACGAACAACTTGAGCTATAATCTCCTGTAGTTTAGTGGGTGAGAGGTGATAGTGGATCCAGAAGACTGGGAATCAGCTGAAATGGGAGGCATTGGCGAAGTAGACTCAGTGTTAGCAATTGCAGCAGTAGATTTGTTGCGACGGTAACAAGTCTCAATAGTGTGGCCAGGGCACTTGCAATAGTTGCAGAACTTTTTATTGGTCCGTCTGCGACGATTGTTGGAGCTAAAAGGATCACCTGAGTGCTGAGGTTGCTCTATGGATGGAGTAGAAGGAGTAAGGGCCAGAACATTAAACTTATCCTGGGCTCGAAGAGTTGCAAGGCGAGCTTCTTCTCTTACTAACTCATTCACAGCAGTATCAAGAGAGGGAGGAGACAACGATTAAGAAGCTGACCTCGAATGGGCTCATAGTCCTTGTAGAGTGACATCAAGAACTCATAGAGACGAAATTCATCTCTAATAGCAGCATATTGTTGAGCATCTTTTGAGCATGCCCAAGTTGGATCAGAAAGGTCAATTTGGTCCTAAATGAAGCGCAGCTGATCATAGTAGTCATTGATGGACTGCCCCGGTTCTTGCCTGAGTTGATGCAATTCAACCACTAACTGATATTTCATAGATCCGTGAGTGGTAGAGTATCTGTTGGCCAACATATCCCATGCTGATTTCACATCATCAAAGCTGCCAAGCAAATTGGAGATGGAGGGAATGGAAGTGTTTCAAATCCATGTGAGGATCATATGATTGTGACTATCACATTCAATTATGCAACTGAGAAAGACAGCATCTTTTTCACTTGCCCCCTTCATAAGAATAGTGATTGCACCAGTGCAATAATGCCAGAGCATGCGACTCTTAAGAAAACTGCGCATAGCTTGAGACCAAGATAAGTAATTCCTAGTCCCCTCCAATACAGTATTGATGGGGCGAGGAAGAAAAAGATCATTTTTATCCATTTAGAGACACAATATACAAAAACAGATTGCAAAAATAAAATCTACGTAAAAAACTGAGTAAGGAGAACCTGGATTGCAAAAAGTCAACTCCGAAAAAGTCAATGGTTAACGGTCAACAGTCAAAGTCAACGGTCAATGATCAACAGTGACGTGGCAGGTGACGTCAGCAGCGCACTGGAGGATGACGTCAGTGATGATGTGGCAGTGATGACATCACTAGGGTTGACATCAGCAGGAGCGTTTGGCGCGTGAAGGCGCGTGGCGGCGCGTGAGCAAGCGGTTCAGCGCGTGGCAGCGCGTGGAGGCTCGGTTCGGCGCGTGTCGGCGCGTGGGCGCGTGACCTTCAGTGTAGAAGCTTTGGGGGGCGTGTGAGGGCGCGTAGAGGCTCCGATTACTGTGAAGTTTTCACGAACAGGTAGATCGGAGCAAGACGATCTTTGTGGTACCTTTGGAAAATTTATTAGAGCAATATTCACGATGGTGTCGGAAAAGGCAGTGGCCTTTACAGTGTTTGAACTCCTCAACGGCAGCTGCTACAGGTCCGAAACCTAAGGACGATATTTGGAAGACTCAAAGGTTCAACGGCGAAAGGCTGTGACAGTTGTTGTGATAGCGGAAGCAATATTAAGAATGGAGTTACACCAATAAAGACAAGACTGCTAAGAAAAGGTCAGAGTAGTGGCTCTGATACTATGTTAGAAATACTGAATTCTATAGTATTGTATTTCACACTAAAATAATATACATGAGTGCCTTTATATAGGAGGCATATGAGTGCTGTACAAGTAAATATGAGTGCAGTACAAGTAGTACAATGTATGCTATACAAGTAAGTAACCTAGTTGGGCCAAGCCCACAATACTATACGTTAACAATACCTAAAGTCATTCTGTAAACAATTTTCAAACTGTTTGTTATCTTGGCCATAAAGCCCAATGATTGATTAACTGTTTTTTTTTTTTTTTGCCCCTATCTCACATTGGATTTAGAAATCTTACTCTTTTGATAAATAAAATGTGATTAGCCAGTCCTTGGCATTTAAAATTACAAGAAACATTGGGATGGTGCAGGAACCACTCTATTGGCAACACATTGTAGATTTACGAAGCGCATTGCCGTGCATTTACCAATATTACGTTGTTTTAGTTGATAAAGCCGGATATTTTTATGTACAAATTATTATGTGCTAATCAGGATTGCTTCTTAGTTATCCATGTTATTATTGGGTTAAACTGATTAGTTTCTGAGTTGTTAGAGTGATATTACGTGCATGAGTTTTTTTTTTTTTAACTAGTTATAGATTTTGTTAGGACATATGTGGAAGTTGTTATGAGCATATGTCATTTAGAATTGGCTAATCTTTTGACAAAACACATTTTATTTGTAATTGGATAGATCTAGGATGGTTTAAGTATTCAAGTAACATTGTGTTCAAGTCAAGAGTTAAAGCCATGCAAATCTATTCAAGAAACAAGTGAAGAAATATTGAGTTTTAAAGCTCGACAGATTGCATCTATCGAGGTTTAAAAAGAGTTTTTAGCCCGATGTTCGACGGCAGCTCAACAGATAACCTATCTATTGAGGATTACAAAAATCAGATTTCCAGATTTGTTTTTTACACATATCCAAGCTATTTGTGTAGGGTTTCTTTTCTCTCAACCCTAAACATATAATGATGACGAGGGAATCTTGAATGTCTTTACTACCACAATAAATCCTACTGAAGGAATTGTTGAAGAGGTAGATGAAGAAGAGGACTTGGTGGAATCTAATTTTGAGAAGATGGATGAGCTGGCCGACATCCATACAACCTATGCAAAACTATATAAGGTCTCCGAAAGCACAAGAAATTGTATAGGCTGCACCAAGAAGCTGAGTGATGTGGAACTTGATCGAGAAGAGCTCTCTACAAAGGTTGATGAAGCTAATTAGACCATTGGAGCACTGCGGTTTGAGAACAACTTCTTGGCTGAAAGGACCAAAAAGCTTAAAGAAGAGTTATTCTAGGTTAGAGCCCTATTGGAGAGGATTCCAGTGCGAACCTTGATGAGATGCTTAGCTTTTAGAAATCTACCTTTAATAGATCCGGTTTAGGGTATGATTTCTCTTCTCCTAATATTACTTCTTCTAGTACTACTGTGTTTGTTTCACTTGCTAATAATGTTGATTCTGAGAACAATAATGTTAAAAATGTTTTAACATAAATAAGGGCAAATCTATCTTAGGAGCACCCCTTAAATTTGAAAAGAAAGAGACTAAAAACCCTAGAACTAAGAAGGGTAATAACAAAAAGTCTAAACAAAAAAAGCAATATCTTTGTCATCACTGTGGAGCTATTGGAAATACTCGACCTAATTGCTACAAGTGGTTAGCTACTCAACAGAGCAACAGTATGATCTCATTTGGAAACCAGAATCAGTTTCCATCCTCTTTTGCTCCTCTTGGAGATCTTCTAAAGGACGCCATGTTCCTTTCAAGTTTGAACGGTTTCAACTCTTCCCCCTCACCTCCAGTTCAAGGGTTTGCACAAAGGAAAAGTTCTTCCAAGGCACGGAAGGAAAAATGCCCAAAGTGATTTAGTCACTTTTTCTCTCCCCCTCTCTTTTTGTTTATGCATTACTTGTGTGTTTTGCTTTCTTGTTTTCAAGTCAGTCTAGTTTTATGCTATGCTTTGTATTAACATGTTTTCGTTTGTTTGTTTTCAGTTTTGATTTATTTTTATTTTTCATAACAAAAAAAATCATAAAATACAAAAATAGTATGTGTTTTGTGTACATTGGTACTTACGTACGTTGGATGGTCATTGAAACAAAGTTTTCTAAACTTTGTATCTTTTGTAGCTTAGATGAGCATCTCAACACACAATTAAGCAAGTGAGCTTTGTGACTCATGTTTGTGATGAGTAAGATTAAGTAATCTCTTGCACTTAACACTCATATCACTCTTTTTGACGGGAAGGACTAAAAAATCCTAAGAGAAAAGCATAAATAACCATTTCACCACTAAAGCCCGCCAATTATGGATAATATCTGTATGCTTTGGCATAGCAAAAATTATGATGTTTAAAACTTAACATAATTGGGTATTTCTTCTCTCTCTATATATGCTCATGCATGATATTCTCAAAAGAAAATATATGCAAAGAAAAATCAAAAGCAAAAGGAATCAAAATGCTTTTAAATATGGTTGCAAACGTGTTATTAGGAGATATGAGAGTTATAGGTTGTACCTCGAAATGTGATAGTCCCCATCAAGCAGTTATGATTGTGTGTGAGTGTAATTGATTTTCTCATATCTCAAATCGTCATAACGTGAGACACTTATTTAATCTTGCGATGTTTTCTCACACAACACGCAAAATTCTTTACTACTTTTGATACATGTGCAGGTACAATGTGATTGGATCTTTGGTTGAGTAGTTTGCTTGATTGCATTAATTTGTGTGTTTTTCTCCTCTTAGAAAAATCTGTTTTTATCAAGCTCGACAGCTTCTTGACACCTCTCGACAACTAACTATCCATAGAGACCCTTGGACTTCTTTTTCTCAATAGATCTTATGGCATCTTTGATCCATCGAGCTATTTAGAATTTGTCTCGATAGCTTCTTAACAGATTCTCGATCTATCGAGAAAGTTTCTGTCTTGCTAATAGCTTCTCGACAGCTATTCGATCCATCGAGGTTCTTTGCCATTGACAAATTCTTAACAGCACCTCGACAGATTTATCTATCAAGAAATAGTGCTCGAAATATCTCAACCCATTGAGACGCAATTTCTTAAAATAGATTCAGTGTGAAATCAGATCTCATTTCTCTTGGTCTCTCTCAACAGTTTGTGTATTTTCACCTCCCAAAAACTCTTTTTTCAATCTAAACCTCCTACCCACGTGATTTTTGGCCTAATCCTTGCTCAAATCACTTGGTAAGTGTCCTAAATCCTTCTTTCTTCATGCATTCATGCATTTTAGACCTAGGTTTTGGGTTTTCTTAAAATTTTTGGGATTTTGAAAATTGTTGAGTATTTTGTGAAAATTTTGGGTTAGGTTTTGCTAAAATGTTGTTATATGCTCATGTATTGCATTGCATTTTCACAATATTTTCATGCATTTAAATGTGTGTTTTACATGTTGGAACCTAGTATGCCGTTAGGTTTGGATTGGGCTTAGCCCATGATATTTTTTTTGTTGCACGTCACATGCTCATCCATTGTTCATGCACTCGTACCTTTTCTTTTCCATTTTTTGGCATATCTGTTGATTGGTACTTTTTTGTTTCTCTCTCTCTCTCTCTCTCTCTCTCTCTCTCTCTCTCTCTCAAATATTCTACACAATGGCACCTAAGCGCAAGTCTATTCCATCCTTTTCGTTCTAGGGCATCATCTTCTGACTCCACTCGTCTCCATGCCAAGTTCCGTGATGTGAAGGCTCATAATGACTTCTCGGAGAACTTCTCCAAACGTGGCATTCATTCGGAACACCACGTTATCCTATTGGACTTTTTCGATACTGCTCTTTCGGCTGTCATACACAAATGGGGCTGGGAATCTCTATGTGAGATGCCTATGAGCTGTCCTTTCGTGATCATACATGAGTTTTACTTCAATATGCGCGATTTTGATTCATCTGTACCTCAGTTTTATACTTTTGTTAGAGGTACTCGCATAGTAATGACTCCGGAGTTTATCTCCAAAGTGCTACATGTTCCAAGAGAATTGCATCCTGATTACCCCGGTTGTCCACATCTAAGGACGGTGTCCAAAGACGAACTTCTGTCTCTTTTCTATGAGACAAACTTCTGTCTCTTTTTTGTGGGCATTAAAACACCTCATGGTCGGGCTTTGCGAAAGGTCTGAGGTGACATTTATTTTACATTCCTTGTCTCACTATAATTATATTACTGAGCCTTGTGCTTGCTTTCTATTGTCCCTCTTAGAGGATCTTTCGATAGACTTTCCATTTTATTTCATTCTCTCTCTTATAGATATCTATAAGAATATGGTGACCTGTGATATGCTTATCTTTTCTTCCGCTATCACGAGGATCATTCGCCACTCCTCTATCTCCTATCCTAAGTCTTATCATTTCCCCATCATACGTGCCATTGATGTTGGTACTGTTCGACGGAGTGAGGCCCAACTTCGATCAAAGTGGCCATAGACCAAGATGGTGACTCCTCCATCCACCTCCGCTCCTTCTTCTTCTATGAGTGGTGTGATTCTCGAGGTCATCATGGCTCAACTTAAGGGCATGGATGCTCGCCTTGACACTCTCAGTGATAAGCTGTGTCAAGTGAACACTCGTGTGGGCTGTCTCGCTCAATGACATGCTCAGATGGGTGGCTTTGTTACTTCTCCTTCTCCTTCTCCAACGCCGTCTAAGGATGAGGATGCTGATGATGATAAGGATGAGGATGCTAGCTCTTTCAGTGATGAGGAGATGACTGCTTCATAGTAACTTGCCCTTTGTCATTTGTGACAAAAAAGAAGAGTAGTTTTGGGTATGAGAGTAGTCATGTATCTAGGGGGAGCATTAGCATAGGACCTTTTTGTTAGGGGGAGTATGGTTTTTTTTTTTTTTTAGGGATGTAGTGAGGATTATATGTATTTTTCTTTTCTTTATTTTAGATACATTATCTTTTGTACACAAGGTCTTGTGACCACTTAGTGATAGCAGACTTTGTACTTATCATTGATATATAGATATATATATATATATATATATATGATGTTGTTATCGATTTCACCTATATCTCTATGTGTTGTTTCTTTTCTATTTTTATACACATGTTTCTTATGTATGTAATCTTTTAATTTCTGTTTCACACTAAGATGCCTTGATGAATTTTGTTTAAAGTGTTTCAGAAATACAAGTTGTCAAAATCTATCATGCCATGAACTCTCTTCTAGCAAAAATTTTCAAGAGTTTATGTTAGGATTAGATAGTTATTGTATTCAATAAGTGAGTATGGGTTGAGTGATCTATAACTTCTCTCATATTTCATTTGTTTGTTGTGGTTTTGTCACGGATTGCCAAAGGGGGAGATTATTAGGACATATGTGAAATTTGTTATAAACATATGTCATTTAGAATTGGCTGATCCTTTGACAAAACGCACTTTACTTGTAATTAGGTAAATCTAAGATGGTTTAAGTTTTTAAGCAACATTGTGTTCAAGTTAGGAGTTAAAGCCATGCAAGTCTGTTCAAGAATCAAGTGAAGATTTGTTATATTTTAAATCTCAACAGATAACTCGACAGATTGTATCTATCGAGGTTTAAAATGAGCTTTTAGCCCGTGGCTCAACAGCATCTCAACAGATAGCCTATCTATCGAGGATTATGAAAATCAGATTTCCATATCTTTTTTCATGCATATCCAAGCTATTTGTGTAGGGTTTTTTTTTTCTTACAACCCTAGACATATATAAGGATTATTTTAAGGGCCGTCTAAGGTGATGTAACTTGATGCAAAGTAATTATTCACTCAAATTGTAACCAAAGACAATTTGTCCTAGTTCATCTTTCTCTTGAAGAAGCTGCTGCGTTTGTACACTGTAGGGTTTTGTAACCAAGGACCTTCTTGATCTTCATCGTGTGGATGAATTGAAAAACTTTACAGTCAACGTCTTTCTCAAGTTGGTGTGTAAGTCGTGTATTGGGATCTGCGCATCAATTGGTTAGTCACGTATTAGGAGCCGTGCATTGAAAGAAGAGAGTGTAATTTCATTGCAAGTCCAATTATGTATTGGAGTAAGGGTTCAATTGTAAGTTGGTATAAGGTACCGAAATTCCTTTACTTGCAACCTTACTTGCAACCGCTTGTTTTGATAACAGTGGATTCTTAGAAGTGGTGACCTTAAATTCACCCAGTGAGATTTTGCCTCAGTGGTTTTCTCCATCTATAAACAAATCACTCATGTCAAATTTAATTTCCGCTGCATTTATTTTTTTGGTGATTTGTTTGTGCTACCATGCGTATTGCATGTTAAATTGACTTAGTTAATTCACTTAGCTAATTAATGGGTTAATTTACCTAAGGGGTCAATACATTCTTGGCCTATCATGATCCACAATAATATACTTGGAGAGTTGTCTACTTAGTGCCTTAGTTGCTTTTAAAAAATTATATAGATTTCAATATTTCTTTCTATATTCTTTTAATTATTTGACAGATTTAGTTTTATAACAAAAACCTAGAGTTTGAACTTTAAATAGTGAAAGAATCAAGAGATTGATCAAAAAAATATTAATGGAGAGATGGAGTCATTAGAGAATTATTGTTGTGAGAAAAAAATATACAAATAGTGGATATTTTAAATTATTTTGAATATAAAATATAGGATTTGATTTAAACAGAAACGATGTCATGATACGGGATATAACACATTGAGTTTCAATTCCAGTAAAAGACTACTATTTCTACGTTTTTTTTTTTTTTTTTTTTTTTTTTAATTTGTCGCATGGCAAAGAAATAATCCCATTTTTGAAATAATGAAAGGAATACAAATACCACAAGAGAAATGCCAACTTCTTCCACAATGTCTACGTCCGGATAATGCCAAAAATAGTTGTGGTAATAGCCTTCCTCAATCAGTCAATCCTCACTCGATTAAGCTAATAGTAGGCACAACTTTTTTTTTTTCTTTACAATATTTGAGTACAATTTTTTTTTAGATTTCATTTTATACCTTAATTTTTTATATTTAAATTCATCCATATAATTTTATTGATCAAATTTTCAATGATGGTTAAATTTAAGGTTAAATTACAAATTACACCATTTAAGTTTACATAAAATTCAATCCAATTTTTTCACTTTGTACTAGTTCAATTTAGTTCTTTAAGTTTCAGTTTTATTTAATTCAATCTCTTGTTAGTTTTTGTAAAAAGTATGCCTCAAAACAACATAGTTCTAAATTTTTAATTAATAAATAAAAAAATATTTGTTTCTAAAAAAATATAAAAAATAAAATTTATTCTATTTTCAACTCTTTAAAGGAAGAAAGAGAGAGAGAAATATTTAATTTTGTTTTGCACGTGATTAAATAACATAAACATCACTCTTTTTTTTTTCGGGTAAGTGAGGAAAAGACGGGTATTCTTAAAGAAAAGAAAACAAAATTGAGAATGGTGTTTGTTTTCCGCCAACCCAACCATGAGATGACACGTTATTTCGATACAGGAATCTTAAAGTTACTGACAACTGATGAGAATACCATAACTGAACAACATGTTCCATCTCAACAAAAAAATAAATCACATAAGTGGACAGAGCAACCTCATCAATTCAGAATTCTGAGCCTGAATTCTTCTTGGCTTTGGTAATCTTCTGAGTAATTTTTGTGCCACATAAAGTGGTATAATATTGGCCACAACTCACTTATATAGTGAATTGTGATTGATAAAAAAGTGTTCTTATATGGACGAGTTGTGGCTAATATTGTGCCACATAATACGAGTTGTGGCTAATATTGTGCCACTTGATGTGGCACAAGAATTTTCTGAAATCTTCACAGGCTCCTCTTGTGCCTATGCTATGCCTATGGTCAATAGAGTAGGCCCAGACCTAAAAGACTAGCTTGATTGAGAGAGTCCTGTGATAAATTTTGGAGCTAGTTTTGATTTTTTTTTCCCCCTTCAAAATTTTAAAAAAAAATTAGGTAAAATAATATTTTAGCCCTAAATTTTACTAAGAATTTTTTTTTTTTTTTTAAGTTCTTTTTTCACCCTTAGACTATGTAAAGATATTCTTTAATAGTTTAGAAACAAAAATAAGGATAAAAAAAAAAAATTTCGATAGTTTAGATATAAAAACAAACTTTTGGTAAAATTTAAGAATATAAATAAAAAAAATTTCAATAATTTAGGGATGAAAGATGAACCTTTTAATAATTTAGAAACGAAAAATGAATTTCTTAAAGTTTAGGGATAATAAAGAAAAACTTCTTATAAGGTTTAGAGACTAAAATAGTATTTTACCCAAATAATTTATTCTCAAAAAAGCATTTTTTAATTAAAAAAAGACAAAAATCAAAAATCAAAATAGACCGTTTTGAAATCACTAACAACACAATTATAACAAAGACTAAAGGAAGAATTGAAATGAACGAAAGTAAAATTATATGATTGAATTAAATTTTATAATGTGATCATGTAGTTAATTTAATTAAACATCTAAGATACAATAATTAAACAATTATACCTAAATTTGATCATTTCCATAATTATTTATTACTAGTCGCTAACCCGCATAATGCACGGGAGAGTTAAATTTAGTCCTGAATGGAAAAACTATTAATTAAAAGTTAATAGAAAATTTATTTTATAATTTAAAATAATTTCTCATAGATATTGTATAAGTATCAACCAAGTAAGATGCATATTTTAAATAATAATAAAAAAGACTATAATGGTGGGTGGTGGTTGCTTTTGTTTTATTATTTATCCAAAATAATAATAATAATTTGATAGGATGTGAACAAATGAATTCTAGTATAATTTGAATAATTTTTCATAGGTATTGTATAGCTAGGTATCAACAAAGTAGGATGCATATCTTAAATAAATAAAAAAGATAAAACTTTGTCCTCAAACTCTCACACGTCCTTGTTTAGTTTCTTATCAATGTGAATTGCCACTTTTAATATGAATAAAGAATAATGCACCTCCTCACTCCATAATATTTTACTAATCAATTTGAGATTCCAAAATCAAGTAGGAAACATCTAAACCATTCCCATATGGACTATACTTCTCCTTTAAAAAAAAAAAAAAAAACTTGTGGACTATATCACAACATTAATATGAAATTGATTATTGATGACAGGAAATTTGTGGTTTTGACGGCCAGGAATAAGCTCTTCTTCTTGTTATTGATTTCAATTTTTTTTTATAGAGTGGTTTTTCCAAGATCATATGGGGGTTCTATATATAACATACATAGATATACAAATTACACCAACATTAGAGAAAATTTGATTGATGAAATTGTTAATTATTAAATCAAAATTACGATTAAATATATTGTTTTAATCGTAAAAACAAATTTTTACAATTAAAATTTTCACACGTAGATTTTTCATACTTATAAACTCACTCATAAGTCACAACAATAACAATATTATAAAGTAGTAATCATAGAGAGTTAGAGCATAAAAGATAGCAACATTTCCTTACCTCTACATTTTCTCTTTGCAAAATCTTCAATTTGCTGTGTGTTTTCTTTGTGAAAATTTGAGTGAATATGAAGGGTTTCAACTTTGGCAAGGGATTATATTTGTTGAAATTTTTGTTATAGAATTTTAGTTGAACTAGAATTTTCAAGCTCTTGAAACATATATCTAATAGAGTTTTACTTAAACTAAACTTAGACTTTTTTTTATGTAAATGTTTTCTTTTCAAAATTTAAAAATCTAAAAAAATTTCTGCAATTTGGTGCCACCACTTGGCACAACCACGACATTTAAGCCAAACTTTTATTATATAGTATATGATTTAAGATGCATTAGATCTTTTTTTTTTTAGTGTATGCATTAGACATCTTTTTTGTGTATAGTATATGGTTGTTGCAATTTAAGATGCATTGGGCTTTTTGATTTAGTGTAGTATACTTTGCTAAAATTTAAGATGCATTAGACCTCTTTTTTTTAGTGTAGTAAATGATTGCCACAATTTAAGATGCATTATAACTCTTTTTTTTAATGTAGTATATGATTACTGCAATTTAAAATGCATTATATCTTTTTTTTAGTGGAGTAATTAAAAAATAAGAAGAATTAGATTATACTATGTCTACTTTGGTGTAATTTAAGATACATTAGACTTTTCTTTATATATAAATGTTTTCTTTTTAAAATCCAAAAATCTAAAAAAATTCCTGCAATTTAGTGCCGCCACTTGGCACAACCACAGCGTCTAGACCTTTTGATTTAGTGTGGTATATGTTGTTGTAATTTAAGATGCATTAGACCTCTCTTTTTTAGTGTAGTATATGGTTACTGCAATTTAAGATGCATTAGAAATTTTGATTTTTTTTTTTTTATAACAGACCTTTTGATTTAGTATAGTATACGTTGCTGCAATTTAAGATGCATTATACTTCTTTTTTTTAGTGTAGTATACGATTGCTGCAATTTAAGACGCATTATATCCTTTTTTAGTGGAGTAATTAAAAAATAAGATGAATTAGATTATACTATGTCTACTTTGATGTAATTTAAGATACATTAGACTTTTTTTTTATGTAAATGTTTTCTTTTTAAAATCTAAAAATCTAAAAAAAATTCTGCAATTCGGTGCTACCACTTGGCGCAACCATAGCATCTAAACTCAACTTTTATTATATAGTATACTAGTTGCTAACTTGTACTATGCATGGGAACCTACCTATTTGTGAGGTAGACTAAAATAATTTTATAAAATCTTAAATTGATTAATTAAGAAACTACACCATTACTTGATTTGCTCTTGTATGACTTCAAATTGTGTTACAATTTGATGAAGAAATCATTACTTGAATGTACAATGACTTATAAAAAATTTGTCAGACAATTTCAGATACTGCAAAAAATAACTCAAAATTCAAATATTAAAACTTCTGAAAGACTAAAAAATATTAAAGAACCAAATGATTCACTACTTAGAAATTATTGAAACAAAACAATATATATATATATATATATATATAACTAAAAAAATAGAAAAATATAAGAAAAAGATTAGATTACATTCAAAAGAATAATTCATAGCTATAGGTTTGCACCCTATCAAAAAAATCATGTTAGTGAAGTAGAGAGATAATAATAATAATAATAATAATATCAATGTTTAAATTTGAGTTTAAGTTAGACTTGTTAGAGAGATAGAGTTTCACTCCTTATTAAGTTTGGACTAAACAAATATAATTTTATTTAAATAAAATAATAATTATATTTAAATATTATGCTGATGTGAAAAATTCTGAGAGTTTCAAAGGTTTTTTTAAAAAAAAATAAAGGCCTAAAAGTTTTAGTTTTATATATATAGATTATTGCCGAGTCAAGTTATTAATAGTTTAATAATACAGTAATTATTAAGAATAATAATGAACAATAATAATAAAAAATGAATAATAATTTTACGAACTCAACGTCACCACCGATGGTAAAAATATTTGTCTCTAGCATTACCATGAGGCCATGACGTGTAACAGTTTCACGACATTCAGTTCGATCTATTTAATGTCTCCTTAGATGTAAAAAGAGAAGTACTAAGCTCCACTTTTATGTCTCCTTATTAGATGTGTAAGCTCCCACTCTTTATATATGTCAGTCCGTTTGATGATTTGACCTTATTCTGTTCCACTTCTTTTGGAAAACATGCATACGATACATACATGCCACTGAATCTAATCCATTCCAAATGTTCAAGAAAAGATTTTTAGCTTTTACATGCAAATAAGACCCGTGTCAAAATTTGGAACTTGCAGTTTTCGTTGACTTCTTCTTGGTCCAGAGATAGAGAACATACCTCTTTTTCAGGATAGAAATTGTTTGTTTTCACGCTTATTTTTCGTTTTCAGAGAGATTTTTGGTATCTGGGTATTGCATATTTGGTTGAGATTTAGCTTAGAGGTTGACTGAAATGGCTATTCAAGAATCAAGTTGCATGCGATATAAATTGTGGGGTCATGCAGGAAGCCAGTCTGACATTTTTGCATTCGATCATATGTGTGGCGTTTTATTGGGTTCATATAAATGTATGCTTTTACAATTCTTTGCACTGAGAATTTGTGAATTTCTGGTTTTTCGACGTTTACCTTGGAATCTTACTGAGATGGTTATGGAAGTGACATTTCTTGAAAATGGTCTAATAATTCATTCTGTTAATATCAAGATTTATGGGTATTGCAAAAGATAGAAACTTTCATATCTGGCCAGATTCTGCTTTCTATATGAATTCCGGCTTCTTCTCTTAAGAATTTCTAGAAAAAATAAGAACAAAGGAGGAAAAAAAGAAAAAGAAAAAAGAGTCTATATTGTTATTTAGTATTAGTTGAACTCCCCAATCCCTTACATTTCTTGATTTTGAATGTTCTGTTACTTTATCATGCCTTATAGTCTATTAATAGCTGCAACAACTTTACTTGCTTATCTTCCTAGCACTTGTTATACGCTTACTATTTGCCTTCTAGCTGTTTGCTCACTGTTCTTCCATGAATTTTGCTATCTTGTAGCTTAAGTATCATGATATTGCATTGAATGAATGATAACTTCAGAAACACAGTTTAAATTAATTAATTGGTTTTTTCTAAACAGGGTATTTGTTTTCTTGCATGTAGATGTTGCAATAATATGGCATCAGCTATGGAATTTCATTAACATAGAGCCCTTGGAATAGTACAACAAGAAGAATTTCTCTTGCTGAGCAGCAAAAATGGCTTTGGCTTCTTCTGTAAAAGTGGTTCTAGGCTCAATTGCTTTTGCAATCTTCTGGGTATTGGCGGTTTTCCCAGCTGTTCCTTTTCTACCAGTTGGGAGGACTGCAGGGTCCCTCCTGGGGGCATGCTAATGGTCATATTTCAAGTCATAACTCCAGATCAAGCATTTGCTGCAATTGATCTTCAAATCCTTGGTCTTCTCTTTGGGACAATGGTTGTCAGTGTATATCTTGAAAGGGCAGATATGTTCAAGTACTTGGGAAAGTTGCTCTCATGGAAAAGTAGAGGGGCAAAGGATTTAATTTGTCGAGTCTGCCTGATTTCTGCCATTTCAAGTGCTTTTTTTACTAATGATACCTCTTGTGTAGTTTTGACTGAATTTGTCTTGAAAATTGCAAGGCAACATAATCTCCCACCTCATCCTTTCCTTCTTGCCCTGGCCTCTAGTGCAAATATTGGGTCGGCAGCTACTCCAATTGGCAACCCCCAAAACTTGGTTATAGCCGTTCAGAGCAAGATATCTTTTGGGAAATTTCTAATAGGAATTCTCCCTGCAATGATCATGGGTGTAATTGTCAATGCCCTACTTCTTCTATGTATGTACTGGAAGCTGTTATTAATTGAAAAGGATGAGGAAGATGTAGCTGTAGAAGTTATTGCAGAGGAGGAAGTGAATTCTCATAGGTTTTCACCAGCCACAATGTCACATTTTACATCCTTGAATTCTCAGGAATTGAACTCTAGATTGGAAGTTATGGCTGTGCAAAGCTCTCCTAGCATGAGTATTCCCATGGGACATGTTGAGAACCTTAGGAACCGATCAATTCCGAGTGAGAATGAAATCCAAGGGGTTCTTAGTGGCTCATTGGAGTCTGCAAGAATTTCTGATGCATCAAAAGAGGCAGCAAATGATGTATCTTCTCAGGTAAAGGAGGAAACAACCCCTTCAAAGAGAATTTCATCAATGGATAGACTAAGAGATGTACTTTCTGTACTGTCTTCAGTGGGACAAGATGATTTGACCAGGAGATGGAAAAAAATGTTGTGGAAATCATGTGTTTACCTTGTTACTATAGGAATGTTGATTGCTTTGCTTGTGGGTCTAAATATGTCGTGGACTGCAATTACTGCTGCACTTGTTCTTGTGGTTCTTGATTTCAGGGATGCTAGGCCAAGCCTTGAAAAGGTATAATCTGCAAGCACGTTGCTTTCAACTTTTAAATTATTTTTTCCCTATAAATAAACTGTAAATCATAACTTGTCGGTGATTATGACCATTGATTGCTTGTTGGAGAGTTTATTAAATGTTAAGTTTATTTCTCTTCTTTGCCAGGTCTCCTATTCTTTGTTAGTTTTCTTTTGTGGAATGTTTATCACAGTTGAAGGCTTTAACAAAACTGGAATACCAAGTACTCTATGGGACTTTATGGAGCCCTATTCAAAAATTGATCATGTTAGTGGGATAGCAATTCTTGCCGTCGTCATACTTGTCATGTCAAATTTGGCTTCAAATGTACCAACTGGTATGTTGATGGATTTCTTCCATACAAATATTTTTTTCTATTATCTGTTTCATAATTCTTTTTTTTTTTTTTTTTGGATGTCAGATGAAATTAGCTTTTTGGACTAACACTTGTTTGTAAGTCCGTTTTCAACAACTTTTTTCCTTATTGAATAAAACGAGTTTGCCAAGCTTTCTTGTTAGCAATTTCAAGCGGTACAGAGACTAATTGAACATTGGGATGCATATAAGTTTGCTGCGCTGTCTTTAGATTTCTGGGGAATATGTTAGTGTATAGTTTGGAATTTGCATACAGATTATATCTTCGGGGCATCATAGTATTCTCAGTTTTTATTTTTTAATTGCATATTTCTGGTTTTCACTTCTTCTCAAGATCCTTTCTCTACCTGAGACAAACTGACGTTAACCTTTCTCAAGATTCTTCCCAATTTCACTTCTTCTCAACAAAAAAAAATATACTTGAGACAACTGACATTAACCTTTCTCATGCATGTTCAAATCTTACTCAAGCTGATAGTACACCACCAGTTTACTGAACAGGTCTTTCAGTCTGAGAAGTGTCTTTCACTACACTTCGTACACAAACTGGCACCCTTCTGGGTCATTTCTCAAAGTCTCGGGATAATTGCAATGACAACAGCATTTCTCACCAAGTTGTTGTTTTCAATTGACATTTTGTAAAACCATAAACAATTTTTGGATATGCTTACCCCCTCAGAATTCTGCCATAGCATTCAATTAAACAACAAACATTCTGCAGTTTGTGCTAAAAGGAAAATTTCCTTTCAGTAACAAAGGGATTTTTATACCAGTAATGATAACTGTGAGTTGACAAGGCTCTCAGTTATCCATGGCCCTTGTGCACATAATATAGGGAACAAGGGATGCTCTTGCACTGAATCTGTGAGATTGTTTTTCATAAATGAGCTGGTAGCCTGGTACTGTGGTTTAATCTTTCTTTCTGCATCTCTGATTAAGAATTGTTTTTTTTTTTTTTGTATACAACAACAAGAACAACGAACGAAGCCTTAGTCCCAAAATTCTGGGGTCACCTATGGATCCTTAATAGACTAGTAAGGTTTTTCTTTCATATAAAAAGTATCTAATGATTTTGGTGATACGTCTCTAAGTTGATGCTGTGTTCCATTTGTTATGAACATTCTTGAGGTTCATGTTAATGTTCATTTCTTTCATTTCGTTTTTTTCCCCAACATTTTGTTGATTTATGATAAATTGTTTGTCTGCTGTAAGCTATCATTCGGCATCATAAAGGCCATTTTTTAAACTATAGACATGAGAGTTCCTACAACTCATGTTAATATTGTGTAGTTCTCTTGCTTGGAGCACGAGTGGCAGCATCGGCAGCTGCAGTTTCTGCAGCTGATGAGAAGAAGGCATGGCTAATCTTAGCTTGGGTCAGCACAGTAGCTGGGAACCTCTCATTATTGGGATCAGCTGCCAATTTAATCGTGTGTGAGCAGGCTCGCCGAGCTCCCCAACTTGGGTACACTTTATCCTTTTGGAGCCATCTCAAATTTGGAGTTCCCTCAACTCTTATAGTCACTGCCATTGGTTTGACACTTATAAGATGATGTTGATGCTCTTACACATGACACAATGTTTTTATATAATAAATTTTGTAGAGGAAGATTTTTTCAACATTTGAGCAGTTCGAAGCTGACAAATGTTGTTTTTCTTTTAATCTCTATTTAATCATAACGTTTTTCAATAGTTGCTGAGTGACTATTTCAGATAGACATCCACAGAACAATGGGGTGAACTGTGCATCACTTGCCTGTTTATACTATTAGTTTGACCAGCTCAGTGTTTGTTTTTCAAAGCATTAAATAATGGCTGTAGTTTGCATTTGAGAAGAGTGTTTTTTCACCAGACTTTAGGTTCAATTCTTCCTTTTCTTTTATTGCAAAAGAATTCTAATTTTTTTCTCTCTTTTTTTTTCAGTCTACCAAAATAAGGGTGTACATCTCATAAATAGACATATGCATGTTTGTCGGAAATGAAAAACGGAATAAAAATATCAAACAGGTCAGAGTTTCGAAAGAAGAAGCCTTTCTGAATTCAAACTACTATAATTATATATTCAAATCCCAATTCGGTCTAGTAATACTATTCCGGCCTTAGTCACTTATATTTTGAGAAATCCAAAAAATTAGAATTTGTTTATTTTATAGTACTTAGTTATATGAGGTTAATTTGAAATGTTCATTATTGTAAGATAACATTTGACCATATTCAAGAATTGATAGCCTAGAGTCTTATAGTTTATAGCTCAACTAGTACTTCTTGATGTTTCAGATGAATGTATCCAATGTTTAAATTTCACTTTCCCCAGTAGACTATCAAATTATAAAAAATAAATTAAAAATTGATAAACACAGTTAACATCCGCCATTCAGTTTGTTTAAAACTTTAGTATGCTAACAATGTGTGTACCAATCACAATTTTTTTTTTCTTTTTTGTGAGAAGGTACAAACTACTATTGTTAGGATTTAGTATTGGCAGCTTCTATATGAAAAATTATGTGTCAAGAGAGTTGAATTTAATGTTATTATGTTATTTATTTAATTCTCTTTTTTTAATGGAGATTCTAGTTAGGTAAGAGTTTGTGTAATGAATTGCATCAAGGAAGTAAAGTTCCTGAGGCCTGCACAAGCAAATTTAGGACTCGATTGAGCAATTGTTGAAGTCAGGCAGAAATTCACGTGATTCTCATTTAACCATCACTCAAGTAAATTACTAGGGTGTTTGGTAGTTTAGTTCTAACTCACATTTTCACATTTTAAACAACATTACACACATTTTCACACACTTTTTTACCTACACGTATATCAAAAACACCCAAACAACATTATTTAAACTCCTCTACCAAGTGGGCCACATAACTATTAGTCTTTACCTTGACTCAAATACTGATTGAAGTGATGATTCTTAACCTACCTTTAAATGCCCTCTGAGACACAAATTTCAAGATAAGATATTTGCTATACAAAGTAGATCTAAATGTGCCTTTCTTCTTATTCTAAACAAAAAACTTCCCATGTTGGTTCAATGTTAAGAACCCAACTTGTGAACCTGAATTGATTCCTTTGAAACCATATAAATTGTCACCCTCTATTAGTAAGCTCACAGACCTACTAGAGATCTTAATTGGTGTGGATGAGTTCGTATGTGTAGAATAAGTCTAGAGTTCAAATCCTAATGCTACTTTATTCTTTATTTGAATGGGTTTAGATTGTGGTGACATGTTTGTGATTGCTTCATTATTGCGGTTGCAAACTATTATTGTTTGATTTTGTATAGAAGTGAGAGTCAATCCACTAATTAGAACACTTAAAGTGTCAAAATCGGTTTTTTCAATATGTATTGCTTAAGTACCACTGATAGTGATAATAACATTAAAATTATTTACATTGCAATGACTATTTTAATCTAATACTAGTATGTAACTCCATGCAAATGCATAGATGTATTTTTTAAAATTAAACAAAATTTTAAATATAAAATATAAATAATTAGTCAAATTAATTTTTATTAAAGCATGTAACACATGCATTCATGCATATACATATAGATACTTTTAAAATTAAACACAATTTTTATCATAAAATATAGATAATTAGTCAAATTATTGTTTTAAAAGTAAACGTGATTGGTCACTTTTAAAATTCCTACCAAATTTAATACTACATATGATCATTTTTTTCTAATTTTAAATTAGATAGAACATGTGGTGATTTTTGTTATGTGGTGATTTTTATTTTATTTATTTTTTGAGAAGCATGTGATGATTTTTATTGAGTACATGTGATTGCTTTTTTAAAAAAAAATATTTATAGTTCATTAATATTAGATTCTTAGTATTTTGTACTCATTAACTCACCTGACACAAAGATTAAAAAACTCAAGTAGACACATGGCACAAGCTTAAGTGGATAATTATAGTATAATTTCCACATAAATTTAGACACATTGCACAAAATTGGATTATGATTTCAAATTCTAATTCAATTTTCTCTAAACTTTACCTATTAATATATATATATATATATGACTTATAAATTTGAATTTTTTTTAGTTAAATGTTTATAATTTTTATGGTTTATTATATTAAAATCCTCATTTTCTACATTAAATTAACTAATTTGGCACAAAAATTTAAAAATTTAGATTAGATGAGACACGTGGAGCAAAATTAAGCTTCGATTGAAATTCAATTTTTACACTATATTAACTCACTTGGCACAAAATTCTAAAATTTAGATTAGACGAGACATATGACGCAAAATTAGACTCTAATTGAATTTCAATTTGAAATTTAATTAGATTTTCTCTCTACTTTACCTACTATTATTATTATTATTATTATTATTAAGGATAAAAAATAAACAATAAAGTTTATAGAATACATATGGATTTTATTAGATTACTAATATTAGAGGAAGATTTTAGTTAATTATCAATAAATATATAAAAGTCTAGACCTCATGTTGGAAAACATAAGGTTGTGTCATTTGCACAATTCTTGAAATTCTCTTTATTTTATTTTTTTCATGAACAAAAAAATGGGTAGGGTGTGAATTGACATAAAAGAAATAATTTTTAGTTGCAATTATAAAAATATATTTAAAATATGACATTCTTCCTCATATTTAGTTGCTTTAATATCAATTGACACAAAAGCCATAAAAATTAAATATTTGCGAATTTACTAAAATTAATCTTAAACATTTAAATGTTCTAACTCCTTATGTAATTAGAAAAATTACTAATAAAATAAATATGTTTATTTTATTATATTAATTATTTTAAGCATAATTAATTTTTAGTATCATTTTTCTAAGATTTATTCATGAAACAATTGATTTTATTTATGTGTGAAAAAATTAATTTGAAATATGGTATTCTTGATCAAATTTAGTTTTTTTTTTGCAACAATTGAAACAATGTCCAACAAAAAGGGGAAAAAAAAGTAACACAACAAAAAAATGTAAAAAAAAAAAAAATTATTTTAAGGATATTTTCAATTTTTTTAGAAAGGATATTTTCATTTTTAGTAGGCATGAAACATGCCTATCTATATTAACCGCTATATCATGCAATTTTCAATTCGTAAAAACACACACACAAACTATTTTACAAGAAAAGTTATTGAAATATTTTTTTATATATCAATAGTTAGGGGTGAGAATTTGAACCCTCAATGTCTATGTTGGAAACACAATGAGGTATCAATTAGTTAAACTACAAAATTCTTGGCAAAAATTATTGAAATATTGGAGAAAACTAATAATAAATTGCACCACACATTGTACAGGGATTCAGCTAGTTTATAGAGTCAGATAGAACTGAAGTTTCCAAAAGGTTAAAATTGAAATTTATTAGTGTTTTGATAGAATCCAATTAATAAACACAAAAAGAAGAAATTCATAAGGAAAATAACAATAGAGAGTAATAGAAATTTGCTACCAAGTCCACAAAGTATGGCTAATTACAAAGCATACTGTACTATTACTAGAAATTTGCCAAGTTTCATTAAGGTAAAAACATGAAAAGCATGCAAAATGCTAATCACACATAGGCGCGTGTAAGCGATGACATAAGCAACCCTGTACGTGTTTGCAATGACACAAGCAATCTAGCGAATGTAAGCAATGGCACAAGCAGACCAATTAGGCAGTGACATGTGTCACCAATCAGACTCCGCCACATATTGCTCACCTACCCCTAAACTCCTATAAATAGAAGCCTTCCTAAGGCATTTGAATAGACCAAGCCATCTAGAGCATAAGCAGCATCAGAGAAGATTCAGAAGCACTCAGAAGTACAGAAGCTCTATAGGAATCAAGCCTCAAAACCTTCAAAAACTTCAACCGAAAAACCGAAAAACATTCAAAGCGAAACCATCCAAACTATCAACCTAGATCTTGAAGTTTGTTGGAATCAAGCTCAAAAGCCTCCAAAAATCTCAACAAACCATAAATTAACGAAACTCTATGGATTAAAGCCTCTAAAGCACCGAAGAACTTCCAACAAAAACCTTTGAAGACGAAGAACACATCAAGAACGCGAAGAACAAAGAATTTCTAACAAGTTCATAGCTAGAGATTCATTGTAATTCTACTTCAAGGGTCTTCGATCCATCCTTCAACCAAATTGAAGGATATTTGGTGTTAGAGTCAAAATCACATTATTACAATTCCAATCAACAAGTCTTTCAAGGAAATCGAATCAAATGATCACTCTTTTGTAATTTCAGAGAATTGTATCATACATTCATTGATACAAATTCGCATTTGTGAAACTATTTTACTTGTTTGATTTATTTCAAACTAGAAATTTAGTCGTCTACAATATCATAAAGATTCTATACTAGAGTAACTTTGGAAAATATCGATAGGTGATGAGTAATTGAAGGTTATTAGGAATTGTCCGACTGATAAGTTATAATAAGCCTGATTCATCATTTTCTTGGTTCAAGGAGCAAATGAAGCTCAATATTGCAGACTATGAGACTTGGATATTTTTTTACAATTACTTTATGTGATAAACTGTGATTGAGAGCTTATCATTTTCACATAAAACAACAATTATTTCTTCATCATTCATAATTTGTTGATATATCAAAATTATGACAAAATTAAAAATAGTATTGTGGTCCAAGATTTTATTTTTTTCTTTTCATCCTCTTTCCTCTCTACTCCCTCATTCTAAATACAACGAAAAACACTCCTTTCTCTTTTCTCATTCTGTATATGCTACCAAACACAGTGGCAAGGTCTTAAATTGAAGAAAAGAAAAGAATTTTAAAAAGATAAGAGACCATTGAAAAAGATCTTCTACAGTCTAATTTCACAGCCACACAAGTTACTTTCTCAGGCCCAGGCCCATGGCCTCTGCTATTGTCTTAGTCACAAACGTCCTTTTTGTTTTTTGCCTTTGTTGCTAAAAAAATACTTAAGCTCGTGCATGCCCAACTAAAAGTCAAATCGTTCCCATGAGCCATGATAGCAACCATGCAGAGCCTAAAGGTTTAGCCTTCTTAGACGTGTTTGCATTCCAAACTGTGGTTCACGTTTCTTTTTACCTTTTCTTTCTTTGTTTTTAAGTCATGCACTAAAGCAAAATTTTTTTGAAAAAGTTCATCAATTATTAAGAGGTCATTTGGTAATATTGTTCTAGTAATGTTGTTTATATTTTTTTGAAAATACGTGTGGGTGAAAAAGTATGTGAAAATACGTACAATATTATTTAAACACTGAAAACTGTTGTACAAAACACTCTACCAAACAACCCTTAAACGTCCAACTTTCAAACATGTAAAGTATTATTATTTTGGTAAATGTAGAAAAAAGTAACCAATGTTCAACTCACTCTATGCTATAGCTAATAGCTATAGTGTATTAGCGTGTACTCAGATTATATATATCTGTCTAACGATGAAATTTTGGAGAGTTTTTTGGCTGAATATTGCAGAATTTAGAGTTTATTTGAGTTATAGGTACTGTTCCAAGTTATTTAGGGAATTGAGGAAAGATAGTGAATTTCGGCAACACCGTTGCCGAAATTTTGACAAAAGTATGAGAGAGAAAAAGAAAAAGTGGGAGAGAGAAAATTTTGAATTTTGGTAATGTCATTACCGAAATTCCTGCTGCCTAAACCACTACCTGAGTGAATGAGTGCCCGAAGTAACAGGCGAGTGCCCTAAGCGAATAAACCAATTGTGGCAATGTCATTGCCGAAAATGGGGGGAAAAAATTTAAAAATAAAAATAAAAAAGAGAAAACCAATTGTGGCAATGATATTGCTGAAATAGAGGAAAAAAAATTGTACAATTGATTTGTGGCAATGCCATTGTCGAAAATGGGGGGGGAGGGGGGGAGAAGAGAAAACCCAATTGTGGCTCTTGCCGAAATAGAAAGGAAAAAAAAGTGGAATGGATTTGTGGATTGCATTGCCGAAATAGAAGGGGAAAAAAATTGTGGCAATGCCATTGCCGAAAATGGGAGAAAAAAAAAAGAACTGTGGCAATGACATTGCCGAAATAGAGGGGAAAAAAATTGTGCAATTGATTTGTGACAATGCCATTGCTGAAAATGGGAGAAAAAAAAAAAAGAAAAAAGAAAACTAATTGTGGCAATGACATTGCCGAAATAGAAGGAAAAAGAAAAAGTGGGAATGGATTTGTGGCAATGGCATTGCCAAAAAAGGTGGGCTTCTTGGTTTGCTCAGGAAATGATAAGTATAAATTGTGAAATTCTCTCTCTTTTTATTTTTTTTTTATTTTTTCTCTTTAAAGAAATTAAAATCTATCTTTGTAAGGTAACATTTCTTATGGTTCAAGAAATTTGTTCTAGTTGTCGTTGTGCAATTCCTGTTCTGTGCATTCTATTAATTAGATTACATTTAAAAATAAAAATAAAAAGGTGATATGACTATAATTTGTATGTGACACACACACATTGCGCATTTGGCTATAGAAAAGTTATGATGTTTTGATGATCCAGGACTTCGATTGAAACCTGTACAGTTGTGTGTGTGAAATTCACATATCATACTCAAGGTCCTTCCTACAATCAGATCCTCCATCTACTTCCCAATCACCTGCCAAATTCCTGTCCCTCACTTCTCTTTCTATCAATGCCTATTCACTAGGGGGAACTACATCCAATTATACCATAGGCCCTTATGCATACGAGACACAGTTAGTCTCGCCCCCTGTATTATCTACATTAACAACCGAACCTCTACTACTCCTTTCACTCCCCCTCCTGAATTTGTGCATCAAACAACACCTACATCTCCTGAAGTGCCATTTGCTCAACTGCTAACGTCTTCACTTGACCGCAGTCGTAGAAACAGTGGGACTAATCAGAAGTTTGCATTATCCTATTATGAATTCTAGCCTTATCAACAATACCTAGGAAGCCCAAGTGGCTACTTAATATCACCTGGGTCAGCAATCTCGAATTCTGGAACATCAACTCCTTTCCCTGATAGACGCCCTATCCTAGAGTTTCGCATGGCGGAGTCTCCTAAACTCTTGGGCTTCGATCATTTTTCAGCTCGTAAATAGGGTTCAAGGCTAGGTTCTGGATCTTTGACCCCAGATGGTGTGGGGCTCGGTTCAAGGCTAGGTTCTAGATCTTTGACCCCAGATGGTGTGGGGCTCAATTCAAGGCTAGGCCCTGGATCTTTGACTCCAGATGGTATGGGGCTAGGTTCAAGGTTAAACTCTGGATCTATGACACCAGATGGTGTGGGGTTGGGCTCGAGGTTAGGTTCTAGATCTTTGACACCTGATGTTATGGGTCCTACCTCTCGAGACAGTTACTTTTTGGAGAACCAGATTTCTGAGAGTGTATCCCTCGCCAACATAGGGAATGGATGTCAAAATAATGGAACTGTAATTGATCACAGAGTATCATTTGAGTTGACAGGGGAAGATTTTGCATGCCGTCTTGCAAATGAATCAACGGCATCTATTAGAAACGCATCAGAATCTTCACAGGATATAGTTGCAGAAGCCCCAACTGATAAAGAAGGGATAAAAACAGACACCAACAATTGTTATGAGTTGCCTATTAGTGAAACATCCAATGAAACACCTGAAAAAGCTTTAGAGGAAGGGGAGGAGCAGAGCTATCGAAAGCATCGTTTTGTTTCTCTTGGATCAATCAAAGAGTTCAATTTTGACAACACAAAAGGAGAAGTGTCTGATAAGCCCACCATTAGCTCTGCATGGTGGGCAAATGAAAAGGTATCAGGGAAGGAAGCCAGGCCTGGCAGCAACTGGACTTTCTTCCCAATGCTGCAATTAGGGGTCAGCTGACATTCAATTGATGCAGCAAGACTTAACCTCTACAACTTTGGGATAGTTCGATGATGCTCAAATCAGTAATTCATCTGGATGTAAATCTGATGGTAACAGTGAGTTGAAAACATAGTTTGGCAAGCCAGGGAGAAAATGATTGATAGACAATTTGTTAGCAAAGGTGAGAATTGTGTTGTCAATTCCCTTGAGACTCAAGAGACAATGCAAATAGACATTCCCCTAATTAAGCCATCAAATTCGGCCTCGTGAAGCAAGCCTTGGAGTCCCATAGCACACACCAAAAACAAATACGACGACAATGGGTCACCTCGTCTTAGACCCTTGCTTGGCTTGATATTACTACCTGGAACTCCACTGAGTAAAACCGAGTATGATACTGACTTGACACAAGACATAATGGTTGCTACAAACCTCCCAAAAAAACCCAAGTGCAACATCGCCCATTCCAAGAACTCCCACTCCACTCTATCATAAGTTTTGCTCATATCAAGTTTTAAAGTCATATACCCTACCTTCCTTTATGTTTTACGCTTCAAATAATGCAGGGTCTCAAAAGCCACAAGAATATTGTCAGTGATGAGCCTACCCAAGGGGAAAGTACTCTGCGAATCAGAAACTACATATGGCAAAATCATTTTCAAATGATTGACCAAGACTTTAGCAATGAGTTTATAACCTACATCATAAAGACTAATAGGCCTGGAATCTGAAACTTTTTTAGGGTCTTTTATTTTAGGAATGAGAGCAATGAAAGTGGAGTTTAGAGATTCTGGAATAACACCGAAATTTAAAGCAGATAAGACTACCTCAATCACATCTTTACCAATAATGTGCCAGAAAGATTTATAAAAAATGGGAGACATACCATCCGGACCTGGAGCTGTAAGTGGTGCCATTTGGTTGAGAGCTCTTTGAACTTCTTCAGCAACAAAAGGCTTGTTCAAACTTGTGTTCATCTCATTAGTAACTGTAGGGAGTAAACCACTCAAAATCTCCTTGAAGCCATCTGGGTTCAAGGTAGCAAACAAGTTGCTGAAATAGGTACTAGCCAACTTGCCCATTTGCAATTCATCCTCAGTCTAGTTTCCGACCTCATCTTCTAAACCAAGAATGTAATTTCTCTTGTTACATTGGTTTGCTCTACAATGAAAGTGCCTAATGTTTTGGTCACCCTCTTTTAACCACTCAAGATGGGAACGCTGCTTCCACATTGTTTCTTCTCTAGCCTTTAGCACCGAAATGTCATCACAGAGCTTCTTCATACGGCTTGGATAAGTTCTGTACAAACTAGCTTCCTCGGCAAAGCTTAGCTCCTTCAACTTCCTAACTAAAGTGGTCCTTACTTGCCCAAAAGTCTCCCGGTTCCAAGTTCTAAGATATCTTGGCAACTTATGATTTTTTTTTAATAGCACACTCACCGGATTGGTATTAATAACATCAACCCATGAATTTTTTATCACATCCTCACAAGAATTTTCTTTGATCCACATTGCATTAAACCGAAACGGACGCCCTTTCTTGTACAATATTTTGTGCTTAGCATCTGAAATGGGAAGGATAAGCCTATGGTCTGAATGGATGCACTCTAAGTGGTGAATACAAGAAGTGGGGAAACGTAGGAACCAATCCGCTGTTGCTACCATGCAATCTAACCGAATCCATACATTGTGATCACCTGGTTCTCTGTTGCACCAAGTAAAGGGGAAACCATTAAAACCAAGGTCTTTAAACCCACAGTAATCCTAAGCATCCCAAAAACCTTGCATTTGTTTCTCTGGTCTGTCTAACCAGCCCTGTTTCTCTTCAAGTCTTAGAATCTCATTAAAATCACCCACACAAACCCATGGTAGAGTCAATCTTTGGCTTAAGTCTTTGAGTAGATTCCAAGAATTTTCCCGGCTGGCAGTTTCAGGGTCCCCATAGAAACCTGTGAAACACCAAGCGTCATCCATTCCTTGATCCACCACTTCGTCAATGTGATTATCTGAAGAATTACACTAAATGTAACTTTCGACAATCTTATATTATTTCATAACTTTTTATTGGGTTGATATTTTGAAATTTCATAATTGGATTACATGTTCTTTATATTTTTAACACGCACACCAAATTTCGCTCCAACCAAATATTGTTAAACATATCTTTTACAAATGTGTATATTTTAAGTTTTTGTATTTTAAAGATATAAAAAAAAATGGGGTTTATGGATTAAATAGTAAATAACATTCAATGACGTGAAATTTGGCATACATGTTTAGAATATATAAAACATATAATCCAACTATGTGATTTTCAAAATATCAAATCAATAAAAAGTTATTAGGATTCATGTTTTAACGTCTTCGCTACAACGATATAATTTTTTGCATGTGAGGGAGGGCAACCAACTTTCTCATTCCCATGTTAGAAGAACAGTTTCATCTATATATTATGATGTTTGGATGCTGTATTCCAAACATATTGTATTCATCAATAAATGCTTCGCTTATTATTTTCTAAAAGTTAAAAAATATACCTAACTCCATATGGAAGTACATATTACATTTATATTTTGAGCCAGTACATTTTATATTTGTGTTGATTGATGAAACTGCTATGAAACACACGCCATATGTACATATAGGTTTATTAAGATTAAAATCTCATCAAATTAATAAATGTGTCACACTCATACTCGTACCATCCGAAAAGGATATATCAAATATTCAATAATAGAGGGTACTTGTTCAATATTTTATCTTTATGTGACAATTCAATGATCCGAATGCTTAGTCGGTGAGTGTAATCATTTTCTTATTTATTCTGTCCTATATGTTTATAAAAAAAATGATTTTGTTCTGATTCATATCTATACTATTAAATATTTTTTTTGATAAAGATTAATATCTATAACAAGTTATTAACAACTAGCATTAAGCAACCTACCAACTACAAAGTACGTAACATTTGGATAGATTGACAATTTTCTAATCCTTTGAAGTCTTTGGCTCTTTGCTCTCTTCAAAAGGAAAGAAAAATAAATCGTGGGAATGGAAGAATAGAAAAGAAAAGTAAAGAGTAATTTAAGATTCTTTTCGTTTGTGGAGATTTGTTTAAAAAGGAAAATCAATATTAGGGACATAGGAATTTTTTCATAATCTATTAAGGTGGCAAATTATAATTAAATCAAATCAAATTTTTATGACCTTATTGATAACATTATTTTTATTATGTCCTAATTACATAATATTTATAATAATTAAATAAAAGTTAAAAAAAAAAAAAGCTCAAAACTAGGTCCGGAAGTTTGAAATTGATTCTCCAAACTAACTTATAATTCAAACATCTGAGTTTGAATACATGAATTTATATGTAAATATAATTAATATAAAATTAGAATGACACTTAGCATAAAATGAGAATGTATTTAAAATTTAAAGATACTTAGCATAAGAGTATTGAATAATTAAAATGACACTTGACAAAAAATTAGAGCGTAATTATAATCAAATTTTAGATTCTTGCTTGAGCTTCTAATTTTTTTTATTTAATTTATAAAACTGAGCTTTCAAATTTAATATATTGTTACGTATGATAGACAAAGTTTCTTCAGCGTGCTAAGCAATGCTCTCAATTAATTACAGTAAAAAGGAACTCAGCCACGAGTTATGAAGCGCAGAAATGGGGATAATTCTAACTTATTTACAGCTCAAAGTCCACTTCACAATCGAATAGAGATACGTATATTACAAGCTTTCTAACAAGATGTACGTATCCCTATTCTCTAATATACAATTGAGTTTATCTTCATTGTTTGAAAAAGCTTACCATAAGATTTGACATGACTAGTTATTATATGTGTAATGTGTCATCTAAATCCAAGGTTTACAAAATTCTTAGGTAGGAAAGTCCCAATTAGAAGGGGGCATAATTTTAGCTCTTGGCTTTTTGTTTCAATTTTTTTAAAATTTTTAAATAAGTTAGTTTTTAGTTTTTGGATTTTGGTCACATCGTTTAACATAAAATCTATAATAAAAAATCTATATTTTTTATATCGTACGTAACAAATAAGCTGATACGTCCAAACAAAAGAAAGAAGGAAATTTGTTAAAGCCATTATTCTTTGACGTGTTTGGATTAATGTCTGTTGCTCCATCTATCAGAAGATGCCAGTACAGGTTGTAGCTTGGGCTGGTCAGGGGCGGCGCTAAGTAATGAGGGTGGTCACAGGACTAAATTTTTATTATTATTTTAATATACCTTAAAAAAATTTGAGTTTTAAATTAATATGGGTATTTTGACCACCTATTAAAAAAACTTGACCAACCTAAAAATAAAAAAAAAAACTTGAACACGCTTAAAAACAATTGAGCCCATTAAAAAAAAAAAAAAATTCAACCTTCTCTCAAAAAAAAAAAAAAAAAATTCAACCTCTCTAAAATTTTGTTACATTGAATGTTAGAACAAAAAAATTGTAAGAAATGCAATGTTCACAATATTTTTGTAACAAATCCTAAATAGTAGGTTGTTACTGGTAAAAAATAAATAATTTTAATGATAAGTTCAAATTAAAACCAGTAAAAACTTACCACTTAGGTTTTGTTGTAAAAGTGTTTCAAAAATATTGTGAACATAGCACTTTTCAAAAATTGCTCAAACAAACAAATTAGCGTAAAATCTCAAATCAAATGTTTAATTGTGATTTTTTAAATTGTGTTTTTAAATGACATATTTTAAAATCGCTAAATTTTTATATAAAAAAATGCACACTTTTTAAAAGGCTAGTTTGTTAGTGCTTGCTTTAGTCTTTAGCCGAATTTGTTGGATTTATGTGATATATATTTTCAAAAAGATAATGCATTTTGTTTATATTAGTGCTTATTTAGGCAATATATTAGTAATTGAATGAGAGGTCAATAACTTAATAATTGCTTGGTTGTGTACATTAATAAAGATATAATTAATAGCATTGATAGTGAAACTATCATATCATACAATGATTTCAAAATATGAAAACTTGTGAAAGAAAATTTTAAAAGTTTATGTATTTGCGTATGTTTTTATTTTGTAATGTTAATATATTCAAGTTTTATTATTATTAATTTGTTTAATGACCTCATTGAAAAGAATTTCTGGAGCTGCCATAGGGTTTGAAATTTTAAACTCATTCGATCAATCATAAAAATGCATTCTAATCTAATCATCCTTGAAATTTGGAGATTACATGTAGCTCCAGTATAACATTATCAATATTCAGACCACTATTTTTTAACATAGAATAATAGCAGGTTTTTTGAACAAATAAAATCAAAAGATTAGGATTTTTTTTTTCAGCCTCTAAAAGTAAATCAAACTTATCAAAGTACTTTTTAGCTCGTTCATGCAGTGAAGTTGTTTAACATATATGTGTGCGTGCGCGAGCACGTATGTATAGTTTTTCCACTTTAAAAGTAAAAGAATGAAAAAAAATCTAAACTTTAATAATTTACTCAAGTGAGTACCAAAGTAACAATTATATGATCGCTCACACGAGATAACATGCTAGGACACACATGCCTTTTGTCTATGGCATTTGACGGGTTGGACTGTTTTTGGAACTCTAGTTTGTGAAACTCGACTTCCAACCCAAAGTCGAGTATCCCAAACTCGATTTACTCTTAGATTCATCTTATATGGATTTTTTTTTTAAATCACTTGGAACTCGAATGTAGTAAACTCAAGTTCCATTTTTTTAAAAAAAAATCTACATGCCAGGAACTTGAGTTTGCGAGACTCGAGTTCCAAGCGTGTAAAAAAAAATCCCCCAGGAACTCGAGTTTGCTAAACTTGAGTTCCACGTGTTTTTTTTAAATGCATGTCAGATGTATCCAAGAGTAAATCAAGTTTGGGAAACTCAATTTTGGGTTGGAATTCGAGTTTCACAAACTCGAGTTTCACCCTTAGATATCGCTTATTGCTGAAAACTGACAATACTGTAGCAAAATAATTTTTAAATGTATGAATAGTGCTGTGGGACCAAGTTTTAATAAAAATTTTGCTGAAAAAAGTACTTGTGAGTCCCGTGAATAGTGCATGAGACCCATTGATTTTGACGCAAACACAGCTGAAAGTGAGTTTCAACTCTATCCAAACTCGTGCTAAATACTTTCAGCCGCATGCTATTTATCTAATATTTTTCTAGAATGATGTTGTTCAGCAAATTTTGCGGGCATTTGACATTTGCTTTATAGAAGTGTGCCTTCTAGCTAATGAATGACCTTTATTCTAATTTTTGGATAAAAGGATAGCGTAATCTCTGAGCTAAGTTGTCCCTATTATTAGTGGATTGAATTATTGTCACTCTTTCTAAGATATTCGGAGGAAAATAGAATGCCATCTTTATTATAGAGTGGCCTGAGTGGAAGTTAGTGTTTTTTTGGATTTTCTAATAGTGTGAATTCTGTTCTAATAGTGGAAATTCTGTAATTCAGATACAGTTCTATAGAAAGTAGAATTTTGCTTTCTTTTTAGCAAGAGATAATCTCTGGAACCATTTTGGGCATATCTTTTGATGATACATCTTTGTGGTTTTTGTGATCAATTCTCTTTTTCATTGCAAAGCTCAATTGGGGTTCTTCTCTTTATACCTAAAAGTCATTCTGGAAACAATTTTCAAATTGTTTGTTATCTTGGTCATAAAGTCCAATGATTGATTTTTTTTTTTTTTTTTTTTGCCCCAATCTCACATTGGATTTAGAAATCTTACTCTTTTGATAAGTAAAACGTGATTAGCCAGTTCTTGGCATTTAAAATTGCATGGAACATTGGGATAGTCAGGAACCACTCTATTGGCAACACATTGTAGATTTACGAAGCACATTGCCATGCATTTACCAATATTACGTTGTTTTAGTTGATAAAGCCGGATATTTTTATGTACAAATTAATATGTGCTAATCAGGATTGCTTCTTAGTTATCCATGTTATTATTGGGTTAAACTGATTAGTTTCTGATTTGTTTGAGTGATATTACATGCATGATTTTTTTTTTTTTTAATTAGCTATAGATTTTGTTAGGACATATGTGGAAATTGTTATGAACATATGTCATTGAGAATTGACTAATCCTTTGACAAAACACACTTTACTTGTAATTGGGTAGATCTTAGATGGTTTAAGTCTTCAAGCAACATTGTGTTCAAGTTAAGAGTTAAAGCCATGCAAATTTGTTTAAGAAACAAGTGAAAAAGTGTTGTGTTTGAAAGCTTGACAGATTGCATCTATCAAGGTTTAAAAGGAGTTTTTAGCCGAATGTTTGACAGCACCTCGACAAATAACCTATCTATCGAGAATTACAAAAATCAAATTTCCAGATCTGTTTTTCATGCATATCCAAGCTATTTGTGTAGGGTTTCTTTTCTCACAATCCTAGACATATATAAGGATTATCTTAAAGACCATCTAAGGTAATGCAACTTGATGCAAAGTGATTATTCACTTAAATTGTGACCGGAGACAATTTGCCCTAGTTCATCTTTCTCTTGAAAAAGCTGCTGCGTTTGTACACTGTAAAGTTTTATAACCAAGGAGCTTATTGATCTTCATCGTGTTGATGAACTGAAAAACTTTGCAGCCAACATCCTTTTCAAGTTGGTGTGTAGGCCACGTACTGGGATCCGCGCATCGGTTGGTTAATCACGTTCTGGGAGCCGTGCATTGAAAGGAGAGATTGTCACTACATTACAAGTCCAATTGTGTATTGGGGTAAGGGTTCAACTGTAGATTGGTATAAGGTACTGAGATTCATTTACTTGTAATTGCTTGTTTTGATAATAGTGGATTCTCGGGAGTAGTGACCTTAAATTCACTCAAGGGGGTTTTATCTCGATGGTTTTTCTTATTTGTAAACAAATCACCCGTGTCAAATTTAATTTCTGCTGCATTTAGTTATTTGGTGATTTGTTTGTGCTACCACGCGTATTGCATGTTAAATTTACTTAGCTAATTAATTGGTTAATTTACTCAATGGGTTCATACATTCTTGGCCTATCAGATTTTTATTGTTTGTGTTTTAAAAAATACAAAAAGACAAAAATGAGATGAATTCTCCTATTGCATAACTACATCAACATTTGGTATTAACAAGTTCTGAAAAGATCTACTAATTGAAGTTATTGCAAATATTAGTTATTCTCTAAAAAATTACTATATAGTAAAGAAAAATCAAGAGCAATCACAACCTTCTGGTGACAAGATACATGTAATGGTTTCAAAGGTGCCTAGACTCACTTGGCTTGAAATATTCAAAATAATTAAAAAGCTAATACGTGGAAGTGCAGAGGACTTTAAGTATTTAAGAAGTCCTTCAAATGATGATGAGAAGGACTAGACACGGCTTCTACTTAGTCCCCCTTTAGTTATAATTTCAAGTGTTAGATTGTTCTTTTAGATGTCGTGTAAAAGACACATATACTTTATCTATTTATCTTGATATAGAACTTTTTAGCTGTTAAGAACTTCAAACCAATTTTTTAGTTTGAGATTTTGAGTGTTGTGAAAAAACTCATGTTTGGGGCTCTCTCTCTCTCTCTAGAACATTTTAGTTGACAAGACATTTTTTTAGTTGGCTATGATAGAAGATATCTAGTCATCATCTTGTCAATTGGCTATGTAGAAGGTTTAAAAATAATAATAATTCAAACACAACCTTATAGAGGAGTTCATGGATTTGGAGCTACTGTCCATAAGTTCTACATGAAGTAAAAATTAAATAATATTCTTCTATTTGTAAACTCCAATTCTATATAGTGAATATGTTTTCCTTAGAGTCGATGGTTAAGCCCTCATAAGAGTTTTAATTCGGAATTTTTCCAATTGGTTTTTCCAGTGCTACCATATTGCGTGTAATTTTATTTACACTGTTATTTAATTATGCAATTTTGTGTTTGACTGCATTAACCATAGCCATATTGATAATTAGATTAAATAATCTAGGTTTAATGATTTAGTTAATTGGCACAACCGAAGTATAAATTACGTAACACGTTTATACCTAAAAAAAACCTATTAGCATCTTAATATGATGATAAATTTAGTAATAATTATTAAGAAATGTGGGTCATAGGTTTTAAATTCTATTGTATCTTCATAGGAAAAATTTAGACATTAATGTTACACTCTGTTTGTTTTAGCATTAATGTTTTATGGAAAATTAATCATTTTCCAACAAGCATTTTCTAGAAAACTATCACATTTTCTTGTGTTTGGTAATGGCCTTGAAAATGAGATTGAGAGCATTTTCTAGTGTTTGGTATGCTCAAATTTTTTATATAACTTAAAATATACATAACATGTGTATTGTGTAAACTCAACCAATGTAATCAATATAAATAGTTTAAAAAAAAAAAACTAAGTATGAATTTGGTTTTCAAATAAAATTTTGACAACAAATACAATTAAATAGTTCTCCAATTTATATAATCTTTACCACTCATCTTGCTCCTATATTATGGATGGTAACATACATACACACATATATATCAACCATACTTCTCATAATTCAAAATAACCACAAGTTCCATTTCAAATAGTTCAAAATGCCACATAGACTAAATAGTTCAACTTGCAAAATAGTCTAGTACAAAGTGTTTGATAAATTCCAAAATGCCAAATTGTCCAAACACTTGATTTATATTTGCTTTTAAGTTTTAAGAAGCGGAACACTGGATTTAATGTTTTCAAATTTTCTATCAAGAAGCATTCTATAGTCAAAAACTCGAGGTTCAGAATTTTTTTTAAAAAATTTCTTCATCTTCTCATCAAATAGTTAGTTGATTACTTTATTTATGTGGAAAATCAATAAGAATGGACCCATAAGAGACTGCAAGGGCCGCCCTGTACTGACACCAACCAATAATTCCAATTCACGGTGGTCTATTTTCCAGCAAGCTATCACAACAGTTGGAGGGAAACTTGCGAAGCCTGAAATATTGGCTTTAACTACTGTTGCACGATTTATAAGACAGTTGGGTTTCTATCCAATGAAAAATATTCCCGCCTTACTTGATGAGGTTTGGCAAGTTTGCTAATCTATGGGAAGAGAAGAGAGAAGAGACTTTGAGAGAAAAAATATTATTTCCTGCGACCAAAAGAATAAGAGTTGTAAGCCACGCAAGACAGAGATTGTTTTCCCAAAAAAATTTATGGAAAACAACTTATAGAAAATTAGCCTTATTTTTGTTAGGGTTTTCCATTGACTAAAAGATAGTTTTCCATTGACCAATATTTTTTATTCTACCAAACACTGGAAAATATGGAAAACTATATTTACAAAATGTTTTCCAACGAAATAAACAGAGCGTAAGTTACTATATCTTATCGCACAATGACTCCTCATTTCCGTTATAAATGCTACTATATATCTTTCTATTTTTTTATAGGACACTTACTAAACATCTTATTGCACTATGACTCATCATTTCAATCAATGTTTCTTTAACTTCAAAAAAAAAAATTAATGTTTTTTTGGGGGGGGGGGGGGGTAATGAGAGGTTGGCCACGAAGAAACTAAGTGATGTGGAACTTCATTGAGAATAGCTCTCCACAAAAGTTGATGAAGCTAATCAGACCATTGGAGCACTGCGGTTTGAGAACAACTTCTTGGTTGAAATGACCAAAAAGCTTAAAGAAGAGTTGTTCTAGGTTAGAGCTCTATTGAAGAGGACTTCCAGTGCAAAGCTTGATGAGATGCTTAGCTTTCAGAATTCTACCTCTGATAGATCCAGTTTGGGGTTTGATTTTTCATCTCCTAATATTGCTTCTTTTAGTACTACTATGTTTGTTCCACCTACTAATAATGTTGATTCTGAGAACAATGATGTTAAAACTATTTTAGCCTATAAGAACATAGATAAGGGCAAATCTATCTTAGGAGCACTACCTAAGCTTGAAAAGAAAGAGACTAAAAACCCACTACAAAAAAAAAAAAAAGTCTATTAGCAACCAAGAATTTTCGACAAACCCAAAAAGCCCTCTCAAAAAATATTATTTGTGATGGCAAAATAAAGCTCTCGCAAATACTTAGTAAAATGTAAAATATATGTGACCAACAAAAAAAGCTGTCGCAATTATGTGTTATAGCCGTCACAAATACTAATATTTTGGAGGGAAATTTTCTCTCCATATTATTTGCAAGGGACAATTAAAAATCTCTCGCAAAAAGTGTATTCTTGTGACAGTTAAAAAAATGCCACCGCTAATACTAAATCATTTGCGAGGGCTAGGATTGACCTTCACAAATAATCATTAAAATGTAAAAAGTTTATTTTCCCACCAAATTATCATTAAAATCATTTACGAGGAAAATGTTCCCACCAAATTATTTTCAAGGTACAATAAAAATTCTTTGCAAAAAGTTTATTTTTTGTGTGAATTAAAAATATATCCTTACTAATACTAAATTATTTGCGAGGGCCACAATTGGCCTTTGCAAATAATCATGAAAATATTAGTTATTCTTAAATTCAAAGAAAAATAAAAAGAAATACATAAACACATAGCACTTTGTATTCTTTAGATGAACCTTTTGTTTACAGCCTAAAAAAAAATGTCTTTTATATACATCTTATATATGAAAGGTCTGTCCTTATTTTCTAATAAATTTTACCCATAAAAAAAATGATAGCACTTTCAACTTCAAAATAGTGGCCTAAAATTCAAAAATAACAGCCTTTTGTACTCTCTCTTTCTCAAAAATGAATAAATTTTTCTTCCCATCAAGGAAAGCGAGCTTGTCCAATTGAAATATAAGCCAATCACAATATATACATTATCAAATAAGTCTTTTTTTTTTTTTTTTTATTGAGCTAAAAATGATAAAAATGCTTTATTAGAAACAAAGAAGAATTACATTAAATAGTCCTTTTAACATGGAAGCATGAAGAAATTTTTAGCAATTACAAACAAACAACCTATGTTGCTTCCCATTTTGTGAAAAATGCTTATTAGATAGATGTCCAACATCAAATTTGTCCTACAAATATTTTTTTTATTTATGTTGTGCCCTGGACAGGAATGAACACAAAATAAAAAATTAGTTCCTTCCATGTCTTAGCAACTTTAATAGCATTAAGCTATAAGGAGATATTTAGATTTCACTTTCTCATGCATTAAAAGTGTCTAGCTTAATGATGATTGCTGTCATATAAGATTGTCTGAAGTCTTAGCTTGTGCGCTGATGATGTCCCACCATATAAATCCATCACAAATATACCACCTTTCTTTGACTAGGTATCAAGGACATGCTTAAAATACAAAACTAATTCTACACATTTATGGAGACAACAACAGCTATAGCTAAATGCACAAACAATGTCTCTAGGAGGCAGTGGCAAACTCTTCACGTACAAGTCTCAGAACCATCTTTGCCCTCTTGCAGTGTAATTTTACTTATCAGTTCTTGAGGCTCAAAGTTGACTAGCTTGGCCTCAAGAGGTTGCAAGCCATGGCAATGAAAGAGGGATATTCTGGAATACCCATCAGCCCCCAACTCTACTTATGTTCTTCTCCAAGTACTAATTTAGAGCCCCAAGGTCCAAACCCAATCCCACAGCAATCCTTCTTGAATTACTGCAAACCCATTCTGCACTGTCAAACATATTGAATTCATTAGGTATTTACATGCTTTTGGCATTGCAACTACAAAACAAATTAATGACCTATGCAATTACCCACCCCCCTTCCAAAGAATTAGAACATAAAACTATTCACTAACAAAATTAAACTCTCTTCACAAACTCAACCTGGGCATTTTTTTCACTGCTGACTTATAGTAATATGGAGTAATGTGTACCCACTTCTCAATCTACTTCTTTTAAAAACAAAATGAAAATAAAAGGGGAAAGGAAAGGAGATATATATATATATATATATATATATATATATATAATATATATATATATATATGCATAACTAGATTCTATTTAATGTCTTCAAAAAACTGACACAGCCAAATAAAGGTCTTAGTAGAAACTTGATTATCTCAATGAAGACAAGTATGTGAGAGGGAGGTAATAATTGAAAACTTGAGACTAGTTTACTTGATTTAACTAGGGCAGAACCAAAGCATTTACAGTAGCCGCCACAGCAAGAGATGTGACTGCAACAGCTGAAAGGAACTGGGGCTAGCTGAAATGGAAACCAAAGAATAATTACAAAGAAAAATTATGTGGTATTTGACAAATGATACACACAGAAAGATCAGATTCAAGAATTATGATCACCTGTAAAAGGTCACACACTGTTAATGCAACAAAACAAGATTACCTTCTCCACATGATCAAAAACAATCCTAGTATCTGATCCCTGTTATGAATGAGACCTACCATGGGTTGGCCAACTTGTAGGAAAATAAGCATGCCTTGAGAGAAACTTTATTGAAATATGCACAAAACTTACACATTTATATATCTCTAGCATTCATTAATGCAATATTTCAATTAAGAGGGTGATTAAGGAAATTGTTTGAATAAGTTATCTGCTGAATCAACATTAAACAAAAAAAATTATTTCCCTGTGCACTTTTGTTTCAGCTTGAGCATAGTATATCTCAATGAAGACAAGTATGTGAGAGGGAGGTAAAAAAAAGGGCTAATAGAGTTATAAAATTATATATCTTGTTAGTAGGGATTGGCTCAATAGAGTATTCATCAAAATTGAATTTAGTAGAGATAGGAACAGAGGAAATGAATTAAGAACAAGAATTATTATTTCAATTATGATCCATTACATCCACATATTTCCCCCTTATAGGTTCTTGTAATACATTGCTGCTACTTTCAGTTAGTTATTCTAACTGACTACTAACCAACTATGGGACTTACAGTACAACACTCACAACTTCTCTTACTATATACACTCAATTAGGGTCTTAACACACTGCTGTTAGATGACATTGGCACATCTAATCTTGGGTAATAAGCTTATTCAAGGCAGGAGGCAATGATAATTATTGTGTTATCACATCTTATGACATCCAAAGAATTGTTTTTATCAAAATAAAATGTATAAGTATATGAAATTGTGAAATTATGATAAACATCTGCCATTTTAAATAGAATATTCATATATTAGTAAATTGGATTTTATTAAATTTCTAAAACAGGTGCAATCCACTTAATAATGCAAGTTTTCTTACTAGTTCAAACTAAAATAACTAAAAAGTAGTAACCTCATGTGCACCCAAAATACCCTGGATGTGTCTAGCCTCACATAAACCAGGCCCAATTGACTGGCATAGAAAAACATTCGGAGTACCCTAGCACGGGCACAAGGGCTGCAAGCAAGTGAACAAAACAAGCAATTGTTGTTTTCTTTCTTCCATCTTTTCTTAGGAAAAAAGGTAATAGTATACTTCGAGGTTTAGTCACAAATACAACTTCATTTTAGTTCTACTTAAGAGGCATCTTTTTTCCCTCTTTTCTTAAATCCTTGTTCTCCTTTCTTTTGATGAATAAGCAAATTCATTCAAACCAAATTACAGAAGTGCAAGCTGCACTTCTTGTTCTTAATTCCTTTCCTCTGTTCAATACAGTCTTCAATTTTGATTTTTTACAGGTAAAACCAAGCTATTTATAATCTGAAAAGACTGAAATTATACAATAAATGGCATGAAGACTTCCCAAAAAGAAGAAGCATAAGAAACAGCTATGTGTTGTAAACGATAACAAAAACTACCTCAATCCAATGCCACGGCCCCACCCCCATCCCTCCACTCAAGAGACAATAGCCAATCAACAGTCAACACAAATACACCATTGCATATTTACATATATACACTTACACAAAAAGCCAATTTAGCCAAAAGAGAACTTGAGGAAAGCCTAGGTTCCTACTGAGATTAACAAAGATTCCTACTGAGAGGAGGTTGGTAAATGCACCATTCAAAATAAAGCAGAAACCTTGTCTTCAATTATTCAAGTTGCGAATGAAGTTCTGTTAAGCTCCATTTGCTCAGAGAACGATAGATGGCTATTTCTATAACTGGTGCACAATATCACGTCATCACTTTTTAAAGCAAATTGATCATCTCATTGATAACTTGACCATCAAAATAACCTCTCACAGAAGATGTCTGATCCTCATCAAACCACCACTTGATTGGCCAATACATGAAGCATTTGATCATGGTCCGCATTTCTAAGCAACCAATGATCTCAATACTTATTCGCCAATTTAAACTATTATGTATAGCAACTTATAGCTTAAAAGTATTCATTTTTCACAAAGAAAAATCATTAAATTAAAAATAACCAGCATCTACAAAAAAAAAAAAAATCATTTTTGAAGTCTTTTTCTTTTTTCAAAAGGTTAAAAAGATAAAAAGAGAAATCATGGGGAAAAACTTTTGTACATTTCACATGCATACAGATTGCATACTGTGTGAAAATAAGTAACTTCTTAAGAACCAAGGAAAAAAACCAAAAAATTGAAAAACAAATGTGTTTATATATACTAGTGGTTATCATTTGGTAGCTTCTATAAAAACTTCAAGGCAATGCTATCGAACTTAACGCTTAGTGCTATATATCATTCAAGATGCAACTTTTTTCCAGCCTAAAAAATAAGACGGGAAAAAAGAATAAAATAGTTACAGTTCACAATTACCAAACAACTCTGAATTCTTGCCTTAAATTACATGAATCCAAAGAATCCTATACCTCATATTCCTAAAAACAAGAATTACGAATCCAAAAATTTAAAATCCAAGCTCAGAAGCTTCATAAAAAGAAACAATAATCGTTAATCCAATTTCCGAATCAGAGCCCTAGATCTAGCCGAAAACAAAAATGAAAAGGGAGATATTGCTTGCCTGGAGAGTTCTGGTGGCGAATGTGACGACGATGGTGGACTTGGATTCGAAGCAAAATTCATTGTGCGTGAACCTGGAGAGAATGTTGGATTTTCCGACACCAGAGTCAGAGCAAAGAAAAAGAGAGATTTCAAAAGACGAAAAAGAGTTAGTAAGTCTTAGTCTAAGTCTAAGTCAATACACTGCATTATCAAAAAATAGTCACAAGGCAGACTATGAGATAGAGAAAAAGAAAGAGAGAGAGAGAGAACGCCACTCTCAGTTAGAGGCTCAGAGCAAAGATGAGATAAAGAAAAAGAGAGAGAACTGTGAAGGAGTTAACAATTGTTTTTCTGTTAGAATAAAGTCCTAGACTTTAGGGATATTTATGTGTATTTGATTTGTTTCAAGTATCTGTTGCCACTTGGCTTTATTTCCGGGCTGTTTTTTAGCTTCTGTTAAGATCGTGTATTGAATGGCTATTTAAGCCAAAGTTATTGTTAATAAAACTATGTCATTCAATCCAGCTTGTTGTGTTCTTGTTCTTAGTTTCTTTAGATCAAAATTTCTAACAATTTGGTATCAGAGCCCCCACTGGGCCTGATAAATCAAAGCAGCAGTCTTTGAAGTTCTTGCAGCAGCACAGAAGATGACAACGGAAGGGAGCTTCATACAGCCAGCCATTCCTCGCTTTGATGGTCATTATGATCATTGGAGCATGCTGATGGAAAATTTTCTACGATCTAAGGAATTTTGGGGGCTGGTGGAGCCTGGCTATATTGAGCCAGCAAGTGAATTGGTGCAGACAGATGCACAACGAAAGAAGAATGATGAGATGAAGCTGAAGGATCTGAAAGTGAAGAACTATCTCTTCCAGGCGATCGATCGAACTGTTCTTGACACCATTCTCAAGAAGGATACTGCCAAAGATATATGGGACTCCATGAAGAAAACAATTCGAAGGTAATGCAAGGGTTAAGAGGTCTCATCTTCAAGCTCTTCGCAGAGAATTTGAAACTCTTGAGATGAGGTCCGGTGAAAAAGTGACAGAGTACTTCTCTAGGGTCATGACAGTGGCCAACAAGATGCGAACTTATGGAGAAGATATGCAGGATGTTAAAGTGGTGGAGAAAATTCTACGCTCTTTAACTGAGAAGTTCAACTATGTTGTATGTTCTATTAAGGAGTCAAAGGACATCGATGCTCTTACTATTGATGAGTTACAAAGCTCATTAATAGTGCATGAATAGAAGTTTCAGAGACGAAATGGTGAGGAACAAGCTTTGAAAGTAGCATCAGAAGAAAAATTTCAGAGACGAAATAGTGAGGAACAAGCTGTGAAAGTGACATCTGAAGGAGGAAGAGGTCGTGGTCGTGGTACCTACAGAGGAAGAGGAAGAGGAAGAGGTCTAGCAGACTTCAATAAGGCAACTGTGGAGTGTTACTGATGCCATCAACTTGGACATTTTCGGTATGAATGTCCTTGGAACAAAGAAGCAAATTATGCAGAGCTTGATGAGGAAGAAGAAATGCTTTTGATGTCTTATGTGGAGTTGTATAAGGGCAGAAGAGAAGATGCATGGTTCCTTGATTTAGGGTGTTCTAATCACATGAGCGGCGATCGAACTATGTTCAATGAACTCGATGAAAAATTTCGACATTCGGTAAAATTGGGGAACAACACTAAGATGGAAGTGATGGGAAAGGGGAATTGTGAAGTTGCTGCTGA